>OY728156.1:1798044378-1799294378 GCA_963277665.1 Viscum album | reverse complement strand
CTTTGACGATAGAGTAATTTTTCCACATGATTTTTTGTGAACATCATAATTGATAAGAAAATTAATGTGCTCTACTTCAATCTTCACACACTTATCCATCACCATAGATACGGATTCTGATTTCTGATTTAGGCTATGTTGAAGCATCTGGAACCTGGAGTCTATGGTGGGAATGATCGGAATAGAGTCCACTAAATTTTTCAAATATTCAATAAACAATTCATGACCCAGTGCTGATGACTCCGAATCTGATATCTTGCAAGGTGAATTCTCTTCTTCAATCTCCACTAGCTTTCTTCTAGAAGAACCCCCAACATCTTTCTTTTTAATGATATCTTTTGTTGGGGAGTCCATAAGCACTTGATTCCCCTTGTCAACTTTCAGAACTGTCTCATCAGAAGATTCTTCCTCGCTTTCAGATACATGAACAATATTATCTTCATCTAATTTCTCCTTATCTTCCCCTTATTAAAGAAATTTCTTCTAATAGCTTTCCTCCTCAGACAATTCATTTTCTTTCTCTTCTTCCTTGTCATCATCTTGCTTATCATCTTTTTCATCTCCCTATCCTAGAGTAAAAAGCTTTGAGGATTCGTCCTTTTCATGATAATCCTCAACATGTTCAATCAAGTCATCAAGACCACCACTTCCTTCTTATAATACTTATTCTTCCTCTACATCCTCTTCTACTTCTATTTCTTCAACAAATTCTTCCTCTACTTCCTCACCATGTCATTTCTCTACTTTTTGAACAACTTGTTTCCCTTTAGACTTTTCTAGAGTGAATTAGTTCTTTCCAGGGGTCTCCAGTAATGGTTGGACATCAATGGATTCCGGAACGGGAATGTTTTCATAAGCTACTTCTATGGATATCAATAGAGATTGAACACTCTATTCCTATGTCTACTTCTTCTTCGACTTTTTCTCTTTGGCCTGTTTTGCTAACCCATCTGCAACTTTTTCTCTTAAGGCCTTACCATCAGCATGGTCCAATCCTTACTGTGGATCCCCTTCTTTCCTATTTTCCTTATCGTATCTCCATTTAATAGACACCTCATCTGGATAACCTTTTTGTTTCTTCAACTGGGGCGGTGCAGAATGGGTTCCCTAAGCTTTGGGGGTTTTGTCTTCAGCCAGCACCTCTTTCAATTTTCTCTTCTTACCAACCTTCTTCACTAGCTCAGCCTTCTCTACATTTTCTGGATTGGTTTCAGCCTCTTCCTCTAGAAAATTATAAAACTCCACTGTTTCTTTGGAATAGGCCATATTCATCATTTTCAAGGCATCATCACTAACAAGCATAACCCTGAAATTCTGAGCCTTAGACTTACATGTAATCTTAAAAGAATCCAGAAATATAACTATCAGAATTGATAGTAAGGCAGGGTACATGATGATTTGAGCTCTAAAATTTCCTTACTTGATGTTCTAAATAGTCACCAGAACATGACTCATAAGAATGATTTTTCATAGATTCACCAAGTAGTCTAAGAAATATATATCACTTTTCTTCAGGGTATATTTGTCACCCTTACTTGGAACCTAGAAACCATGTACCCATAGTTGATGGATCCGATTATTAGAAAATAGGTTCACAATCTTGGCTGTCTTTACATCCTGAAGGCCAAGACACTCTAAGGACTTCACCTTAACAAAACTACCTTGATCATCCAGAAGTTTGTGTGAGAAATATTCAGTTTCATTATCATATGCCAACCTCACCAAGCTTGCTGCCTTGGTGTAAATAAGTTTGTAAGTCTTCCCATAAAACTCGAAATAAAACTTTTCTCTTCCCAATTTCTCATTGAAGCATGAATATTCATAGAATTCTATAAGTAACTTCAGATATACCACATCTTGATCACCTGTTTTGGATACACATACATCTTCCCAACCATTCAACTTGATGTTCTTAGAGATGATAGAATCATACTTGTAAAATTTCAGATGAACCATACTTTCTCTGTACATTTTCTATTTTGAAAATGGCTTCGTGGTAGACATATCATAGGAAGTGGATTATACAGACATTCAGAATAGAGGAGCTATGAGAGATTCATAATGGGATTTAAGAACTGAGGCAGAGCTTCAAGACGTCAGAGCTTGGAGATCGATTTGGGACACAAAAGGGGTTTCCAATTATATAGGTGAGGGATTTGACCTTTGAACTTCCAAAAGCAATCTAATGGTTGAAAACACACCCACAAGGAAATATTGAATCCAATATTTTGAGGGTTTTTTTGAAAAAAACATTCTGATTTAAGAAGAAACAAATCCGAGAAATTTTATAAAAAATTAAACTACCAGAAACAAAAAAAACGATTAAGAAAACATAAGTAAGGAAGTCATACCTTTCAGATTGTCTAGGAAGTTTATTCATAATTTGTAATATTCTTCTTGAAGAAAATTTTACTTCGAAAAATTCACTACGAAAAAATCACTATAAAAATTTTGAGTACAAAAAGTTTTCATTAAGAAAATCCTAAGTACAAAAAATTCCCATTATGAAAATTCTCATTACAGAAAATTTCCAGTATGAAAACTACATTACGAAAATTTCCTGTATGAAAAATTCATTACAAAAATTCTCAGTACGAAAACTTCATTATTATAATTCTCAGTATGAAAACTTCATTATGAAAATTCTCAGTACGAAAATTTCATTACGAAAATTCTCAGAACGAAAAATCCATTACTAAAATTTTCAGTACGAAAATTTCATTACGAAAATTATCAGTATGAAAATTTCAATAAGAAAATTATCAGTACGAAAATTTCATTATGAAATCATATTGAAAAAAACTCAACTATGATAAATATGAAAAACATCATTACGAAAATCATGAAAATGTCATAATGAATAAATATGAAAATTTTGAATAACATATATACTTCCCCTATGAAAAAGAGTTAATTACTGTAAGGATAATGGTTCAACATGAAGTTAATGAAGGAATATTACCTCATGGTTATCATTATTCACTTCTGTTTAATGTATTCAAATCCATCGGTAGGTAAAGATTTTGTTAAAATGTCAGCAAGTTGATCTTGTGTTCCAATAAATTGAAGAATGATATCTCCTTTTTCTTGATAAACATTTCAAAATAGCTTTTGTTACCAGTCATATGCTGGGAACATACACTATCCATGTACCAAGTGTTGTTGTTGGAACATTCCCTATTTTCCTGAAAATCAGAAAAAGTTAGGTTTTCAGAATCCAGACATGCATGGATTCAGAAATATCAGAATGTAAAATTTTGGGTGCCCACATTTTCTTAGAAAAATAAGCTTTATGAAATCATAAAGTTTGGGTTTTTTTTAATGAAAAATTATTTTCCCAGTGACCACCACATTGACACTTTGTGAAAATGGGGAACTTTGAGGAACAAAGTAGTTGTTACTAAAAATAGGTTTAGAACTAGTGTAACAAAAAGCAGAAGTATTCTTTCGGGGATGAATTTGTGAATATATTTTATTAAAATTTTCCATACCATGGGAAATGTTTGACAAACACATACTCAAGGAAAATATTTCGGATTTGAGTTTTAAAACTATGTTTTTATCTTCAAAAACATATGACTTTGAGATAGAGCTAGGTTCGAAAACATTTTTCTTAGAAATTACTTTTTCAATATCTTTTGAAAGTTTATTCTTCTCAAAACTAACTTCCTTAAGATTTTTTGAAATAAATTCAAAATCAGCATTTTTCTAATCAAGATCTTTAGAAAGATATTATATTTTCTTAGTAAGAATAATATTCCTAGAGTTTTCCTTATCATGATTTTCATGAGTTTTGAGTTCTCAATATCAAGAAGTTCAGCAAACCTAGAAACTTCTTCATATGTAGGTAAAGTATTTTCTTCGTCAGTAGGAGATTCTTCATCCGAAGAGTTATACTATTTACTATCATTAGAATTTAAAGAATCATTGGTCAAGGATTCATCATTGTGTACCTTAGCCATAAAGCAATGATTATCAATGGGTAGTATGGCTATAAGACCAAGATTATTCTGTCAAGAAGATTCATAATCAAAAGATTCAACTGAAGAGTCACCACCACTGGCACTCCATATGTCATTAGCTTTCAAAATTTTCTTAGCATTGGACTTGTAATACTTCTTTCTTTTCCTTTCATAATGTCTCTCTTTTCTTTCTTTTCTTTTGAGCATAGGGTAATGTGGTCTTATGTGACAAGCTCTCTTGCATTCGTAGCTTGTGACTTCTGAATCATTCTTATATTTTGTTTCCTTTTTCTTATACTTTGATTGAAAATTTATCGATCCGGCTATCTTGTTCATCCTTCGAGAAAGATTAGCTAAATTATTTTTTGAGATTTCACTCTCACTAGATTTGGATTGGATAATAACAATCTTAGACTTGGATATAATAACTCTCTCAGGAGTCTTAGCTTTCATTTTATTTGATGTTGTAGTAAAACAAACACTACCATTCCCATTCTTATTATTTATGTTGTTATAATCTCCCTTCATTCTAGTCTCATGTTGAAGTAGAGTTTTAAATAGTTCATCAAGAGAAATTTGAGTAACCTTTCTGTTCTCATCGATATCAGTTCTCTTTTATTACCACTAATTGGGAATGATGTCAATAATATTTTCAAAAAGAGCTTCATCATCTAGAACTTTCTCTCCCATAGATTGTAAGCTATTCACGATAGTCATGAATCTCTGTTGTACCTTACAAATTGGATCTCCATAAGGAAAATTAAAGCCATGATACTCAGCTCTGAGCATGGCTCATCTAGTCTCAATCACATTAGATTTACCAAAATGTGTGACTTCAAGTTTCATTCATATATAATTAGCTATTTCAAAAGATGAGATTTGGCTATAAATGTTCCTAGTCATTGAAAAAATAAAAGTATTGCGTACCTTATAGTTTATTTGATATTCATGCCTTTCTTGATTAGTAAAAGCACAAACCTCCTTATCAGGAATTATGTATCCGCTAGTAAGAATGACAATGTTATCAACCCCAGTATTGATAACGAAAGTCTTCATACGATCTCTCCAATATTCATAATCATTACCATCAAATATTGGTGGTCTGGTAGGATTTAGGTTGTCAATAAAACAAACATTTAAACCTTCCATCCTTATGAAAAACATTGGCACACAAACATGTCAGTTTCAGTTTGTAAAGAAGAGAGAATATTAGTAAGCAAGAAAAAAAATTGTACCTCTAAGAAAAAAGTGAATCGGAACTATGAGTTCGAAAAATAGATTCTGAAAAGTATCAATCCATAAAATGTGAATCCGATAATATCCTTTTGAATCTAATCATGAGATTAATTCAGATTGAACCTTCCTTTGATACCAATTGTTAGGATGCATATGTCTAAGTATGATATACTCTATTATACAAAACATAGGATCGAAATAGTAATGGTATTCTCAGATACAATAGGGGGGGTAAATTTTACATAAAGAATTTACCTTAGGAAATTTTGGGTAACCAAATTTCACAACACCTCTAAGTTATAAAGACTAGATTGATTCCAAAAATGTGATTCCAGAAATGAAACATAACATAAGTTTACAGAAATTAAGATTCTACCACAAAGCGTATAGAGTCTAACTAAATCAGTTTACAAGTAAGGAAGTATAAGAAAGTTATAATTTCCTTAACAGTACAAAATGCAGCAGAAAAACAAAGTAGTAAAAACTACAAGTAACAAACAATGACTATTTTAACTCAAAAATAAGGGTATTCAACAACCCTGGATAAGAGTTCCCCTGATTTATACTTTCAAGAATGTATGTCTTACCCACACTAGGGTAATCCCTCAATACGATGATCGGAGTCTGTCTTTTTATCCCTGCAAGCCCTCAACTATCAGGTAGTCAACACCTCTGACTTCCTCACCAAGGAAACTCTCAGCTTCAAGGTGTTAGAACCTCTATCTTCCTATCCCCAGAATCCCTCGATTGTAATCAGCCACAATCGGACTCGTACTAAGAAAGTCCGCACAAGCCAATGTTTGAACAAGATGTTCAAGCTTTCTGCATGAAGCATCAAGATTTGATAAGAGCCTCTCTCTCTATAAATCACATCATGAAGTTCTGATCACCAAAATTCCAAAAGTTTCGAACAATTTCAAATGAGCTCGTACTTGTAGGTGAAGCTCCAACGGCCAGTTCCCTCCTCCAAAGGTCATATTTATCCTTGAATTTTGGAGGGACCTCTTCACATATCACTCAACCAATGATTAGTTAATAGCTAAAGGAACAACATCATTTTATAATGAATCAAGTGTAATAATAAGTAAAACTGAAATTCAGAATTTAAGCAAATAAAATTTCAGAGTTTAACAAAAATGGAATTCAGAGTCTATAATAAAGAGATATTTGGATTCTGTTTTGTAGGAATTCAAAACAAGAATTCTGTAGAAATCCGAGTCTGAATTTTAGAGAAATCTAGAGTCTGGTTTTACTAGAATTCTGAATCTAAACTTACAGAGTTTGGAGTCGATCTAGTAGGGGTTCAGAGTCTAACTCATAGAAATTCGGAGTCGAACTAAGTAATAGTTCGTAGTCGAACTCATAGAAGTTCAGAGTCGAACTCAGTAGGAGTTCGGAGTCGAACTCATAGATGTTCGGAATTGAACTAAGTAGGAGTTCGGAGTCGAACTCATAGAAGTTTGTATCCATAATTCGGAGAGGAACATAATTAGAGTTCGTATCCATTATTCGGGGTGGAACATTATGAATGTTTGTATCCTGAATTTGGAGTGGAACTATATGAGAGTTCATACCTGGAATTTCGGAATGGAAAACAAAATATCTCATATCAGAGTATTATATGATTTTGAGGTTTTGGACTTCAATCAAAATTTTATACTTAGACAATTTTATGATATGTATAAGGAAATATAGGTTAGGGTAAATTCTATTAAGGAAGGAAATTTTCCGTAGAGACGTTAAATATAGATTTTCTTAAGTATGAGGTGTTTGTGATTTTCAAAACAAGAAATAATGGAAAAGACATAAGGAAAAACTTATTGACTCAACAGGGAGAACGTTATCCTCTTCAGAAGACGTACCATGGTACCAGTGTCTCTTTGGGAGGAAGTTTTGTGGGAGTTCCACATATCCCCTCTAGTGGTACATCCTGGTCTGAGGAAGATGTAATAGGATCTCTGATGACAACACTTGTGGTTGCGAATGAATAAAGCAGTAGCAGAGTTTGTCTCTTGGTGCCTCACTTTTCAGCATGTGAAGGCGGAGCATCAAGTACCATCAGGCTTAGTTCAGCCTTTAGAGGCCCCAGAGTTGAAGTGGGTTGGGATATACATGGACATCGTGACAGGACTTCCACAGACATAATTGGGTCATGATTATATCTGGGTGATCATCGACTGACTCACCAAGTTGGCCCACTTACTTTTGATCAGACATTATGGTTTCGTAGATATCATGGGACGCCATTATGTGCATGAGATTATGTGGCTACATGGAGAACCCTAGATGATAGTCTCCGATTGTGATACATGTTTCACTTCTCAACAATGGAAGGGGTTGTAGGAGACTTTTGGGATGCAACTTCATTTTAGCACCACCTTCCATCCTCAGATATATGGCCAGACTGAGAGGACCATTTAGACCCTCGAGGACATGCTGCGTGCTTACGTCCCCGACTATGGTCACAGCTCGGAGGATTATTTTCCCTTGGTGGAGTTTTCATACAACAACAGCTATCACTCCACCATTAGAATGGAACCTTTAAATGAATTGTATGACTAACCTTGCAAATAGTCTTTGTTCTATAATGACCTTGGGGATTCAGCAATCATGGGACTAGATATGGTATGGGCTACCAAATTAAAGATGCTGATCATTCAGGAGTGGATGAAGACTGCACAGATCAGGCAGAAGTCGTATGCCGACAGGAGACAAAGACCTCTGGGGTTTGAGGATGCTAACCAAATCATCATATGGGTCTCACATTGATGAGGTTTGCAATGATTTGGTCAAGGAAGAATGTTATCTCTGAGGTTCATCAGACCCTTCCACGTCCTCAACAATCTTGGAAAGGTGTCT
Source organism: Viscum album (assembly GCA_963277665.1). Classification (NCBI taxonomy): domain Eukaryota; kingdom Viridiplantae; phylum Streptophyta; class Magnoliopsida; order Santalales; family Viscaceae; genus Viscum; species Viscum album. The sequence goes on along the minus strand of OY728156.1, from coordinate 1,799,286,321 downwards.
TACCGCCTAGCACATCTCCCTTAGTTGCACCGGGTGCTCGATGTATTCCACGTATCCCAGCTGAGTTGATACGTGCACAACACATCTCACATCAACGACCCCGGTGAGCTAGACGTTGATGGTGGGGAATTGTTTATGGAGGTTAATGTGGAGATTGAGGATTGAAAGAAGAGAGTCCTTCATGGAAAATCAATACCTTTGGGGCGTGTATATTGGCAGCACAGGAACCTACAGGAGAGTACATGGGAGTGGGAGGCTCAGGTATGTTTTCAGTACCACCACTTGTTTTCTTATTTTTTGTGATGTGGTTTTCAGATACACAAAACCATGTGGTGGGGATAATGTAATTACCTGGAAATTAATTGTATTTTTTTAATTATATGTGAATATTACGAGTCCGCAAAAATTGACAGCGCATGATTCTGAGACCCAGTGTGCCTGGAATGAATTTCTGAACATTTATTTGAGGTATGTTCTGTAAATGTAAGTGTGGGTTTTTTTATCAATTTTGAACGAGTGCTCAGAATTGAAATCTGAGAGCACCATTGAACTCGCAGTGCCTGTATTCGTTTAACGAGGCCTTCACCTCGACCGCAATAGGTCAAGGGTTAAAGTTAGATTTTGTTATTTTAGTGGAAATAAATATGAAATAAAATAAACTGTTATTTTATTTTTATAACCTCTTATTTCAATGTTCTATGGTGGGGACCACCTTAGACTAACCCCCCACACCCCAATTGAATTCTTAAAGGTGGGGACCACCCGACTCTGGAACTCCCTCTTTAATGAGGTATTTGACTCAAGGATTCCTCTAAATTAATTATGCCTCGTCAATTAATTAATGATTCCCACTTAAATTGTGCCAACAAATTAAATTGTAAAAATTCAATTTAATTTATATTGGAACCTCATTATTATGAGAGGATTGGTTGGAAAATGAGATGGGGGGAACTTGTGAAGGAAAATTATCTCCAACGAAGAATGTGCCAACTTTTCCAAAAAAATGCACCACCTCCAACGTGGGTCATCTTCGACAACTCCAAACTGACGTCCTTCCTTCTCTCCACACTGATGTCAAAAAACATTCAATGTAGGGTTTTTTGTTCATAGTATTTTGCGTTGAATTATTCCTCTTGATATGTCTGCTACCGAACTAATGCAGAGGGTGCGGGCCAAACGAACACTATCAGATCCCTCCGCTGATCTTTATTATTGTTGTATTCTTCATGATGGAGAAAGATGGAGGCTGCTTCCAGGCTAGCAATAAGGTACCGGGGCGTCACACACCCTCTCCGCAGGTAGAGGAAGAGGGTGCAGAAGTGGGAAGAGGGATGATGGTGTATCGGTCGGACACAGAAGCATGGGTGGTACGACTGTGCGCTGCCGTCAGAGATAGTGGTCAATGCCCACCTGGTCGCGGATGATGGAGGAAGGCGGCCAACATTTGGCATGCCACAGAGGGGTGGCGCACGATGTGCTGTCGGGATGAGAAGGGGTCTGCCAATCTGGCTGTATGAGTTGAACCGAGTGGGACCCGCGATGGGTCCCGCGTGCTGGCTGGTGGCTGAACGGCTCCGACCGTTCATCGAGAGAAGGCAAATAGCACGCGACCCCAAACATGCGGCCAGGCCGGGTCAGGCCGGGTCAGTCCGACCAGGTCGGACTGGACCCTGTCCATATTTGACCCATTCCACACATTTGGTAATAAATTTGGCATCAGGCGTCCATTTGAAAAACCGTCAGCGGAGCCAAAAATCTTTGAGAAAGACGATCCTTTTGGTATACCCCACTTTATTTTTGGATTATGTTGGGATATGGTCGGGTGGATTGAGCAGGAATCCAACTAGGCCCTCGCGACCAAAAGTCTAATAAATTAATGGTCGGGCATCTGTTTGACGCATTGTCTGTTTCGTTGAGACCCATTTGACATGGTGGTCCATTGGGATTATTCTTTTTGGGACATAGTAGTAGTTGGAGTATCAACTAGTAGCTTGAGGAGTGGACCCTCTTGGAGACAAGAAAGCATAGTGTGGGAACCCTGTAGCTGGTTGTGACATGAGAAAGGGATCATTTGTGGGTCTTTGATTGATGGTACCACATGGATCCACTCGAGGAATCCATGTATGACTACTATTGGATCCTTCGAGGGTCTACTTTACTAGGATCCATTGCGGGTCTGATGATGTACTAGGATATTGTGTGGGTAGGATGCTTTCCTAGGATCATGTGTGGGTCTGATTATGTACTAGGATCCTCTACGGGTCTGTTCCTTGGGATCCTTTGTGGGTTTGATGATTTAGGATCCTCCATGGGTCTGCCTCTTAAAAGAGTAAGATAATTCAGTAGTTACATCTTATCATCTCTTGTACTGTACCTTAGTTATTCCTGGTGAGAGCTGAGTTTGTACCATGTGGTACATTCCTTCATTCTAATACCTTGGTGGTATTCTTATTTGTGGCGTACATGGGTGGTACTTACCTACGTGGTATTCCTTCTATTGTGGAAAAGAAAAGCTTTTGGAATTAGAGTTGGACCCTTTGTTTTCCTCATGATTTAGATGGGTATACTTGATAAAATAGGTATATGTATGGGCATATACCTAAGTTTGGTTGTCAATTGATTTCATGGTGTGTAGTTTATCCTTTGTGGATTTGGTGAGACCTTGAGGGTCTTGGGTTCACTACTGAGTATTTTTATACTCACCTCTACACAGGCTACACCCACACCTTGTTGTGTTTGGTGTAGATGACAGACAACGCTGGCTGAGGACGAGGGTACCAAGACTGGAGGTAGCTCGGAGGTGGACCTCAGATGAGGCATACCACAGAGACAACTGTTCAAGAGCTGTACCTACCCTTTAGGTAGGATCCTTGGTGGGTGTTCATAGGAGCTATTTATGTTAACATGTACTTTTCAGTTTCTTGTACTTTACATTTATGCTTGTATTCTGTACCCCTTTTAGTTAATGTTATCAATCTATTTAATATTCAGTTTACTCGTGTTCATATCTTTTTGTCTGTATGGTTTCGTGTGTTTATAGGACATAAACGAAATGCCTTCTTGATTTTTGGGAATACACCTTTCTGTCCTTGTTGCCAACGCCTGGCCTATGGACGTTGGGCTTGGTTTAGTCAGGACATGGGTTGTGGGGGACGGGTCATGACATGAGGAATTTAATGAAATAATCAATCATATATTCTGAATCATTAATATTATCTGTTTCATACTTCGATAGTCTTCTGAAGGTAGCCTCATATTTTGCAACACTCCCTTCTACCCTGTTTTTAAATCTAAAGAATTTTATATTCATTTTAGTCTGTTGGTCACAAGGGAAATATTTGACAATGAATACATCCTTAAAAGTTCTATATTCCATTTTATCTATTCCATCTTCCTCCATGGTATTCTAGATCAAGGACCCCCTTTTATTAGAATCACCCTTGAGACCATATACATATTGTACAACCTTTTCATTTTTATTGCATCTTAATGTCATAAATATCTTTTCTAGGGACTTGATATTCTACACTTCTACCATTGGATCAGTAGTCCCACTAAAATATGGGGTCTTCTACTGTATGAAATGATCCAACATAAAGGTATTATGGTTATTCATCATATTCGGAGTAAGTTTTCCTAATATAGTCAAGATCTACATAGCTCCATCACTAACTGTTTTGAATTGATCTGTGTGGAAATCAGAACATTTCATGTGGTTATATAATTACATTTATCCCATTAGCTTCCATCACTAAAAAATCACATACTCTAAATTAGTCTTGGAATCATAGTCCATAACTTCAAACTACAAAACCGCTTAATGTAAATCGAATGTTTATGCATAACTAATCTCATAATCATAAACATGATTTCTATTTACATATAAATCCTTCATAATTTTTTAAAAAGAAAATGTGAATTACCCTTAGAATTTCCCTTGATAATGTGAAAATGAGTGCATAGTAAGGCCCATATTTGTGTACTAGGTTACCTTGTGTCTGGCCTGGAACACCTTGTTGGAGTTTTTACTCCTTCCTACATATATTACAAAAAATGTCCACGCATAGTATCCACACAGGGTTTTATTTCTTGAAATAACCACACAATCGAGAACTTAACAAAAATATAGAATGTTTTTGAATACTTATCCAAAATTTCTTTCTTAGGGTTTTGATCCCTAATATATGTTTTTAAATCTATTTCCCAAGGTTTATATAAAACTTCCTCTAATACAAACTGTAACGTCCCAACCCCATAAAAATTGGGCTGGTTCGTTAATTTTTCACATTATCATGATAACAAGGAATCGAAACACAATGGAACGATCATTTTAGTAGTATTGAAGTAACTATATAGATACATGGAACACATTTTTGATAGTGGAAAATTAAAATACATAACAAAATCTAATAAACTACATCCTTAAACCCTCAATAAATGATCTCATTTTCATAACCTGGGAGAGGGAAAAAAATAAAAGGCTGAACTCAAATTCTAAATAAGGGTTACAAGTAGAGGATTCTGGAATGAATAATAAGTGAGTCCTAATAAATTAGATATAAATATTATGGCATGATGAATTATTGAAAACACATGCCATCAATAAAGTTAGATTGAAAGTGAATCTATTTATTTTGTCATAGTGAAAACCTCATGGAATGTAAAAAATGGATAATTAATAAGGAGAACATTTATTTTTTTGGAAATAGTTTATCTTCACATGAACTATCATACCATAAAAATTTATTATGTTAGTGGGTAGAAACCCATTTGATTATGTTTTTGAAACAAACTCCAAGGGTTTGTCACAAACTAGTTTGGCTCATGAGATCTATGGATGCATCGAGGGACTACAACATGTCGAACCCTCCACTAAAATCCCAAATAATTATATAAAATATTTAATTCCATGAAAATATTCCTTTTCAATTTATTTATTGACTATAAGAAACAAATTCATCAAAATTACGCAAGTTAAAATAACATTCAAAATAATCTCTACATGAAAAATGGTATATAACTAAGATAATAATCATATCCATTTTAGAAGACTATGACTATATAATATGAATTTATTTTAAAATGAAAAAAGATATCAAATTTTTTTAATACACCACAATAATAAATATTATGTCTCCAATACCAAGTAAGTTTCAATGAAATAGAAATTGAGATGAAATCGCCTACCACATTCCAAGAAATCGATTAACATGAACAAAAACTAATATCCATCAATTGAATCATTTAATAAAAGAAATTTAAATAGAATAATTAAATCATATATCAAATGTAATTATTAATTCAACACATACAAGAAATAAGTGATGAATAATGGAAATTTATTGGAAATAAATGTGAGATGAGAAACCCCTTACCTTATGCCCGAATTTGTTCTACATTTTACCTTAATGTCTTAGATAGTAAAATTAACTCCATTAATTAAATAATTAATAACCTTATATACATGTATTTTATTAATTATACTTTTATTATTTCTATTTTTTTCATTCTTGATATGTTATTAGATTGAATTCAGTTGTACTTGAGTGTTTGATTACTTGATTTTCCCGATCGGTTTTCTTGACTATGAGTAATGGAGTTTATTTGGAAGGGATATATTTATAATTAATAGTAATTAGATGTTATTAATGAAAATAAAAATTATTAAATGTTTATAGAAATCATTTCTTTATATATATTGATGATTAATAAGTTGATAATATAATTATTGATAATCACTTTTATTATTAGTGCGGTTTTTCGATCACGATGAACTAGTTTTATTCTCATATTTAATAACATGTATCCGTGATGATTACATAATAATTATAAAAGTAATAATAAATATTTTATAATTTGGTACAACCAAATAAATTGTTTAATAACCATCCTTTATGACGAAATTAATGAACGGAACATCATTGTCCATGATGGTGGTAAATCAGCACTTCCTAGAAGATGATTTGTTTACAAAATAAAAGGGAGAGTAGAGATATTGATAGTGGATATTGCTTCATAAAAATATAAATCCTCTATATAAAGTATATTGTAGTTATTAATATCGATTGGACATTGGAGGTGAGTATAGGGAAAAAATAATGTAACTTGGAATGAAATTCAAAGAAAAAGGATGTGAATTTTCTTCTTAAATATACCTTGTTTAGAATATCCTTGAGGGAAGGAGTTTTGGTCTTTTAAAAAGTCCAATAAGTCCTGGACATTGTTAAACGTTAGGGATGATTATTTGGGTAGAACATTATAATGATTCATGACATAGAGTATTTAAGAGAAGTTGGGTGGGGGTGTTTTTTATAGCAGAGAAGATGAGTGATTTCTCAATATTTTATTCATTATATTTTTATCATGTTATGAAATTGTATTATTCATGTGACCAGAAATATTAATAATTGAATTTGAGATTGAAATAATGTTTTTTTACATTATCCATGATGCAAGGAATGGTCTATTTTTCTTATAATGTATTATTTCGTGACTGACTGTATTTTACTATTCGCCTAAAATTCATGTATTTTAGAAAAATATGAAAAATTAACAATAAATATTTATCAAGATTTAGAATCCTAAAATTTAATCAATTTTATGTAAATAAATTTATAAATATGGGTAATAAAAGTTTTTAATTAAAATTTTTGTTTTCTAAAAAATATTGATTTTAAAATTATACCTTATTTTATAACACCTGAAAATTTAATCAAAAGTCTGATTAGATTATACGAATGTCATAGGACTTATAAATATTGATTTAGGAACTAATTTTATGAAAATTATTTTATTTTAAATAAATTTATTAATTTCTTAAATTGTAATTAAATATTTAATACTCATAAAATATAACAAAAAATAATTATCAATTTTTTTAACATAGTTTCCTTCATTCTTAAGGTGCATTAATTTTATTTATACTTTCATGGGTGAGGTTAATATTCATAAGGGTCATATTACTATTCATAAGGGTACACTAATATTAATTGGGTAACATTACTATTTATAAGGGAAAGCTACAATTAAAAAAATTAAGTTGATCATATCAAACTCTAAATATATTACTAAACACAATCGTGTATGTCTGTTTTTCAAAATTAACATCACCGAAGTAGAAAAATTAACATTAATGGATAGGTTATAACTATCCTCTATAAAAATGGTTTGTTTCATAGAGACATAATGTTGCATGAATAATAAGCTATTAAATAAATTGAACTTATTTAAGAATAAAAAAAAGAATAATATATTAGGATATTATATTTTTAATAGTAACTTAAGGGATATTTTTATTACCAATGTTAACAGTAAATCAAGTAATTAATTGTAAAAATAAAATTATAAATATTTCAAAATTACCTTAAAATTTTTCATAATTTAATTAGATGTGTTTTTTAAGAAACAAATCATTTTTTGTCAAATAAATAACCATTGGAATCAAATTAGATAAGAGTATGATATTTATAATATTATATACAATGAAAATTAAATTTTATCACACTCTTGTTTTCGACAAGTAATATATTTTTAATATGGATTTATATAGGGAATATTTATTAATATAAATTGTATTTTGAAATATAAAATTTACATCTAGATCATGAAAATATATTTTTAATTTTTAGTGATAATTTATTTACCTTAAATGGCGATTCAATGCAGATGCATTAATTTATTAATTGAAGGAAATATAAAAACGTAATTTAAAATACAAAATTTTACATATTTTGAGATAATTAATGTATTAATATAATATTATACATAAATTTACATGTTATTGATGAGTTGAAATAGGTGGTTTGATGATATAATGTGGTTATTACATTATTAAAAATTCAGGTAATCAATATTGAAAAAATAGACAATGGTGAAATGTTTATATAAATAATGTTATATTAAATGGTATATAATTTATAAAACTATATATTTAGAGAGAAATAAAGTGAGATGTCTAAAACATGTCATAATTGACTCATTTATTGTGTTTATTTCTTTATGTTGTATATATATTAACCTTAAAAGTGTAATTTACATGATATAAAGTGAAGAGTTAAAAGTGATAATTAAGGGAAAAACAAAAAGATATGGAATAAAAAATAATAAATACCGGACTAATTAAAATTTTATAAATTTATTTATAAAAATAATAATCTTATATTTTAAATAAACCATTTCTATTCCATTTGGTAAATAATAGTAATTTATATTAATTTTATATTTTGAAAAAAATCCATGTGTACCCCTCCCCTCTACTACAAAAGGGGACCCATTATTCTCATTTTAATAAAATTCAAAACATGTTTTTTTCATAATAATTATCATAAAATATCCATTCATATAATTTATACAACCATACTAGAATTATTAGTTGGTGAATAACACCAATCATAGCATCCATAAGGTTTTATGAAAATGAGGAGTTCTCAAAAAGAGGTATCATTTTTAATTAAGTGCTTCTAATTTTTTATCTTGTGCCTACTTAAAATAAAACTAAAACATAATTAAATAATATATATAGTATAAAAATATACAAAGGTGTTATTAGGTTAATATAATCACCTAAATTCAGCTCCAGTTCAATCAATTGGAAAAAACTGTAATTCATGTGTATAGAGAACTACCCCCTCACAAACCAATATAAATTATTTTCCATCACTGTCACTCAATAATAGTTATAATAATGTATTTAATGTGTATATATGTTTTTCATTTCATATTGATTTTTATTAATAATAATCAATCATTTTATTTTTTTCCTTTCCACACACATAAAAATGATATCATCATTCGTGTGATCATATAAACTATCACCTCCATAAAGAGATGAGATACGTTTTTCATCACCACATCACATGGATAATATTTGTATGTATATTTTAATTATTAATATTATAAATATGATATAATTAGTATTATGGAATGATAAAATAATTACAAACTTATTTCCAAAATGATCATTGAAAAATTGAAACAATATTCACGCATACATATGACTTACTATCTCCATAATTGAAACATAGATCATTTTTCATATCCATATTTAATGAATGGATTTAATCGTTTAATTAACATCTAATATTGATTACTATTTTCTAAAAATTATTCTACAGAATATGTAATTATGACCACTTTCACAATTTACAAAATATAATATTCCATATACCAAGAACATTTGAATATCATCAAAACGAACAACATGAAATTAATTTATTAAGTAATATATATAACATGAGAATAAGTTATATTAATGGACTAATAGTGATGAAAATATTTCTTATACATGTTAATAAATATATTACGATTATTATTATGTTATCTATGTTGTTTTATTTGAATACTATACTTTCTTTAGTTAATATAACGAGCTTGTGTTGTATGGGTAAAATGTTTGTATTTGTGAAAAAAACTTCTTGGGAATAATGAATTCATGGTCTAAAATTATAAATCTTCTCCTTATATACAATAATTATATTTTTCACTCATTCCAATTTATCTTCTTGGGACTTAATATTTTAATAGAATAAAAATATTTATGATTATATGTATTGAATATGTTTCTTGAAAAGAGAGAATGTTTTATTTTAAAAAGGATTATTTTGATGGGAAAATGGACACTAAGAATAATTTCCCCATGTAATTTATGCATTTACCGTGCATTTTTTTACTTGTATTATAAAACACTAAACATAAATGATTTTGTAAAAATAAATGTGATTTATTGTTTTATAATAGATAGATTCTGTAATTTATTTTGGTTGGGTCCTTACAGTTGGTATCAGATGGGGTTTAGAAAACATTTTAGATTAGACTATCTTCTTAAGAGATATATATATCATCTTGGGTTTATAATGTTATGGTTTGTGAGATGTTTAATTTTGTAGAATCCCTTTTGATGATTTATGTTATGAAATTTTATGGTGATTAATGGTACATTTGGAGACATTTATATTTTGAGGTAACTAATGGTTATTACATTTTAAGATTAAAATTGAAAGGGATGATACAAACATCGAGGATAAATTATATTAAGGTCATTTTTGTGGAAGTAACCATATATATATGGTAATTTAATAAAAAATATATTGATTAATAAAAAGGAATACCCGCATGATGGGTGATTGAATATTACATCTTTAAGGGCCTCAAGTTTTGATCCCACAACCGATCGGTGATAAGGGTTTATCACCTACCACTGGCCTATGTGAATATCCAGTTATTATGTTAGTTTCCTTTTAGTAAAATGTTTTTATGGTTGAATAATATTTTGATTTTGGGAATATTTATTTTATCTAATATAAAATCATGAAATTAGGAAATTATTTAATGATTATGTAATTAATGTTCTTTCAAGAGTTTACTATTTTGGGAACTATTTATGATAAATGGAATATAATACTATGGGATTTTATTTCAGAAGTAATGGTTGAATTATATTTTAGAATTATCTATGATTTTATTAAGGAATAATGGTATTGTTATTTATTTATGTAAATAATTATCATATCTTAGAGATTATGTGATTTATGAAATTAAATTTTTGTTATGAGACATCAAGAGAGATTGATGTTATTTAGAGATAAAAATTAGAATTTATTTTGGAATAATGTGTGATAAGTTTTTTTTATTTTTTGGATTTCAATGGTAGTCTAAAACGTTTATATATGGAAATTTAATAGTATTTTATTGATCTATGTTTAAATTTGTGTATCATTTGTGAATTTTGATGAATAAAAGTAGTCATTATAATTTAAATATGTATTATCGATGGATAATTTTTTTATCATTATCTATTTTTTTGGTGTGGTTGATTCTTCAAGATAGAATAAATAGATAGTTAAGATTTTCAAATTATGTTATTTTTTAGAAGTTGATTACTGTTCTTCATGTGTGAAAAATAACTCATCTTAAATTCTAATCATTATTATAAAAATAGGAGTTTGTTGTGGAAATTGATTAAAGGACGAAACTCTGCTTATCATGTATTTATATTGTCATACGATCATATTCCATGAAGTAAAATAAGTCATCAAATCTATAAAAAATATTTTAATAAACATTACCCATTACTTTTATTACTATGAAATCATTGACATTCACACCCATCACAAATTTATGGTTCTATGATTATTAACATTCTCATGGCCATGTTCTCTATCAATCTGCATAATACATTTAGTGTTAGTCTTCTCTTCCATTTTTATATTTTTATCTATGGAAACATTTGTATATGTTATCTTAGGAGACCTATGTACATCAATTTCTTTTTTTTAATGTGGAATTATTATGAATCGTTTTTTTGATATGAGATTTCGGGAAATATATTTTGAAAAATTAAAACCATGGGTTTTCAATATCGAGCTCAAATTGTTAGGATGAAATTTATTTAAGGGGGGATAATGTAACACCAATAGTTTTTTTAAAAGGAAATAGTATATTTGATAATGTACATGATATGCCACATCGAGCTCAAACAAAGAACTAAATATTATTTTTTAAAATTTACAATTATAAACCATTAATTAGAATGGTTGGTTTTAGTAGGGTTAAATGAAATATGTATGTATTTTATATTTATATTAATTAATAAAAAATTAATGTAAAGCATTGCTGAAAATAAAAAAGATTTTTTTAATAAAAAAATATTTAAATGTTTACAAGTGCATTTTATACCAATAAATAATAAAATCACTCTTATATAATTATATTAATGAAATGTATATTTTTTTCATAATTATTAACATTCATTCATTTTGTTTAATTGACAATATAGAAGAATAAATCTAATTTTACACATTAAAGTTTTTTTTTCTAAAATTCACTTTTGTAGCTCTTTTATGGAACACATATTTTAATTCATGTTAATGAAAATTTTATAAATTATTTTTGAAAATGTAAAATTATTATTTTATATAATAACATAAAAAATTACTTTGTTTTATTTTTTATTTTTCTAATAGGATTCATGTTTTGATGAATAATGAAAATATATTGAAATTTTAATTGTAATATTGTTTTTTCATATAAATAATTTAAAGTGTTAAATTATATTATTGAATGGTTTTAAAATATAGTTTCATCAAATATATATCATTTAATCAAATTTATGTCAATGTAATAAATATCACATTTAAATTGGATAAAATACAATGAGCCCTTTCAAATGTATTTATATTAAAAACTAGTTAATTCGTTCCTTCAATGATAGAAATATTTAATTAATTTATAAAATTTATATATTTTGAATGTTGAAAAATGGATTTCATATATGTAATAATAATAATATAATTTATTAAATATTTCCCTTTTATTTTTATAAATTTTTATTAGTAGATTTAGTAATATTTTTATTACCATTGTTAAGGGTAAATAAGGGAATTAATGGTAAAAATGATATTAAAAATATTATAAAATTACCCATACATGTGAAATAATATAATTAAATTACTTATTTTTGACAAACATAATTTTTTGGAATAATTTGTAATATGTTTAAGCAACTTGGATGAGAATAAGACATTTATAATATTATATTCCATGGAAACTCAATTTTGTTCCACACTTATTTTAACAAGTAAAGTATTTATAATTTTTTGTTATATAAGGTAAATGTTAAAATATAAATAATATTATTGAATTCTAATTATATATATAAATCATGGTATTTTACTTATAATTTTTAGTGAAAAATTAAAAACCTTAAATGGTGACAAAATGATGATGACGTAATTGTTTAATTAAAGAAAATATCAAACAAATGAAATTATAAATATGAAAATAAAAAATATTTTTATAAAATTAATATAAACCATGAATTATCTATATAACAAAGAGTTATCATTGATTATTTAAAATGGTTTTTGATGATATAATGTTTTAATAGTATAGTTAAAAATTCAAGTAATGAATAGTGTCAAAACTAACCTTATTGATATATTAAAATAAATAATATTTTAATAAGGGATATAAAATTTATTGAAAACTCAATTATGAAAAAATAATATGTAAAAGTAATAAAATTTGAAATGTGGCACTATTATTGGTCTTTTTCAATTTTATTTTAATAATAATGACCCAAAATTGTAAATTACATGATATCACATTAAGAGTTAAAAGGGTTAATTAAAGGTCAAATAAAGAAGATATGGAATAAAATAATAATTAAAACACTCCTAATTCACATTGGATTAATATATTTTGACCCATAATCATACTATATTATAAATAAATCATTTTGGATCCCTTTGTAACAGCTAAATTTATTTTAATGAAATTAATATCCTGAAAATATCCAAGAGTTCCCATGCCTCTCCTATAAAACGGAACTCATAGATCTGAATAAAAATAAATATCAAAACATATTTGGATAGGCTATTATATACCAGAATACCTTTCTATAATCCATAACCGCATCTTAGATAACTCATATTTTTATGAAATCCTCCCAGAGTGGTCTTAAGGTGTTAAGAAATGAAGGATTTTGGAGGAAGAAGTATAATTTTTAATTACGTGTTTCTATTTTATTTATTCTACTAGAACTGTAAAATCTTCATTAACCCTGATTAAATAAAAAATAAAATATTCCAAATACAATGACATGTTATTATGTTAATATCATTTCCTAAAGTCATGTCCACTATAATGAATTGAAACATAATTCATTTTTCATATCCATATTCAATGGGTGGTTTTAAATTTAGAAATGTCATATAAAATTTATTATTATATCATTAATATTATTTTTTAGATGATGGATATATGAAATCATTTTCTATTAACATCATACAGATTTCATTATTCACTCAAGTATCTAATATTGTCAAAATATCTGAAATGATCTAAAATAATTAGGTAAAATTCATAACATTATAGTATGTGACATAAAAAGAATAATAATCATGATTAATATTCTAAATAAATTTAATAATTAATATAATGTTATTATTCTGGATGATTGAAATTGTTTTTGATGATTTAGACTCATGTTAAGGGACATTCTATTAGAATCATATTTTAATCATAACTTTCAACTGTGTTTTCCAAATTCAAAAAGAATGTTTTTAAATAATGCGGAATGATTGCATTTTCAAGAGTTTTGGAAAATATAATATATTTATTCTTCCGTTACATGATTAAAATTTTATTTAAAAAATGATTTTTCGTTATTTAGTGTCTGAATTTGTAAAAATTAAATGTTAATTGAAAGTGGAAAAAAAAATTTCTCTGATTTATAATTTATGTCTTGTTTTTTTGGTGTTTGTGAATTTTTTATGCATTTCTGTTGTTTCATGATAAATCAAGGGTGGGTGATCCCACTATAGTTATCTAATGGATTGGGTAATGAGAGAAAGTTAATTAGTATGCCCTATTCTAATAGATAAATCAAATATAATGTGTTGTGTATTCCAAATGTAACCTTGAAGGTGAGTCCCTATAGAGCTATGATAGACACAATAAATGTAACAGTGGTATGGGTTCAAAAAGTTTCCATAATGAATTATGTTTTCTAATGCTTTTTTGGTGTTATATAATTTCATGATTTAGGATAAAAATCATATGATTTATTGGTAATATGTATAACATTGTGAAATAGTTTTCATGTGCTCAAAGTATTCAGAAACTAATGGTTTCATTATTCTTTTTGATTCCCTTAATGAGATTTTATGCTTATCCCATGTTTTATTATGTTTTTAAATGGTCTAAATAATTTTAAGGAAAAAAATAACTCATGATGAAAATATTGAATATGTTAATTGAAAAGAAATAATGATTTATTTCAAAAGGGTTTCATTTGATAGAAAATATAGAAACTGAGTATTGGTGTCCACTTTTAATGTATTTGTTTACTATCCAAGTGTTTATCATAATTATCTAAAACTATAAACTTGAATAATATTTAGAAAAATAATATGATTTATAGTTTCAAAATAACTAGAATATGTAATTTTTATTGATGGGTCCTTACAAAAGTGTTTTAAAAGAAGATCATGAAGTCTAGTTTCCAGTTTGAGAAGGAATCAGTAATATTGAAGTAGTTTTGTATTGGGATTAAAGATTTATGATATATATAACTATTTTTCAATATATTTTTTACCTATGTTGATTGAGGATGATAAATAAGAAAATTGACTTCTAGCATATGTTATATTTTAAGTAAAACACATGACTATTGGATGTTAACAATTAATATATTCTAAATGTTGAGAAAATATGGGTCAGTTTGGATTAAAATATATATGATATAATGACCTGAACATAAATATTACAAAATAATAAATTTTATTCTATTAATTTATTTCATTCACATCTGGGATCATTGCATGTTTATTGTTTTAGATAATTAGTCCATAACTCAAACATAAAAAAATCAAATTTTACAATGTAGACACTTCTTCTCAATAACGATTTTTTCACAAAATAAAATATTTGAAAAAAATACATTGACTATTTTTCATGGAAAATATTTATAAAATTCATCTTTACTTCCTTATTTCTATTACCCATCATTATACCCTATGAAAAAAATGAAAATATTGGATGAGGGAAAAAAGCTCATTAAAGGACATAAATAATGAAAATCATTAGTCTAGTTAAAAAAATTAAAGTCCATTAAAATCCTTTTCATGAAAACTCATTAGAATGAATATGAAAAAATGAAGGTTATTTGTAACATCACCATCATGAAAACATTACTGTACCAATACAAATTGAAGGATGATATGGTCGAATTCTACCTTTGTAGTACCGACTGCATTGGAGAGTTATAAGAGGGTTCACACATTATATCTTAAGCTATAATGTGTATCAAAAAATAATATATTGACATATAATAGGCGAAAAACGTAATTAAAAATTTCCCATGAATATAACTATAATAATTCATCTAAAAACTCTAATAAACCAAGGACAAATATAATTTAAGATATTGAAATACCCATTTATTTTAGAAATCACATTTAAAATACAAACAAAACATTCACACAAATATGATACCACTTTTAGTAAAATGGAATGAAAAAAACATAAAAAATAAAAAATTAATATATTAATGTTTCATGAAATAGGGGGAATACACTAATTCCATACAAGATAAAAAAATACCTTTTTATTTTTGTAAAATGAGTTGAAATAGGAACTTTAAAAGGGTGTTTTTAAATGAATGTTCTGAATTTTCATGTACAATAATTATAATTATAAATAATAAACATAGGAATACTATTTAATTTATTTAGAGTATTTTTATATTTTATTGTTCATTGTTTATCAATTATTTTCATGTTAAAAAATTACATAATTATTTGTGTTCACATTAGACGTTATGATGATATTCAATATTTCAGTCCAAATTGTCTTTGGAATGATGTCAATAGTAAAGGTGTTCAGTAGTCCCTAGTCTCTAGAATAATATTTATGAAATGAATAAAATTTTCATACATCAATTATAATTTTATACCAACCCATTATGTATGTTTATTAAAAATGAAAAACATTATAATCATGAAGATGGTAGCTAATATGTATGCATTTGTAACATTTTTCTTTTTCAATGATCATTATGTAAAGAAAGTAAGTATAATATATATTTATAGAATCATTATAATATAAATAATATAATTTTTATTTTTTAAAAATATAAATATATATCATTTATGAGACATGATAAGAAAAATATATCTCATCACTTAATAGAGGTGATAGCTCACACGTTTGCATGCCCAACGTTATCATTTTTCTATTCACGGAAATGTAAAAAATATAATCAGTTGTTATCTTTTCCTATGAATAAATATTTTAATAATATAATATATAAACCATAATTAAATCAATATATTAATTTTGACAAATGATGATGTATAATGAATATCACCAATTCGTGATGCGATAGTCTGTAAACTCACGAATGATAATGTAATTTCCCATATGATGGAAGTGGATATGGATTTTGGTGAGTATTTATGAAAAATAACATGAAATTATATTGGGGATACTTTATTTATTTATTAATCATAGTTTATGAATATTTTAGTGAATTGGATGAAATAATAAAACAAAAGTACTTGAGTAAAACAACACCACTTCCTTAGACAATTACTTTTTCATAACACCTCAAGACCACTAAGGGTGGTGTTATTCCTAAATTAAGAGATATAGAATGTGGATAGGTATTATAGCTATTTATTTTGGTGTATTATGGCCTAAAAACTGTTTTTTTGTGTGTGAACTAATCATAATAAGCTGTTCTCTTTTGTAAGAGTGGGGAGGGGCACTCTTGGAATTATTCAAAATATTTAATCAATGTAAATTAATTTTATTATCAAAACTTTTATGAAATTATTTGTTTATAATAGTGTATTATTTGGGGTATAATTAAATGTATTCAACTCAAATTATTCATGATTTGATTACATTTAATATTATATTTTTTATTTTCACCCATATTTAACCCATTTAACTCTTATTGTGATATAACTTATTTGAAACCGTTAGGGTTAATTTAATTATAATATAATTCTAGACAAATAATAAATGAGTAATCAAGTACATTTTATGACATATCCCAATAACTTTTATGAATTTTAAATTTTTCTTATTTTTATATCATTTTAAAAATTATATTATATTTTTAAACTATAATTAATGTCAATTTTGACATTATTCAATACATAAGATTTCAAAAAATTTATGATAACATGATATATTAAAAAACTATTTTCTCACCAAAATAACATGTAAAATTTAACTAAAAAATAACTTTATGAAATTATTGATATAATATTTTATTTATTTTAATATATCTAATAGCATGTATTTGGTATTTCCATAAATTAAACAATTAGAACATCATCAACATAAAGGAATTTAATCTAATTATATCATTCGTAAAAATAAAAAAAATCTTGGAAAATATAAATTTATTACATTTCATTACTCTATTTATAATTTAAAATATCCTATATATATCATCATAATAAAAGTAGTTCACTTACTAAAAAGTATAGTATAACAATTTGAATTTTCTGAAATTAAAATACGATATTAGGAATATCGTCATCATAATGGCTCCAATATGTCACAAAATTTTTGCATGGATGATTTTTGTATAAAATAACTCAAAAGTATATTTTTATACATTTTTTTTATAATTATAATGATTATAATTTGTTTACCCTTAATTACCATATTTACCCTTAACCATGTTAAATACGAATTACAAAAGTTACTCTTCATAATTTTCAAAGATAAATGTTTCATATTTTATAATATTATAATATATGATTACAAATATTAATTCCATTTTAAATATTCAAAATTCATAAGTGGATAAAATTATTTTAAAGTTAATCCCATTGACTGGTAAAACGAAAAGACTTTTAAAGTGAAAATAATCAAAAGTATGAAATGTTTTTATATCCAAGTTCAATGTGAAATTGATTCCAATGACCTAAAAAAGATTAAAAGATATAAAATTGTATAATTATAATTTTAAAATATTTAAAAATATAATTTATCATTATAAATTATTTATATGGAAAGTATGTTTTTAATTAAAATCATATATTTTTCACAATTCATCAAAAAAATGAATCTTTCTGGGAAAACGGAATAAAAGTAAACCCAAGTAAATTTTGATATTACTATTTCAAAAATGAAGTTTATTTTTTAAAATAAAATTTATAAAATTAACAAAATTTAGTTTTAAAACCAATGTTCCATCAAAAGTTTATAAACCCACCTTTTATTAAAAATATAGTTTTATGAGTAAATCATGATTTATCTTAGATCCTATAAAACATATCATGAATTTTAATATCAAATAATTATATAATTAATTTTAAATTCTTATTCTATTATTATATTGTTTGTTACATTCTTTCCCCTTTTAGAAATTTATGCCCACAATTTCATGAACATAATAAATATGTGGGGATACCATTAATTGATATCACTCTCCGTGTCCCATGTTGCCTCATCATACATATTTTTTCTCCACAAAACCATAACATGTAGAATAAAATTATTACAAAAAACATTATCTATATATCCATGAACCTGAAATGCTTTTTCTTGATAAGAGTGAATCTCTTCTAAGTGAAATATTTCGGGGTATAAAACATGATATTGTTCTTCCATATACATTTTTCACATTGAAACATTAAATATGTTCTGTAAAAAAGATAAAATCAGAGGGAAATCTACTTTATTGTCAACTGATTCAAGTTTCTCCATGATTTTATATTTTTTAATTTGGCATGTTCGTTTATTCTCCTTCTACCAAAATGCATCACACTTTCCCATAGAGAATCTTTGAGGAATATATGATCACCTACCTCAATAGAACAATTATTATTCCAATAATACACATAAGTTTTTATTCTTCTATGAGTTATCCTGATGTTTTAATGAATCAGGTCTACTTTCTCACCCTTTTCCTCTACCAATATTTGTCACAACAACAACCCTTGGCCTACTTAATCCCAAAATTCTAGAGTTTGACATCGATTTCTTTATAATTCCATAAATGGTTCCATATGTATACTAGAAAATAACTCTTAATATAATAAAAAAATCTACAGAAATATGTTGATACAAACATATGATCTAATCGTTGAACAAGAATGTATTATGTAATCCAATATTTGAATTTTTCATTATAACTGTGAATCAAAAAGTGGATGAAATGATAGGATTATCATGAACCAACTGGGTTTCTGGTTAACTCTATAATTGAGCCAACCCCAACATATCCTGAAGTGAATTCATGATCCCCACAGGTTCATAACTACAAATTGGTATCGTAAAATATGTATGTGTGAATGAATTTGACACAAAACAAAGAGGAATCAAAGACCATAAAATCAATAAGAATATAAAAGAAACTCCATTATGATTAAGGTACCAGAACACAACAAGGCATAGAAATTCCAAAGTACTATAACCAATGTGTTAATTGTTAGAAAACATCCCAAGGTCTCTAAGTCCACAACTCGCAATGACCAAGATTCAATAGCTGTATCCACTTACAAGATATATTTTCCCATTACAATAACCTAGAAGAAGAAACTCCACAAACACCCAAAGGGAAAAAATAATATGTAGGCATAAGCCCAGTAGGATACCACCAAATATTCCATAACATATTATAAATACAAATTATCCTATTAAAAGAATTAAATGATCAAAATAAATAGTTTTATAAATTTATAAATTACATTTTAAAAATACATGGTACACAATATCAAATTAATAGAAAATACTTTTAATGCCACTGATTTACTCTACAAGTGGTGGAATATTTCAGAAATAGCATTATAAATAAAATAGTTTCATAAATAAATTTAGGTAAAAATAGAAAAGGCATTTCAATATTTTTTTAGAACATTTAGATACATTTATTTCTCATATTTAAATAAACAAGCTAGAAACATGGTCATCTTCAAAAATGTATAAAAGTATTAAGCAACTATAACATTCCACACAGTTTAAGTGATCTTATGAAAATGAGATTACTTAAATCCCATTGTAAATGTTCAGAGGTGACTCGCCACCCTCCCATCAGGGATGTGACCCACCATAATTATCTTTTAGAATGGTGTAATACTGTAGAGTGTATCCAAATAACACACTGACTACCTATGTCGTGCATGAATTCTTACATGATAGGAAATTTAATTTAAGATGAATTAATATAAAACTAAATCCAATTATTCCTATCCAAATTACACTTTTTTCCATTAAATAATAGGTTTTAACCCAAAACATTCCCTTTACGAAAGATAAAACGATCATGTTTCAATCATATCAATTTCAGCCAATTTCAAAAGTTTGAAAAACATTCAAAACAAATTCCATCCATTCCAAAATTTTATTCCCCAAATAAATTCAAAATTGTAATTTAAAATATTACAATCTAATAAAAAATTTGAATTAAAAAATTTAAATTATTCAATTTCCATAAATCACAACCCAATTCAATAGAATTAGAGTTTTCTAAATTCTTATGCTAAAACATTTAAAATCTAAAACTTCAATGGAATTAGGTTTTATCAAATCAATTGGAAGAATGTTTGAGAAGGTTTTTTTAAGTCATCAATTAAAATAAAATAAGAAATTTATGAATAATCAATTTAGAAATTCACGATGTAACCACCAACCTCTTCCAGAAACTCAACTCTCGTAATAAAACATGTCAATGATAAAAATGTCGTATAAGACCTCAAAAATCATCCTTGAAGAAATATACAAAATCACATTGCGTTGATCCATCATTTTTATGATGATACATTGAATAAAACGGGGATGGGAAACAGATAAACATGAAGAACGATGGAGAAAAATTATCCAAACATCACAAAAAATTGAAATGATGACCGAATACCAAAGAAATTGATCCATAAGGGACGAAAAAAATATGAGATTTTATAGGAATGCTTATGGTCATGGGAGGTGGAAATAGAGAGGATCCAAAAATAAATAACAATCTTAACTACCTATTTTTAAAAATCAAATCCAGGTATTACACGACGTGTAATCCAAATACATTTCATGAACCCTTTAATTGTCGTAAATGATGAAAATGGAATTGCCTTGAATTAACATTTGAAGATATCAATTAGAAACTAATCATTATTTCCATCACAATTTCAAATTGATAATCAGAACCTAAACCCATCATAGTGAGGATACATTCATGAATTTTAGTATTACCATTGTTGGTAACCCTCTACAAGTCAGTATGAAATGTAAATTTAATGGTTAGAAAACAAAAAATCTATGACTTCACCATTATATCCATCCCCCCAATACAAAATACACCCTACCCCATTATAGAAAAATTAAAACTAATACATGGTTTATAGAATATCTGTAAGAATTTTAACAGGTTGTTACATCCTCCCTACTATAAGAACTTTATGTCCCCAAAAATCCTATGAATAAACTTCCATCACAAAAAGATGATTTCACTACTCTTTCATCAGTGTCTCATGTTCCCACATCTCTTGAATATAAAAAAACATGATTACATTACCCACAAACCAAATGTATTGTCATCCCATGAAGTTCCATGGTTTCAAAATCAACTCTCCTGATTGGTTACTCACTCAAAGACAAATCATGCTCAATCTCCTGATCACTCATGCTCAAAACATGACATGAATCAAAGAGATACATTCTCATCTGATATACATGGATAATGTTATGTATCTATGTAAACTATGGTGGTAGTGATAAATAGTAAGAAACATTACCCACATAATCACCAACCTTAAAAGGTCCCACTAAATGAGGATCAAGCTTCCTGTACCTCCCAATTCTTCGATGACCCAACCAGGGGGAAAGTTCCATGAACACCAGATCACCAATAGAAAACCTCAATGGTATATGAAATTGATGAACATAATAATTATATCATCTCTATTTTATCCACTTTATCTTATGAATTAGATGAATCATAGATGTCGTCTTCTAAACCACGCATGGTCCAACAATGGATCTTCCATCAACCTCTAAAAAACACAAATGAGATTTACAAGGCCTACCATTCAAGGCCTCAAAAAGAGACATCCAAATTGTGGACTAGTAAATATTGTTATTAGAGAACTCGACCTTCCCATGTGATTATCCCAAGACCCCCGAAGGTGAGAACACAACCACAAAGCATATCCTCAAGAATCTATATAGATCTATATATCCATCCATATAACTGTGGATGGTAGGATGTTCTCAAATAAACTTGGTATCATATTTCCTCATATAATCCTCTTAAAAAAATATGGAAAATTAGGATCCCTATTAGAGACTATAGCTGATGGAACTCTATGAAAATGAACAATATCATTCAGATAGAAACATCCCAACTCCTCAAATTTTTATATGTCAGGAATGGGTATAAATTGATCTGACATGGTCAGCCTGTCGATCACAACCTGTAAAAAATTATTCATTCTCTAGGTAGATGGATAACCAACCATAAAATCCATATATATTTTATCCCATTTCCAATTTGGTACCTGAAGTGACTGATGTAAATAATATGCATTGCTAGATGCTCGAAATGAGTAGGTGAAGATGAAACAATGAAATGTATCTGAAGGACCAAGGCCTAAAGGAAACTTTACCCACCAAGGATTCATCACACTTAAATACTATGTCACTATCAAAGGAGATGCACCACCAATTCCATTCCAAGGAAAAGGCTAAAACAATAAGAATGCACAACAAGCTTAATAAGTTCATCAAATTCATGTCTATCTATTACAAAGGCATGGAAATAAATTATTAAGATAAAATAAATATTGGAAAATTCTCCAAAACCAGTTAAAACGAAAGGATAACCCCAAATACAGATAAAAATCATAAAACAATATTTTCTCATGGAATTTTATGACACCAGTAATTAAGTAGCCAATTTCCATCTTAATGATTCTTTTCTCTACATTCTCTATCCACTTTAATGTACTACATTGATTTTTCATCATTATCTAAGTAGATAAGTCACTCTGGGTTCCAAATAAGTGTGATGTGGCCCACCATGGTTTTGGATGTCAAAATGTATAGACTGTTTCAATGTGAATATCAATTGGGCTTAAAATTTTTATCATGTCTAAAATTATTATATTTCGGCTGAATCTGATACATTTCATTACCTCCTCATTGAAAAATTTTCTTTTTCAAGCTATAAATACCAATTTCTCATACTCTTGTTCAACAATGTTCTCATAATAGTTCCTAATTAATTATTTGTAACTTTAATTTTCCCATTAATTTTAGAGTGATGGGATGTGCTGAGAAGAAGTTTCATAAAAAATTTACCCCCATAATGTCCTCTAAAAATGAAATTGAAATTTATTGTCTCTAACTAAAACAATGTTGTGAGTGATGCATTGAAGGCAGAAAATATCCATGAAAAACAATTATGTCTCTTTCACCTAATCTTTAGTCTTATGGAATGGTATGAAATAATCCATCTTAGAAAACTATCAACAACAACCATTATTGAATCTTTAACTCACTGATTCTTTGGTATGGCCATAATAAAATCCATGTTGAGATCTTCCCATGGATTATCTAGAATAGGTAATAGAGTGTATAAAGTAGGATTGAAATGTCTCATTTCTCTTTGACATGTTCCACATATTGAATGAATTTTTTGGAAATTGGATTGCATCTTTGACATAATAAATGGTCTGTTAGTATCTCAATGGTTTAATGGATGCTAAAATGAACCGAAAGTACCAATTCATGTGCTTTCTGAATAAGAATGTCCATGTAATTAACCTTTAGAACACAAAACATGTTTCTCTTAAAAACCAACCCATCATGTACATAATAATACTCCACAAATCCATTTCTAAATTTGATTAAAATATCATTAAACTATATATAATGCTAATAATTTTATATCTTAAGCTGAAATCCAATAATTTGAGCATCTACAATGGTATGTAATGCATACCTTTGAGATAAAACATCCACCACTAGGTTATCTTTCCCCTTAATATATTTTTACACAAATGATAAGGATAGTATAAATTACTCAAATTTTTCATTCATCAAACTCAGCTTGTGTTAACCATAGATAATACCCATTGCTTGATGATCAAAATGAAGAAAAAACACTTTTGGTCTCAAATAACGACACCAATGATTTAGGGATCCCCAAACCGTAAATAATACATATAAAAGTTTATGTAATTCTTCTTTAAATCTTTCAATTTCTCACAAAAATATTTAATAGGAATCTTACTTTGGATGTGAAAAATGCATATCCCAACCCCACGCACATCACATTCCACTTCCAATACCTAATCAAAATATGGTAACACCAAAAATGGTGCTTCAGACAATTTTTTCTCAATGATTTTTAATGCTTCATTTTTTTCCATTGACCACTAAAATTTCCCCCATTTCACGAATTTAGTGATGGGTTCCATGATAATGTTGAAATTGGAAATAATGAGATGATAAAAATATGCCAAACTATGGAAACATCATACATTAGTGATGGATTCGGGTTGTGGCTAGGACATGATTGCTTCCACTTTTGATTCATCCACGACGTGGCCTCTATTGGTGACCAAATATCACAAAAACAACAATTTAGTTGAAAAGAACACACATTTATCCTCTTTCCATTCATCTTTATTTTCTATGGAACATAAAATACCTGACGAATATTATCGACGTGGCTCTCCACATCCTTGATGCAAATCAAAATATCATCCCAATAAACATAATCAAATTTACCAATAAGTGGTTTCATAACTTCATTAATGGGGTGCATGAATGTGCTAGGAGAATTTTAGAGGCCAAATGGCAGGACCATCCACTCAAGCAATCCACCATTAATTTTGAAGGCTTCTTTCCACTCATCCTCTTCCTCCTTTCAAATCTGTTGGTATCCACTATGAAGATCAACCTTCAAAAATCATGAAGAACCATGTAATTCTAGAAGCATACCATAGGGTCATGGAATTTGACACCTATGTTTGATGGAAATATTATTAATAACTCTACTATCAGTGCAGATGTGATATGTACCATATTTTTTCAGCACCAATAATATTGGAATAGAACATGGGCTCATGATTGGCCTTATAAATCCTTAATCCATCAACCCATCCCATTTCTTATGAAATTATCTTGATTCTTAAGGATTACAATGATATGCTGATTTATTAGGCAATAGTGCATCTCTATAGTAGTTTTTGAGTGTCATAAAATTTTTGGTCCACTTTTTCTTTTCTACCTTGATCAGCAAATTTCAAAAATCACCTTGTGAGTGTAATTGACGTAACTCCAATAAATTTGTTATTTTTTCATTTAATCCAACTAGAATCCTTACAATAGTTTTATCTTTATATTCTGGAAAATCACTTCGCATCAATAAACGATCAAAATACCAAATGTACTCTTCAATAGATTTAGCCCCTTGTTAGAGGCTATGAATTTTAAAATAAATAGTTTCCTTATAATTCTGAAGCACAAATAATAACTTCAAAATCATGTTCAACTACTACAATTAGCTTTTTTTTAATTTCCCATCACTTTTACACTATTTATATAGATTTTACCACTAAAGAGATTCGCAATATATAAATTTAGGAATGGATACGTTACACTTCATCTCTTCAGAACAGTTCATAAATTCTATAAACTTTTCTATTTCCCCGAATCTAATCTAGAAAATCATCACTATTCATAATCCCATCAAAATATAGAATTTAAATTTTAAGCCCTATTTATATATATTCATCATCTCTTCTTAATTTCAAATCCACCTCTAAATCTCTAGAATCATCTCTTTTTGAATGATCTTAATAAAATGGTACAAGATTGTGCTTGTTATATGGGGATGGATGCCTGGGATGTAGTTTTGGTGGAAGGAAATCGGGTTTTCATGCCCTCAACAGCTGATCAAGTAGCTCATCAATTTGATAGATTTGTTATTGTAATAATGTGTTGGATATTTACCATGGAGAAGAAGGAGTGGACTATCTGTTCTTTCAAGAATCAAATGGTAGTAAAAAGAATAATGTGTTAAAACATTACAATTGGAATTGTGGATCTGATACCAATTAATGAATCACAATAATATCAAAACGAGTAGGTTATGATGAAATATGGAAATGTAGCCTAACTACCAAGGCTTAAAAGAAACACCACATTCCAAGGTTTTTACATGATCACCATCAACAGAAATGAAGTACCAAATCAATGCTAGGTAAAAGGCTAATGCAAGAAGACTTCACAACAAGCTTCATATAATTTTCAAGTTCAATTCTAACCATTGAAAAGGTATGAAAATAAATTATAAAGAAAAAAAAGAAGAAAATTACCCAAAACGAGTTGCAAGGAATATGGTACACAAAATGCACAAAAAAATAATTAGAAAACATTTTCCTGTGTCATTTAATGACCGCACTAACTGAATATGTGTTTTTCCCACTTAATGGTTCTCATCTCCACCTTCTTCCAACTCATTAATGTGCTGAATTGTTTTCCTTTGATTGAAAAATAGATTAGTTGAATTTGTTTCCACACAAGTGTGTTGTGGCCCAACATGGTTTTGGATGTCAAAAAGTTTGGGTTGGTACAATTTGAATAAATTTTGTCTTAAAATATTTATCATTCACAAAATTATTCTCCTTGGGATGAATCTAATCGATATGAAAACACAGAGGTTTCTATTGCTCAACCTTAACCTATTGCACATATAGCCATGAGAGATAAACCCAATAATGTATCTCCACATCCTTGGACACCAAAACTACCACCACATAACATAAAACATCTATTTCATTACTAGGTAAACTACCCACTAGGAATTATGATGACCCACCATCACATTCTTCCTTGCCTATTAAGGAACAACCAGGCAATTATGATAAAATAGAACACCATCTATAGATAATGAACACTAGGAAACTATCTCCCCAACAAAAATAGATTACATAATGGTAAAAAATACATAGTCATGTTTATGATCTTGAAGAATCATCTCGATAGAAGAATATTTCAACTAAAATATGGCTAATAGAACTTCATCCCCATTCTCTTAAACTCCAATGTGAAACTGTGTAATGAAAGCCATTAAAATTGAGTCTTTTGAAAATTATTTCACTACCTGGGATGGATTTTTCCAAATTAATGTGTAGGTGATGACATTACATTTCAATATATTATAAGTGATGTCATTATCAAAATATTGTAGGTACATTTCCCAATTCCTCTGGTGAAGATTCAATATTTTTTAGAGAAGATATAAAAAAAGATTTTTTTTGGTCTGAAAACACGGTAAATCATTCACCATAAAGGTAATTCCACCATCTCTTATGTGTTTTCATTACAAATTCAGGGTCAATGTCATGGTTATGGTAAGTATTCTTCTTTGGACTAAGCTGATGTGATCCATAAGTGACTACATGGTCAACCAGCATAATAACAAAGCCCAATCATGATCTCGATGCATCAAACAAGACCAGATATCCCTAACCAGCATTTAAAAGAGGAAACACCAGAATATTAGTCACAAAAAATTTCAGATCATCAAAAGAAATATGTTATTTATCATCCCAAAAAAACAAAACCCTTTCTGAGTTAGAGTAGTCATTAGTGAAGAAAAAATTCAAAAGTCCTTCTCAAATCTATGGTAGTATACTACTACACATAAAATTCATCGAATTTTGAAGACATTTCATGGTTTCTATTAAATCATAATAGCCTTCATCTTCGTAGAATCTACTGGTATAAAATGTTCATAGTCCACATGTCCCAATAATTTCACTCCACAAATCCAAAAATCACACTTTGAATGATTGGGATATAGTGGGTGACTTTTTAGAAGATTTAGAGTTTTTATCATCTGATGCACATATTCCTACTCAGATTTAGAGTAAATGAGGATTTCATTGAAAAATACTACCAAAAATGTATCAGGATAGTCAAGGAAAATCCTCTTCATTAATTCGATGAAAACTGTAGTTGCATTTGACACACGAAATGGCATAATAAGGTACTAAAAATGGGAGTACATTATCCAAAAGGAAATTTGATAAATGTTAGATTTCCTTATCCTTAACTGATGGTAACTAGATCGAAGGATGGTCACTGAAAACAACATATTAACTATTAACTGATCAAATGGATCATCAATACGTTCTAATTGATACTTTATCATTATTGAGAATTTATTGAGAGTTCGATAATCAACACATATGAAAAAAATAACTATCATACTTCTTAGTGAAGAAAATGGGTTCCACCCAAGGAGACACACTTAGGTGTATAAAACCATTCTCATGAAATCATCCAATTGGGATTTAAACAAATTTAGTTCAGCTAGTGCCATGGGATTTGAGGGAATTGAAAATAGTTGAGTAGCAGTAATTTAGTCAATAGAGAATAAAACTTCTATTACCGATGGTAATCCACAAATATCTAAAGGAAACACGCCATGAAACTCAACAAATATTAGAGGGAAATCAATGCTCAAAGGTTCCAATTCAAAATCCAATGAAAATAGTGATATCACATTCCCCAACTCTAGATAATATGGTTTGGCTATGCATGATCTTGATTCCCAATCTCCTTGAAGGATAAGAGATTCACCATTGGGTGTAGTAAAGTAGACCCATAGAAGATAACATTCAATCCATGATTTTTTGGCAAGGAGAAAATTCATTTGTAATATAATATTAAGGGATTTCATATCATGAAAAAGAAAACACAAATCTAAAATGGCATCTGATAGAGGGGAGACAAAAAAGGGCTGAAGAGATCATGCTATCTCTTCATAACAAGGGGTTTAGTAATATCCATTTCACAGGGTAAAAAGATTCAATAGGATATTATGAAGATTAAAAATAAGGATTGAAATAAATGATTCAGTATCCACAATATCAAATAGAGAAGTTAGTAATGACGATATTATAGTAATGGAATTTCTCACTATCACTCAAGCCATGTCTTCTTTCTCTAAAGTCTCTTACACTTCATGATGAAGCATCATTCCAGATGCATGTGGATGGAATGCTTTTATACATGAAACACATGGTTTTTTCTTAGATTTAAGAGGATATGATGATCTTGTTCCACTACACAAAGTATAAAAATGATGGAAGAATCTATATAAATTCCCTGAATATTAATAGGAGGTACAGTTTTTGGGTTCCTCAGTGCAAACCCTCTTAGAATGTATCGACATTCCAAAATGATGGAAATTCAAAGAAATTACTCCTAGTTGTGTTGGAGGAACAAAATGAAAATTAAATTGAGAAATGTTGTGAGAATCATCATGATTTAATTTTCCCTTGAAGAAACCACTACTTCCTCTAGGAGAAAAATGAACACCCATCAACCCTAAATTTCTAGAAAGGTGCATCTCAACCCTAATATCCTTATCCATCAAATCAGAACACATGGGATGTTTTAGTAATAGAAAATTGGAAATGATATTCGATCAATTCCACAAATCAAACAATCAAGCCTTTATTCTCTCATTAGATATAGTCTTATGAGAAAACAATAAAATATCATCATATCAATTTGAATAATCAGTCATAGTTTTTTTGGATTCCCTAAGAATGATGAACTCCATAGCATTAGCCAAAACCTTTTTCTCTAGATAGAACAGGTTGATAAAATTATCCTTGATGTCTTCCCACACTATTCCCTTATGCTTCCCAATCATAACCACCATGTCCCACCATCTCTGGCTCGATCCCTATAGCATGATGGTGGAACACTTCACCCTGATCACGTCTGGTGTCTCCAATAATTTAAAAAGACATTATATATTCCCCAAATATTCCATAACATGTTAAGGATCAATGAAGCCTTCATGAAGATGTGGATTCTAGATTAATAAATATTGAGAATGATTCCAACAAACATCACCTGGAGGATTTTGAATTTGATCGTAAATGGGGACTAGAGGTGGTGACTATCCTAGAGATTGGAAAGTGTGTACAATCACATCAACCAGATTTGGAAATAGGATATATAATTTTCTCACTATGGTGAAATAGTGGCATCTTCTTGTATTATATTTTCATGTCTTCACAGATTCATTTGTTACAAAAGATCAGCAGATAAAAGGAATACATCAGATTAACACTCAAACAGAGTAACAAAAGAAATTATTCCCAATAGATGGAACACCCAAGATTTGGATTTAACTCTATTAAAATCCCAATAGGGTAAATACTAGTACTACTCTACTAGATGTCTCACCCTTAATACCCCTGAAGACTTATGGTCTATTGCAGTGAGAGCTTGACATGTCCTCAATCATAACTACCTACTAAGTCCCAACATGATTTAAAAAATCCATACTGACATCATGAAAAAATCTGAACAACCAACTTTGATAGCACTTTTCTCAATCTAGAATGGGCAACCTGGAATCTCGATAACCAAGATGACCACAACATATCTTGATGGGTGTTACAAATCCCCATGGGTTACCGACTAGCATCTCGCATCATACAAATGAAAGTTGGAATAAATTTCCCACAAAAGATATCATTTTCAAAGACAAATAGGTCAATATACATATAAATGAAACACCACTATGAGTAAGGTACCATAATAAAAAAAGGAATAAAAATCCAAAAGTACTACTACAGAAGTACCAAATATGAAAAAATTTCCCAAGGTCCCGGAGTGCACAACTCATCCTGACCAAGGTTCAATCGTTGGATCCTCTACCAAATGAACCTTTATCCTTCCACGAACCTAGAAGAAGAAATTATACAAACACCTGAATGAAAATGTAGGGTGTGTTCATAAGACAAATAAGATACCACCAACGATTCCATAATAGATGAAAAATATAGATTATCTAATAAAAATATACCAATGATCCTAATAAATATCATTGGAAATTTAGAAAGCACATTTTGAAAAAACATGCTATGTAGTTTTAAAATGATGGAAAATACTTTGAAAGCATATAAATAACATTAGAAGAGATAGAATATTTCTAAAAGAAATCTATTTAATGAAAAAATTACATAATTTGTTTTATATTAATTTTAGAAAAGGAATGTAAATAATTTTCATAACACAGTAATACATTTATATCTCATATATAAATAAAAAAGTGAAAAACATGGTCATCTGAAAAAAGTTATGATTATATTAACCAGTTATAGGATTCCACACTCTCTAAGTGATCTCAAACAAATATGTATCCTCATGTCTCCATGAAACTACCTAGAGGTGACTCATCACCCTCCCATTTGGGATGTTACCCGCCATATGTATGTTTTTGAATTTTGTAATAGTGCAGAGTGTATCCAAATAACTCACCAACTACATTAGTCGTTCATGCACTCCTAAATGATATGATATTTTCTAAGATGTATTAAAATAAAATTAAATCCCATTCATCCATTTCCAAATGCCAATATTTCGATTCAAAAAAATGGGATTTACTAAAAATGCATTCTCCTTCCACAATATAAAACCACTGGGTTTCTATCAAATCAATTTGAAACCATTTTTAGATGTTTCAAATACATTCAAAATCAATTCCATAATATTCAAAATTATTTTCCCAATTACATTAATAAATTTATTTGAAATTATTTTAATCATATCTACTGTTTAAATTCAATTATTTAAAATTATCAATTTCCATAACCCACACCTCAATACACTGGTATTTGGATTTTCCAAATTATCATGCAAAAACCATTTTAAAACATCCAAATAAATGGAAATATGTTTTAACAAATCAATTGAAACAATTTTTGAGATATTGAGTTTAAATAATCATTTGAAATAAATCATGATATTTAGGAATAATCATTTGACCAGTTCGATATAGAGCCACCTACCTCTTCCCAAAACATAACACTCAAAACGACAGCCATCAATGAGAATGAAGGTGTAGAAGTCCTATAAACTCTATTTAGAAGAAGTATACAACAATAGAATACATAGATGCATCCATTCAAAGATGATCCATTGAAAAAAATATTAGAGAATGAGAGAAACATGAATAACGGGGGATACCACTTACTCATAAATCACACCACAAGATAAACAATGTCTCAACAACAAAGAAATGGTTCTAGAAGGGTTAGATAAATTTGAGATCACCTGGGAAAGCCTTTAGTTAATGGAGGAGGAAGTATTTATGATAATAACTGAAATATATTTTTTCACTATCTATTTTTAAAAATTTATTCGGTGTATTACATGACATGTAATCCCAATACACACCGCGAACCATTTAATTTTTGTAACCACTGGAAAACGCGACCCCTGAACCTAAATTCCGAATCTCCAAATTAAAATCTGATCATTTTGTCATTAAATAAATTTAATGGATAATCATGATGTATACCCATTATAGTGTGAATCTATTCAAGAATCTTAGTAGGACTATTACATGACGTGAAGTCTTGTTACATGACATGTAACATTCTAGCAGTCTGCATGAAATGTCAATTTGAAGGTTAGAAACCAAAAAATCTCTGACATCACCATTTTAGGTATCCTACCAATACCAACAACACTATACCCCATTAATGAAGAATAAAAACCAAGAAATTATTTAAGGCATACCTACAACAATGGTAATAGGATGTTACAGTGAATAAATTAAATTCATTTCCAAATAGCTTCTAAACACCTTCCCAAAAGTTATAAGTGAACATGAGATAACAATTAAATACAATTGGGGAAGTATCACCATGTTACATAATTATATAATTATGATAAAATTGAGAAATTTGATCCAGAGATGTAGTTTCTCAGATCGGATGAAAATGTTCAAATTTAGTTAGTAATACTATAATAACCTGAATATCATTGTTACCGAGAATGTATTTGGTAATCCCACTATGTAATACCTTTAATTATTTTCCAAATTTACACTTTATCATGGGAAAATTCTATAAAATCCCATTAAATAACCGTTTCTATGCATTAACCTATTGAAAATTCAGATATCTCCAGGTAAATTAACTAATATCTCTTTTCATTCTATCCCAATAATAATAAATTTCTTTGGTATTTTTTTATAAAATTATGATTCTACGTAGTTTAATTATATTTAGACGTATAAAGCTAGTTTTCACTAGCTTTATATGACCCTAGAATCTAAATTTACTAAACCATACTTATTATACCAACTATAGTGATCCAACATTTTCTTATTCGACTGTTTCATCATTTTAATGATAAAAATCATAATAAGGTTACATTCAAGGATTGAATAATTTAGTGTCAAGGGAAAATTATGTGAATACATCAATTTTTAAAAATATTTTTTTTAT
The DNA here is from genome assembly GCA_963277665.1 of Viscum album. NCBI lineage: Eukaryota > Viridiplantae > Streptophyta > Magnoliopsida > Santalales > Viscaceae > Viscum > Viscum album. The sequence goes on along the minus strand of OY728156.1, from coordinate 1,799,252,533 downwards.
ATCATTCTTATTTATCAAACTAAAATATCCCATGTTATCCCTAGTACAAGTAATCACCTGATGATGAATAAGAGACATGACTTAAAAGAACTTGGGTGAGCATACTCATAATCATATCATAATAATGGGATCATGAGGATAATTATTATGGAATTATTTTATAAATCCTTTTAATTTGAAATATTCATATTAATGAATCATCATAACATAGTGGTCAAAAACTAGACAATGTTGTGAATAATGCTAGCGACATGTTAACAATAAAATGTGTGTATAAATTATAATGTCATAATTTTGGATAAATATTTCATCATTTGAAAACATAATACACACAATAACATGAAATCTTTCACATTACTCACTGGATTTTAGGGATATATGAATCCAAACCCACCTGTCTCATCAATAAAATGATCATAATAATGCATGCCACATAGAATGTAAAAAAATCATAGTCATGAAAGAATACCATTTAAAGGAATGAGTTTCATAATTTATTTTGAAAATTATAAATTAATGAATTACCTTTGGGGTTAAAAAATACATAATATAGATTTAAAATTGTTCTAGAAAGACCATTTTTTCCTTCAATAAAAAATATTTCAAGTGGTGTTAATAATATGATTTGAATAAATAAACTATTTTGATAGAAAATAATATATTTCTTTTCAAATAAATTTGGAATGGTTGAAAAAGTTATAACATAGGAAATAAAAGGGAAAGAAGAATTGAATGAAATATTTATGATATTAGAGGAATATCCATATTGATATCAATGTGGAATGGGAGAAAGAAAAATGATGGATTTGGGTTCATGATTTCCCTTACCACAAATCCTATTGTATTTTTTCACATTTCTGCCAACTAAATAGTAAATGTAGGTTGGATAAAATGTGGAACCATATGTGAATTGTTAAATTTCAACACACTATTTATCAATTATATTAATTAGATTATATTTATTTATTTTCCATGTTAATGGTGAAATGATTTAATATGATATTTTCTATAAAATATCCCTTCATGATTCGATATAATGGTATTTATTTATTACTACATATAAGTTATTAATATTTACACTATATCATTAGAAATAAATTATTTATAAATTAAAATATTATAAACAATTTATTATAATATATTGAATAAGTGGGGATTATAAAAAGAATTTAAAACTTCCTCATTAGTAGTTAATAGAACGTTAAAAGGACATTACAAAAAAACAAGAAAGAGATGTATGAAGTATAAATATATTGTATTTGAATTAATTAAAACATATTCACATAAATAATTTAACATTATAATACTAATGAACTAATAATAGGTTAATTGTGTTTTAATGGAATTGGAGATAGAAAATGAACTACCTCGGTTCGTAAGGCTATTGTCTACTATAATAGGATCAATAGTTTTGTTTTATAGTTGATGGATGTGGAGATAGATAAATAATAATCTGTAAAAATAATAACATATTAATTAATGTAAGATACATGGTTTTTATATATAGGATGCTTTATGAATTAATATAATGTGGTGTAATAAGAAGTAAATTAAATGATATTCGTGATGAAAATTAACTTCTAAAAGAATAAAATTCTTTGGGTCCCTTATTAAGCACCCTATAGTGGGTCATTTGGGATCGTTGGTACCTATAGAACATGTATTAGGAATTTATAAATGGTTATTGGTAGTATTAGGTAGACTTATTGTAATGACCTGGACCCTCATGGCCCATCCCTTTTCGAAATATCTGGAATTTGGCGCACCCTCGTTCCATGAAGTACAGATCGAAAGGGCGACGTCTTGGTGGAAGGATGTCATCATGGTGTCATCCATCGGTGACACCGATCAATGTGTTAGTAATCGGTTCCACATGGCATTGTTAGTTTTTTATTCCACAGGGTTTCCCATAACTCAACTTTTAAGTCTTTTTAACCTTTTGATTGTGGTTCAAGGCAATTTTTAGCCCTATAATCAATGATTAGAATTCCTAAGAGCGGGGAGACCCTTAATGGACCCAGATTTTGTGTCCATGTAACGCGTCTTCCTCTGTTTAATTAAAATAATTTAACCCACAACTGCTACAGACACCTCCCCACCTCCCCAATGTGAATTATTAAATAATAATTAATCCCTTCATGTGTAACCCCCAACATCATGGTGAAACCACAATCTGGCTTTTAAACTATGTCAAGATATTCATAGCCCGTAACTTTGAGATCTCATCATTATATCACACTAGAATTTTATACCTTCCTTCATGGCTGGTTTTGTTCTTTCCCATGGTGCGTTTGGAGTTTCCCTTTCCCTAGGTGAGTGGGGTGCCTGTGCTGGATCCTTTCTTGATCATTCTTGGAGTCTTCCGAGTTACTCTCTTGCATGTCACGCATCCCTAGTTCTTGGGGCATGAAGATAATCATCGATCATTGATCATCCATGTAGGGTTATTCCTTCATCTCTCTTTATTGTGCATCATGCGTGGTGGGTATGAAAATGTTTCCTACAGGGATGGATGGTACCATACCATAATGAAGATAATAAACAATATTTTAATGAATGATTGGGGTGTGCTCGATGTTTCTACTGTACTCTTTATCATTGATTATGTGTTGTGAATTGTACAGGCTTATGCCATCTAAAAATCATGGTTGTTGGTGGTGTTTCCTTGTTCACTAATGAACCTCTATTTTTCTAGATATTTATGTGATTGAATGGGTGTAACATGGAAATTGGTCAATCAGCTAAACATGGTTAATTAAATGGATACCCAGTGAATAAGAATCATTGTGTGATCGCACCGGTTAACCAAACAGAAAGATGATACGGAATGAATGGAATTTTCAAACTCGAAAACTACCTTGCTATATTCTGGTGATGTTTACAGTTGATGCTTGGGAATAGACGTGGTAGGGTATGGGATCCTATGTTGTGGTGATGTTGTTAGTTTTTGGATCTGAGGCCGTGGGGGGCTATTTGGTGGGGCTTTGTTTCGTTCCAATACATCGAGGGATCTCACAGATCCCCTTTTTGTAGTTGTGACTTTACTAGAGAATCTGCTGTGAATTCTTAAATTGATGTTTTGCTGTTTTCCATTACATGGATTGTGGTTATGTATGTTAGTTTCCCAATAGTGCAGAATTTAGTTAAATGGAACCACTTGAATATGAAAACAATAATGGGTTCAATGGGGAATTGTTTTCTGGGAATGTCTTGTGACATGGTTGTGGCTATGATGTTTCTTATTAATTAAGAGTAGTGAGGGTGCTTGTGTATGAGCTAGTTTTGGAAACCCTAGGCTGGGATGAGTTATTCTTACATATATATATAATTTTAGTTCTTATGTTTCTTATTCGCGCCCCACCCATGTTGAGAACTTCATTCCAAACACCCCAATTTCATGGGGGAGGGTTTTTTCCCAACACTCCTATGAGTGGCCAGATATTAGCTCCTTTTCTCTGCCCTATCCTAAGTAGCCCAAGTTCCTTCGAGTAGTCTGTGATGGACTAAGGTCCATTATAGAAAAAGATTCTTTGGGTGGGATAGTTGTGGTGGTTGGCCCAATTGTGTGCGGGTAGGTTGTTTCCCCAGAGTCTTTGGGATGAGGGCCATGTGTCTTCGGGTGTGGAATTAGTTGTCCAGATGCATGTTTGTGTGGGTGTGGTTACGTTTGGTTGTGGTGGACCAGGTGTTTGCGGGTGGGATGTGTGGTTGTGGTAGCCAATGTGTGTGCAGGCGAGGGATGGAAATGGGACTGTGGTGAAAATGGCGGGAGAGGTTTGAAGCATAGGATGTCGTCAATAACTAGTGGGAAAGTGGCGTGGGGTACTCAAAGATCAATGTACTATTATTATTAAATCACTTGAATGGCGTTATTTGTGTATTGTGCCTTAGTGAGGCATGGGGGGATAGTTTTTCCTTGTGGTATGTTTTGGTAACCTCCTTTTCTCAGAGGGTATTAGAATGCCTCCAAATTTTGCATGACAGCTTTTGGTTTTCCCTACTGAGTATACCTGTATACTCACCCTATATATATAAACTAATTTTAGGTTCCCAAGAGGACATTAGGTTTTGTGCACGACCTTAATAGCTCAGACATTGGGACATTTTTCATATTTGATTTTCTTGTCTTGGGAACATTCCTTTGGGGTTTACTTGTACTTTTGTTGCATTTACATTTGGAAAATGCATATGGTATTGGTTTGTTTTTGGATTTCATTTTCCTTCATGTTTTTGGTGTTATTTGGGATTTACTATCTTATCTCCCAATCCTATTAAATAAAAAGGGTAATGCCTTACATTTTTCTATGTAATTATATACCCATGGGGCTAGTCACCACTCTGGGATCTATTGAATGCGAGTCTGGGGGGCCATTACCTCTCCATCAACTTTAAGAAGGAAGGGTCTGGAAATCTAATGTCCCTTCTCTCATCTTGGTGAAGGCATGTCGTTATAGAATGCTATCAAAGGGAGGTTGACAGATAGGACGGAGCTCAGGATTAGGAACATTGTGGATTGCATGGGATGGTAGGGAAACAATGCTAGTAAATCATGGTGCATGAAATATGCCAGGGAAGACCGGCTACGACACATGATTTGATCCCCCCTCTTGACCTATTGCAAGGATTATGGGCCTACTAAATGACCAAGTGAGGCTACACTGATTATAGGGAAGAGATTCTAGGAAATGTACATGCATCATAATGACTTGTTTTATTGTGTGTCTTGGGTATTTTATAGATTAAAAATGAATAAGAAGTCTAAGAAAAATTTAAAATCATTCTTCTACACTACTCAGGATTAAGCATTCTTTGTTTACCTTGCAGCTGTGAAACCTTGACGATGAAAATGAGTAGTGCGGGAAATCGAGTCCAAGGAGGTTGAGTTTTCTGATCAGTAGAGGTCTGATAAAGAGGAGGAGGATGGTTAGTGGTAGAGGACAATTCATGCCTTTCAGTGGAAGAACATCGGGAAGTACGAGGGAAGCACCTTAGACATGGAGATAGAGAGCTAGCTAGTGGTGCTGGTGATAACTTTCTGCTTGATCCGGGATCAGACAGAGTATTGGTTTCCTTTTGATGTAAGCCAAATGTGGGGAGTTTCCCATCAATGGTGGACTCTATACCTTTGGGAGAAGAGGGAGGCTGTGTTTATGTGGACTGACTTTAATAGATAATTCTGGGAGGAATTCCACTATTTTGCAATAAGGTGGAGATGGGGAAGGAGCTACTATCCCTTCATTGGGGGAGCATGACAGTGAGGGAGTTGGGGATCAAGTTCAAGGATGTACTTGATTTTTCTCTAGACCTTTTTTCGGATGTGGAGTATCGGGCGAGGAATTTAGAGAAGGCACTCTGACCTACTCTTTAGTATGTAGTTACTCCCTTAACCCTACTGATGTACATAGAGGTCCAAAAGAAGGTCGAAGAGGTAAAAAGGATGCACATTCTAGGAGGTGTGCTACGAGAGGAAATCCAGTTGAGTTCTTCATAGTGGAAGGATGTCATCAGTATGCCTCCAATGTTAGGGCCTTCTAGGTTTCAACTAGTAGAGAGCAGGCTCCAATAGTTCCAGTTCTGATTTCCCAGTCCTCGTCCCTTCCTTACGGGCCTAGGACTGAGATGATTCATATGTGGGAGTTGTGGGAACATTCCGAATTAGTGCCCATACTGTGTGTAGTATAGTGGGGGTGGGATGGTTCTTTGCCCACCTCAGCAGCCGCAACTTCCAGCCAGGCCCTTTCAAGAGCAGCAGCTGCAAGGATAGTGAGCTCCCGCTCCTCCGAGGGTAGATATTACCAGAGAAGGTCAACCATAGGGAGCTACTCATGGAACTCAACTAGGGATTCGTCGGGGAGGCGGCCGACATCAGAGTGGAAGAGGAGCTAGGCATGGGAAGTTTCACACCACATAGGCTGCAGGTCCAGCAGGTCCGAATGTTGTTCGATGTACGATCATCCTTTTTAGTACTCTTGTCCATGTTTTTTTTGATACAGAAGCTTCACACTCCATTGTTGCAACCAGTGTGGCCCATGCTCTGGGTTTAGATGCTGAGAGACATCTAGTTCCCCTAGTGTTGAGTACAACAATCGGAGGCTAGAATGACTTGTTCTATGTTTTCTGAGGGTTTAGACTTATGATAGGGCCACATGAGTCTAGTAGGGATCTTCTACTATTGTAGATACAACTATACGATGTCATCCTAGGCATTGACTGGCTCTTTTCAATGCATGATGTTATCAACTATTTCTAGAGAAGGGTCATGTTTTCCAATGGGGATGTCCAGTGTGTGGCTTTTGTTGGCAAACAAAGTTTTAAGGTGGGGAAACGGAATTTGAAGCCTCTTCTTTTTATGATGGCCATACATTTAGCAGAATCAGTGGATGCTGAGATGATGGATGTTTCGAGGGTTGTTTGAGAGGTCCAAGAAGTTCTTCATGAGGAGGATGTGACATTACCACCTGTAAATGACATTGTGTTCGGGATAAAATTACAACCCGATGCCCATACGTTTTTCATGGATCCTTATAGCATGGCACCTTCTGAGCTGTGGGAGTTGCAGATCCAGATTGATGATCTGATGAAGAAGGGTTTTGCCTAACCTAGAATGTCACCATGGGGTGCTTCGTTCTTGTTCATGAAGAAGGCAGATGGTGGTCTGAGGTTGGGCATAGACTACCAGAGACTGAATCAGGTAATAGTCAAGAATCTGTTCCCTCTCCTGAGAATATTCAATATCTTTGACTGGTTGAGGGGAGCTAGTTGGTTCTCTATGACCGATCTGTGGTTTGGGTATCACTAGTTAAGTGTTATGGACAATGATATCCCAAAAACTACATTCATGTTCTAGAATGGGCACTTTGAGTTCGTAGTCATACTGTTCGGTGTTACGAATGCACCCATTGTGTTCATGGGGCTCATGAACTCTATTTTCCCGGAGTTTATAGTCCAGTTTTTTATTTTGATCATCAATGAAATTTTTATTTACTCAAGATCAAAGTTGGAACATACTGAGCACCTCAGGATGGTCTTGGAAATCCTTCGACATCACCAGCTCTATATTAAGTTGTCCAAGAGTAAGTTCATGACATGGGAAGTGCGTTTCATTGGACACAATGTGTCTCTGAAAGGGATAGAGGTTGAACCGTCATAGGTTGAAGTAGTTGTTTCTTGGGAATCAACCAAGAATGTGATGGAGGTTTGTAGTTTTCTAGGTCAGGAAGGCTATTTTCGGAAGTTCGTACCCTAATTATCTCGACGTGAAGATCCCTTGACAGCTTTGAACAGAAAGGAACATGCCTTCATAATGGGTGAGAAATGTCCAGCAGCATTCAGCTATCTGATGGAAGGGTTATTCAGTGCACCAGTGCTCAGGTTGCCAAAGGAAGGGTTGTTGTATGAGGTTTTTTGTGATACTTCTGGACTTGTCTTGGGGTGTGTTCTAATGCAGAAATGGGGAGTGATATCTTATGGGCTTAGGTAGTTACATCCTCATGAGTGTAACTATGAAACCAATTATCTACAGCATGGATCAGTAGTGTTCATATTGAAGTTGTGGTGTCATTACCTCATCGGGGAGAAATTTGGGGTCTTCACAAATCACAAAAGTTTGAAGCATATCTTTACCCAGCAGGACCTGAACTTGGAAAACGAAGGTGGGTGGAGTTTCTTCAGGACTAAAACTCCTATATCTCTTACACTAAAGGTAAGTGGAACATTGTGACTGATGCCTTGAGAAGGATGTCACAGAGGGAAGCCGTTCAAGAATCTTTTGATGTTTGGAATGCAATGGAGGAGTTGGATGCCCTACAACTAGATGTAAGGAAGGATGGTGGTAAAGGTTTTCTGTTTGAGATGATAGTGTAGTCCTCTCTACTTTAGAAGGTGGAGGAGTATCATTGGGGAAGCATAGAAAGTGATGTGGTGCACGATCATGTTATCCAAGGAAAATATCTGGAAGGGTGGTCAGAAGATGGTCCGAACCGAATGCTTTTCCAATATAAGTTGTTTTTTCCAGAGATGATGCATGAGGGAGATCTCCATGAGTTCAAAAAATCACTAGTAGAGGTTCAGCCTAGTTTTTACAAGATGTACTTAGGCCCTAATGACTATTTTTGGTGGCCTAGGGTGAAACAGGTAGTGGCAGAGTTTGTGGCAATGTGCCTGGTGTATTAGCTGGTGAAGGCTGAACACCATGTCCCAGGAGGTTTGTTATAGCCTTTAGATGTCCCAGAGTTTAAGGGGATGTCATATCGAGGGATATTTTTATAATACTACCTTGGGTTCAAGGACGCTGTGATTCCATCTAGGTAGTGGTAGACCGACTGATTAAATAATTTCACATTCTGGAAATCAAGGAGTCAAGTATGTTGGATGCCTTAGCCCATAGATACAGGGATGAGTTAGTGCAGTTGCATGGAGTTTTGAGATCCATAGTATCGGATAGAGATTCATGGTTTACCTCACGAGTCTGGAGGAGATTGAAAAATGCCTTTGGCACCCAGGTATATCTTAGCACTACTTTCCACCCCTATACAGATGGGAAGACAAAGCTAACCATTCATACATTGGAGGATATGCTACAAGCTTTTGTTTTGGACATCAGGAGATCATGGTAATGAAAAATTACCTTATTATAGTTTTCCTACAATAATAGCTATCACTCTACTATTGGGTAGGCACAGTTTGATGTCTTGTATGAGAATTCGTTTCGTTCTCATGTGTGATGGACCGAGGATGGGGAGGTAGGTGTTCTTCACCTAGAGGAAGTGTATAGCACAATAGAGAATGTTGAGTTTTTTCATGAGAGGATGAAGGCATCCCATGACTAGTAAAAATCATATGCCGAACATAGGAGGAGGCCCGTGGTGTTTGAGGTTGGAGACCACATGTTCTAGAATTTTTCCCCTTGATGTGGGAAGAGAAGGTTCGACAAGCGGAGAAAGCTCCCTCATAGATTCAATGGGATCTTTGAAGTGTTGTGGCGAGTCATTGAGTTAGAATATCAGCTGGAATTGCCACCTCAACTTAAAAGGATCCATGATGTTTTCCACATCTCCCAACATTGTCAATATATACATGATGACACCCATTCCATCGACTGGGGAGAGTAGCATATAGAGGGCGATGCTACATTTTTGGAGAGACTAGTGGGGATTGATGATAAGAAGGAGAAAGTGCTTTGTGGAATAACCATCCCTTTGGTTCTTGTTTTGTGGAGGCATGGTGGCCTCGAAGAGAGTACCTGGGAACCGGAGGCACAGATGTGCACCCAATACCCTGATCTGTTTTGATTTTTGTTCTATTTTTTTGTAATTGTTTTTGATGTAATGATGACGATGTTGGTTTATGAGATGTTTTGTTTCCATACATTTTGAATGTTATGAAATGCACTGATATGTTGGGTAGGGAGGTCCTGATCCCTAATCAAGACGAATTAAGGTGGATGCGATTAAACCCATGAGGGCAAGTCAGTGCCACCCAAAGATGATAGTATCTTGACATGGAGGAAGGAACTCCCGGATCCGTGTGTCAGGACAGTGTTATCATTAGGTTGATGTGGCTGTTGGTGGTGGTTTTTCCCCGAGAGGTATCTTTAGAGGTGGTTGTTCAAACCCCTGTCTTCTCTTAAGGTCTAGCTTTGATTATCGAGGACGAGAATAGTTTGAGAGCTATCTAATATAATGAACCAAACCCTTCTGGTCCATACCTTTTCACAATTTTTGGTATTTGGCATGCCTTGGATCCATCATGTCCTAATAGTATGAGCGGGGTCTCGGTGGAAGGATGTCATCTTATTGTCGACCATCGGTTTCACCAATCAGTGTGTTACCATTCGGTGCCACAAGGCCCTGTAGGGTTTTTCTTCCACAATTTTTCCCATAATTCCACTTTTAATTCTTCTTATTCTTTTGAAAGTTTGTCAAGGCCGTTTTTATCCCCATAATAAATGTTTTAAATACATATGATTAGGGTGACTCTCAACGAGCCCATACTGTTTGTCTATGTAACGTGTTTTCCTATATTTAATTAAAAACATTCATACCACATCTATTAAGACCACATCCCCACATATCCAATGAGAATTATGAAATAACAATTAATCCCTTCATGTGTAACCACCCAACTGCATAGTGAAACCATGATCCGCCTTTAAAGTCGGTCCTGATCTTCATATCATGTAACTAAGGGATATCATCTTTATATCGCAGTAGAATTTCTTACATCCTTCTTGGCCAGTTTTGTTCTTTCCCTTAATGCGTTTGGAGTTTCCCATTCCCAAGGAATGTGGTGCGCCTGTGCTGGATCCTTTAATGCTCATTCTTGGAGACTTCTGAGTTACTCTCCTACAAGTCACACACCCCCAGTTCTTGGAGCGCATAGATAAATGTTTATCTTTGATCATCCAAGTATAGTTCTTCCTTTATCTGTCTTTACTGTTCGTCATGCGGTGTGGGTATGAAAATATTTCCTACGGGGATGGATGAAACCAATCCTTAATAAAGATAATAAGTAGACTTTTAAAGAATTAATGGGATGTGCATGATTTTTCTACTGAACTCTTAATCCTTTATTATGTGTTTTGAATTGTATGGGCTTATTCCCATTAAAAATCATGGTCGTTGGTGGTCATTCCTTGTGCACTACTGAACATCAATTTTTATGGATATTTATGTGATTTAATGAGTGTAATATGGAAACTGGTTAATCACATAAACAAGGTTAACTAAATGAATTCCCTGTGAATAATAATCCTTATGTGATCACCCTGGTTAACCAAATGGAAATACGGGACTAAATGAATGGAATTTTCAAATTCAAAAACTCCCAGGATCTATTCTACTAATGTTTACTGTTGATGCTTGGGAAGATACGTGAATGGGGATGGGATTCTCTGTTGTGGTGTAGTAGTTTTTTTGGATCTGAGGTCATGTGGGGATATATGGTGGGGCTTGGATTGGTTCCAGTACTTCAAGGTATCTCACAGATCCCCTTTTTGTTTTTGTGACTTTACAAGAGATCTGAGTGTGAATGCTAAAATTGTTTTTTGGCTATTTTACTTTCCGTGGCATGTGGTTATTCTTTTTAGTTGCCCAGTAGTGCAATTTTTACTTAAATGGAATCACATGAATATGAAAACAAGAATGGTTTCAATGGGGAATGGTTTTCTGGGAATGTGTTGTGACATAGTTGTGGTTGTTATGTTTCTTATGAATGAATAGTAATGAGGTTGCTTGTGTATGGGATGGTTTTGGAAACCCTAGGTTGGGATGAGTGCTTGTTACCTATATATATAATTTTGGTTCTTATGTTTCTTATTCGTGCCCCACCCATGTTGAGAACATCATGCTGAGCACCAACATTTCACGGGGGGGGGGGGGGGGGGGGTGTTTGTCTCAACACTCCTATGAGTGGCTGGTTATTAGCTCCTTTTCTACTCCCTTTCTGGAGTAGCCCAATATCCTATGGGAAGGTTTTGATGGCTTGAGGTCCATTATAGCCCCATGATTCTTCAGGGGGGTATTTGTGGTGGTTGGAATAGGTGTGTGCGGGAATGTTATTTCCCAAGTGTCTTTGGGATGAGGCTCATGTATCTTTGGGGTGTAGCAGTAGTTGATCGGAACCAGGTGTGTGTGGGTGTGGTTACATTTGGTTGTGGTGGACTAGGTGTTTTTGGTTGGGATGTGTGGTTGTGGTATCCCAGTTGTGTGCGGGTGGTGGATGGCAGTGGGGCTGTGGTGAAAATGGTGGGAGAGGTTTGATGCATAGGATGTCTTCAATAACAAGTGGGAAAGTGGTGTGGGGTACCCAAATATCGATGTGCTATTACCATTACTTGATGTGACTAGTGTTATTTTTGGAGTGTTCCTTAGTGAGGTTTGGGTGGATAGTTTTTCCTTGATGGGTGTTTTGGTATCCTCATTTTCTCACGGGGCATTAGAATGCCTCCCCACGGGTGCGTGAGAGATTTTGGTTTTCCCTACCAAGTATACCTGAATACTCACCATATGTATATAATCTACTTTCAAGTTTCTATGAGTACATCAAAGATCATGTAGGACCTTACTATATCAGAAGTTGGGAGAATTGCCATTGTTTTTTTCATTGGTACTTTCCTTTAGGGTTTTCTTGTACTTTTGTAGCATTTACGTTTGGAACATGCATATGGGAATGGTTTTTTTGTTTTACTTGTCGTTTCAGTTTTTCTGTTTTTTGGGGATTTACTATCATTTATCCCGATCATATTAAATAAAAAGGTTAATTCCATCCATTTTCTATGGAATTATATACCCTTGGTGCTAGTTTCTATTTCGAGATCTATTGAAGGTGGGTCTCAGTGGTCATTATCTCTCGTTCAACATGAAGAAGGAAGGTTCTAGCAATCTGCAGTCCCTTATATAATCTTTGTGAAGGCAGGTCATGAACATATATAGATTATAAGGTGTGATGTAGTGTGGTGATGGTGTTAAATTTTATATGTGGGGAAAGGTGTCCTTCATAAAAATTACATGCAAATTTCCAAATAGAATAACAAATGTTAAATTCATTCCCCATATAAAATATTCCAAACGACAATAAATTTGAACATTTTATAAGACAATGTTGAAATATTTCAGGAATTTATGAATTGGATAAATTTATATGTAACTATAACCCTTTCCTTTTTAGTTTTAACACTAGCTAACCTGTTTTATTTTTAACAGTGTTAATTTTTTTTAAATATTTTCCTGTTAAATATGATTAACAAATGGTTTGTGCTTATTTTATATTATAAAAACTCAATAGACTAAAAATTAAATACATTTCCAAAAATTAAATTGATATAATTTTCATAATTACATTAACAATTAACCTCTTAAACGCCTCAAAAAATTAATTTCCAAAGAAAAACGTAGAAAGTGTAAATAGTTTTTATATCAAAATTCAACATAAAATTGATTAAAAAGACATAAAGTAGTTAAAATTTTATTTTATTGAACACTAAATTCTCTAAAAAAATTTAAATTTTAATTTAACAGTGAAAATAATTTAAATGATATGTTATTTTTATTTAAATATTTGTATTTTGCACTGTTCATCAATAAATTAATATTTTTTGAAAATTATCAAAAAATAACTAGACAAAAAATTTCAAAATTATATTTTATAAAGAAAATTATTTATTTATATATGTATTCTTAAATTGGTAATAATCAATTTTAAATTATGTGTGAAAATCACAACTAAACCACCTTTTTCAAAAATAATATTTTTTCACTAAAAAATCAATTTCATTGAAATGATGATTATTTTAATTATAATAAATATATTACCATTGAATTTATTTTTTATAGAAATAAACTGTATAAATTTTAAAATTTATTTATTTCTATTCATAATCATCTTAATGTCTAGCTAATTATTGTCATTTTAAATAAAAATTAAAATGGGGTATCATTTTTCATGTAAATGAAGTGTTGTGTCAATCGGATGACCTAGAAGCGATTAAATTTATTTATGAAAAAATATATTGTAATGTATAAGGGTGTTAATTTAACCTCTAATGGTGGTGTTTCTCATCATATATGCTTTCAATAATGATAATCCACTTTTAAAAACTCAATGTGTAACATTCTAAACCCTTAAATGAATTATTTCATGGTAATTTAATATTTTTTGCACAAATTAACTGATTGAAATTTGAAAATAGTGTTTCTTGGATACCAAAATCACAAAAAGGAATAATAATACATCCATTATAAATAGGAAATGGAAAATATGATTTTCATTTGGAATAACCATAACAATTTTTTCATAGAGGATAACATTTGTGGAATGAAAAAGGATGGGTAATCAAGATGAATGTTTTCTGATCTAGAGAACTAAAGAAATACTTTAATAGATCATAGTATGTATAAAATAATAAAAACATATTACTCCTTTTTTAATAAAACAAAATGTTTAGGACATGTTATATAATGACACCCAATGTTTATCATTATAAATTTCATTGATATTTGAAATTATGGATAATTTAAAATTTTCGTTAACTAAATTATCTATCTAAAAATATAGAAGGATAGTCACCAAATCAATATTATATTATATAGAAAATATAACGGTTATTTTAATATGTGAATACCATAATCACAATAAAATTTTATTGAAAATTAAATTAATCTAAAAATAAAATATTCGATTGTAAAATATATTCCCAACATCAGAAAATGAAGAAAAGCATAGTAAACATAACATAAAAAATTTACATACATACCAATATCAAGTTCACAAAAAATATCCCATAAAAATTTCTATCATTATTGTCTCAAAATAGAGAATATTTTCATGGCTATCTTCCCTCAATCATGTGTTTTGCAAAAAATCAACATTCCACTGAATCATTTTTATTATTCCCATTCAACATATTATTTTAAATCCAAAATGAAATACCACATTAAAACAATCCATTTATGTTTCATGATTTTTATAATTATAATATAATTGGTAAAATAATGCTAAACATAATAAATAAATCTAAATTCAAAATCACTATAATATTTCCACACCATCCATAGTAATTGCATGAGCATATCCCGAATGTTGTCAATTCTTCAGTGGAATATTCCATTGATAAAGTTGAAATTAATTTTCTTAGTTACTCATATCCTTATTATAAAATCATTGAGAATTTATAACATCTTATTTCCCTTTCAATTGTGAACATGGTATCCATTCTATCCATACTTGAAACAAATATTACACTCATTTCAATCATGTTCTAAGGTGTTTATTTCACAATATTTACATGTGGGTAAATCCTTATATAACTTCATACCCTATTCCACTTTTTCATCTACCATCCTCTTTTACTTTTTCTTATCATTAAATACATAAGAAATGGAATATTTATTTTTTATATTTATAGAACATGATTCGACGTCCTCCTATGATGACAATTCTTTGGAGAGTAGCACCCTTTGGATAATTGGATTTAACCCAACAATGTAATGAAAAATCATACTATTTTTAATATGTAGTAATTATGTATAATGACGTTTTAACATTGTAATGATGTCTCCATACTTAGGAAAAGTTTCACCCTCATTTTGACATAGACAACAGAAATGTCTCACTATATCAAAATGTTTCTCAGGATAAAAATACTTTTCCATGTAGTGTACATTTCAATTATTCCATTTAATGTTTTATAATTATTCTACATCCACAATATTGTGAATCAATGACCACAATTTATCTATATATCATGAGACACAACCAAAAAATATGTCAATGCTCATTTTAATGAATAACACCTATGGGTTTTCATTGTTCATTCATGGTCAACATCTATTAAAATAATTAATAATGCAGACTAAATATAATGTGAATTAACTAAATAATATCCTATTGGAGATTAAATCCAAGTGCATAGAATTCAAACTAATTACATAATTACAGTTAAAATCACATTTTCAGACATAAAAAAAGTAGAATTTTTATTTTGAGAACACCACTATTCCCACTACTGTATCACTACATACCAATCAAAAAAAAATTCTTGTTATCATGGGGGAAATAAATCATACGAATGGGAAGATCTCAGATACTCAGTAGAATGTATCGATATAGGGTAATATATAATATATAAATAATAACCATCAATAAGGTAATGTTAATAACTGAAACACTTTCCACTTAAAAAAACATTAGTGTAGTATGGAATGAATAAATAATGAAAAATTAAATCCATAAAAAATAAAATTATCTCAAAACATATCCATGTATATTATAAATAATTAAAAAATGTCACAAACATCAATAATTTATATCATAATTTGAGAATTCATAATTCCATACATTAGTCAATACCATTTGAATAGAAGTCTAAAACTATGGCTAAAAACATATTTAACATGGATAAATTATTTTTCCCGTTAGACCTATCGAGGCATTGAATGAATATCTATAAACAAAATTTTCCCTTAAATTATATTTCCAATTAATTACACATATGAAATGGGTGATTCATAATAAACATAATCTTGCATTTTGAAAAGATTAAATACTAAATTTTAATAGTTACCCAAATCTAATAAGCATAATTATAAATCATTCAATGTAATATGGTAAAATATAAAAAATTCACCCTCGATGATACTAATAATAAACAATAAAATCCCATCCCCTTAAATGATAGAGACGAGGTCATTATATAATCAAATTGGCATTAGATATAAGTAAATAAAGCTCTAATGGACCAAATAGTTTAGTAGTCTTATTAAACTAGATAAATAAATGAGTATAGTAACAAAAATGAGTACATGAATTAAAATATAATAATTTTTTATTTGAGGATAATTAATCTATTACATCTAGAGTATCATTTAATATCTTTCTTAGTACACATCAGGTAATCCTGGAGAATTTAAATAAAATAAGGGCATGATCAAATTCATACTAATGGTATATATAATAGAATAAATAAAGAATCAATGAGAATACTCAATATAGAATGGAATGTAATAGAAAAAACATTCAATTTAATAAATAAACTAATAAGGTGGTGTGCAATAATATGGAAAGGTAAATAACTGAAAACATATTCCATTAAAGTAACTAGATAATGATAAATAAATATTGATTGGTAAGAAACTGAAATCACTTACAACATAATCAATAAACTAATAATGAAATGCATCCATAAAATTTTCAAAAGATAAATTCTCTTGGGTAAAAAATACTCAATGAAAAAGACATAAATGTTTAATTATAGGTCGTTATGTCTGAGGAACCTGAAAACCTCTACTCTCATGATATATCATCCAGACTTTTTAAAACTATATGTTGAAATATGTTTGCTTTTTTTCATATGATTTTTCCCCTTAGAACACATAGATTCATCTAAGGGCTATATAATGTCCCAAAACCACCCATCATTTCATGTCTAAAGAATTAGTCATATTGAATAACTGATATAATTAACAGAAAAAATTATGGAAAAAATTTCCATTTTGAATAAATAATACTGATATATAAATATTTCATTAGTGGAGGATAACTAACCACAAGGGTTGTTTCTGTTGATGAATGGATAATACATTGAAAGATCATTCAAAAATAATACGAAAAATAAACAATATAAATTCCAATGTCTCTCATATCACATTGAACCATTTGAATTATAATTCCCTATTAGTTATAGGAATGATCAAATTTCATGGTAATAAAGTTATTCATGATATAAAATGTCACAGTAATCATCCAACATTAATATTATATACATTTTATCCAATAAATAGACACATGAAAAATGATATAGAAAATTTTGGGAAATTATTTCTTTAATGGTTATAGGAAATTCAAAATTTTAAGGGGTCTAAAAGGAATCATGGAAGTGCATATCAATTATATCCATGGAAAAATCAATCAAAAAATTCATAGTAAGAATAATTATGGAACAAATAAAACATATCCCAAATGATGTAAAGATAAATTATTTCTATATTTGATGAATTAAAAAACTACAAAACATCATTTCAAAAATTCCTGACAAAAATATACATTTTTTTTTGAAAAATGATTTTCATTGAATATAAATTATAAAAACAGAAAACATTTATTAAAGGGTGAAAATTACTTTGTCAAAACCTTTTTAAAATATTAAAATAAATTTGAAAACTTTTTTTATAAAATAGGGTATTTATATGAAAATAGGCTCTCTGACTAAAGAGATAAGTTATGTTGGGTTTTATTAAAATCATTTTATGAAACATTTTAAGAGATAATAGTTAAAAATATATTCTTTTAAATTTATATAGTCATAAAAAATATAGGATAATAAAATTAATGTGTTTATTAAAAAAATATTTAATTACCAAACACCAATACCAAGAGTCGGTGCATTATTTTAATACATTGACAAGATTAAAAGGAATCAAGTCCCGAAAGATAGATCAGTTTAGTAGTAATGGAAAATAGACTACATAAATAAACATCACATTAAAATTTATAACATAAAACACCTAAAAATTAATCCTTTGAGTATTCCATAATTCCATTAGCTTAAAGCTTTATATAAATCATAATACACTTCTTGGAATCTTGGGAAAATAAACCATAAGGAAAGGGTGATCTCAGAAGCTCTATAAGGATAAACAATATTGAAGATTCTATCATAAATAATCATAAACATTTATGGTAAGAAATAAAATTGAAACACAATCCCTTTAAACAAAAACTCCATCATAATATGGAAATGATAAATCAAATAATTTAATTTACTTATTCGCACGAATATTCTACTTATGGAATAATCACACGTAACATTAATACATAATCTCATAATGATGGAATGCATAATTCTAAACATAATAATAACATAGTAAAGGCTCATGCCAAGAATAAAGATAAAATTTTTGTCAAATCCTTTTTCCAAGACCCTAGTTTGTCTCATGAGACCTACCGATGCATCAAAGAGCTATAGTGGGCTCCACCCATCAATTACTAAGTCCAATTCATTCTTCATATGAAAATGATGATACATAACATAAACATTCTTATTAAAACTACCATACAAAATGTCATAACTTTAACTACAATCCTTGAATGGTATAAAAACAGCACATCTATATTCAAACATTTTATAACTCATTCAAAACAATATAGAATATTTTATTATAACATATAAACCCCAATATAAAATATTATACATTAGAGGACATTTACAATGTTGAAAATGATTAATAAAAATATTTGAGAGAAATATAATTTTTTCATGAAAAAATTTAAAAGTCACAGAATTTATAAACAAAAAAAATTTAAAATTTATTTTTGAATCAAAGTGTCTCATACCAATTTGAAACATTTTAAAGGAATTAACATTTTAAAACATTCATGTCCATATTAATAAATACTTATACCCATTTTGAAAACATGGAAATTAATGAGAAAGGATTAGAAGAATAAATATTTTAAACATTTAAAATTATATTTTAGTTAATGAGTCCCTCAAAAATAATCCTTTTGAAAAATCATTTATGAAACATGGATATGGATGATAAATATGTCCTAGTAAATACTTACACATTATAAATCTTGGATAATAATGAGATTGAGGAATTAACCCTTACCGTACACTTTCCTTTGGTGGAGGGTACGTTTAACCTCATGTATAATGATCATAGTTTGTTATTAAATTATATCAGAACCATATTAATATTTATGATATAATAAATTATTCATTAATGAATTTATACTATACATTTAATAATTATTTCTTTGTTAAGGTAACATTTCAGGTAATAATTGTGTTCTTTATCGTTACTGTTTTTATTTGTTATTCTTGATCGAATCACATATATAATGATTTAATGTCATACAGAATATAAAACATTATTTATCGATCAAATATATTCAAAATATAAATTTGTATAATTGGTAGATATATGAAATTTAATTCACCATTTATTGAAATAGTAGGTTGTACGTACACAGAAACTCTGTTTCCCTTTTAATATAATATTGAATGGAAGTGGGTAAATGAGAGAAATGTAAATACACACGCACACACACAAACACACGCATACAATATATATATATATATATATATATATATATATATATATATTTCCAGTAGCATTATTATTTAATGCTTATTTATAGTATGTATTTTTTTAACCATCTTTGAATAGTGAATGTGGAAATGAATCAAATCGTGCCATGGAGACGGTAAGTCATACGTATGAACGAGCAGTGATATCATTTTTTTAATGGTGAAATAATATGTAGATGGATATTTTATAATATATATAGAATCATGAACATGTTATATTTATTATTTACATCAATTATACTCATTATTATACCTATCAAAATAATAAAGCGTTGAATATCAAACTACTCCACGACGTAGAGACGATAAACTGTACGTAAGCACATATGGAGACATTGTCATTAATAGGATAAATACAATATTGAATACCATTGTACCAAATTTATAATAACATATCAGTATTTATAATGTAATGGGGTTATTATTTTGGTATGGAATCAACAAAGAAATAGGACGTGGAAGAAGAAAAGAACATTGCAAGAGGTGATGAAATAATTACCACTTCTTCAGATTATTCCTTTTGATTTGTACAAAAGTGATCCTTAGGTTTTTTTATGATCAATTTAAGGCCTCTAAGTTGATGTTATGGCAGTTGGGAGGATATTTGATCAGGGTTTGGCTGAGGAAAATGGATTTGGATCAGTGAAATTAGGAGAAGGGGGAGAACCCTTTTATAATAGAGGTGTGGGGCACTTCAGGAAAAACGTAATATATTATTTTATTATAACATAATGTTCGGTTTATAATAGCTCCAAATAGATTTATATGGAGTATAAGGTTTTTATGGGTCTAAAACCTCACAACCAATAGGTTTTTGAAAAGTTTATATCACTATGTTAACCTTATCTTTTATATTTAACTCTTGGTTAGATAGTTTAATTTTTACCATGTCTTCTTGTATTATTATAATACATGGTTAATAAACATACTATAAAATTCAAAGATAACCTCAAGTGGTTATATAATGACATAGAAATAATTATATATGTCATTTGGATGAACCTTAGATTGTTAGGATTATTATATGATTTAATAATATTGTATTTTATTTAAAGACTCGTTTTATGTCAATTTCAACACTATATAGTATTTGGTTTTTGTTAAAGTCATAAAAATTTGATTACAAGGAAAAAATACATTAATTCAACCCTAACATGTAATATTCACATATAAAATTCTTTTATGACATAAAAAGTATCAATTTACATTTATTTTTATATTTATAATATCAATTATTCTAATCTTTCATTAATAATGTAATTACTTCACCATCATTGTGTCATATATAAATTTGATTATTAAATATCTAAAAATTACAAAGAAAATACCATGATTTAGGAAATCTTTTTATCTTTCTAATGAATATTTATAGTCTATTTTATCTTATGCGTGATACTATATTAAAAATTGTTTAGTTATTAAACTTATAACTTAATACTTTTAAATTCTATTTAAATAAAATATTATAAATTTTCTAATCTAACATAATGGGTCAAAAGGATTTTATTTTTTTCCTAAGATTTATTTTGGTCGAAATACAGAAATCAAATATAATTAAAACATTTGTTGGGGCAATTTTAACATTTTTTATCTTTAATTACTTTATTTACTTTTAAACGTGGTAAATAAAATACAAAAGTTACTATTCACAAAAATTATTTTCATTTATTGAAACACATTTTATATACTGATGTCATCTGTGTCTCTTGGATTTTTAAAATTCAAATCACAGAAGTAGTAAAATTTCGTTTTACGCAAGTTTGTAAATGTGCCTAGAAGTTGGGAAATGTGCCTAGAAGGTGGGTAAAAAGACATTAAAATGGTTCAATAAAATATTATATATCTAATCTCATTATAAAATGAGTCTAATGAATTATATTATAAAAATATCTATATTATTTATTAATTTTTACTTTATGATAATTTTTTAAATAAAAATAATTATTTAAATGAAAATGACGATTTTTATCTATAACGCATTGCTTTTCACTATTCATTAAAAATTTAATGTTTTAAGAAAAATATCAATAATTCACCCAAAGATAATTTTCATATTCCAAATTCAAAAATGATTTCAATTTTACCATATTCAAAACATTGAATTTTTATTAATTAATTTAAAATTATTTCCAGTTCCTAAAACCAGAAAGTGGGTTTTTAAGAAGTAAAAACTAACAAAAGAATGACTTGTGTTTATATTCCCTTGAAATGTGAAATTACTTACAGTGACCAAAATTATATTAAATGATAAAAAGATAATCTAATATTAGTTTTAAACTTTTAAAATGAATAATTTACCCATTTAAATTATTTCTATTAAAAACGTTTTTTTAATTAAAATTTTGTATTTTTTACTATTCATAAAAATATGAAAGTTAGTTGAAAAGTCCAAAAAATTTATCGAAACAAAATTTTTATATGCCAAATCTAAAGAATATTATAATTTTATTAAATTGAATATATAAATGTGTCGAATGTTTTATTCTAAAATGGTTCACCATTAAAAGGTGATAAAATTGTATTTTTCAAAAATAATTCTTTTATCTAAAAAAGTTAAATTTGTTCCTATATTATGTCTAAGAAACAAATAATATGGATGCTAAAATTATGTGGAGTATATAAATTTCAAAATGATGTTAATAATATTCATAACCACTTTTTGAACGGCTATTTTGGTAGGTCGTGGTGTGCTCGATCTCGGCGTTGTGTGTCACGCAAGCTATTGAATTACTTTAAAAAGATTATGTACTATGAAATCATGGGGTGTTACATTATCCCCTACTTTAATAAATTTCATCCTCGAATTTTTATTTTTTTCTTCAAAAATAAAAATTTAAAAGTAGAAAATACCTTTGTAGGAAACCCATATCAGAAATTGGGTTCATAAAATTTAGTCTTAATAAGTGGGAAATGGAAATGTCAAAGTCACCACCAAATTATGATCTCTAATAAGAGAACATTGGTGGAAATTGAAGACACATAATTTGGGAAAAATCTTAAATATTTATATGGAGTTATTGAGGTCATAAATCACAAACAAGTGAACACTAAATGGAATACTGAGGGCCTCAAAGCCATAATTATATGATTATTTAAAATATCATCAGTTCGACAAAAAATAAGTTATTAGGATAACAAAATTTTGGTTTTACGTACCTTCCCCTAATGTTTAAGAATTAATTTCATTATATAATAAGAAAAAAATGAATACATGACAAGTACAATTCCATCCTTTAACTAATTTCTACCACGAACTCATCCTTCACTACAAATGATAATAGAACACAAAAATATTATATTTATCAAAATCATATAGGGTTCTAAAAAAACTGAATTTATAATTCAACTATTAGAAAATTTAAAAAACATAATTATACAAACTAGAATATCACTTAGGTCAGTGGATGGTGATACACCCTTGTCGCCGTTCAGTTGTGGGTTCAAGTCTTGCAGCCCTGTCGGACACGACACGTTGTTGCCCGACCTCCGGGTTGTCCTTGTTATAACAATCCAAATATAATATTAAGAAAATTTTTAAGCATAAACAATAGTATCCAATGTCAAAATTAATCCATTCCAACCATTAAACTTATACAAAATACTTCAGTGTAAAATAAAAGTCTAAAATATATAAGAAAGGTAAACATAATGAAGATCTCTTTTTTCCATACAATAACAAGTGAATAACATCATCATTTATTCTATTAAAACATGGTAACACCCTGAATGATCATAATAAAATATTGAATACATTCATGCTCCCTTTTTCCTTATAAAATACTAGATATACTCCTTAAATCAAAAAAATTTGAATACACCAACAATGATGGAATAAACAAACCATTAATTAGATCCAAGGATGTCAATAATACCAAATATACTTTATTGAATTCAATTATCTCTTATTAAAAAATCACTACCGTAGTATCAGGACCATATTAAGATTTATCAATCTATGAACCATATATTTTCCAAAATGTTTAACATGAAACTGTGTCACATTACATGTAACCATACAATCTCAAATCCTTAATGAAATAGTACTGTAGTAAAATAATTATATAGTCTATAATTATTATAACTGCTAAATCGTTAATACAATACTCAAATGACACAAGTTTATAATAACAACATAAGATCACTCATCATTCATCTTCAACTGTGGCAGGATCATAACTTGATTATTATCCAAGAGAATCATTTGGGGTATACTCTGATGAATGAGACATTGATTCACGTAGTGTTCCAACTCCTTATAGATGAATAATTTTACATTTTAAACCATTTTCATACCCTTGCAATCACAAACATGGAGTAATTTTTCTCCACACTTATTAGAAACTCCCATTCTTTTCAAGAGCATCACAGGGTGATTCTTTCCACTGTTATCACATATGGGAAAATCATTCTTTCCCTTATTCCCTTTATACATCTTCCTCTATACCATCCTCTTCTTCTATGGATTTCCTTCAAAGCCATATGACTCAGAGAAATATTTATTAATCTTATTAACACATCATACTGTTTCTTTATATGATGACGATATGTGGGAGAATAATTCCCTTCTAAATGTTCTATTAGGACTTTGAATGATATGATCATTCTTACTCTTTGGATCATGCATATTGTAGGAGTTCCCATTACTTATACTATGCGCCATTTCTGAATGATAGAATACACTAATTTAGATCATATCATAATATATAATCCAAAACAATAGAAAAATTATTTGTATTAATTGAAGATTTACACACAATTAAACTCATAATCATAAAATGGTTTTTTAGATGACATATTTATGCATAAATACATCATAATGGTTTGTAAAGAAAATGTAAATTATCCTAAGAATATCCCCCGAGAGTGTTTAACCATGAGTGCAGCAAGTCTTGTTATCGTACACCATTTCTCATTCAAGTCTCTCTCAATAATGTGTTTTCAGGTTTTACCACTAGATACATCTGTGTCTGCGCCACCTCTAACTACTCGTATTGAGACATGGATTTATTTCATGGAAGATTCAAAAAATATCTACATTACCAAAATTCTTGTATGTTCTTCTATACTAATCATAAATTTTTATCTTAGGGTAATGTTATCTAATCAGATTTTATACAAATATATTTCAAATCTTGTTGATAAACGTTCTCCGATACCAACTGTAATGCCCCAACCCCAATTACCTAGAGTCGGTGCTTTATTTTAATACATTTGAATCATTACAAAGAATCATGTCCTGAAAGGCCGATCAGTTTAAAAGTATTGTAAAATAGATTACAAACATGAAAATTACATTATAATTTCTAAAATAATACACATCATAAATAACCCTTTTCAGATGTCATTATTCCCATATCTTAAACTAGCATATAAATCATAATACACTTCTTAGCATCTTGGGAAAATAAAACATAACAAAAGGGTGAGATCTGATTCTCAGTAAGGATAAAAAAATATAACATAAGCTATCATAAATAATCATAAACATTTATTGCAAGGAATTAAATTAAAACCCATGCCCTTTAAATATAATCTTGAGAATAATAAGCAAAGCTAAATAAAAAAAAATCCATTTAATTATTCACAGGGATATTCTACTAGTCTAATAAGTATATGTCACATTAATAACTACTTTCATAATGATGGATTGCATAATTCTAAACATCATAAACACATATTTAGGGCCTCGTTCCAAGAATATAAATAAAAATATTGTAAATTTTTTGATCCAATAAACTAGTTTGTCTCAAAAGACCTAATAATTGATCGAGGAGCTTTAGCGAGATCCACTCTTTACTTACTAATTCTAATGCATTCCTCATATAAAAATTCTGAAACATAACATAAGAATTTGTATATACACTTGAATACGAAATGTATATAATTTAACCATAAACCATGAATGGTATAAAAATATCATATATATATATATTCAAACATATCATAACTCATTCAATACAATATGGAAGATTTTCTTTTAAAAAAATCAACCTCAATCAATAATAATATCTAGTAAAGGATGTAGACATAGTTGAAGATTACCAATAAAAATCTTTGAGAGAAATAACACATTTTCATGAAACAATTTGAAAGTAATTTTTTTTATAAATGAATACATTTAAAATATATTTTTGGATCAATGTGTCCCATACCACTTTTAAATAGTTGAATAGAATTAACATCTTAAAGCATTCATGTCCATATAAATAAATCCTTAAACTCATATTGAAAATATGGACATTGATGATAATTGTTTAGAAGAATAAATATTTAAAATATATATAATTAATTTTTAGTTATATAGTCCTTTTAAACTGATTCTTGTTGAAAAATAATTTATGAAACAAGGACATGGATTATAAATATGTCACAATAAACACTTACACATAAAAAATCTCAGATAATAATGAGATTGAGCAATTAACACTAACCTTGTATATTCATTTTGTATAGGGTACATTTAACATCATGTTTAATGACCATAGTTTGTTATTATATAATACCAGAACCATATTAACATTCATGATATCATAAATGATTCATTTTTGGTTTTATACTATCCCTTTAATAATTATTTCGATGTTAATGTAACATTTCAGGTAATAATTATTTTCTATCTCATAAGTGTTTTAACTTGTTATTATTGATCATATAACTTGTATCATGATTTAATATTTTTTATAGAATACAAAAAATTATATTTATATCTTATACATTCATAATATAAATATGTATAGTTGATATATATATGAAATGGAAAACACTGTTTATGGAGATGGTAGGTTGTACGTAGGCATAAATGCTATTTTCTTTTTCAAATCATCTTGAACGGAAGTAAGTGAATGAGATTAATGTAAATAAACATATATATATATATATATATATATATATATTTACAGTAGAAATAATATTTCATACTTATTAATAATATGTATTTTTATAATCATTATTGAATGATGAATGTGGAAATGCATATCATCGCATCGTGGAGGCGGTTAGCTGTATTCACGCACGAGTGATGATATCATTCTTTTAATGGTGAAATATTATGTATGGATTATATATTATTTATAATGAATCATTAAAATGATATATTTATTATTTACATCAATTATACTCATTATTATACCCATCCCAATAATGATCCGTTGAACAACAAACTACACCATGACGTGGGGATGGTAAGCCGTACATACTTACGTATGGTGACATTGTAATTATTATGATGGATAGAATAATGAATATAGTCGTACCATATTTATAATAACATATCAATACTTCTAAGGTAATTGAGTTATTATTTTCATATGGAATCAAAAAATAAATCAGTATTGGAAGAAGAAAAGAACTTTGAATGAGGCGATGAAATAATTACCTCTCCTTCTGGTTCTTCAATTTGATTTGAACAAAAGGGATCCTTAGTTTGGATTTATTATCCAAGTAAGGACTATAGGATGAATTTATGGTAGTTAGGAGGAGTTTTGATTAGTTTTTAGCCTATCTAAATGGATTTGGAGGTGTTAATTTAAGAGAGGGGGAAGTCCCTTTTTTAAGAGATGTGAGGGGCACTTTTGGAATGTAAAAAATATTAATTCATTATATAATCATTTTTGGTTTCTAATACCTCAAAATAGATTTATTTAGATGATAAGGTTGGGATGGGTCTATAACCTCTAAATTTATAGGTTTTATTCAAATTTAGTTTACTATATTATCCTTATCATTTATATTTAACCCATAGTTAAATAATTTAACTTTTACAATGTCTTCTTCAAATATTATAATACATGGTTCATAAAATTACAATAAAATGAAAAGAGAAACTAAAGTCTTCATTTAATGAAATATCTATCATTATATAAGTCCTTTGGATAATCATTAGGTTTTTAGTAATAATATATTATTTAGTAATGTAGTATTTGTTTTAGAAACTCGTTTATGTCAATTTTAAAACTATTTAGTATTTGGTTTTTATGAAAGTCTTAACAAGTTTATTAATTAAAAAAATACATTAAATAAAACATAAAATGTCATATTCACCAATAAAATTAATCTATGGCATCAAAAGTCTCAATTTCATTTATTTATATATTTATAATACCAATTATTTTACTCTTTCATTAATAAGGTTATAGTTGCATTATCATTGTGCCATAAAAGAATTTAATTATTTAATATCTAAAAATTATAAATAAAATACCATGATGTAGTTAAAGTTTTTAGATTTTTAAATAATATTTAATGTCAAATTTATCTTTGGTGTACCCCTATATTAAAAATGGTTTAGTTATTAAACATTGAATTTATCACTTTTAACTCCTCTTTACATAAAATATAACAAATGTACTAATCTAACCAAAATGGATCAAAAGGATCTTATTTTTATCCTAATATTAATTTTGGTATAAATAATCTTATCCAATTGAATTATGACATGTTTTGGGGTAATTTTTATACTATTTTTACCTTTAATTAACTTATATACTTTTTACCGTGGTATAAAATTCTAAAAGTTACTATTCACCAAAAATTATTTTCATCTTATTGTACCACATTTTACATACTAATGTCAACCATGTCTCTCTTTTTTTTGAAATTAAATTAATAGATGCAGTAAAATTGTGTTTTATGCAAATTTGAAAATGTACCGAGAAGGTGTGTAAATGTGCCTAGAAGGTTGGTAAAAAGACGTTTAATTGGTTCAATAAAATTTTATAAATCTGATATTATTATAAAATGACTCCAATGACATAAATTTTAATAATATATGTTTAGTATATCTATTCTGAATTTCATGTAATATTTTATTTTAAAATAATTATTTAAATGAAAATGTCAGTTTTTATCTATAACCTGGTGCTTTTCACTATTCATCAAATATTGAATGTTTTTATAAAAATTCAAAACATTCCCCCAAAGATAATCTTGATATTCCAAATTCAAAAATGAGGTAAATTTTACAATATTCAAAACATTGATGTTTCATAAATTAATTTAAAATTAATTCCCAATGCAAAAACTAGAAAGTGGGTTTTTTGGAAGTAAAAACTATCAAAAGATTGACATGTGTTTATATCCAATTAAATTTTAAAATTACTTAAAATGACATAAAGTATATTAAATGATAAAAATATAATCTAATTATACTTTAAAAATACTCAAATGAATAATTTAACACTATAAATTATTTCGATTAAAAAATTTGTTATCAATTAAAATTTTGTATTTTTTACTATTCATAACAATATGAAAGTTATTAGAAAAGTACCAAATATTTATCCAGACTAATTTTCTATAACCTGATTCTAAAACAAGAATTTAATTTCATTAAATTGAATATTAAAAAATTTCATATATTGTATTTGAAAAGGGTTTTCCATTAATAGGGGGTAAAATTGTATTTTGGAAAAAATAATTCTTTTACCTGAAAAAACTGAATTTGTTCTTATATAATGTCTAAGAAACACATAATATGGATTTTAAAATTATATGAAGTATATAAATTTCAAAATTTAGTTAATACCGTTCATAACCGCCTTTTGAACGACTAGTTTGGTAAGTCGCGGTTTGTTTGAATTTGGTGATGTGTGTTACGCAAGATAGTGAATTGCATTAAAGAGATAACATACTATGAAATCCTAGGGTGTTACAAAATATCCTAATATTTCCTCTGATGATAATTCATCTGTAAATTGTCTTAAATGAAATTAGAGTGTAAAGTAAATTCTTGAAAAAACCACAGTGTTTATGTGAGAATCAATCAAGGAACAAATTATTTATGTCAATTTTAAATTCACATATATAACTTGTAAATAATATAATAGACACTAAAATTTTATCAAAAATATAATCTTAAAATAATAATGTCAACAAGGAAGTAATATAACCAAATGAAAAGGAATCTAGTTATGTTGTTCTTCACCTCATGGAAAATTTTAACTCAAATACCCTAAGAAGATATAATAAAAAATAGAAAATAAAATTACATGAAGATAACATAGTTCATAATATAAAATATCAAAATCGTTAGAGGATACAAAACACAATGGATGCATGTTGATTATATGACATTTATGTCACAGATGTGGAAGGAGGGATATAAATCTCGTACCATGTTTATCTTTTTGGGTGAACATCCATTAACATCATTTATAATGGTTCTAAACATGTTAGTAACTCATACCAAAACAATAATAGTAATTATAATATAATATATTCTATTTTTATAATACCTTATTAAATGTTTATTAACAATGATTATTTATTTTCACTATTTTGGGTGTTAATTTTCTAGTTTTTTTAGTATGTTTTGATGTGTTACCTTTTGTTCCTGTAATGGTCTCATCATATCCCAATTTTAAACCATGATCTAAAATTCAAATATACTAAGCATATACTTATTTCTAATAATTCCAAATATTTATAGATAGGAAATAAAATACACTACTCTAGGAGATGGTAGGCTGTACGTACTCATAAAAACTATCATCATTTATTTGAATTAAAATAATGAAAAGTAAATTACATATATATATATATATATTATATTTTACAAATAATATTTATGTCATATATTTATATAGTCATATTAAAACGTTCCTTTATAAATTTCATTATAATATGAATGAATCAGATATCTTTGCGGAGGTGATAATTCACACTTCCACAAACAATGTTATCTTACATACACAAAATAGAATGAATAATATTATGTCTTGTATAAATAATTGTAATGTATAATTACATTAAAAAAATAATATGTAGAATATATAAAAAGTTTTTAAATCATCATTCTCAGTCATAAGAGGTGGTAACAGAAAAATGATTGACTTCGTTATTCACGGTGGTAGTTCACCATTCACATAATTGAAAATTTTGTTACCCATTAGAAGGAAGTGTGTGTAAATCATGGTGAAAATATTAAAATAAATAAAATATAATTATATTAATGACACAAATGTTATTTTATAAAAATTATATAAAAATAAATCAAGGGTTCGGTATGTAAATGAATTAACAAAAACCATTGGAATACTTTACAACTTAATCAGGTAACACCTTTTTGATTCCACTCAAGGGATTCTAAAGATGGATTTTTGACCAAAGGGAATACTCTAGGATTAGGGGTGGGTAATTTTGTGGCTATTTTTTATGGGATTGGTTGATAAAATGTGACTTTATATGTGTGAATTAGTGTGATGGTTATGTTTCTTTTTATTGTGCAGGAGGTCTGACCGTCTCATAAATTTTTGAAATGGGGATTCCAAACACGTTTTCCTTTGAAACGTAGCTCCAAAATTGAACCAAATTAAAGAAAAAGGTGTATAGGGTATATATCTGTATGTAAAATTGATTATTGAAAAGTTTACAGGTCATTTTTTACTAAATGTTTAAGGGATAATTCCTTGTAAAGCAATTTTATCTCTTAATCATGGTAATTTATTTTTATCACTTTCACTAATATGTTTCGTCAAAAACTATATTCAACATTTAATACTGTAAAAATTATTCTTATTAAAAATAATGGAATCATTTTTTCCAAATTACAATAAAATTATTGGCATAAATAAATTTATTTTAACCATGCATTATTAATGATAGTACCATGTTTTAAATTAAAAGGGTTTAATATATTTATATGTTTTGAAATTGAATTTCATCTTTATATTGATTAAAATTACAATAAATCAGTTTTAATATATATATATATTATAATCTTACTTCAAAAGAAAAGTAAATTATAATTTTAACTTGTAAATAAATTAGAATAAAAAAATATTGGAATTTAAATTTAGTATTTTTACCTATTTAACAAAAAATAAAACATCTTATAAAATAACAATAAATTCATCAAAATAAATATTTACGTCCTAATTTAAAGAAAAATGATGTTTATTTTGACATATAAAATTAATAATAATGTCTAAAATTGTTTTTAAAATTGTTCTTTCTTAAAAGGATGTAAATGAACCATTAGAAAATTATATGTTTCTATGCGTAAAATTTGGTTAGTTCTTATATTATATCTATCAAATATATTAGATGAATGTCCAAAATACTTGAATTTATATTGAATATATATATATATATATATTACATTAATATATCTCCCTAATATTAATTAAATTTATTTATTAACACAAAATAACTTTGAGATCATTAAAAAATATTTTTATTTATATTTAATTGGTTATTATAGTCATTTATAATTAATTTCAACCAATGAATTAATATTATATTTTTAACCATATGTTTTTATATTTTTGTTAACACTACTCATAAAATACAATTTAAATAGTGTGGTAAAGTCTTATTTTATTAAATAACAATTATTTAATAACATTCTATTTTTCTTTAATACACAAACATGCATGTAACACAAGACATTTTGTTGAATCATTTTTTCGTGCTACATACCTTAACTCAGTTTCATGTGAATTTAAAGCTATATCAAAGATTGAATTTATTTAAAATAGAAAATATTAATTAAATTATCTCTAAAAAAATCCATTATGTACTTGGTGTTGTGTGTCATACATGCTATAAAATACAATGTAATTACATTATAATTTCAAGGTGTTTCATTCTTACCACCTCAAATAGATTTCATCCTCGCAATATAAACTAAATCATTATAATAGATTGTCTGGTGCTTCATATATTAAAATCCCAAAATGTGAGAAGTGAAGATATAACATCCTATAGGAAAGGGAGAATGAGATGTATGATGGTCGAAAATACTAACATATAGTTAGGTCTCAAAGTAGGATAATATTAGTGCCATGTAGAGATACGTAAATGGTGAAAATGGTGTAAATATTTATAGAGAGTTATTGAAGTCATCAATACCAAAATTTTTAATGACCAATGTAATGTTGAGGGTATCAAAAAATTAAATCATTGAATATTTAGAGAAAAGTCATTTAAAAAATATTTAATGTGTTAGAAATTTTTTTAAGATATTTTTCTCAATTTTGGTAATTTAGTTTATTGACCAAGAATATTAGAAAATAACATTACATAACATACTTCAAGTTTTAAAATATTGTTTATTCTTTGATAATTTTTTTATTAATCACTTACTTCATGAAGTGGATATCAAAAAATTATCTTTTATTTCTAATGCACTAAAATACACATTTAACTAATCATAACCTAAATAATAGAGTTACATGTCTAACTATTATTTATAACTATTATATATTGCCAATATGGTAAAGACATTAATATTCAAATAAAAAAAGTTATACTACAAGATCATTATTAATTTTTATTCACCAAACTATGTACTAATGTCATATTAATTAGGGTATTGTATAGGTTAGTGGTTGCCGTAAAAACCCTACGGTCATTCTATGTTGGGTTCAAGTCACACGAATATGAATTATTTGATTTGTTATCACATATTATATAGGCCTTTCATTTCAAAAACAAAATTAAATAAATTTCAAAACTAAATATGATGGACATTATTAAAATATGTTCATTAAACAACAATTTAAATAAGGTTTTTCAATAGTAAATTAATAAATAAACAGTTTATAAATTTATTTCCACATAGGTCTTTCCTTAGTATAGGGTTTATCTTTTTACAGAGGAAATTTTATAAAACCAAAAACCATAGTGTGATAATTAATTATCATATTGGGAAACAATATAATCCTTTTTTAGGATTTCTAAATCATGAAACATTAATTTTTATCTATGACACCACACATTTAACCATGGTCATTCATTGTCATTACTAATTAAAATCCCATATAATAGTTTGTAAATTAAATGTTAATTGTCTTAAGAATAATAATCAGGATAGTCAGACCAGTTGTGTTGTAATTCCAATTATCATATACTAATTTACACTCCAGTCCGATGTCATACACTTTTTCAAAGTTGTTACCCCTAGGTACATTTGTTCCAAAACCATGTCCAACTATAGTATCTAGAAATGGATTTATCTCTCGGAAAACAACATAATCTTAATATAATGGAATCAATATGATGGTATTCTATTCTTTTCGTGAAATAATATTTACGTGATATGCTCTCTAATATATTATTCCCTAAATCTAATTCCCAAGGTAGCTACTAAACTATCTTTGATACCAACTATAGTGACTTGACTCAACAAATCCTAAATCTAGTGTCATGATTCCATAAAATATGAATAAGAGACATGTATGTTGAGTCAGAATGGACAAAATAAATTAGTATTATATGTAAAATAGTTAATTACAAAGGTAATTGTTTCAAATGTATATAAAATAACAGCATTTTATTTCATTCAATTATAATAACTCTACTACATATAGATTATATTGGAATATATTTCATTACGTATGTTAGGGAATCTAGGGGAAAGGAAATAAAATAAGGGTGAGATAAAATTCATAGAAAGGGTAATCACAATATAAGCAATAATTAATGATATGTAGTTTTGTAAATTAACATACCCACGATAAATGATATGGACAAAATGGGGAAATTCAAAGTTCAATGTTTATAGGAAATTGGACATTTCAAGTGGACTAAACGGAAATAAGGATTGGAATATCAATACTATCTGTCAATTCATCAATGGGCTATATAATTTCTAGACACCACATGTCATTGAATGTCCAATGGATTCCCGATATGATATTTTTTATTATTTGATAGATAATATTCATTATCAAATATCCATAATGAATAAATAATATTGATATATTAATATTTACTCATTTGAGGTTACATAAAAACAATTTTTGTTGACACAGATGAATGTATAGACTATTGAAATCTATTTAAAAAATCTCAAGGAAAATAATCATTAAATCCTACAGAGTGTCTCATATCACATTTGAACAATTGAATCGTAATTCCCCATAAATTAAATGAAAATAAAAATATCATGAGAATAAGGAGATTCATTATATATCATGTCATTGAAAATATCGTAGGAAAATATGAAAAAAATTTAGAAAATAAACATACCAACAATAAGTGATATGGATAATTTATCCAAATTCATGGTTCAATAGTCATATGAAATTGAATATTTCATGGGGACTAAAAAGAAATATGGAATTGACTGGAAATACTATCATTGTCCAAATCAATTAAACATAATCTAGATTATGAAAAATAATGAAATCAATACAAAATATACTAAATGAATTAAAAATAAAGTGTTTTTGGTCTTTGATGAATTAAAACACTGCAAAAAATTATTTTAAAAACATTCTTGAGGAAAGTATACATTTTTTAATTTATTTTTATTTTTTTAAATATTCCATGAAATTAAATTTTAAAAAAATAAATCCTTTAGTAAAGTTTAATTTTTTTTTGTTAAATCCTTTATTAATGTTGAAAAAAAATTTGATAACCGTTTTGAAAAATATGTTTTTTATAAAAAAATTGGTTCTCTGAATAATGTGACAAAGGAATTTTGGGTTTTCATAATATCATTTTCTAAATAATTTTATGAACTAAATGGTTAAAAAATTATGTTATTACATGTAAAATGTTCTAAATATGTAAAGGATAATAAATATTTAGTTTTTCTTAATAATTATCCAATAATTTACTTTTATGGATATTCAAGTTTAAATAGTCCCAACTGAATTGAGATTGTGTAGTAAACTCTTGAAAAGACAATTGTGTTGATGTGAGAATCAATGAAAGAAGATGTTATTTATGTAAATTTCAAATCCACATATATCACATGTAAAAACATTAGACACTAAAGATATATTAGAAATATAATCATAGAATATTAATGTCATCGAGGAAGTAATATAACTAAATGAATAGGAATCTAGTTATGTTGTTCTTCACCTCTTGGAAATTTTTTACTCATATACCCTCCGAAGAAATAATTAAAAATGGAAATTAAAATTACATGAAGATATCATATTTCATCATATGATATATCAAAATGGTCAGTAGATACACAACACAATGGAAGAATGTTGTTTATAAGGCATTTATCTCACTAATATAGAAATGGGGATGGAAATCTCGTACCTTGTTTATCGTTTTGGGCGAACGTCCATTAAAATTAACTATAATGGTTTTAAACATTTAATTAACTCTTACAAAAAACATAACATTAATTATAATAACATATAATCTATTATTATAATACCTTTTTACATGTTTTTAACAATGATTAATTATTTTCACTATTTTGGGTGTTAATTGTCTAGTTCATTTAGTATGTTTTGACGTGTAAACTTTTGTTCCTATCATGGTTACATCATCTCTAGAATTTAATCCATGATGTAAAAATCATAAATATTCAGTATATATTTATTTAAATTAATCTTTAAGTATTTAGATAGGAAATAAAATGCACCATTCTAGGAGACAGTCGGCCTTACTTACTCATGCACACTATATTCATTTTTATGTATTAAAATAATGAAAAGTAAATTATGTATATGTATATTATAATTTATATATAATATATACATCATATATTTATATAGTCTAATTAAAACCTTCTTTTATAAATTTCATTATAGTGTGAACAAATCACATCTCTTTGAGGAGGTGATAATCCACACTTCCACAAACGATGGTATTGTATTAACACAAAATCGAATGCATAAGACTATGTAATGTATAAAAAATTAAAAAGGAAAATTAAATTTAAAATATAATATATAGAATGTAAAATAAAATTTACATCATAATTTCCAATCATGAGAGGTGGTAACAAAAAAAATGAATGACTTCGTTTTGTGAGGTGGTAGTTCACTGTTCACAAAAATGACAAGGTTGTTAGCCATTTGAAGGAACTTTGTGATATTCTCGGTGAATCTATTAAAATAAATAAAATATAATTATATTAATGACAAATATGTTATTATATAAGCATGATATAAAATTAAATGAAGGGCTGGGGATATAAATGAATTAATATTGATAATTCGAAAACATTACAACTTAATCAGGTAACTCCTTTTGGTTTTCACCAAAGGGAATCTAAGGATGTATTTATGACTAAAGGGAATATTATAGGATTAAAGGAGGGGTATTTTAGAGATATTTGTTATGGGATTGTTTGAGAAAATGTGTCTTTAGATTTTTGAATAACTTGTAGGGTTATGTTCCTTTTTCTATTGTAGGAGGAATGACCATCTTTTAAATTTTTGAAAAGGGGATTTCAATCAAGTTTCTCCTTCGAAAAGTAGATCCAATATTGATCCAAATTCAAGAAAAATGTGTATATGGTATATATTTAAACGTAAAAGTGATAATTAAAAATTTTATTTGTCATTTTGGATAAATTATTAATGGATAAGTCCTTGTAAAGAAAATTTCTCACTCAATTCGTGTATTTATTTTAATAAAATTCACTATAATTGTTGGTCCTAAACTATATTGAACATGAAAGACTATATATTTTATTATTATTCAAAAACATGGAACCATTTTTTAAAAATTAATATCACATAAGTGGTATAAAATAATTTTAATTTATTCTTGCATTATAAATGACACTACATGGTTTTAAATTAAAAGGGTTAAATAGTTTAATATGTTTTTAGATTCAATTTCAATGTTATATAGATTAAATTACCAAAATTAGATTGAAAAGTTATAATTTTTATAATCTTACTTTACATCCAAAGTAAATTATAATTTTACCTTATTAATAAATTAAAATAAAAAGAAGTTTGGAATTTACATTCATTATTTTTCCGTAGTTCTCAAAAAATGAAAATTCACAGATAATTAAAATAATTCAAAAAAATATATAATATTTATGTCCTAATTTAATTAAAAATGGTTTTTATTTTAACATATATAATTAATAATAGTGTTTAAATTGTTTTTAAAATTATTCATCATTAAAAGTTTGTAAAACTACCTTTAGAAACACATATTTTTCTACACGTAAAATTGGGTTTGTTTATATATTTTACCTATCAAATATATTAGATGAAGGTAAATAATAATTGAATTAATATATAATATATACACTACATTAATATAACACACTAATATTAATTAAATTTATTTAATAATAAAAAATTTATTTTAGATCATTATAAGATATTTCTTTTTATATTCAATTGGTTCTTATAGTAATTTCAAATTAATTTTAACTAATGAATTAATATTATATTTTAACCATATTTTTTCATATGTTTGTTAATACTACTAATAAACTAAAATTTTAATAGGGATTAAAATTCTAATTTTAATAAATAACAATTATTTAATAACAGACAGTTCTTCCGTAAAACATGGACATGCGTGTAACAAAAGACATTTGGTAAAATCATTGTTTTTTGCTACATAACTTAAATCAGTTTCATGTTTATTTAAAGATATATCAAATATTGAATTTATTTAAAATACAAAATATGCATTAAATTATCTCCATATAAAATTCCATTATGTTCTTGGTTTTTCATGTTATACATGCTATCAAATACAATTTCATTACATAAGAATTTCAAGGTGTTTCATTATTACCACCTCAAATAGATTGAATCCTCCAATCTAAACTCAATCATTATAATATATTGTTTCATTTTTCATATATTAAAATCCCACAATGTGAAAAGTGAACATATAACATCATATAGAAAAGGGATAATGGGAAGTATGAAGGTCGCAAATATGAACATATAGCTAGGTCTCAAAGTAGGATAATATCAGTTCCAATGTAGAGATACGTAAATGGTGGAAATGTGTAAATCTTTATATGGAGTTATGGAGGTCCAAAATCCCAAACATGTGAATGAAAAATGTAATGTTGAGGGAATTAATAACTTAAATAATTGATTATTTAGAAAAAAATAATCTAAAAAATAATTAATCTGTTAGAAATTTTTTTTAATGATACTTTTCCCACTTTTGTTAATTAGTTTATTGACCTATAATATTAGAAAATAAAATTACATAATGTATTTAAAATTTTCAACTATTATTTTTTCTTTGATAAGTTTAAAATTACTCCCTTACATCATTAATTGAGTATTAAAAAATTAAATTTCATTCCTAAATCACTAAAATACATTTTTAACAGATCATTATCTCAATAACAGAGTTACATGTCTAATTATTTTTTATAACTATTATATAATGCCAATATGGTAAAGACATTAATATAAAAACAAAAAAAGTGATACTATGAGTTCATTATTAATTTTTATTCCCCAAAATATCTAACTAATTTAATATTAATTAGGGTATTGTGTAGGTTAGTGGTTTCCATAAAAACCCTATGGTCATTCTATGTTGTGTTCAAGTCACATGACCATACATGCTTTGATTGGATATCACCCATTATATAGGATGATCATTTCTAAAACCATATTAAAATAATTTCCAAAATAAATATGATGGAAATTTTTAAAATATTTTCATTAAATAACTATTTAAAAATAATTTCAATAAAAATCAATAAATAAACACTTAATCCATTTATTTCCACATAATTCCTTCCTTATTCTAGGGTTTATATTTTTAAAGAGGGATTTAATAAAACCAAAAACCATAATGTGATCATTAATTATAATATTGGAAAACCATATAATCCTTTTTAGGATGTCTATATCATGACACTTAATTTTTTTTCTATGACAACAAAAGTTTAACCTTGGTTATCCATTGTCATTACTAATTCAAATCCCTTATAATTGTATATAAATTAAATGTGAATTATCTGAAGAATACTAATCGAGATGGTCAAAACAAGTGTGTAGTTATTCATTTTTTCATATTCCAATATATACTCCAGTCAGGTGTGATTCACCTTTTCAATGTTATTACCCCTAAGTACATTTGTACCAAAACCATGTCAAAATATAGTATCCCGACATGGATGTATCTTTATGAAAGCAAAATAATCTAAAAATAATGAAAACAATATGCAGTTATTTTATTCATTTCATGAAATAATATTTATGATATTTACACTCTAATATATTATTCCATAAATAAAGTTCCCAATGTAGATACTAAGCTATATTTAATACAAAATACAATGACTGGACCCTATAAAGCCTAGTGCTAGTGTCATGATTCTATAAAATTTGATTAAGATTCATGTATGTCGAGTCACAAAGGACAAAATAATTTAGTATTATTGGAAAAATTATTATTACATATGTATTTTTTAAAAATTTATACAAAATAACAATGCATTTTTTCATTCGATTAAAATAAATCTACTCCATATAGAGTATATCATAATATATTTCATAGTGTAAATTAATGAATCCTCGGGAAATGAAATAAAATAAGGATGAGGTAAAATTATTAGCATGGGTAAGCACAATATAAGTATTAATTAATCAATTATAATGAATAATATGGAAGTTAATTAACTAAATTCACATTCCATGTAATCAATACAATAATAAGGATGTGGGTAAACAATGTGGCATGGAAAAAATGGAATCAAATATCTTTTCAACTAACTATATTAGGAAAATAAATATGATAAGGTAAAAAACTAATAACACATCCCAGGTAATGAATAAAATGATAATGAAATGTAGGCTTTGTCATGGTGAAAATATCAAGGATAATAAATATTGAATAATAATGAAGGAACTAACCAATTATTAGACATCATGCCTGAGTCACATGAAATCATCTACTATCAAGAATTATCATCATGTTAGTTTGAAATAACATGTAGAAACCTATGTTATTTTCCTAACTAATATTTCATATTATAATCGATCAATACATCGAGGGTCTATATAATATCTAGGGCCCACCCATCATTTCTGATCTAAATAATTCCTCATATTGAATAATTTATTTAATTATCAAAAAAATTTACTTACTAAATATCAACTTTTGATAATGAATAATCATTAATCTATATTTCATTAGTAGAGGATTACTAGAAACATTGGTTGTTGTCATTAATAAATTTAGAGACCATTAAAAGATCACTAAAACATTATTTAGGAAAATAATATTCAAACGTTCCAAAGAATCCCATACCATATTGAAACATTCGATTTAAAATACCCCATAAATTAAATGATATATAAAATATCATGTAAATATGGAAATTCTTGATATAACATATCAATGTATAAAATGTACTTAATAATGAGATATGCTTTAAGAAATAAACGTATCCCAGATAACTGATATGAATAATTCATGGGAAATTAAATTTTCATTAATTATATAAAATTAAATATTACTGGTGGAATAAATTCAATCTGGATTTAAATATCAATACTATCCTAGAAAACTTGATAAAAAACTATACATAGTAATAATAAGGATGTAATAATTAAAAAATATCCATTATAGA
The DNA here is from genome assembly GCA_963277665.1 of Viscum album. Lineage (NCBI taxonomy): Eukaryota > Viridiplantae > Streptophyta > Magnoliopsida > Santalales > Viscaceae > Viscum > Viscum album. Next base: position 1,799,211,668 of record OY728156.1, on the reverse strand, counting down.
GTAAAAATAGAGTAGTTTTATCATAAATTAATGAATATATTCTAAATATATCATTTAAAATAAATTTTTAGGAAAATAGTCTTTTTTATTTGGAAAAAAATTTAAAAAAAAACTTTCATTGAAATTGAATTTAAAAAAAATATTTTAGTTAAGGGTGAAAATTCATTTGATAATTATTTTTGCAAATTATAAAAATATTTTAGAATTTGTTTTTTATAAAACACGATTTCTAGAAGAAAATAAGTTCTTGGACTAAAGAGTCAAATAATGTTGGATATTCTTACAAAAAAATATAATAAATTTAATGTACCAAATAGTGTAAAAATGGAACTATTACTTGGAATATTATAGGGATAAATAGATTAGAATATAATTATGTGGTATTTTAAATAATGATAAAATAATTACCTCTGATGGAAATTCAATTATAACCAATGTGGAAAAAAATTATATTTTTAATTAACCCCTTGAAAGGACCATAATGTTGGTGTGAGAATTAGTCAATATAAGGATTAAGTGTGTCACATTTTAATCCAAATTAATTGAGAGGACATACAACATTATATAATAAAAGTGTGTGGTGGAAATCCCTTGGTAACTTTTAACAAAAAAATAGATGAAAAAATTCATGTTGAACCATGAAACAACATTAACACAAAATATTTTCATTATATTATATATCAAAATTTTTAGTTGATACACCACAAAATAGAATTATGTGGTGAATATGAAATTAATCTCATAGATGTAAAAAGTGAGATGGAAATCCATTAATACTACACCCCAATAATTTACAAATAAATTTAATATAGAATTAATGTATCATTGAGTCTCTATAAAACACCACTTCTTTATAACCTACCCAAGAAAACATAAAATTTTCAACTCTTTGTTTTGAATTTTAAAAATATGACATACACAGTTGTGTTCCGAATGATATTTAGAGTCTGATTGAGTTAACATAATTTTTAATTAATTTTAACCTACCCTTATGAATAATAACATACAATTTTGAATAGTAATATGAATCTTATGAAGGCTATCCATACCCTTGAATTTATAAATAAATTTAGGCACCATATAAATGATGATGAATATTTTAAGAGTTTATAGTTTTTGATTAATTAATTATTTTAATTGAAAATTAAATTTATCATATTTATGAAATTAATTTTGAAAAATTGAGTTCATTTTTGGATTCTACACATCGAATAATTGTTAGGGTGAATTTTTTGGGATTTTTCTGAAATACATGAATTTTTTGGGAATATTAAAATACATTAATTTACTGTATAAATACATTTTAATTTATATTAACTATTCCTAGAATCATGAGTTATGTAGGAACCCAGATCTAGAACTCACATTCATATATTACAATTATATGTCATTGAATACTCGTTAATTCTTGTCTTGAGAAGAAATAATAAATTAATTATTATAATAGTAAGAAAACTCTCATCCCCGCCACTATATAAACCACCCTCACCCCTCTTCCTCCCACACCACTAAAGCTTCATGACATAACTAAATTATAATAAAATTTATCCCTAACCACCTCTACCACGTCCACTACCTGCTGGTCTAACCAAAAGGCCAAAATTAATGTTCTTGAGGAGTTTCTCAAGGAGGAGTACTCAAGAGGTGAACCTCTCTTCTATTTTCCTTCAAATGATTTTACATGTTTTGTTATTTTTTTACTCTCTTCTCCCCTCAAATGATACAAATTATATAATAATTCAAGTAACCTTCATGCATTATATTTTCATTATGATAATGGAATATTTCATCATAGTATCTTTTCCCCTCCTTTTATACAATAAATGAAAACACCATTCGAGATGTGATAATTTATCACACACAAGGAAGACGTGTTTTCAATTTTCATTAAAATCTCCAATACTAGTCATGAAAACCCTTTTAGTGGATAAACCAGATCATAATATATGTATTTTATCTTTTTTAATGTTCTGTATTCCTTACACACTCAAAATATGGAATAATAATACAAAACAAGTTTATTGTGCACAAAACAGCCAAGCCACATCCAAGTGTTTATTATTTACTCATCGAATGACTTATCCTCATGGTATAAAAATAGAAAAATTAAAATATGATTTAAATCTATTTAATGTCACTAATAATATATATTAACTATTATCTATGTTTAACCACATTTCAAATTAACATCCATTCATGATTATAGGTAAACAGAACATGAAAATCAAGGAAGAAAATGCTTCAAAAACAATAAAATTGAATCTCTTAAACCCATAAAAAAGGCCATTAATGAACCTGATAAGGTTATACCATATCAATTACATGTTTTTGGGGTTATATAATTTTTAATTAATGAATCTAAATTTTATTATTTAGGTCATTAAGAATAATCAAGAACGCCTTTGAGCATAAGTTAAAGGATGTCTTAACTCAATTTCAATTCATTGAGTTAAACATCAATGTCATTTGTTTTATCTTTTTCAAAATATGTCTAAATAAACTATGATTATTTTATTTGGTATATCCCCATTTATTGTGTGGGTTAATGTTTTTCACACATAAATATTTCATTTATTTGTCCTCAATCCAATGATACGTTATTTGTAAGGGATCCTCTCACTCAGTTTTATTCAAGAATTACCCTTATGATGTGTCCTATAATTTTAAATTCATAAATGATGGGGTATGTTTTATCACCTTCCCCATACTTCCATTATGATATATAAATTATGGGATACCCTTTTAACTATCTTTTATCTCTCACAAGAACACATGTTATCATGCCGAAATGATTGAAAGGGGTTTTCTCATCTCAACTTCAATTCTGTGGGATTTCCATTGTTGCCTCTTATTTCTTATATGTTTTATAGGATTACTTAAATTTTTTATATATTATCATTATTATCATTATATTCATGGTATTATGTGATTTATTGGGTGTTTTTTAACTTTTTTTCATATGAATCAATTCTTTACAATGTGGTAATGAGCTTTGACTAAATGTTCACTACGTTGTTACTTTCTTAGTATTGCGCACCTACACTTTCGTATGTGGTGGACCTACTACACATTTGAGATCAATTTTCAATTGAAATTATATTCCATTTAAATTTATATATTTTCTAATCATGGATATGATTATTGTCAATACTGTATACCATTTTACATATGGTTTTTATTTTGAATGTTTTTTTAATGTGGAAATATTAAAAAATATGTATCTTAAATTATATATGGATAATATAAATGCATATTTATCTTTTGTTGAATCTATTTATATATAATTCATTGGACATTCATTGGTGGGTGGGTCCCACTACATGCCCTCGATGCATCGACAGGTCTCATCTGACAAACAGATTGGCAACAAACCCTTCAAGTTTGTTTCCAAAGAGCAGACAGGTTTCTACCAAAATAACTAAATAGTTTTTAAAGGTATTATGGTATCATGTGACATAAACATGATATCCTATTAATAATCATTCTATTTATTCATTATCAGTTATAATTATCAATGAGGTTTTCACTAAGACAATATCTATGGATGCAGTTTCATTCTCAGTTTATTAATGGCATTATTTTTCATTCATTCACCATGAAATATTGATTATATAAAATTTTTTACTATTAAGTTATTATTGATTCATGATTCCTCTATTTTTAACCTGTACTGATCATTAAATCTCACCCCTTTCATTTTTTTACATTCAATAGGTTATGAAGATGAGATTACTAATTTATTTTACTTGGATTCAGTATATTAGTTTTTGTTATGTATTGTACTTTGTTACCTTTCCCAATATAATTTGAGTTACATATATGTATCTAGTTTCTTCAAGACTACTAAAATAATCCTTCCTTTTAGATTTAACTCCTTCTAACCATGCTAATATACCTAGTAATGCATCGGCTCTAGTCTAGAGGGGTTGGGGTGTTACACTTACGATGTGCTTCCTTTTGGGAGAACAACCTTTAACATCTAGTATAACAGTTTAATACAAGTGATAACTGATATTATAATGATAATATTATTCATAATAAAATATATTATCTTCATATATTACTTTATAACCTATTTTTTAATAATAATGAATTATTTTCACTATTAAAGGTGTTAATTATCTAGTTTTTTGAGTATGTTATGATTTTTAATTTGTCTTTACAGTCATAGTTTTATCATATTCATATAGTAAACCATTATATAAATATTATTTATATTTAGTAAATAATTATTTATAATAATTCATAATATTTGAAAATATGAAATGAAATTTACCTCTCATGGAGACACTAAGTCGTACGTATGCATTTATTCTACTATCGTATATTTTTTATAATAAAAGAATGAAAATTAAATAATATAGAATTATATTATAATAAAAAAATTTAGTTTAATAAATATATGTAATACCGGTTTACTAAACCCATCCTTTATATGTTTCAGATATAGAGGGAATAAATCACATTGCTTTGATAAGGCGGTAGACCAATCTTCCACAACAGATGTTATCATATATAAAAAATCGAATGAATAAGGGTTTGTGTTATATAAATATTAAAAAAGAATTATGAAATTAAATATATAAAATTTATATCAAATAAATATCATTTCAATCATAATTCCCAACCATGAAGTTCAATAATGAAAAAATAAACGACATCTTTTTACGATGTGGTAGTCTGACATACAGATGAACGGTATGTTCATTACCCATTAAATAAATGTGTTTAAGTTTTGGACGAAAAAATTTCTTAATAACATATATGTATGGTATGTATATATAATTATGATTTAAAATTAATTGAACAGTTGGATAAGTAAATGAAAAAATATGATCATCAAAGAAAGGTATCTTTTAATCGAGTAACTCATTTTGGCTTGCAGAAAAGTGTTTTCATGGATATCGCTAATACAAATGTGAGGATCTAGGATTATGGGAGGTATGTTTATCATCTATATTTGTAGATAATTTTAAATATAATGTGGTTTGAGAGGTGTGAATAAGAGTGAGGGGTGAGTGAATTTTAATAGTATTCGAGGAGTGTCATTCATGTAAAAATTTTAAAAGGGAACTCCATGAAATTTTTTTCTAAGAAAATTATCTCAAATAATGAATAAATTATATGCATAGGATGATATAGTCGAAATATTAACATCTAATGGGTTTTTGAAAATTTTCTATGATATTTTTTCCCTTAAGATTAATGTTTTGTCCATTGTGAATATATTTTTTTCTCAGAAATTATAATTAATTTAAATCATTTTAAATAATAATATTGTTGAAAACCTAATATAAAGTTATTATAAATTATAATTTTTTTAATTATAATATTGAATAAATTTATCAAAATACTTTTAAAAATAGTGGTAGAAATTAATTTGAATTTAATCCCACAAACAGGATGGCAATTCTAGCTTATAACCTAAAAACATTCAAAGGTTTTCCAGGATTGTAAATTTAATTTTAAATTAAAATATATATAAATGAAAAAAATTAAATTAATTGATATATAATAGTTATAATATTTCTTTATAAAAAATTAAAAATATAATATAAATTTATTTATATATTATATGTAAAAACTATTGTGAATTTAAATTAATTATTTTTCAATATATATTATGGAATGAATCTTCATAGAAAATTGCCAATAATTAACTCTAACCAAATTTTTACATTACACTTTTAAAAATTTTGTTTATTTTGACATATAAAATTTATTAATGATAAAATAATTGGATTTAAAATAAGTTCTCCATTAAAAGGCTGTAAAAACAACATTTAGAGAAATATCAGATTTTTTTCTTAAAATTCAATTTGTTCTTATCTTATACATATCAAATTTATTGGGTGAATTTAAGTAAAATATATTTAAATATTTTATATATATTAAAAATTTATCTAACTAACTAATAATTATTACATTAATTTATCAATATAAATCCCATTTGGAATCATAAAATATTTTAAAAAATATTTTTTTTCAATAATTTTTCATATTGATTTATAATTATTTTCAAACCAATGAATTCATTTTATTTTAAATATATATATATATTCATTTTTATTGTAATACAATTAAAACATTTCAAAAATAATGTTTAGTTCAGGAATTATTTTTTGATATTTTATCTTCTTAATAACATATTGTAGTTTGGTAAAACTCAGTTATGTGTGGTACATAAGCCTTTGAAGAAACTCATTATTGCTCGTGATACATTCTAAATCAGTATCATGTGAATTTAAAGATATTTTAATTATTGAATTAATTTTAAATAGTAAATATATTTTAATTTTTTGGTATATTATATTCCCTTATGCACATGGAGTTTCTTATCTTACATCATATCAAATACAATGTTCATACATTAGAATTTTAGGGCATTATAGAAACTAGCCAAATATATAATAAATATGATATAAATAATACATGTCCATTTTGGATCATAAATAAAATTAATTGATTATGTATTCTGTTAATATAAATACCATTGAAATTTTATAAAAAACATTATAAAAGAAAATAACATTTTAATGTAGAAAATAACATTTTAAAAGTAAATGTTCTCATAAAATTTTTAATTTTTTTTATCATAAAAACAACCATTGATTCAAATAATGTTATGTTTAATACATTTAGGGACTTTATGGTGATAAATTAGAGGCATTCCAAACAAATTAAAGCAAATACTCGTCTCAAATTTTCGGAAAACTCCTAATGGGAACTATTTGAAAAACAACATAATGTTTCCTTTCAAATAATGTTTCCATAATTCAAAAATGGGAAAAACATATTTAATAATTCAATTAGAGAATTTTATAAAAAATTTAATTAATTTTTAGGAAACATGCCTTTGGATGAATATTAATTTTCAACAAAATATATAAATGAAGTAAGATTTTTATAAAAGATCGTCTTATATTTTTTTGATTCCAATGAGACGAAGAAATGATACCTTTACATGATAGATTTTAGTAATAAACACATGAGAGTAATATATACTGATTATATTATATTTATCTCAAATAAATACCATAATGAAACTTATATAAGATGCAATCAAGAATAATGATTATAATTTTAAATAAATACTTACCACTTTGGTAACATTTGAATAATACACCATATGAAAGAAATAAGATCATTTGATACCATAAATACAATGAAGATAATGAAATTCATGATATATCATATAAAATGGGTATTATTTGAATAACTCAAAAGAAATAAGTGGTGAATATGGGAATTGTCTCAAATATGTAATTTTAAGACAAGAAATACTTACAACATTCGAAAGGTCACAGTTAGAATTAATCATATATTTGATTAGATGGATCAAATTTTAATCCACATAAAACAAGTGTAAATATAATATAATGTAATAAAATATTATTACACACATAATCTAAAAATTACATAGTCAATATTTAACTAATATATCCATGTGAAATGGAATTGAATTATGATATTCATTACAATATAGTAATTTTTCAGTCAAATACCATTGGATGTAATTATTCAAATTGATACAAAAATTGACCTTAATTATGAATTATTCCTGATATTTTATGTAAAATATTTATTATATAAACCATAAAAAATAAACTATGGGAATAACATTATAATATGACTTAATAAAATAAAATTGAGGAAAAATCCCCCGTGTCTGGTCAAACTAGCATCATATATGTCTAAATATTATTGATAATATGTATAGATTTATTTTAAAAATATTATAGAAATATTAATAAAAATATCATACCATTTTTTTATATTTATTTATCTTATATTTATTAATAATTCATTGTTAAAATCATTATATCATGTTATAATTACTTCATTTTTTCTTTTATGATTTTGTTTAGTAATTTCAGTCCATTTATATAGACCATTGTTAAATAAACTATATAAAAATATCAATAATATTAATATCAGATATAGTAATTATATATATGTTTATATTTAGTAACCTATAATATTTATAGATACAAATTTGATTACACCATTCATAGAGAGGGTCGGTCGTGTGTATGCATGAAAATTGTTTCCATTTTCAAAATTGTTGGAATAACAGGAAAATAAATATTAATGAATAATTGAATAAATTTTTATTTTCTTTATAAAAATTATATTAATTAGATATAACCTTATTTATATCCATATATAAAATAGAAAACATTTTCATATCACTATGTTGATGCAGTCGTCTACTTATATGCACGAGCGACATTATCGTTCTCCAATAAATTGGATGGTCATAACATATATATGATATTAAAGTTTTATTGGTATCAAAATCTAATAAATATAATATATATATATATATTTTTTAATTCAATATGTATTTCTATCAATGAATGGTGGAGGTGAAAATTTAATTACATTGGTTCACGAGATAGTTGTTCACTATCCGTACGATTAACGTTTTAGCTTCATATTTGAAGGAAGGAGATATAGATAAATATTATTCAATATAATTAATAAAATATAAAAATATGTAGATATTTATTTATTAGAATTTATATGTTAATACATAACTTAACGAGGAGAAGGAATAAGTAAATAGAATGTTCCAAGTGAAGACAATTTCATTCCTCTAGAAGAACCTCCTTTTGATATCTTTTTAAAGACTATAGGTATTTTTTTCTCGTAAAACCAAATAATCTAGAGCATGGATAATGATTTGGTGTTCCAATTTGATCATGGTTTTGTTGAGACAAATTGATTATGACGTATTAATTATTTTTTGTGAAATAGTTACCTTTTATAAGAGGAAAAAGTGACCTTTTTGGAAAATACAGCAAAATTTCCAAAAATAATAAAATTGATAATGTTATTCCGCTAAATAAAATTCAAAAAGAACATTTATTTGATTATGTGATATTGTAAGTTATATATATGAAAAAATATAGTAATTTTAAAAGTTTTTTATTGTAATTTTATCCCATATCTTATTAGTTTAACCCTTGGTAAACCTGTTTTATGGTATTTCACTATAATAAATTTTTAATATTTTTACTTTTCAATTTGACTAAATAATAAGTTGACCATATTATATAATATATATTTTTTATTACAGAGACTAAATTTATTTGTCAAAATTCCATTCATATATGTTTTTGATTTTAAATGATAACTATCCTCGAAGATATTTTGATTTTTTTAAAATAAAAACATCAAAAGGTTAATAAATTTATAAATCGGAATAAAAAATGAAATTGATTATAATGAATTATCTTATTTAATATAAGATTTAATTTAATGAAATTTAATTTAAAAAAAATTATATAATATATCTGTGTAATGAATTTCACTTAAATGGATGTTTTAGTAATAATTTGAATTTTTCACTATTTGTAAATAAATCTATGATATTCAAAAAAAAATAATTAAATTAAATATTTTTAAAAAATAATGTATATTTTGAAAGTGTTTTTTAGTATTTATATATTTTTCTAAAAGTGTTAAAAAAAATTATATTATTTTTTCAATGTGTGAGACAGCCACTATTTTAATAATACAATTTTTAGGAACCATTTTTTCATTCAAAAGATTATTATTTTCATTATAAAAAACAATTAACAAATTAATTTTATTTATACATGTTAGAACCATATATATTTAAAAATATAGTTAGAAATATTCGTACCCATCAATATGAAGATTATGTTATAATGGTCATGATTAAATAATAATAATTTAATAGTGTATATTATTAACATTATAACCAGAATAAGGTTCATTTTCAACTGTAGAAGATATCAAATTTATATAAAAATTAATATATTTTAATGTAATGGGGGTTTTCATTCACTTATCTTCATGTTGTTACAAGATATATATACTATGAAACATGATGTTGCTCTTCTAAAATTTTTAGGTGTTATATTTATAGAAAAGATTACTTTCACATCTAGAGAAATTTTTTATTTTATTTTTTTAAATTATTATTCTGAGGTGGAGAAAATATGTGGAGAAATGTGGTTTATTTTTACCCTTTTTACATTATTATTAAATGGAGAAGAATAATCATTTATATTATCATCAATTACAAGGGGTAATATTGTTGGAAACCCTAATGGAATGTATTTGAATTTTTGATAATATGTTGAATTATGTTATTAAATTAATGAAAATATAAATATCTTATATATAATAATTATGTATAATGGACTGTTATACAATCATTAAATATATTACCTTTAAGAAGTAGTAGGACCAGTTTTGGTTTCTTTCATTCATGAAAAATTCCTATATGATGGTATTCATTATGATTGAAAACAAAAACAAAAATAAAATTATGGATGGAGGAATTAATTTTTTTATTTTGGGTTTTGATTTATAATTATAAAATGTATATAAATTACCTCAATCATTCCAACAGGATAAATCCATTAATTAAAAGGAACGATTCTCAAAAACTATGTAAAACATGTGGGGGTAATGTTCACATGACTGTTAACGTGTGTTGGTTGATGCACGTGTGAATGGTGGAGCATAATTTGTCTAAGGTGACATACAACATGTCAGTATGGGATTATAATTATTGAACATGTTTATTTTTAAATGAATTTTTTTTATGAAATACTATTTTGAAAATATATTTTATTTATTTGAAAGGTTTGGTATATTATGCATTGTGTTTTAATAATCCATGTTATAATATTAAAATTATTCTTATTTAAAAAGGATTGTTATAACATGGATATTAAATTTGGTTGTATCAATAGGATGAAAACATATTGATAATTGTGTATGAAGTATTATTAAAAATAAAATTTATATATAAATAATTACTCAATTTTTCTTAATATCTTTAGAAACATCAAAAATGATTTTTTATTATAAAAACGATTTTTAATGATTTTTTGGACTAATAATAAAAATAAAACATTCAACCATTAGAAAATTTTACTTAAAATAAAATTATCAACCATTGGAAAATTTTCAACCACTACAAATGTTTTGTTATGATTTGTTTATGTATTTACTAATATTTTTTTGAAATGATTATCTTTCAAAAAATAGTTAAAAATATTGATTTATATTATAAGCATTCTTTTCATTTAAATCATTTATAAGAATAGTTTTATTTTATAAAAGAATATAAATTCAATATTATTAATATTTTATATTTAATAATCGAATATATTTTATTTTAATCAATTTAATATTATATTGGATAAATCACCGTTGGAGGTAAATGAAAAACTAGTTATCGGGATGAAAACTATAATTAAATTTTTTTAAAAAATATTAATTAATAATGAATAACATGTTTATAAATCTTTTATTTTGTGATAGATGTATTTTTAGACCACATAATCCTTCCCCCATAATATTTATAAATTTTAATGGCACATGTATTGATAGTAACTTCTAATTATTGAATTGTTTTGGGCTTTTTTAAATTACACACGTCAATTATAAAAGGGATCTCCATCCCGTAACATAATTAAACCATTTAACACATATTGATCAACCCCCCCAATAAAATACCTACCCAATCTCATTATCCACGATCTTAGAAAATTTTCTTCCAAAAAAACAAATACCAAGGTCAATAATAAGTTTTCTAAATGAGGTTATTATTTGCAAAGGTGATTACCTTCACTAAGATGTTTCGTCATTACATATTCTATTAACCCCATAATAAATTTCCTAAAAATTAAAATATAATAAAATAAGTAATTATCATTTACTATGATGTTAATTTGTATCTACTAACCTATATCCATCACATATTTAATAAATTTGGAAATAAAACCATCGATTATGGTTACCGAAGACCACCATTATACAAACCATTGTAATTTGTTCTGAAATACTAATTCTAATGAAACAATATAATTTTTTGTTTAAATTATATATGTGATATTAAAAAAACAACTATACATCTCTAATCATAAAATAGGACAGTGTTTCTTTCTTTCCATTCAATTAGAATAAGATAATGTCGCTTGTGTGTACGATATACCACTGTCTCAAGAGGTGATGTGATTTATTTTTAACGTTATATTAAAATGGAATATAATTATGATATATTTACTGTATATATTTCATATATTATATTTTAATAAATATTAATTTTTGAGGTATTTTTTACCTTTCTTTCATTACATCCATCGATTAAACAGAAAAAATGATAATGTGAATGTACAACCTACTATTTCTTTGAATTGTTTAGCTCATTTTATGAATTTAACTTCATTGAAATATAATAAATAAATATAAAATGAAAATATCATGTATTTATATCATTGTAAAAATTATTATTAAGATTTAACCATGATAAAAGTAATAGAATCTAAAATATGAAACCAAAACATACATATGAAACAACGCAATTATTACACAAAACACGATCATGACAATGAATTTTTAATAAAAAGTAATAGAAGGTCATCAATAAATACCTTATGGTATGATATATATATAAATATTGATATGTAAACAATCTCTAATTATATTATATTTCTCTTATAGGAGAATTAAATTAGTACAATGGAAGTCGAGACTTAAGGTAACAGATTTCTAGTATCTCTTTTATTTATGGGAGACATATGTCATATTCAACACTAACATATTTTTGGGATTTATGTACTAATTTATTTATATGTTTTATCATTAATATAATTAATTTAATGAAATTTAATGTTTCATATTAGGTTATTATATAATATGTATTGTGATTAAAAATATTAATGAAGCGGTATGTGGATTTTTGTCACACTATTATTTCTATTGGACACATTCCTTATTCTTCACATTTTTCATCTATGTGGAGGATATAATACACATTAATATAATTTATGATCCTTCTCGTGAAATTAATTTATATGTATGTATCTATCATTATTTCTTAATTGGATATTATGTTTCAAATGATTCTAATATGGGAAAGATATCATGTTACAATCCTGGTGCTAATCATGGTTATTTATAAGTAAGAATATGATGTTGAAATGCTATGATATATGTCTCACTAAAATTAGTAATTTTCATATCCTATTATTATTTCATGAAAATAAACTTTTTTATTTTATTTTTATCTCTTTAGGTATTGAATATTCCAAAATTTTATTTTGAAAGAAAACTGAATTCATTTTCCTCTTTCGATGAAAGTCTATTTTCATCCATGTCTTATGAATTGATTAAACTTTTATGTACTTTTTATAGACTAATATATGGATTATGTGATGGTTAGGACCTATTACCCCTACAATTTATTCAGTAATGATTGATGTTCTATTTGTTCCACACGTACCTAGGTTGTAATTCCAAACCGAAAAATGTACACCAGTGTTTATCCAAAGCCCAAAAGATGGTTCATAGGAGGATATTCTATGAATTAAATATGTTACATGAGGGTATTCCAAGACTAAATTTGGTACAAGTATGGTCATCCTTTTCATAATAAGTTATGGATGTTTTGATGGGTATCCTTGCATGATATTTTTTATGATTAAGGGGATTTCACAAATCTAAATCTTTTTATAAAGGCATGGAACATAGTTTCATAGAGAGTATGATGTATTTTATTACATGTGCATTAGATACAATAGATCAAATCCTAAATTATGGAATATTTTATTAGTCTTGGTAACCAAGATTCATATTTAAATATAAAATTACATTTGAAACTTAATATAAATAATATTTTCTTTGAGTACCGAATTCATATCCTTAGCATAACCTTGCATATCAGTAAATAAATCATTATAGAAAATTGGGGAAAATTATACATAATAAATCAGTGAGCTAAAATTATCATTAAGGGTAAAATATATTGGATTATATCTTTAATAAATAATAAAAATAAATATGTCATGGAAAAGAATTGAGCACACATGACATTAATTAATAACATGATCATAATATGGCATAAATAAAAATGACCAAATAATTATATATAAATAATCAAATGAGATTATAATAAAACCATGGATATTAAAACTAATTAATTTGTAACATTTAAAAATAATAATATTGGAATGCATATTATCTATTATATTAATTGTCAAGACATATCCTTAGGATAGTTACAATCAAGATCCACCTACATGGAATTTTTAATCTTTGGTAAGAAACACGTTTTATTTGTAAAAATGATTCTTCTAATGATACATACAATGCAAGGGGATATATATAAATGTTAACCACCCATGTTGGATTTTCCAAGAAATTCCGAAAATATCGAATAATTTAATTAGTTAATAAACAATGTGCCTTATGTATCATCATTAAATACATAGGCATATTTATAAATATTTTCAAAAATAATAAAATAACATTTAATGTAAGAACAATATGTAATAATTAAATAAAATTTTGGATATAATCAAAAATATCATTATTGAATATGGATATTTAAGATAAATTTAATGTGCAAAAAAGAATTATTGTAATAAATTTCAAGAGAAAGTTAATAATCTCAAAGGAAAGTATTACTGTACAATATCTTTTATCACATGGAAATATTCTAGTAAAAACCCTTGGATAAAATAATTTAAAGATAATCATAAAATAAAATTATTAATGATTAAATCATGATACTAAATTAAGAAGGGACATCATATTCACCACATTTAATTTGATTGGTTCTTGTTATTAAATAAGTATCAATAGAATATAAATTGAGATTGAATCCTTTACTAAGGCCATATTATTTATGTGGTCATTAATGAAATGAATCAATTATATTTATCAGGTATAAATTTGTATAAAATTGTGGAAATACAATAAAACTCAATCAAATAAAATTTCACCAAAAATCATAACATGAAAAACTAAATGAGGTATACGTTTACCCTAATGAATTTAAATTGTGTTATGAAATCCCTTTCCAGATTTTAATTTTTCAAATTGTATACCCAATAAATGTAATAATGATTGAAAGAACCATTTAAGACAATGAATATAATCTTAATAATGATATTATATTTCAAATAAAATTGCATATATCACATTAATGGAATATTTGTTGAATAAGTAATATATATCACAAAAGTAAAATGTGAGATGAGAAATCATTACCTCACGCTTCCCTTTTTTGTAACACTTTGTAACCTCATATATAACGGTCTAAAGAGTGTTTTTAATTAATTTAAAAACTATGTTAATATTTATAATATACTATATGATTCTTTTATTATATATTAACTCTCGTTCATTAATAATATTTCATTATTTCCTTTATTTTAGGTGCATTCATATCATGGTTTCATGGTTAGTTGAACTTGGATATAATTTTGTATAATCTTTTAAAAATAAAATAAGCATCATAAAAAATAAAATGGAATTAATGAAACCCTATAATTTATAATGATCCCATTTTAAATTTATAATTCAAACATTTAAATGATTTATTTGAAAAAATGTTAATGCTAAATGATTGGTTTATTTATGATGGTTTTTCCAAACAACATGAACTAGTTTCATATTATATTATATTATGTCTATATATTACTACCATAACATGTAATAACTAATAAAAATCTTCTTTAAATCTATTTATTAAGTATAATATTTTAATTAACTTCCTTGGAGGCATTATTGAAAAAAAAAGAATCATTATTCTCTAAGGCGGTTAGTCGGGAAGAAGTGGGAAATTGTTTCATATCATTGAATAAGAGGAGGTAAAAATATGGATATATTTATGATATTAAATTAGAAAAATAACACTCTAGTATATAAATTATAATTACATTAGGGATTATATATGTGAAGATAATGTTGAAGGATAAAATATATTAAGAGATGTGATTTAAAACAGTTACCTCTTGAATGTCACATCCTTAAAGGATCCTTTAAAGTCCATGGAATAAGTCTATGGGGGAGATCATAAGAACATGTAGTTGGGTATAGTGTATAAGAGATCTTATGGAAGAGATTTAGAGATATTCATGTCCTTTAAGAAGAAATGGGGTGGTGTGGGTGGCATTTATACATGAGTATGGGGGTGTTTTAAATGATAAAAAATGATTATTTGCAAATTAAATTCAACCATGTTGAGGTGGATTTAATTTACATGAATTTGGATGATATTAAATTTTTTATAGGATTTAGTGATTTATAGGCACATAAAAAACCATTAAATTTTGTTTTCAGTGTATTCTATGCCTTTACCTTTAATCAATATCCAATTTTATTATTTTACAAACACTACAGTAAATATTTATTTTTACCATGATGACATTTGTATGTCTCCAAAATCACCTTAATACCTAATTTCTACCATTTTATTAAACATATGGAATATGTTTTACCAAATTCAATTAAAATAAATTGATTTTTTAATTAATCTAGTATACTAGACTAAGAGGAGGGGTTTTAAAGTGAACATGTTTAAATGTTTACATTATATAAATATATCCAAATTGAATACGATAATGATTCCAATGAACTAAATAAGATTAATAGGGTTATAACTAATCTAATTTGACTTTAGAAAAAAAAATAGATATACATTATCATTATAATTTAATTATATGAAATAAAAATTTTCAATTAAAATATAGTATTTTTAATTATTCATCAAAGAATGATATTTATCCAAAAAACCCTAAAAATTAATCCTATAAAAATTCTGAAATGAATATTTAAAAACGATTTCCATTTTTTCAAATATAATTTATGAAAGTTTCAAAGTTTGGTTTTAAAACAAGTACACTATTAAAAGTTGGGAAATTTCTTATTTTCAAAATTTATAATTTTATGCTAAAAATTGGATGTATTTTTATGTTCATATAATAAAAAATATTGGATGAATAAAAAATATTTTATTAATTTGAAAAAATATAAATTTAATATAGATCATTCAGTAATAGTTATTAATAGATATTAATTTGATAAAATTAATATTTGGGTAAATTTTTTTTTTAAACACATCCTTCTTATTACATTGGGTTTTATAATATTTATATTTATTTGGTAACCAATGAATTTATTTTATAAACATGTGTAAATAATATTTTCATTATGTAGTTAATCTCATTATTCCCTCCATTCAAATAACTAGGTGATAAATATCTAGGTAACATAATACTATTTAATACCATATCGTTATTCATTTAAGCACATTGTTACAAGTAACTCAATCTCTCAAAGAGATTAAATTTAGAAAGAGATAAATGATATAATGTAGTGGTGCTACATTATACACCCCTTTAATAAATTTTTTATTTGGAAATTGAAATTTCACTTACAAAATAAATGGTTTATAATAGAACATTATTTTTTGGGAATCACACATCGTATATAGGATTTATAAAACATCTTCTTAATAAGGAATAATGATAAACACAAAGGTAAGAAAACTTTTTGGCCTTATAATAGTATAACGTGATTGTTAAGTGAAAACATGGACATAGAAGAGAAATATAACTATAAAATTATGATGTATACTGATATAAAACATTTTTCTTAGAATGTATACGAAAATAGATTAAACCCTCATGGTCAATTACTTTGACAAATAATATGTGTTGGGGTGTCCTTGATTTATCGATCAGTCCCATCCATCTGTCTCACAGATCATCTTTACTGACCAGCTTCATAGATCGTCTTCATTGATCAGCTTCACAAAGCAATTTCATTGATCATCTTAATAGACCAGCTTCCCAGATTAGCTTTACAGACCAGATTCACATATTAGCATCACTGATCATCTTCGCTGACCAACAACACTGATCAGCTTCACAGATCAGCTTCAAAAATCTTTTTTAGCAATTGGTTTCACCCAAATCAAATTCACATATCAGTTTCACCTATCTTTTCCACATATTGGATTCAAATATTGTTTTCACGCAATCAGATTCACATATCGATTTCACTGAATTGGTTTCACAGATCGGTTTCACCCAATCGGTTTCAGATATCAGTTTCACCCAATCAGGTTCACAGATCGGTTTCACTCAATCATTTTCATAGTTCAGTTTCACCCAATCGGTTTCAGAGTTCAGTTTCACCCAATCCATTTCATAGATCAGATTCACCCTATCAGCTTCTTAGATCAGTTTCACCGAATCAGTTTCATCCAATTGGTTGCACAGATCAATATCACCCAATCTGTTACACAAGATCAGCTTCGCAAGATCATCTTCACCCGATCAGCTCCCCTGATCAGTTTCACATAACACTCTCAACAACCAGCCATAGATGGGTGTCGGGGATTCCTTCACCAATTTTTCCTGTAACTCCACTTTTAATTCTTTTAAACTTTTAATGTGGTTCAAAGATGTTTTTATCACCATAGACAACATTTTAAATCCCCTATTAGTCGGGAGACCCTCAAAAAACTCATTTTTATCTCGTTTAATGAAATCCATTAATGACTGAATGTTATGGAAACCCCTCCGATTTGAACTATTAAATAATATTTAATTTCATCATGTGTAACCATCCAACCTCATGGTGAAATGATGATCCTCCATTAAAGCTATTCAAAATTATTATCTTGTAACTCTAGGAACTTGCCTTTTTATCGCACAATATTTTCTTATTTCTTTTTCTTGGATGGCCTCTTTCACATTACCATTCTATGAGGCTAATGGTGCACCCATACTAAAGCCATTCCTTCTCATAATTGGAGTCCACATTGTTCCTCCCCTGTAAGCGGTGTTTCCATGTAATTGGTGATAGGAGAAAAACGTCGATCATTGATCATCCAAGTAGGGTTTTCCCTTCATCTCTATTAACATTGTATCATGAGGTTTAGGTTTTATAATTTTTTTATAGGGATGGATGAAACCAAACCTTAATGAAGATAATAAAAGGATTTATATAATGAATGGGTGTGTTTGATAATGATGTTGTAGTCTTTTATCATTTCCAATATGTTTTCAATTTAATGGGCTTATTCCCACTGAAAATTATTGCCATTAGTGGTCTTTTCTAGCACAGTATGAACGACTTTTTTCAAAATGATCATGTCATTGAACGATAGTAACATGGAAACTAGTTAATCACGCAAAATATGTTGTTTTAATTGATTCCCAATGAATAATAATCCTTGTGTGGTCACCCCGATTAACCAAACGGAAATATTGAACTAAATGAATGGAATATTCAAATTTGAAAACACTCTTGCTCTATTTTGTTGGTGTTCAGTTGATACTTGTGAGGTGACGTAGATGGGGATGATATCCCCTTTTGAGAAGTCATTGGATTGTGGACCTAAGGCCATGTGGGGATATATGTTGGGTCTTGGTTTGGTTCCAGTACTTTGATGGATCTAACAGATCCCTTTTCTTGTTGTTACATTACAAGAGAATCATATGTTAATTCTTAAATTGTTTCTTGGCTATTATTTCTTCATTGTCTTGTTGTTATTCCTGTTAGTTTCCCGGTAGTGAAAAATTTTCTAAATGAAATTACTTGATTATGATAACAAGAATGGGTTCAATGGGAAAATGGTTCCTGGGAATGAGATGTGACATGGTTGTGGCTTTGGTGATTCTTATGAATGAATAGTAATGATGGTGTTTGTATATGGGCTGTTTTTGGAACTCCTAGATTGGGATGACTTCTTGTTACCTATATATATAATTTAGGATTTAAGATTCTTATTTGCACCCCAGCCAAGTTGATCACTTCGCGACGAACACCCCCTTTCATGGGGGAGGGTGTTTTTCCCAACACAGTGGTGGGTGTGTGGTTATTAGCTCCTTCTCTTCTCCCATTCCTAGGTATCCCAAGATTATTTGGGTAGGCTGTGACAAACTTTTGTTCATTATATCCCATGATTCATCTAGTAGGGTACGCTGTGGTGGTTGGCCCTTGTGTGTGCGGGAAAGTGGTTTCGTATGTGACTTTGGGATGAGGCCTAGGTTTCTTTAGGTGTGGTGGTAGTTGTTCTGGACTAGGTGTCTATGGGCATGGTTACGTGAGGTTGTTGTGGACCAGGTTTTTGCGAGCGGGATGTGTAGTTGTGTTAGCCCAGGTGTGTACAGGTGGGGGATGGCAGTGGGATTGTGGTAAGAATGGTGGGGGAGGTTTGACGGATAGTATGTCTTCAATATTCAGAGGGAAAGTGGTGTGGGTTTCCCAAATATTGATGTTCTATTAACATTACTTTACTTTACTTGCATTATTTGGGGAGTGTTACATGGTGAGGTTGGGTGGATAGCTTCCCTAGAAAGTTCTTTAGTTGTTTCCTTTTTTATCACGGGGAATTAGAATGCCTCCCCACTTGTGCACAAGATCATTTGGTTTTCCCTACTGAGTTACCTATATACTCATCGTACATATATAAAACTGCTTTCAGTTTTCTAGGAGGACTTTATGGATTATGCAGGATTGTACTAGTTTAAACGCTGGGACCATTGATGTTGCTTATTTTCTTTTATTTGGTACATTCCTTTTGAGTTTATATTATTTTTGTAGAACATTATATTGGAACATTCATCTTGGAATGGTTTGTTTTGGTTTTACATTTAAATCCAGTCTTGGTGTTGTTTGAGATTTACTCTCTTATCTCCCGAACTTACTAAATAAAAAAGGCAATGCCTTTAATTTTTTCATGTGATTCTATACCCATGGTGCTTGTTTCTACTCTAGGACCTATTGAAGCTAAGTCTCGGGGTTCATTATATCTCATTAAACTTGAGGAAGGAAGGGTCTAGCAGTTTGTTGTCCCTTCCCTCATCTTGGTGAAGGTGGGTCATGACAGAATGGAATCAATGGAGTGTTGGGAGATAGGATGGAGCTCGGGGTTTGGAACATTGAGGATTTCATGGGATGGTAGGGTAACAGTGGTAGGAAATATTGGTGCATAAAATAGGATAGGGAAGACTAGCTAGGAAACATGATTTTATCACCCCCCCCCCCCGCGATCTGATGCAAGGAATCAGGACCTACCAAATGCCCAAGTGAGGCTATAATAATTTTAGGGTAGAGACCCTAGGAAAGGTACATGCATCATGATGACTTATTTTCTTGTTTGTTCTGGGTGATCTAGGAATTTAAATAAATTAAAATTTTAAGAAAAATTTAAAAGAAATCTTCTACACTACTCGGGCTTAGGAATTCCTTTTTTACCTTGCAGCTATAGAACTCGGAAGACAACCACATGTAGTGTGGTTGATCGAGGCAAAAGAGGCTGATATGGAAGATGAACTGAGGGCTGACCTAGAGGAGGAGGATGAACTATTGTAGATGTCGCTCCTCACCTTTCATCGGTAAAGCCTTGGGAAGTACGAGGGAAACATCTCAGACATGGAGACATATATCTTTCTCAAGGAGCTGGTGATGGGTTTTAGCATGATCTGGGCTCTGATAAAGTATTGGGTTCCTATGGATGTAAGCCATATACTGGGTGAAACACGTCAATGGTGGACACTCTATTTTGGGGAGAAGAGGGAGGGTGAAGTTTGGTGGACTAACTTCGAGAGGGAATTCCCGATCGAATTCCTATCTTCCATGATGAAGTTGGAGAAGAGGAAGGTGCTACTCTCTTTTTAATAGGGGATAATGTCAGTGAGGGTGCTGATAATCAAGTTCAAGTATCTGTTTAGCTTTTCTAAGAACCTTTTTCTAGATGAGGAGTCCGGAGAGAGACGTTTAGAGGAGGCACTACAACCTTCTCTTCTGTATGTTGTTGCTCCCTTTACCCTACCGATGTACATGGAGGCCCATAAGAGGGCTAAAGTGGTAGAATAGATGAAAACACTGTGAGGTGTGTTGTGAGAGGGGATCTAGTTAGGCTCGTCAAATGGGAAAGCTGTCAGTAGCATGCCTCCATCATTAGGGACTTCTATGTTTCGACCAGTGGGGAGAAGGCCCCATTAGTTCCTGTTTTGATCCCTCGGTCCCCACCCTTTCCTTGCAGGCCCAAGATCGAGGTGTATCATCTGTGGAAGACATGGAAACATTCAGAATCAATGCATGGACAGAGTGTAGTACAGTTGGGTGGTAATGTTTAGTGGCCCCCCTCAGTAGCAGCAGTTTCTAGCCATGATCTTTCAGGAGTAGCAGCAGAGGCTGTGAGATCCCGCTCCTCTGATAACAGAAGTGGAAGGAAAAGGCAGACCCTAGGGTGCCCCTCAAATTCCTCGACTAGGGCGTGGTTGGGGAGGCGCCTGAATACTGAGAGGTAGAGGATCTGGGCATGGGTAGTTGCATGCTAAAGAGGTAGCAGTTCTAGCAGGGTTGTAAGTCGTTCGAGGTATGATGATTTTGTTTATCACTCTTTAATGCACCTTATTTTATTCAATAGAATCACACTCGTTTGATACACCTGTTCTATCCCATGCCTTGGGCCAAGACATAGAGATAATTTCCATGCCTTTGGTGCTGAGTATGCAAATTGGGGGTCATACCTGTCTTTTTGATGTTTGTCGAGGGTATAGACTGATGTTGGGGCCGCATCCGTCTTGTGGGAATCTTCTTCTACTTCAAATACAGTGATATGATGTCATCATAGGTATCGACAGCTTCTTGAGAATTGTCATATTCTCTGATAGGGATGGATAGCGAGTGACTTCTTTTGGAAAACAGTGTTGAAAGTTGGGGAGATGGCGTGTGGAGCATCTTCTTTCTAAGTTGGCCAAGATTTCAGTAGAATTAGTGGATGTAGAGATGATGGATATTCTAATAGTTTTTATAGAGTTTTAAAAGTTTTTCTTGAGTAGGTTGTTACTCTACCACCGCTACGTGACCTTGAGTTCTGGATAGACTTACAACCCGACGCCCATCCGATTTTGAAGGTCTCTTATCGGATGGTGCCTTATGAGTTGAGGGAGTCAGAGATTTAGATTTACTATCTGATGAAGAAGGGTTTTGTCCAACTCAGTGTGTCTCCATGGGGTTCTCTAGTCTTGTTCATGAAGAAAAAAGATCGTGTTATCATGTTGTGTATAGACTACCAGAGACTGAATCAGACAAAGATAAAAAATAGTTACCCCCCTCTCGAGGATAAAGGATCTATTTGACCAGCCGAGGGGAGTAGGTTGGTTCTCTAAGATAAATCTGATGTTTGGGTATCCCCAGTTAAGGTTGAAGGATAGTGATATTCTGAAGACTGCTTTTAGGTACATGTATAGGCACTTTGAGTTCTTAGTCATGTCATTCAGTGTTGAAAATGCACCTTCTATGTTTATGGGGCTCATGAACTCTGTTATCCGTGAGTTTCTAGACCAATTATTCTTTGTGATCATCGATGACATTTTGATCTACTCATGATCAGAAGATGAATATACTAAGAACCTCATGATGGTCTTGGAAATTATTCAACATCACCAGCTCTATGGGAATCGTCCATGTGTAAGTTCATGACTTGATATATGCATTTATTTAGACATGTCTTGTCTCAGCAAGGGGTATGGGTTGATCCATCAAAGGGTAAAGTTATTTTTTCATAGAAAACACCCACGAATGTATCATAGGTTTGTAGTTTTCTAGGTATGGTAGAATATTATCTAAGGTTCATACCTGAATTCCCTTGAGTTGCAGCTCCTCTGGAATCTTTGACCAGAAATGACCAGTCCTTCATATGGAGATAGCAGTGCCAGAAATCCTTCAGTTATCTAACGGGGATGTTGGTTAGTGTCTAGTACTGAGGATACTCGAAGAAGGGATATTGTTTGAGGTGTTTTTTCAAGCTTCAAGACTTGTCATGGGGTGTGTTTTGTTGCATCCACAGGGAGTGATATCTTATGGGTCTAGGAAGTTACGTTATCATGAGCATAACTATGCCACCCATGACATAGATCTTTCTACAGTAGTGTTCATGTTGAAGTTTTGGTGGAATTACCTAATCATGGATCACATTGTCGTATTCACAGATCACAATATTTTGAGGCATATATTTACCCAGGAGGACCCAAACATGCGACAATGACGGTGGGTGGAGTTTCTTCAGGACTAAGACATAGAGATCTCTTACACTAAAGGTAAGGGGAATGTTGTGGCTGATGCCTTGACCAGGAATTCAAGGAGGGATGCTATTTAAGAATCTATGGATGCTTGCAAGGAAAATGAATAGTTGTATTCCCTACACCTGGATGCAAGGGTGGCTGGAGGTAGAGTTTGTGTGTTTCTGATGATAGTGTAGTCCTATCTATTGCAGCAGGTGGATGAGTGTTAGAGGGGAGACTTAGAGAGTGAAGTGATGTGCGATCGGGTTAATCAAGGCAATGCTCTGGGAGGGTGGTTGGAGGATGGTCGGAATTGGATTATTTCCCAAGGGATGTTTTTTGTCCCAGAGATAATGAATGAGGGAGTTCTCGGTGAGTTCCATAACTCAATTGTAAAGGGACACCCTGGAGTTTCCATGATGTATTGAGACCTAAGAGAACATTTTTGGTAGCCCGGGGTGAAAGGGTTCATGGTGGAGTTCATGGCACGGTGCCTGGTGTGTCAGCAAGTGAAGGATTAATATCATGTCCTAGGAGGTTTGTTGCAGCCTTTAGATGTCCCCATGTTAAAGAAGGATGACATCTCGATGGATTTCGTCATAGGACTACCCAGGGATCAATGAGGTTGTGATGCTGTCTAGGTAGTGGTTGACCGGTTGAAAGAGTCAGCTCAATTCTTGTAAATCAAGGAGTTGAGTGTGGTGGGTTCCTTAACATGGAGATACGTGGATGAGGTGGTGAAGTTGCATAGAGTTATGAGGTCCATATATTCGGATAGGGATTCACGGTTTACCTCATGAGTCTGGAGGTGATTGAAACATGCTTTTGGAACCCTACTACGCCTAAGTGCTTCTTTCCACAACTAGATAGATGGGAAGACAGACATAACCATCCAAACATTGGAGTATATGCTACATGAATGTTTTTTAGTCTTCAGGGGATCATGGGAATAACATTTTCACTAAGTAGAATTTTCCTACAATAATATCTATCACTCTATAATTGGCATGGCACCGTTTGAAGCCGTGTACGAGAGGCCATGTTGTTTTCCCATGTGCTGGACCGTGGTTGGGGAGGTAGGTGTTCTTAGACTAGAGGTAGTGCAGAGCACAATAAAGAAGGTTTTACTTATGTGAGAGAGGATGAAGGCATCCCAAGACCGGAATAATTCATATGCTGATCATAAGAGAAGGTCCTTGGAGTTCGAGGTTCGAGACCAAGGGTTCTGGTAGGTTTCCCCTCGATGAGGGAAGAGAAGGATCGAAAAGGGTATAAATCTCTCTCTGAGGTTCATCAGGCCTTTGTAATTGTTTGGGTGAGTTGGTGAGGTGGAATATCAACTGGAATGGCCACCTCAGTTGTAAAGGATCCATGAAATTTTCTACGTCTCCCATATTAGTCAATATTTACTTGATGACTCCCATGTCATTGATTGGGGAGAGTTGGATATAGAGGATGACGCTATGTTCATGGAGTGAATAGTGAGGATTGAGGATTGAAAGGAGAAAGTGTTTCATGGAAGAACCAACCCTTTGGTTCATGTGTTGTGGAGGCATGGTGACGTCGAGGGGAGTACTTGGGAGTGAGAATTTCAAATGCGTGCCCAGTACCCAAATCTATTTTGATTATTTGTTCCGAGCCTTCCTTGATGTTCTTGTTTTTGTATCACACTGTAATGTAATAATGACCTTGTTGTTTTATGAGATGATTCAATTCCTTACCTTGTCAATGTTTATGAAAATTCCTCATATGTGGGGAAGGGAGTACCTGATCCCTAAACAAGATGCATTGAGGTGGATGCAATTAAACCCATGAGGGTGAGTCAGTGCCGCCCAAAGCGGATAGTATCTTGACATCGAAGAAAGAACTCCCCGATCCGTGTGTCGGGACAATGTGATCCTTGGGATTCTTATGGGTGTTTGGAGTGGTTTTTCCCGGAGATGTATCTTCTAGAGTGGTTGTTCGGGTTACTCTTGTATTCTCAAGGGCGAGAATAATTTTGAGAGGAATCTGATTTAATGTCCCAGACCCTCGTGGTCTTTTACTTTGCAAAATTCTATGTGTTATGGAGTCCTAGACTCATTGATCAGTCTAACCCATTTATCTCACAGATCATCTTTACTAATCAGCTTCACAAATCAGCTTCATAGATCACCTTCACAGATCAGCTTCTTTGATTAGCTTCACTGATCATCTTCACAAATGAGCTTCACAGATCATCATCAGAGATCAGCTTCGTTGATCAACCTCACTGATCTACTTCACAGATCATCTTCACTAATCAGCATCATGGATCAGCTTCATAGATAAGCCTCACAAATCAGTTTCATCAATTGGTTTCACCCATATCAGTTTCACATATCGATTCCATAGATAGATTTCACCGATGGTTTTCACCCAATCAGTTTCACAGGTCGGTTTCAACCTATCGGTTTTACAAATCATTTTCAGCCAACGAGTTTTATAGATCTATTTCAACCAAAGTGTTTCACAGATCGGTTTCACACAATCAGTTTCACTAATCAGTTTCACCCAATCTGTTTCACTGATCGGTTTCACCCATTCAGTTTCAGAGATCGGTTTCACCCAATAGGTTTCACAGATTGGTTTCACACAATCGGTTTCAGATATAGGTTTCTGCCAATCGATTTCACAGATCGGTTTCACCCAATCAATTTCATAGATTGGTTTCACCCAATGGGTTTCAGATATCAGTTTCACGTAATCGGTTTCATGCAATTGGTTTCACAGATCGGTTTCACTCAATCGGTTTCACAGATCGTTTTCACTCAATCGGTTTCACAGATCGTTTTCACCCAATCGGTTTCACCGAATCAGTTTCACAGATCGGTTTCATATAATTAGAATCATAGGATTAGCTTCACCAAATCTTCTTCACCTGATTAGCTCCACTGATTGGTTTCACCTATCGGTCTCACCCATCAACCAAAGAGGGGTGCTAGGGTTTGCTTACCCCGTTTTTCCTATAATTCCACTTTTAATCATTTAAATGTTTAAAGTGATTCAAGGCCATTTTTATCACTATAGACAACGTTTTAAATCCCATAGATGTGGTGTGACCCTCAACAGACCTATTTTTAACTATTTTAATGAAATCTATTAATGCATGACTATTATTGCCACTACTCCGATGTGAACTGCTATATAATAATTAATTTCATCATGTGTAACCATCCAACCGTGTAGTGAAACCACGCCCACCTTTAATGCTGTTTAAAAGTCTTATAATGTAAATCAGGGATCTCACCTTTTTATCGCATAGTAATTCCTTCTTTCTTCTTCTTGGCTGGTCTCTATCTCTTCCTTGGTGCATTTGGAGTCCCCCCCTTCCCGAGACTAGCGGTGCGCCTATACTTGATCCTTTCATACTATTTCTTGGTTTCCTCAGAGTTCCTATCCTACAAGTCATGCATCCCAGTTATTGGTGAGAGGAGAAAAAAATCGGTCATTGATCATCCAAGTATAGTTTCTCCTTCGTCTCACATAACTGTGAATCATGTGGGGTGGGTATGATAATGTTTCCTATGGGAATCGATGAATCCAAACATTAACGAAGATAATACATTGATTTAATGAATGAAGGGGTGAGTTTTATAATGATGATGTACTCTTTTATCTTTTCATATATGTTTTGAATTCAATGGGCTTATGTCCACTGAAAATTGTGTCAGTTGGTGTTACTTTCATGTGCACTAATGAACATATATTCTCTATATGATCATGTGATTGAATTAAAGTAACATATAAATTGTTAATCATGTAAACTCTGATGGATAAATGGATGCCCAATGAATAAGAATATTTTTGTGGTCACCTCGGTTAACCAAACAGAATGATGGAACTAAATGAATGGCATATTCAAATTTAAAAACTCACTTGGTCTGGTTTGGTGATGATTACTATTGATGCTTGTGAGGTGACGTGGATGGGGATGATATCCCCTTTTTAGTAGTCATTAGTTTGTGGACCTAAGGACATGTGGGGTCATATGATGGGGATTGGTTTGGTTCCAGTACATTGAGGGATATCACAGATCCCTTTTGTTGTTGTGACATTACAAGAGAACCAGGTGTGAATGCTTAAATTACTGATTGGCTATTTTTCCTTCCATGGCATGCAGCTATGCCTATTAGTTACTTGGCAGTGAAGAATTATCTAAATGGAATAACATTATTATGAAAAAAAGTTTGGGTTCAGTGGAAAAATGGTTCCCGGGAATAATATGTGACACGATTGTGGCTTTGGTTCTTCTTATGAATGAATAGTAATGAGTTTTTTTTGTATATGGGCTATTTTTGGAACCCCTTGGATGGGATGAGTTCTTGTTACATATATGTATTATTGTGTTTTTATTTATCTTACTCGCTCCTCATCCATGTCGAGAACTTCTTGACGAACACCCCCATTTCATGGGGGAGGGTGTTTTTACCTACACTCCTGTGAGTGGATTGTTATTAGCTCCTTTTCTGATCCCCTTATAGAGTAGCCCAAGATCCTTCGGGTAGGATGTGATGGCCAGATGTCCATTACAGCCCAAGATTCTTCGGGAAGGGTACACTTTGGTGGTTGGCCTAGGTGTGTGCGAGCATGTGGTTTCCTAAGTTCCTTTGGGATGGGGCCCAGGTGTCTTGAGGCATGGTGGTAGTTGTTCTGGACCAGGTGTCTGTGGCAGTGGTTTTGTGTGGTTTCTATGGCCCAGGAGTACGCGTGAAGGATGTGTGGTTGTGTTATGCCCGGTGTGTGAGGGTGGGGGTGGTAGTGGGACTGCGGTGAGAATGGTAGGAGAGGTTTGAAACGTAGGATGTCTTCAATAACAAGTGCGAATGTGATGTGGGGTACCCAAATATTGATTTTCTATTACTATTACTTTAATTTACTTACATTATTTGGGGAGTGTGCCTTGGTGTGGTTTGGTGGATAGCATCCATGCTAGGTTCTTCAGTGGTATCCTTTTTCCCATGGGGCATTATAATGCCTACCCGCTTGTGCATGAGAGCTTTTGGTTTTCCCTACTGAGTATACCTGTATACTCACAATACGTTTATAAAACTTCTTTCAGGCTTCTAGAAGGAATTCAGGGATCATGTTGGACTATACTAGTTTGGACGCTAGAACCGTTGACATTGTTAATTTTCTTTTCTTTGGTGCATTCCATTGGAGTTTCTTGTATTTTTATAGCACATTATATTTGAACATGCATCTAGGAATGGGTTGTTTTTTGTTTTTCTATTAATTCCAATCTTGGTGTTGTTTGATATTTATTATATTGTCTCCTGGTCATATTAAAAATAATGGGCAATGCCTTAAATTTTTTCATGTGATTATATACCCTTGGTGCTAGTTGCCACTCTGGGACCTATTGATTGCGGGTCTTTGGGGTCATTATCTCCCCTTCGACACGAGGAAGGAAGGTTCTGGCAATTTGATGTCCCTTACCTCATCTTGGTGAAGGCGAGTCCTGACATCTACCATAAAAAATACTTCACATATTTAATGCGATAATGAGGCCATTAATTTCATAGTATGAAAATATAATAAAAAAAATTTCATTCAAAAATAATTTTCGTAGAGTTGAGTTATCCTTTTACATCAAAGTGTAATAAGATCAGGGGATAAAATTACTTATCAACTACAGTTTCATCCTACAATATATCAACTAAGAAATCATTATTTTCCATATTAGATGAGTATGAATTTTTTTTCAGGGAGCACAATAATCAACATATAAGGATCAAAAACACCAAAAAATAATAAAAATATATTCTTTCTAACATTATACATTAACCAAAATCAATATGGATAGATAAATCCAAAAATTAGTCAACCATTTTGTGCAAAAACTACTTTAAACATCAAAAATTCTAAAATAGAACACATAATTCAAGATAGATCACTGAATAAATAAGTAGCCTCAACTATCTGCAAAATTATTGTGTCCTATGATAAAAACCAAAAAAAAATAAGTAGTATTTGATCACATAGAAATCAAAGATAAAATTAAATTTGATCCCAAAAATTGAACATGGCCTAAATGTATAATTTCCATGACATGCTATCTTTTTATATAAATATTATGAATAAGCATAAATCCACATTGAAATATTATATTCCTAAAAAATATTATTCAACCATTAATAGTGCAAAAATTCCATAATAATCTATTTAACATAATCATATTGTCTTCCTAAAATGAACTTCTCCTTCATCAAAAAAATAATTTATCTAAAAAGAAAATGTTATACATACAGGGACATTATGTACATTGATGGTTTACTATACACCCTTATAACCCTTCTGTTATGGTCTCTAGTAGCATATCATTTATATATGTGATGGGTTATCACCCAAACTACAGGTTCTCCTTTTTTCTAAAACTATATTAAAAATGTAAACAAATTCACAAAAATTACATTGACATATTCTATATTAAAGAATTGTTTTAATCACATGGGTTATCTCACATATTTCATTTTTCATTCCCAAAACTACAATAACTGATAATTTCTATGAAAAAAGTGTCCATAGAATCCTGAAAGGTTATCCTTCATTTTTATTTATAAAATATAATTTAATTGTTATTTAAATTATATTTTGATTTAATAAACAAATGGGTTGTACTACAAAAATTGTATCCATTTTTTGTTAATCATAATTAACTCCCATATCATAAAACCTCAATTTGCTGTGTATAAATTTTAAATAATTATACACATTAAACTCGTAAACCCATGATGATGCCCATAACTCTTATTTTAATTAAAACATTCATTTTTCTAGAATCAACACAATTTTTTAAATGATACATGATTATGTAAATTTTAATACAATTATTGAAATAATTTATCAAAAAATTATATTTAACAATTATTTTTAAACCAGTTCCTTTTGGTTTTCTCCATTGACTAACAACAAAATCAAATTGTAAGTATCCAAATGTGATAATCATACTAAGAATTTATTATTATTCAAATTATTTCAAAAATCATGACACATTATTCTCAATCAATGTGTACATATATTTATCCTAGGTTATCCATGGACATTACTAAATATATAATATATTACACTATACATTGAATTATCAAAAAGGTAATTCATCAAGTTAAATCCCATATTATATGTTTTTCCAATTTCTTGTTCCTAAGGATTCTAAAAAATAGTCTATGATAACTACTATTAGGAACCTGACACTAGTATCCCGAAGCTAGTGCCTTAAATTGAAACATTATCATGAGATTTAAGAAATCACATCCCCTTAGACTAAATATCATTTGACACTTGTTAAAATAGATGAGTATCGATAATTACATTTATATTTTAAAATTAAAATAAGAAAATGTTTTCATTGACTATATTCACTTCTGAGAAACCCAAACATTCAATTAAAATAAACAATTTCCCAACATTATTAAAAATAAAACAAAAGAAAAGGGTGACCTCAAATGATATATCAAGATTAAATATAGTGTATGATATCAGGAATTAGTAGGATTAATCAATATGGAATATATAATAATTGACCACAAGTTCCCTTAATCAATAACATCAGGATAATATATTACGAATAAAATAAGAGAAGATAATTCCATATAAATAGTGAAATGAGATTGGAATAAGAAAAATCAATATTTTAAATAATCAATTTATAAATTTGAATAATATTGATGAATGAATTAAAAAATTCAGATGTATGAAGAATCATGATATATCTCCAATATTGTTACTATCAAGATCCTTCCTCTTCCTATTTATATATGTGTATAGAAAACCATCTAGTTTGGAAAAATAATTCATCTTCTGAGACTGACAATGAATCAAGGGGTTATCTATAACCATTCCAAATTAATGTATTCCTCTCTAATTTATTCCCTAAATATCGAATAATTTATTTATTTTATATAGAGCATTCCTCAAATATCATAATTGATTAAAAGAGAAATATTTAGAAATATATCCAAAAATAAATCAAATAACATTAAATGTAAAAACAATATGTAAAATCAAAACGTGGTTCAGGATATAAAAATTTCCATCATACAATAGTATGGATATTTAAGAGAAAGGAAACATCCTATGAAAAATGATTATAATAAATTACATGTCAAAGCTATCAGTCACAAAAGTGGTATTGTACAAGAACTTTTATTAGATTTCAATTTTCATTCCAAAACCTCTTGGAAGAATTAATTAAAATTAAAAATTACAATACCATGATAAATGAATAAAAAATGAAATTATATGTCAAAGGGAAAACGTATACAATAAATATATGTGAATTGTTTCATATTAATATACAATTCTCAATGGAGTGTAAATTGAGATAGAATACATTATAAACTCTATAACATTGAAGTGATTTTTAATCAATAGAATTAATTAGGTTTGTCTAATTTAGATAAAAATAAATCAGTTGTAAATAAAACATATACTAATAAAAAGTAACTCTATCCACTATCATAGTATGAAAAACTCAATCAAGTTGATGTTTATCTCAATGAATGTACATTGAATTAGGAAATCACTTACTGCTTTGTAATAAGTTAAATGGTAAGCCCATAAAAGTAATAATTTTACAAATAAACATTAAAAAAAAAATTTATAGATATTAATTAGATGATATATCAAAGATCTATAAATACACAACATTAAATGATTAAGTGGTGACTAAGGCATATATCTCCCATAACTAAATAGTGAGATGTGAATTCATTAACTTGCCCCTCCCATTAGTATAACATTATTTAAACTCCCTTCTAATGGTTTAAATACATTATTAATTCATTCTATTCATATTTTTAATAACTCATATGACCCATTTTAACATCTTACCTCCAATTCAATAATAACATTTCATTATTGTCATTGTTTTGGGATCATTCGTTCTATGGTTTCATGGTCAGTTCAATGACGGATAATTATATATTTTATTGTAAAATGGAAATGAAACACCATTAGTGAAATTAAACTGTTTGTAGGAAAATCACAATGATTTAAATATTCCCATTTAGTATTTTTTTCATACATGAGGATGATTTGTTTGATAAAATTTCAATTATAAATGTTTAATATATTTTTGAAAGTTTTCTCAAATGTCATGAACTAGTTTAATTTTATATCATATTATATATATATATATATTAGTTCATAAAAATATAATAATTTATAATATAAGAATTAAAATCTTATATATCTATAATATATATTTTATGGACATCAAGGAATGTGGTAATGGAAAACGAACAAAATCCTTATCCCTGGAGGTGATACAGCTGCATAATTTGGACAATATTTATTTTTCATTCAATTAGTAGAGGTGATAAATGGGATATATATAATATATTTCATTAGAATCATAATAACATGATATATATACTACTCTAGATTTATTATTCTATAATCGATGAAGCAGGTGAGGATAATGTAGAAGAATCAAATAAATTAGGAGACGTTCTTTGAGAAATTTATCTCTTGAATATCACCTCTTTAAAGTATCTATTAATGTCATTGGAATTGGTTTCATCATAATACAAAGAAGATCTTAGACTCAGGGATAGTTAATAGGAGATGGTTTGATATATAATTTTAGAGTTTAGAGGTTTTTTAGGAAAAATGGGGTTGTATTTATAATTGAGGGGCGGTCGTTTTAATTTATGAAATAATGGATATTTTAAAATTAAATCCATCAACATTGAGGTTTAATTAATTTCCAAAAATGTTTATAATAATAAACATTTATAAGGATGGTTGTATTCAAGAAAAACATCATTTTACCATCAAATGATGCCATTTTTTGTATTTTAAGAGTTTTTCTTTTAATATTACCCCTTTTCATAATTTTTGTTATACCTAGTTAAATATATCTTTTTACCATGATAAGTTGTTTTCATACTAAATAATAAACTACGAAATAAAACTGAAATTTAATGATATAATAATAAATAAGGAATCCATTTTATGAAATAAAATTATAAAAATTCAGAAAATTTAATTGAAAAGTAATCCATTAGATGATAATAGAAAGATGTTTTTAATGTGAAAATATTGATAGTGTTGAAATTATTTTATATCCAATTTCCACATGAAAAGGATTATAAAAACCTAAATAAAACTAATAGGGTTATAAGTGATCTAATCAGACATCAATATAAATTAAAAATTTTATTTAACCTTATAAATTATTTATATGAAAACCTAGTTTTCAATTAAAATGCATGATTTGTTAATTTTAAACAATAATGACTTTTATCATAAAAATATAAAAACTTAACCTAAATATTATTTTGATATTTTAGTTTCAGAAATTCATTTTACATAAATAATGAAATTTATAAAAAAGTAGGAATCTTTGTTTAAAACAAGCCTTCCATCTAAAGGAGGAAAAACTACATATGGAAAATATAGATTTTATGATTAAAATTTTATTTATTCTTATCATAATCCTATAAAAAATATGATTAATTTAAAAAAAATATTTGTTGAATACATAATATATAAATTTCAATAGTATCTTTCACAAATAGTGACTACTTTAATTTAATATGATAAAACTATATTGTCTGCATAAAAATAGTTGTTTTATAATAATTCATCCATTATATTAAATTGTTTTTTATTTTCATTTGTAAATAATTGGTTACCAATTTACAAATCCCTGAACCTACACTTCTGCATTCAGTATTAAATATATTGTGTACTTTTTTATAAAGGATAATAAAAAATACAGAATAAATAATAAAACTCAATACCTTTTCGGTCTAGGTTTTGGTGGGTTAAATAAACACTTACAACATAAAACATAAAAATTTAATTAATACATTAATTTCCAGCTTCTTTTTGGAACATGACCTCTCATTAGTATGTGAAGTCTTCTAAGGATATACATCAAAAAGGGGTGAGATAAAATCACAGTAATATGTTATATAAGTACAAAATATCATGGGGTGAAAAAAATTCTATATTAGGCAGAGTATCGTGAACATAAGAGGAATCATTAATAAAAGACATGAAATCTGGAAATATATAAAAAGAAAACATCATGTATTAGTGGATAACTTCCACACATACTTGTGAACAATGATGGAACCATTTTAACACATAAATTCAATTTTACTCCTGAGATTCACCACTTTACCCAAAGCATTTGAGCACAATATAATTTTGGGTTCTCCCGCCACATTCAAACATTCATATTGCGCTATATAGTTCCTGGTGCACCTATCACATCATAATATAAACATTATCATGCATGAAACATGAAAAATAATTTAAAATTTAACATAAAATAAAACATATAAATAAATGGGTTTCACATCTTACATTAATAAATATTTATTTCACAATATAACGAGGAAATAACATACTTTATACAAGAACCATCAACATTGAGTGAGATGTAAAATGTGTGTTCTTGAAAGAATAATTCTTTTTTTAAATGTTGGGTTTTTCAAAATTTCAAGTAGATAACATGTATATCCCAGAATAGGAATTTTAATGATGAAAAATTCTTTTTATGGAGTAACCATACTAAAAATGAAGTGAATGATTGAGAGAACAAAGAAATAAAGTTGGGTTCAAGAATGTCCCCTTACCTTGTATCTGAAATATTTATTCAATTTAATGTCCTTTATAACCACATTATAATAAATAATTAACAATTATATATCTTTTTTTAATGAAATTGGTACATTATGGGGTAATTAGGTTATTTTATGAGCCTTTTGATGAGTTATAGGGTTCAAATCCATGGTTTGTGAATGTTTGTTTTTATGGTTTTCTTGAATGGTTCACATGTATTCATAAATGGAAGTTCATGTTGAACATGGATAAACATAAATAACTATTATTATATTTTATTAATGGTATTAATGGATTTGAAATGATATTATATTGAATTTTTTTATATACTATGTTATGGAATAACTAGTTTATATATAATGATGATTGTTTGGGTTAATTCAGGAGATTTTTCGACCACAACGAGCTCATTTTGTTTAATCATTTAGTAATATGTACATAAATTAGTTCAAGAAAATTAAATAAGATATAATACATATAATATACTCTGGATCATCTATAAAAATGGTTTCATTAATAGATATGAATGAATTAATGAAAATTGAAATGACATCGTCTATGATGTCAGTAATTCGAAACATCACAAACAATGTTATTATTCCTTGAATAAGTAGGATTGGAGAAGAATAATGATGATGTATTTTCCATGAACATGACAACATACATAATATAAAAGATTTATGGAGCTTTCACGATTCATGGATAAGACTAAAGTGAGAAAATAAAAAGAATATAATGGAATTTGATTAAAAATTGAGAAATTCCTTACGAGAATTTCATAGACTAATTGATATACATCTTGGTTTTAGACGACATTAAAAAGGGAGGGAAAAAAGGTCAAAATAATTAAATGAAGCATAATAATGTATATATGAAGGGTAAAATGGAAATAAGAACACGGTATGGAAACATGAAAGTTATACCACATAAAAGAGAACTTGGATGGAAAATGTAAGATGTTCAGAATTATCTTACCCTCTCGAGTAACTCCAAAGACATAAATGTTGTGACCTTGGGGGACTTAGGACACATTGGGAGGACTACTATGGATGTTATAAGGTAAGAGCTTCGTTGAGGAGTAATTTGGAATGAATGAAATGAAAGAATTGGTTGATATTTATAGAAAAATTGAGGGAATATTTTAATAATTTCCAAGGGACACCTCATTAGTGGTATTTCAAAACCATGGGATTTCCCATGGTATATGACCATGGTTTTAGCCACATCAGACTCCTCATATATTTTTTTACTATAGCCTAGTCAAACAGATTTATTACATCATTATTACATCATTAATCATGTCAATAAACACACTGAAACTCAAAATTGTATTTTTTACTATTCACCAAAAATTCAACTAATTCAGAAAAATTTTAAAACTTCACCCTAACCATTTATGACCATTTATAATTCAAAAATGAACTCAAATTTATGAAAATAATTTTCTAAATATTAATAATTTATTGTTTATATAAATTCATACATAATTCCTAAATTAACAATTTTAAACCTAGAACTGCTTTTATATTATATTGAAAAATTAATCATGATGTCATTATCTTAATGCCATAAGGAAATAAAATAATAATACAATTTACTATTCATTAAGGTCATAGTAATATTCATATTACTATTCATAAGGGTATGTTACTATTCACCAAAAATGTTGGTCCAATCAGACTCCAAATAACTTACTGAACACAAATATAGATGACATATTTTTGAAATTAAAAACATAGATATGATAATATTAAATTTAATGGATTTTTTATTAATATCACATAGTATTTAGTATTTTATTTAATAATATAGTGTTTCATTTTAATATCCAAGGATTTTACATTATCCACCCATTAAGTGAATTGCGCCCCCACAGTTCGTTCATTGTACTCACATATCGATAATTAAGAAAAAGTATTTTATTATGTGTACTTAATTATCTAGATGATTAAAAGTAATAACTATAACATAAATTTTTTCTAAAAAAATGACAATGTCTAATATCAAATGATTTCTTGACAGTTCATCTGATACCAACTATAAATCCCTAAACCCAAACTTCTAGGTTCAGTACTAAATCATACTGTGTATTTTTTTATATAAAAGATGAAAGAAAAATACACAGTACATTATACAAATGAAGACCTTTCCCAGTCTAGGTTGTGGAGGATTATACAATCATTTATGACATAAAACATAATCATTTATTTAACACATTATTTTTGAGCTTGTTATTGGAACTTGATATCTACATAGTACATGTAGTCACATGAGGATATACATCAAAAAGGGGAGATCTAAAATATTACTAAGAGAATAGATAATAAAAATATAACATGGGGTGATAATAATCATAACTTAGGCATATGATCATGAACAAAAGAGGAATCATTAATAAAATACATGAAATGTGGAATTAAATAAAAATGAAGCATCATGTCTTAGAGTTTAACTACCACACATACTTGTGAACAATGATAGAATCATGTTCAACCATCATTTTACTTTTAAACATGTGATTCATCCCTTTACCCAATGCATTGGGGCACTGTATAATTATGGGCACACCCGTCACATTCAAAAATTCATATTGCGCTATATAATTATGGGTGCACCCCTCACATCATAAGATTAACATTATCATGCATACCAAAATAAAAATAATTGAAACATGAGAATAAAATAACACAAGGAATGAAATGTGTTTCACATCGTAAATTCAGAAACATTTATTTCCCAAAAGAAATAGGAAATAGCATACTTGATACAAGAACAATCAACTTTGTGTGAGTAGTAAAAGGTGTGTTATTGAAAGAAATATTCTTTTGGAAAAAATTGGGTTTTTTACAAAATCAAGTAGAGAAAATTTATATCATAGAATAGGAAATATAATGATGAAAAAATTATTTTTTAGGAGTAACCATACCAGAAATGATGTGAATGAGGGAGATCCCGAATAATGAATGTTGGGTTCGAGAATTTGCCGTAACCTTGTATCTGAAAGCTTTGTTCACATTAAAGTCTTGTGAAACCACATTATATTTATTAATGAACAATTAAAGAACATTTTATACATGGATTATATAAATTATGGTATAATTAGGTTATTTTATGAACATTTTCATGAGTTATATGGTTCCAATCCATTTTTCATGAATGTTTATTTTTATGGTTTTCTTGAATGGTTCACTTGTATTCATAATTGGAAGTTCATGTAGAACATGGATTAACATAAAAAACTAATATTATATGTTATTTATTATATTATAGGAGTTAAAATTATCTTATATTGAATTATGTTACATACTATGTGAATGAATCATTAGTTAAAATTTAATGATAACCGTTTGGGTTAGTTCAGGAGATTTTTCGACCACAATGAACTCGTTTTGTTTAATCATTTATTAATATGTACATATGTTAGTTCAAGAACATTTAATAGGATATAATTCATATAATATAATCTGGTTCAACCATAAAAACGGTTTCATGACCAGATCTAAAAGAAATATTTAAAATTGATAACACATCGTCTAGGATGTCAGTAATTCAAAACATCATGGATAATGTTTTTCTTCATTGAATAATATCGTGAGTATTAGAAAAATGTGGATGAAAATTACATTAACATGATAGAATCTAGAATATATATGACTTATGGAGATTTCATGCCTCTAGGATAAGAGTAATGTGATAAAAGAAAAAGAAGGGGGAAAGGGTCACCAATTATGAAATTATTAATAATATATTATATAGAATGCATAAAATGGAAATAATAACATGATATGGAAACATGAAATTCATACCACATAAAAGAGAACTTGGATGGAATAATAATGAAGTTGAGAATTCTCTTACCTTGAAGAGTAAATTCAAATACTTGAAGGATGGGAACTTTGGAGCTTGAGGAAACCATGGGAGGACTACCAGGGTGGTTATAAGGCTAAATATTTGTTGAGGAGAAATTTTTAATCATGAATTGAGGAATTATTTAGCATTTATAGCAAATATGAGGGAATAATTTAATAATTTCCAAGGAACATCTCATTAGAGGTATTTGCAAAACCGTGGGCCTAACCATGGTATTTTCCCATGTTATTAGTCACTTGGGACACCTCAAATCTTATTTTACTATAAAATGGTCTACCAGAGTTATTAAATCATTATTACATCATTAATGATGTCATTAAACACACCAAAACTCCAAAATGTATTTTTTTTACTATTCACCAAAAATTT
The DNA here is from genome assembly GCA_963277665.1 of Viscum album. NCBI lineage: Eukaryota > Viridiplantae > Streptophyta > Magnoliopsida > Santalales > Viscaceae > Viscum > Viscum album. Next base: position 1,799,171,976 of record OY728156.1, on the reverse strand, counting down.
AATTGTTTTAGAGAAATCCCAATAATTCACCCTAACCATTTTTGAATGCGTAGAATAAAAAAATAAACTCCATTTTATAAAAAAAATTAAAATATTATTAAATTAAATTTTAAATAAAATCATACTTAATTCAAAAACTATCAATTTTAAAACTATCACTACTTTTAAATTACATTGAAAAATTATCAAGATTTAATTATACTAAATACGTAAAAAAATAAATTAATAATACAATTTATTATTAATTAGGGTCATATTAAAATTCATATTACTATTCATAAGGGTATGTTACCATTCACCAAAAAAAAAGTTGGTTCCATCAGACTATAAATAACCTACAGAACACAAATGTAGAAGACTGATTTTCAAAATTCAAAACATTGAAATGGAAAAATTATGTTTAATGGTTTGTTTATAAAGGTAACATAATATTTAGTAGTTAATTAAATAAATAGTGTTTGTATTTAAAATCTTGGGATGTTACACAATTAATTTTTCATTATAGATATTTTTAAGCTATATTTCCATAATTTGTTTAATATCAGTCAGTCCCTCAATTCTAATTGATATGTGGAAATGGTCATGTTAAAATAATAATATTTTATAGTATATCATTGTTCATTTATGATTGGTGTTTCATGTAACATAATATATCAAATAGATTAAATTTGAAAATAGACTTATCATAAAATGTTGGGATTTTTTACATATTAATATGTTTTCTTCTTGAGGACGATGTTAATTGATTCCATTATGATTCATGAATTATAAAATACCATGATTTATTTCATGACTCATGTTTATAATCTATGATATTGTGGGTATGCTTTTCAAATAACATTCTAATGTTCTCATACAGTAATCCAAATATTTTGTGGATATCGTACATGTTTACTATTAATGAGAATCTAATGTCACCCATTATTAACATATGTTTCCTCATGTTATGAACATTGGTTTTTAGTAGTTTTTGTCTAGGAAATATACAATGTGGGTTTATCTTCATGGGAGATGTTGAAGATATTTCATGAAATAATACGATTGTGTGGCTAGTATCCAATAATACTAGTCCTTTATATTCCTGAGGTATGTATTTATGAAATATATTTTATATTAATCTATTGAGATTTAATTTCAACATATGAAAACCTTAGGTCACTACATTAATGGGATTCATTCCAAAATATAAGGAATAAGGGTGGGATCAACCTATTGAGAAACTATTGTTGGAGGGTTTCATTTATTGGTACATTAAATAATTAAAACATATGAATGGAAAGAAATTTTTTTCTCTTTTAATTAATCCTAATACATATTATTCATGCATGAATTTAAATAAGGTTCCCTCATTCAAACCTTTAATAATAGAAAACCTCATTCTCATTCCATATGTAGTATAAAATCATGAATTCTAGTATAATAAAGTTATATAAATTTTTTTCATCGAGTTTTAATGTAGAATTATATCTCTACATCATAGTATAAGACCACATTAAGACTAACAAAATTTTAGTGGTGCACCATAGTGTTGAATGTGGTGAATTTCACTCAAACTAGGATTGTTGTATCTAAAATTGGGAAGAGGAGTCTGAAATGAGAAAGGGCATAAAGTTTTGATATATATTATTCAATTTGAAAAATGGAGAAATTCTTCCATGTTTTTCAAATAACACAGTCAATGTAATCCCACGATTGAAAGATATAGAAATAAACAAATTGAAGATTGGGAATGACCATATTATGGAACTGAACATTTTCGTATTGGGGGTCAATATGTATGAAACGGGGAATTCTCACATAGGTATAATGGTTATCATTTATGTGGTATTTTTTATTCTAGAATATTTTTAGACTAAATCATGGATCACTTTGCTGTTTCACATGGAGTGCTGGAGTTACAGAATCTGTTATTGAAATGGGGAATCCTTTTATTGTAATTCTATTATCCATGGAGGTTAATGATTAGTGAGGTTTAGGTTTTTGAAGATGAATAAAAAATGGACAAGGTGTTAAGTAGCAAGACATTTTGATGTGGGTTTTTAATGTATGAAATAATATAATGATGTTGTAGCATGAATAAATCCATTTTCAAGGATATTTTCATATAAATATATTTATAATTAATTCATCATGGTCAAAGAGAACCTTCATACCAGGTGATGTGTAGTTGATTTTTATATTCATCATACATCATGTGCATTGAAATTGAGAAATTATTTATTTAAATGTAATGATGCATTTCCATGATAAATATTTCCATTATAATAGGAAAAATGTTGAGATCAAGGAATATTAAATTGGTACATAAGAGGACATTTTGAAGACTAATATTGGAGATACATTTAGATATTGTAATGGGGAAGAATCTAATAATTATAAAATTGTAATTGAAGGAATTTTTGACTTGAATAATGAATCCAACTAAAACATCATAACATATTTTAGCAATGATGTATGGTTAATCAACATTTCAAATGACGAAATTGAGAAGGGACCTACATCAATTTAAAATTTTGGTTCCATAAGTAAGAGAATAGGTTTTAAAAAATCAATGGATATAAAATTATATTTTTAATATCAATTAATGTCAATAAACTAGAAATAAGTTCTCATATAATTATTTATGATGAAAAAGAAGTAATTGTTCAAAGGAGGATGAAAAATATATATGTAATGTATCATACCATATATATTAATAATGGATATAATTAGATTAATGGATTCACTAGGATACTGAAATATTTATTACTATGTAGGGACCTACTCATCCAAAAATATTATATGTAATCAAATATCTAATTTATAGAAAAAAAAGAAGGAAGTTATTTGATACTTGAGCGGAGTTGATTCACAAAGAAAGAGTTGTATGACAGAGAGACTTGAAATGGAGTGAACAAATCCTTTTTATCCTGCAATATATTGATGTAGTGTATTTTTTCACATTTACATATTTTCAATGTGTTCTATATTATTTTACCTTGGTGGAGGTGATCCATGTAAAATCTTATATGCCCTTTCATAATTTAAGTTACATAATCTATTTTTTAAAAATCTTAGAGGCTGATGGACCATAATTTTTTATGAATATTGAATATAGTCCAAACCTATTTTGGGACACAATCCAAAATATAATATTATATAAAAAATTAAAACGGGTTGAATAGATATTATCCCCCATTCACATGGTTCATTGAGAACCTCTCATATCTTCTAGATATATATATTTTATAAGGTGTTACCTTTATATTTCTACAAGGAAAGATCTTGAATATAGTGTTTTTCTAGATGATATGAACTTTGGAATTTTGTTTTTGATGGAATCCCCCTCAGTAGGTCCACTAGGTGTTAGATTTCTAGAGGCTGAAATGAATATAAACTCAATATTATTTTATATGGAGTTATTTTAATGATAAGTATTGGATATATAGTCTAAATTCAAATAAATAAAAAGTAATAAAATAAATAATATATATAAATATTGAAAAAAATTATTATCGTTCCATTAAAAGTAGAAAATAATGTTTTCTCAATGAAAATTAACACTATTTATTCCTCAAATTAAAACTTTATAAAAACTCTATTCAATTTTTGATATCTTTCCGTCCCTCATAGTTTTGAGAACCATTTTATTTTATGACAAAAATAAGTTATTATATCACTCATCTTTGATCGTTTCACAATTTATGTTGATGGTCGTAGGATTTAAGATGATTTTTAACGTACTTCACTATTTCACAGTTTTTTATTATTTTTTTATTTCATACATTTGATATCAAATATAAGGTCATTACATAACGAGTTTACTTTTATAAGAATATTGAATTTGGTACACATTTTATCATTAATTTTATAATTGTATCTATAGTGTTTATTATGTGTAGCCATAGAGACCTAGTAAGTGGTTTAAATAAAGCTAAACTAAATGGTTTTAAATATTTTCCTTCATATAATACATATTGTTCATCCAACAATGTGGAATTAGTAATATTCATCCTAATTCTTGGCTACTATTTTGAGAAATTAAATGTAAAATGGACAACATTTAAATAACATATGGGGTTCCTTGAATGAAATGTGAGGTATTTGTGATAGCTGACATTCCCTCTTACATTGATATATGAACCATATGAGATAGGGACACCCCACAACTGAGATTCTTAATTTATGTGGGATGGAATGATTTTTCACTTGATCTTGATGAGTAATTAGGGATGGGTTTAATTTAATACCATGTTTTATATATGAGTTATATGAGGAATAATTTACCTCTAGAGTATGATATATTAGTTATATGGGGAAGAATAAAAATACCTCAGGTTTGGTTTGTGATATATGTCTAGTGATCCATATTCCCCCAATATTGATATAAGAGATATATTGTGTAGTGATAATCACCCCTCATGTATGATATATGAGATATATTTAGTGGGGGTTACTCCACAATTTTCATATAGAAGATATACAAGACATCTTCCACTCCTCTATAGTATGGTATATGAGATATTTTGGGTGGGTTGTATTACCCTTGAGTGTGATATATGATATATATAGGGATTGATCCATTACCCCAAAGTTTCATCGAAAATATATGAAGGGATAAAACTATACAAATTTGAAAGTCAAATATTATCTAATTTTGGTGTGTACTATTCCCCCTGAGTGTGTTATATTTCCTACAATATAAATAGAGTATTCATCCTGAGTATGATACTAGAGATATGTGGGGTTTTTATTTGGGGATGTTATTTTTATAAATCTTATTTCATATAAATATTATTTTTTAATGACATCAATGATTGTCTGATGCTGGTATAGTCAATCAGGGGTGTCACCAAAGAACCCAATGGATTATAATGACAATCATATTTGATCATCTAATTTATTATTTCATGTCAACAAGATTATTATTAGAATGTTTTTTAGGGAATCCATTTTTGTTATCTTAATATGTTGTACACATAAACTACATGAGCTTATTTCTGTACCCAATATTATTTCAAGGGTAAAGGAATGGATAAGCGATGTTACCCTATAATAGATTATTTATATTAAAATCAGACCCACAAAATGGAAATCAAATATTACTAAGATTTAAGACTTGATTTTCAGACCTTCGACAATTTTTATTATATTTATTTTTTGACTTATTTTATATAATCCTCTCTCTAATGATATTGATTAGATATTTATGAGTTTTATGTGTTATGGAAAATTAAATTTTTTAAATCATGGGTTATATATTTGTTTTATAGGAACGATCATGATTTTATGTAATATTTACTCTTTAATAAATATATATAATGTAATTATCTTGAAAATTATTTATTACTCAATTAAGATACTATAGTATATTCTAGACTTCATAAACCATCATTTACAATCAGTATCTGTTTTCATATTAAGGGTTTCCATCTATGTTCACATACCACTATAATCAATATTTTATTTATAGATCATGGTCAACAAATCAAAATATCATTGTAAATGGGTTTTCTAAAATGACAAATAATTTGTTACCGTGAAGGTTGTATGATCTAAAGGCTCAATTAATTGACTAATATTAATAATAATAATAATAATAATAATATAAAAAATTGATATGTAGCCTTATAAGAAAAGAAAAAAAAGAAATAGTTTTCTTTAATAATAAAGAACCATTGTATACTTAATCAAAATTTACAGGAATACATGGAAAACATGTTAGAGACCTATTAAAGATGATTAATTTTCACAAATAGTACAATTTATTCATCAACTATTGAATAATAAATCTATTTGTAAATAAATAATTTAAAATATATAAATTTAAAAATAACAAATAAATTATCTAATATATGCTGAAATGAAAAATAAATCCTTTATAATTGTTCAGATTTAATATATTATAAACAAAATTTCTCCCCTATAAATTACATTACAATCAATTGAAATTTTATAATATTCCATGGGTTATTCACTATAGGATATCTCACATTATGTCATATTTTTATAGGTTTTTGAGTCCCATTTTTAACAAATTAATAAATCAACAAAAATTATCATTTTTTATTAATTTAAAATAAGATAATGTAAATAATAAATTATAATATTTTTAAAATAATTGTAATAAAATGATCTAATTGATATGTTCCACATATTTATTTATTTTTTTAATTTTATTTTTCATTAGTTTATAAAATTATTTATTAATAACCACAAACCCTCTTTATATTCTTTTCTAAATAATATTAACTTCACCAATAATAAAATAGACAATCTATTTGAACTAGACTAAAATAAAATAGTAATTTCCCTATTAGTGACAAATATATTTGATTATAATATATTTTTGTCTAAAAAGTATGGTTTCATTAAAATTTTAATATAGTTTACTATAGATTTAATAATTTTTTCAATCTTTGCAGAACAATATATTACAAATTATAGATTATATGATAATCACGTTCAAATTGTTCTCACTTAAATGGAATAACATTTTATGTTGTTGGACTAAAAATAAAATTATTAAAAAACAAAATTAAGAATATTATAAATAAAAGTATTTTTGAATAATAATTATATAAATGAGGGTTACAAATGAAATATATTAGAATGAAGAATCTATACATTAGAAGAGTAATGAAACATGGAAATAATAGTACTCCGTATAATGAACCTGGTGAAAATTCATATAGAAAAGTAGTGGAAAAATTAATTATTCAATCAATATTTTAATATATTTTAGTAACCATAAAATGATATATATATATATATATATATAGAATATGTGATTATCTTAGAATAGAATTAGGTTTAAATGTGAAAATGGAATATCAACTAAATACAATATAAATACTTATATCAATATTTGGTTTTTTCTATAGGAATTAGCTAGATATCTAAGATTATGATATATAGAAATTGGTTTGTTATAATAGTTTCAAAAATATATTATCAACCATATCCCATGTGAAGTTGTTATAACAAATATGTTAAGTTCATTTCCATTATGGTGTGTTAGAAATTCCTTTTAATTTTAAACCCAATTAATCCTCCCAAAATGAAATCCATGTAATGGAATTTAAATTATAGTTATATTAACATTAATAAGTTATAGTGTTATTAAAATGTATCATAAAATAATTCCTTTAATATATTTCATATAGACAATTGTAGAGTGTTAAAAAATTCCAAAACACACATTTTTGAATACATTTATTTACATGAATTGATTAAAAAGTATAATTGAATGATTTAATATAAATAAAATGTGGGGTAATATTTTAAATAAATATAAATAAAATATTCATTAAAATTTTATTTATCCCGCTACTTCAAATTTGATATCATTCAATTATTGTGGAATTTAATTATTCCAATTATTTATATTTTGTATTATATTTTCATAAATGTAAATGAAATATATCACAAAGACTGTATTATTTAATTTTATAAGATACCAACATTAAATGGATATACGAGGAACTCATTTAAATGTGTTTAAAATAATTTACATCAAATATAGAAAATAATAAAAATTAGTAATAATTCAACAGCGAGAGAATTAATTTGGTAGATTAAATACATTATTTACTTGATTGATTCATAATTTTAAATTATAAATTTATATGATGTTTTTAATCGATATAATACAAAATTAATTCCTAACATGCTAAATAATCAATATTAAAAAAAAACATGACTCTATTAATGTTAATTAATTCTTATGAATTACACATTTTTTAATTTAATAATTATTACATATTTACCTTATTTTAGATTCAATATTTTAACATTGTATGAATATAACATTAATGTCTCTATATATGCTTCAATATAGTATTAATTTTATGAATTTTTGATTGTATCAAAGGTTTATGAAATCATTGTAAAAAATATGCAGGTTTAAAATTTAATATTGACCTATCTCTTCGATATAAAATAACTTCTATTTTATAGTGGTTGCTAGAATATTAGCGATATCATTTATGATAGATATAGTTACCATGTTCTTATTCATAGAAATGTAATATTATTTTCCCATAAATTTTTTTAAACAAAAATGATTTTATATTCCATTAGGAACTTATTGTTACCATTAGTTTTTAGGGTTATATGATTAAAAAATCTTGTTACTCACCACTAATAGAAGGATGTTGAGTAATTATAAATTTTATTTTTCTATCAACCTAACTTAGTATTTCATTGCATAAATAATCTCTATATACTTCTATAAAATTTATATCTTTCGTTTAAAATAATGTTACTAGTATACTACATGTGGATAATGTTTTATTTCTACTATTTTTATTTTTTATTTTTATAAAACCAGATTCTTTTTAATCATCCATCATTTAGTTTTCGTGGTTTGAATCATTTCTAATGGGGAAATCCACTCTAGTAGAGAATATAAAAAAATTGAATATGTGTTTATTGACAACTAGTATCTAGTATATTAATTTTAAATACATCAAGGTCAGGATGTTTTTTATATTTAGATTATATACATTAGTAAAAATTACCTCATGAATTATTCAAGGATTCCACTTATTTTTAATTTAAATAAATTTCCCAAAAATATTATTTCAAAATGTACCAATTCTACAAAAAATTATTCCATCAATACCCTTCACCAAAAACAAATATTATGGGGAAACAATCCATCTTTAATATCAAATATTACTTTGACAAAATCAATAAAGCTTATAAAAATATGAGAATTTTATTTGACCTCAAATGTCTGGTGACCTTCATACATATATTAATTTTCAAAATATCTTATAAAAATAAGGCTTCTAATGTCCCCATCATGTATAAACACAGTTAATTTTTTAAAATTACCAAAACAATATTAATTTTTATCGCCTTGATAATTAGTTGAGTGTATATTCATTTAGAAATCCAAATTTCTATTAATGATATGTGCAATTCTTATGATCTATGATTAATAGTTTAATGAATCAATTAATTTCCTGATGAAAATAATTCATTTCATGGATCAATTATAATTTCATTCACAAAACAATATTATCCCGTGGAATAAATTAAACTGAAAACTAGATGTTGTCTGTTGATTTTAATTAAAATATTAACATTATCTATTATATGGTGATATAGTTTGTTTATTGACAAATAAATGTAATGAAATATTTCATAAAATATTAATAGAAAACTATGAATGATCTATTATTTATTGGTAGCATAAAACCGTGAATAATCATATATGTCATTTCACTAGTATAACCTTGCTTCATGTGAAAATCAAAAGACCATAAAAAATTGAATCCATCAATATTTAATAATTCATAAATATCTTCACCAATAAATATGTAGATCAATTATATCTATGAAATAAAATAAAACATAATTTTTATAAAGAATACATACAATATAATGATGAGTTAATCCCCATTATTATTTAATAATCTCTTAAAAATCATTAACAAATGAGATTTCATTCTTGGAAAATGAATTTAGTGGTAAAAAAAATTAAATGTTTTTATGGAGAGATTAGACATATGGTTAGTCCAATGATGGTTGATGTGACGTATATAATATTAAGTGAATATAATAATTAAAAATGATCTAAAGCTCCACCCATCCCGAAGGGAGGCTCAAATGTCTACACAATTGGAAATGGAGAATAGTAGCTACCGACCATGTATATTTTTGTAAATGATTTTCAATTGTCAATCATATATAGTAGAATAAAAAAATTATAGTTATTATAATTTTTTTAAGAAAATACATAATAAAAAAATTTTAGTCACAATATATTATGATATACATAAATTCATATTTTTTTCCATTGACTAAATCCATTAAAAATATTGTTATTTGATTAGATTTTTTCACATATGTATTAAATGATATGTGATATTTATTATTTACCATGGTTTGGTAATTTCATTATTTGATATGATGTTCAAAATTCTTTTATTTTACTAACTATCTATAATTAATTGATATGAAATTCATATGGGGATGTTTGAATAGAATTTAAATTTTTTGTAATTAATAATTATTTATTTCATTGAATAAGTATTTATTTTATAAAAAACTAACATTGAGAACCCCATTATATTTAAATGTTAATTTATTAAACATTTATGTACTGTTTACAACACTATATATTCGAATTCAAATGTATAATATTATATAAAGGGGATTCAGGAAATCTAGTAATCAACCTATGAATACTGACAATAAATATCATAGTCTCAAATTCACTCGTCATTCATATTGGAGGTGAAAACACAAAATGAGTTGTTGGATATAATTGAATATTAATTTTTATTTGAATAAATAGTGTATTATGATTGTAATAACATGTATTTTCATTGGTTTATAGTGTTATTAATAATCTAGTATTTTATGGATGACTAATTCTCCATTAAGAATTCTTATCTTTTTATCTTTTTATGATATATTTAAAACCTACCCCAACCATTGTTATCATTCTTTTTTCTTTCATTTCTATTTTAGTAAAACTAAATTTGATGATGAAATAAATTATTTGTCTTATTAATTCCATGTAACATTTTTTTGTATTAATAAATAATTTATTAAGAATAAGAGTAAGGTAGATATTATGTTAAATAATAAAGATATTTTATGTGGCATGAAATTTAAAGGAATAATAAAAGATAAATTAGTCATTTATTTAAACAATATGTTTTATGTATATAATAATTTCTGATAGATTTTTCAAAAATTTTAAATTTCATATTTTTTTTCATTTATTATAGTTTAAGATATACTTGGGTAAAAAAATTTCAATGTGGGATTTAAAAACGTAGTGTATCTCAAATTAGTTGGATTTATTGTGATATAATATTCTAAAAATTAAATGAAATCATGAAATTTATGTATCTCTTGAAACATGATTTAGTCTTGTTAAAATTTAATTTTTTAAAGGTATTGTTTCACTCAAAAATTGGTTATGACAAAGGATTTCTTCGTATACATATAATACTGTATTGTATTATTTTGTCAGATGAAATAATATAATAATATAAAAGTACACCAATAATGATTATTTTATGGTAAAAAATATATAAAAATATATTTTTTCAAAATCCTGGGAGTGTGTGTATATAACATATGTAGAAAAATATAATATATATATATATTAAATTAAATTTAAATAAAAATTTATTTAATGTTATAGAATTTTAATTATATAATATGTTTATTTTTATTAGAATTTATTAAATACTTATTGTAATGCGATAAATTCATTAATGGGATTACAAAACAATTGAAAATATTCTAATATTTTAAATACTAATTGTTAATATTAATTACCATTCATTAAAACCATAATTACGAAGATCATAAATTACATTAGACCAAACATAATTTTTATAATGTTTAAATATAGAGAAGGATAATTTATAGGTTTAGTTTACATGAATTTTCTATTATATTATTCGTGAATAAATAAATTTTTTGTAAAATTTATTTTAATTTTTTATTTCTAGTTATTTCAAATGATATGATAAAATTCAGCATCCAATAGTTATTTTATTTCATAAAATATGAAAAACTAATTTTTTTAATTTTAATATATATTTTATTTTTTAATCATTATATAATCCTTCATATCCCTTATGTATTTATCTAAATGAAATATAGATTTGGTAATGATTTTCACTAACTCATGTTCATAAGGAGAATTTATTAATGTTTGTGTAGTATGATTTTCCTACCATGCACAATTAATATTTGGACTTTTCATTTCATATTAATAATTTTTATATATTTAATTTTATGCAGCCTTTATATATAATGAATTTGGGTTTGAATTTTAATATTGGAAAACAATATTGTCCATTAAATGGACAAAAATTAATTAATTGTATAATATATATCAATTAATTTTTTTATCCTTGTTAACAAGTTTGAAATTGAATGGGATTCATAAATTTCATTTCTAAATGTTATTCATCATATAGTAACTGAATTAAATATAATATATTATATATACGACTAAAAAATAACATTTGAAGTTAGATTATTAACATTTCTTTATAAATACTAAGGATACATATTGTTTCCAAATTTGGTTTTTGAAAATTTTTCAATCAACCAGATAGGATAGTTTACAACAAATTAGGTTAAAATGTGGAGCATACAATATAATGCATGGAAGATAATTCTAATTAAATATTGTGCATTGGGTGTCAAACTGTTGGGTGGCCCTAAAATTACTGTGTCTGTAGAGTATAAATTATAATTTAGATAGCATGGATTGGATAATGTGTTTACAAAATAAAATCAATGAATTTAATTATTTATAATTAAAATAATTTATTTGAAAAATAGTTATGACATAAGAATAAATCAATAATAAGTTCTATCTTCTAACATATCTATCTCATTCATAAATCAATTTTATATTTGGGATTATCAATTTTTTAATACTATATAAGAAAATTCATTATATAGACATTTATAAATTTGATAATGTCATCAATGAATTTCCATTTATGTTTTAAATGAAAATAGGTTCTAATTAATAACCCTTATGTAACCAGTTCTTGAAGACAAATATTAATCAGAAATAAATTTTTATTTGTACTATAATTTGAGAATCATTCTCTAGAATTTTGAGGATCCCTATATTAAATTTAATGAACATATTAATATTCAATATTAGTATGATAAAAAAAATTATAAACGTACTTACTTAAACCATGATAATGTATGTTACGATATCTCTACGACTAAGACGTGTCGATTAACATGGGGTTACAAACAAAACATGAAATAATTAATTATTTCATAATGATTGATAACATCAAGTCACTCTATAATGAGTATATGAATATGAAATGTAAAAGTATCAAAGGAGATCTATTAGTGAAACACTAAAGATTGTACTTCAATAAAAATAAAGATAATTAATCTTACATTTAATGTTAATGATTAAAAGAGTCTACTTTCATCCATGTAACTACATAAAATTATATATTTAATAATATTATAATTTATAGAATCATAAAATTAATTAATAATTAGTTATAAATTAAAAATTTTCTAAAATTCTTTTTTAATATCTTTTAAATGGTGTATATTTAGGAATTCTATTTCATATGAAAATATATAGGAATTTTTTTTGGAAAAGTAGAGAAAAATAAGGAACTAACTAAAAGATGTACAATATGAATTACAATATTGTATATTCTATTGTTAAACCTACTTATATAAGACTAAAATGTGGTGTTTCATTGAAAAGGAAATAATTCTACTAAAATTTAATATATTAATTGAATAAAAATTGGCTAAAATTATTTTGAGGGATTAATAAAAATCATGGATAGTGAAAATATAGTAATTATACTATTAATTTAAATAAGTATAAGTATTATTAATGCATAATATACTAAACCTGATCATCATTTTTTTGAATATAAAAGAAAAAATAAATTAAAGATGTTTAATAAATGGAAAATAAAATTTACATGTTATCTTTTCAAAATGAGCTGAAATTTAATAGGTGGGTGATATGGTATTGACCATTAATATATAAATTTATAGATAGATAAAAATAATTCTTTCCACAATATAAACAATTTTTTAATATAATATTTCTTAAATGAATATCATCAATAAATAAAAATATCTATATAATATGATGTTCATTTTTGATAATTTAAATACCAAATACATTTAATATTATTTATATAAAAATATATATGGGGAACACATTAAAATATTCTATAAATACATAATTTTTGAATCATTTTATTAAAAATCAATAGAATCATATATTTTGTTTTTATTATTGAGTATTATTTGAAACCATCTTGAGATGTAGGATAATGTTTATTTATATAATTATAAATAATTCATATAAATTCATCTACTAAAATTACTATAATTACAGATTTGAAAAAATTGTTTGTTTTTAAATTTGGTTAATAAATTTTCACTACTCCAAATCGTGACATTAACAATGCTTATAAAAGGGATCAATTAGTGTTATAGAAGCACTGATAATGTAAGAATTGATATAGAGTAAGATTTAACATTTTTCGTAAATAGATGATTTAAAGGTACCATTAAATAGTGCAAAAATGTGTTGGTAATTGAGACAATTATCAGCTCTTTTTAGCCCTTGTAAAGGGGTCCTTCATTAGCACTTAATTAAGCACTGTTAAAGTACACCATTACCAGGCCTTCATTAATTTATATTAAAGGCCTCCATTAACATCTCTAAATGAATCAAATGATAAAGTCTCCACATATATTCGGATTGTTGTTTTTTATTCCACACCCCTTCCACCTTTATCAACACTCCCCGCCCCAGTGATTCCCAACCTCATTATGAGCGATATAGATATTCCCACCCAAAACGTGAACTCCTACTTCTAGTGAGTTTTAATCCTGAGACTTCCATATTATACATGGGTTACTTTTGGACTCCCTTGTACTGTTTTATTTTATATTTTATTATAGTTATATATATATATATTATATTGTATTATTTATCTATATACTTATATATTTAAATATATATATATATATATATATATATGTTTATAAATATAGTGATATATAGTTTTAAATAGATATAAATTTTTAAAATAATTTTTAAAACGGATTTTAACTTTAAAAAACCTCAAAACACATAAAAATGTTAATAAACTCGGAAAAAACTAAACCCCTAAAAACCACAAGATGACCAGAAATTCATATCTAAGAGACCATTTCAGCTCTAAAAAATTCAAGTCGATGATCATTAAATTATAGTCAATGTTATATGGGGTACAGGTTGAAAGAACACTAGTATCAGATGTTCTAGTATTTTTAATTTTACAAAATTGAGGTGGGAGACCAAAAAAACTCAATTTTTGAGGCCTTATAGGCCAATCGGGGGTTGAAAAACTAGAAAAGGGTATTTGAAATAATTCCGTAAATATTTTAAAAAATATATTGTCATAGAATTAAAATTAATATGTGATCGATTCCAAACAGACACCCTGATCAAATGTTTTGGTTTTTTGATGTTCTAGTTTGATTTCTACCATATTTGAAAATACATTTTGTATTAGTTTTGTTCATAATAATTAAATCTCATTTCTTTTTATCGAATTTAATAAGATTCAATTTAACAATAGGGGATCTAAAATACACTCCCAATTAAAATAATATGATCTTATTATGTTTTTTAGGTTTCTAGGGGTTTTGGGGTTTTGGGGGTTTTCTTCATTTGACGGCCTTTCAAAAGGCCATAACTTCTGAACCAGGTGCTTATTTTTCCTCTACCACATATCAAATAAAATCATGGGATTTGATCTACACTATGGGGACCCATGGGTACCATAAATCACCTATGTTGAGGAAAAAAATGGTATAGGAATCCTCCAAGTGACCATAACTTATGCTAATGGTGTTCGTTAAAAATATATAATATTTTATGAAATACACCCATTATCAATGATATTAAAAACAAATTGATAAAGGGATTTCTTTGTTATTTATTAAAAAAATAACAAATAAAGTCTACCCTTTTATCGACACTTTTTTAGAATCTCTTATAAACACCCCCTTTATCAATGGTTTTTAGAGGTGATGATAAATCCCTATTTTATCTATGTTTTTTAATAGCACTAATAAATGGGAGGCATTAATCAGTGAATTATTACAGGTGTTAATGAATGGTCAAATTTAATAAAGCTGTTCCTTGTTCTTATAATGGGAGTATTTAATATTTCTTTTATCGGGCACAGTTAAAACCCTAGTGGTTGTTAAACCCAATTTTGTTTTTGATAGATTTTTACCATTAAAGGGAAAATTGTACATAATCAAACAAATTATGTATTTTCATTCCATGAGAAGGAGAATTGTTTTTTGGAATATTTTTTCATTAATTTCTTTTATTATTCAAAGGAATTATGTTTTAGGATATAGATAAATTGATAATTTTTTTTGGGGATGAAAAAATTAATAAAGGAAGACTTTGTTAAAATACCTGTTACAAAGAATGATTTGAAAATGTTACATAAACCATTATTTTGTTTTCAGAGGAAACCATAGATCGAAATATGTAAGGAAATATTAATATTAACCAATGATAATATTAATTTATTCATCAAATTACTATTATTTATATCACTTCACCCACTCTATATCCAATTTTTCATTCCAAACACAGTTATGTGGATATCTGTTCTCTCTCGTAGTAGTCCCCATATCACTACAATAAATATTGAACAATTATAGAAATTTATAAAATGAATTTATGGTATGAATATATATTATATTTCATAACCTTCTTCTAAACATTATTTATCATTCCAATAGAAATATTTTTGTCCAATGATTGGATAACAAATAGTAAAAAATAAAAATGATAAGAAACCCAACATTCCAATAATCATTATGCATAAAAACATAAAACCCATTAAATTTAAAAGGTATTATACTTGTTTTATATCCATATAAGAGATAATATTTGAATCATAATTCAATGGTTATACATGAATATCTTTAAGTAGAGACAATGAATTTCATCCCTCATGGGTTAATCCATTGATTGAAAATAATTTCATAATACTTGGGTGACATTATTCGATTCTACCATGAAATTATATTACATTATAGAAGAAATGAGAGATTAAGTGGGATATTTGGGATAAAATGGTTCCACCATAAGATTATAATGGATTGCCACCCAAAAACATGGACTTTGTCATATATTAAATAAGACATTTAAGACACTCTATGAGAGTTTATACAATCAATATCAAATTTACAATGAATGAATAAATTTCATAGATAAACAATATATGTAACATATGGCCATAATTATAAATTTAGACATGTATCTTATAAATATAACATATGGTATCCCAAGCATTAAATATGTTATCCATTGAGGATGATAATACAGATTCTGAAATTTAATTATCAACTACCTTAACAAAATAGATCTTTTTAACATGTTAAGTCGTGTTATCAATTCATATTAATGTTGTTAAACATATATAAATTAAAACACGGTGTTAATAATTATATAAAACTAATATAATTTTTTATTAGAACAAGGTTTCCTAAAGTTAGGCCAAAATTAACCTAGTGGATCCTACCCATGCATAATTTATTTTTTTTCATTATATTAGAATCACATTTGTCTATGTATTTACAAAATTAATGGGTTATAATTGATTCAATAAACAAGAAAAAAAAATTACATCAATGTATGGAAATAATTTCATAAAAAACAAGGATGTTGGATGTTTTTTGAGGGGAATTATTAAATGAAATAAAGACAAAAAAATTTCCATCAAGAATTTGTGTGTATCTTCATTTATTATTAGGAAGAACTAGTTTTACAGATAATTGGAATTAGTACTATATAGATCTATTGATCCCTTCTGTTAAGGTGATCAATTAGACATAGATTCACTTTATAGTATATCAAATAGTGGTACGATGAGGGATCATAAGTTTTGTCCAATATAGAACATTCAGATAAAAAATCATCATTATAAACGTAATTATCATCCATTTTATAGAAATCTATGAATATTTGGGTTTTAGTAAACCAAATTGAAACATGTGATGCCCCAAAATAATGGATATTTCCGCAAGCTTCTATTTGAAACATCTTACCATTGCCCAATGTACCTTCTAGACCCATACTCATCTCTACCATGCC
This sequence comes from Viscum album, assembly GCA_963277665.1. Taxonomy (NCBI): domain Eukaryota; kingdom Viridiplantae; phylum Streptophyta; class Magnoliopsida; order Santalales; family Viscaceae; genus Viscum; species Viscum album. Next base: position 1,799,154,329 of record OY728156.1, on the reverse strand, counting down.
TATGGGTAGGATTTATCAACCTCTTGTCCATCCACTCTAATGGTGTGGTTATATATAATTGAATATGTTTTTGGGAACCCATGGTATTTGAAAAATATTTTTTCATTTTATATACTTAATGCTTCTGTGTGGTTACACCTTCATTGAATAACAATCCCAATATAATTTTCATCATCTGTTAATATTTTTAGCATAATCTACTATTTTAAAGTGTAGGATATTATAATAATTTATACATATCCATTTATAGTTACTGAGGAACCATTAAACACAATTTGAAATTAATAAACCATGTCGTATTGAAATGGTTATGATATGGTGTTATTTTTCCTCCAACAATGTTCATTTGTCAAGAATTACCACAAAATGTCAAACCTGATCAAATATGAAACAAAAAAGTCATAAAATGAATAATGAATGATCAGAAAACATGTAAATAAGGCTCAATGAATGATTGATAAAACATATATATACCACTATGATATGTTATTATTTATTTCATGTATTTTTTTATATTTTGCATAACACACAAAAGTGAGTTATAATGAACCAAAATTTACAATAAATGATTTTATTTTAACATGGCCTTTGTAAACTGGCTATTAAATATAGTAGTATTAAATAGGAATAAAAAATATTTGTAAATTCAGAAAAAAAGATTAAAATGAAGAAAATGCACTGATAAATAATTATTTATTATATAGTAATTTCATTATTAGAATCAAAAATATATTTCTCTAAATAAGTAAAATTTTTTCTATTTGGAGTCAAATTGAAAATTTTATTATTTCTAATTTTATAAAATATATCAAATAAAATCAATATATTTTTTGAAATTAACATGTCAAAATTATCTTAGAGATAATTTTATTTTTTGTCAAATTATTAATTTTTCAATAAATACTAAAAATTATTTAACATTCCCATATTAAAATTTATTTTATTTTATATAATTTGGTTATTTAAAATAAGTTAACATGTATATATTAATTTTTTTGTAATAAATAATTTTGTAAAATAATAATTAATCCCCAAATTTATGTTTGAAATTATTTCTATAGGGATCGGGAAAGAAAATGTTATGTATTCTTACGAAAATTAGAAATAATTTGGAAGGAAATAATCAAACCTTATCTTATCCCACATATAATAATTTGTCTTTTTTATGAAATTTTTTAGAAATAACATTCTAATTTTTTATTCCTTTATGAAATTTTGATTTTGTATTCATATGGGTCCTCAACCCATCATATAAAAGGATATCCATTAGCATCCCCTCTTTACACATAAATAGTCATTTGAATCATCCTAGACATATGAAAATACATTACATAATTTCATCATTACTTATAGACTATGTTTTTCTAGAAAACCCTCATATGAATTATTTATGTATAAACCTCAAAATGTTCTTTAAAATGAGGTATAGTTATTAACCATATGTTTTCATTTTAAATAGTATTATTCATAAATAAACTTTCATTCAAATTTGATGATATAATGAAAAGATTAATTATATATACAAAAATGTCATTATATTAGTGGCATAACCAATATCTATCTATAGTTGTATAAAATGGGAAATGAATCTATTGATCGGGAGTATAGTGGACTATCACCTTATAAACTAATGTTAGTAATTATCCATCATAGTCTCTAATAGATGGATATATTGATAGATTCAGAATATGTATATTATATTTATGAAATCCATATACTTCATGAATTATAATATCACATTTACCTTCTATCCTTCCAATTCGTTGGAAAATTATAACATCGCTCGTGTATTGGTTGGGACAACCGCCTCCATGATGTGTTGTGATACATTTCTCATTTTATTTTGACATGGATGGATATAAAGGTATATTAAATGAATATTTTTGATATTAAAATTATTATTGAATTGTAAATTATTATTTACTATTGTTTTTTTCATCTGTCATGAAAAATGAAACAACATTCTTTTTTACCTTCGACCTACAATCCCCTTGAATGGTTTAATTCATTTTTCCATAGTTATCATAAATGGATGAATATAAATATTAATTGTATGAATAAATATTCTATTTTATATAATTAATAATATCCTAGATATTATGGAAAAATAATCAATGTAAAATGACTACAATTACCGAACCACAACATACAAGAAAAATAATGGAGTTATTAATAAAAATATTGATTTTTTTAAGACCATTAATAAATGGGTCAAAATAATTATTTTTAAACCATATTAGTAATGATATATATAATTTTAGTTGTGTAATGTATTTATAATAAAACTATATTTATTATTAATTTTTTTAAATGTGTATTAATGAAGATGAGACTTTAGGTAATGGATTTTTATCTTTAATTTAATTTTTTTGAAAACATTTAGTATACAATTTTTTTTTAATTTGTGTAGTTAATATAATACATATGAATATATTCTAAGAATCAAATAATGACTATATGGGTTATAAATATAAATATATTGTTTTTCCTATTAATTTTATTATTATTCCAATACCATAAAATGGAAAGGTATTTATTTTATAATCTCATTATTTTTTAGGGTTGTTATGGTTCTGTTTCTAATAATGAAATATAATGACCTACCTATTATGAAACTAATTAATTGTATTCTTGTATAGTTTTTTAAGGATAATAAAATATATGAATTACATTTTCTTTCTTTAATATCAAAATTAAAAAAAATCAATGAAAAATTGATATTATTTCATTAGTTGCTCAATATTCATTTCCCTCACTTGTCCATGTTTTTGAAAAAAAAATTAATTTTTTTACCATTTACCTATGATTTTTAAAAGTAAATTTTATATATGTTTAATTTTTTATATTTTTTGAGAATTAATCCTATATTAATTGTCTAAATGGGTTATGTTTTAATTTTTACCAAAAATGTGAAAGGAATAATTATTTTAACATGTATGACATGACTGATATTTATTGTTTTAATGACCATACAATTATTTGAATTTTTTTTAAAAATAACTATATTTATTTTTATATAATTTTTTTTCAATAATATTATGGAAAATCTTATATCTAACATTTTATTTTGATGCTTAATGTATAATTTCCTCGTGAAGCTTCTGAAGAGATACAAAGAATTCCTCATCAATATATGGTGACAACCTTTGAAATTAGTTAATATTGATATTTAATATTATCCAATGATACCATACATATTCATTGTCTGATTTTTTTGGATATGATGATAATATGTTTTTGATACATATTCATTTTCCATAATACATTCTATGATGAATTTATCATCCCCATTAATTTTCCATTAGTTTTTCTCTGATAAAATAATTATGAAATCATTTTCTTCCAAGGAAATGATAAGATGTATATTTTTTTATATTTGGATAGAAATATTTATGATTTTAATTTTGTTTTGTTAGGGCATGAAATTATAAAAATAATCAATTCATTGGGTAATGATTAATGTTTTCTGAGCATAAACGTTACCGAATAGGTTATCCTTTGTCCCAAACATTGTACACGAGAGGGAATCATAAAAACAATATATAATAAATTGGAGGATATCCCATGTATGAAGATGGTATACCAACAGTTATTCGATGAATAACATATTATAAGTTAAATGGTTTGTATCCATCACATAATATTTCTATGACTAATAAATTCTTTTTATGACAATGTTATGTACTCATGTTTTCTGTTATTTGATTCCATTATGATTCATGTCTTATGGACATGCATCCTTTATTCCAGGACTCAAGATCATTATCATTATTATGAATCGAATGATTTTCCATTTATAATAATGTTCTCATATAGTTATTATCATTTTATTCCTATTATATCATTGATATATCACTTTTTACACTTACTCTAACAATAAGTGATTCTAGGAAAAATTATGTGTGAATGTGTATATGACGCACGACATAGAGATTAAAAAAATGCAATATATATACACATTATAACCTATTGGATAAATATGGAGGTATGAATATTAGTAAATAATTTATTAAATATATAAATATAGATGATAGTATAAATTATTGATAAATGTTAATAATAAATAAATCAATTTTTAATTTAATTAATTTAATTCTTCAAAAATATAGTTTCTTCAAAATTGTTTTTATTAAATTTTTGTGAAATATTTCTTATAAATAAATTTTATATAATTTATAAAAAAAAATTAAAAAATTTAAAATCATTTCATATATTTTAATATCAAAATCTACAGTTGGTTAAATTTTGTGATTTTTCAAACATTATCAATAAACTAGTGAACAATGAACATATTCATTTTAAAATATCATTATCATTCTATAAATTAAGAAATGTTAAAGTACAATTACAATTTGAATATAATTAAAATTAAAATACGCATAATTTTTTTATATTTAATCCACTTTTTTCTTTTGAAGCACATTCATATTGGACTATAGTATAAGTTGTAGTTTTATCTAAAAAAGATATATTTATGAAATTAGTTTAAAAGTGAATAATGTTTTTCCATTTAAATTAGATAAAAAACCATAATGAAGAAATAATTAAATAAAATTAATTGCTTATACAAAAATAAATATTATTTTTTATTCATGTATTAAAAATTATTTTTCATAGAATTAAGATAAATCCATCATTACCTTGAATAACAAAATTATTCAAAACATGAAATTTTAACAAATCTTCATGATTAATTTTAGTTTAAATAATTCAAATTATATGGAATAAATTTTAAAAAATAGGATATGTACATGAAATCATAATAATTTATATTTTTTAGTATGGTCGACATTATTTTTTGTCAAAATTTTAATGAATGAACCAATAAATAAATAAAGTGGTTATGGTAAAAATGGGTTTCCAGGGGGTTAAAAATGATTAGGGTTAAAGTAACCTAAAACATGTATCAAATAAATTTTATAGAAATATATGGAAATTATATTGTCTATGGTATGAAAATTGTAAATTTTATACCATTGGGGAGAGTGAAAAAAGTGGGTACACTATTTTATTTTAAAAAATTACAAGTGTTTCACGCAAATAACATAAAAGGGCCTCTGACTCTACTATAATATTCAAACAATCTAACCATTTTTCATCATAAAAAAATCCAAAATCACATCCAAAAACAAATCCATTGATCCTAGAACCCTTTGATCGGTCTTAAATCCATTTTGGGAATTTATTTGGAATATTCTTGAAGAGGGGTCTAAGAATAGGTAACATTATAGACTATTTATTTTAGTTTTATTTCTTTTTCCACATATAAAAATTCATCATTTATGATTATATATTAAAAATAAACTCTCTAATTTAGAAATTTGTTATTATGTTATGTTTATTTCCTCTATTTATCTCTTCTTCCATCTAATTTTAATGATAATAGTTCTTGTGGGTATAATAGACTACCGTGTTACGAATCGATGGGACATTTTTTCCCTCAACACCTCTCATGGTTGGGTATTGCAGTTGTTATATTGTGTGTATATATATATATATATTATTTTAATATAACTAATATACATTTTCAAACATTTCATCATTTATAAAATTTTACTTTCCATTTTTTAGGGGATACGATAATGTTGCTCGTGAGTATAGTAGACTACTGACCACAAAGAAATGTTATTCATTTTCTTATAAATAATTATATAGAAGTAAATATGGATAATTTTAATGAATTTTTGTGATATAAATATAATATTTATTAAATTTAATAATTATTCTTAAATTTAAAATTTGAATATTTTCTTTTATTTTTAAAAGTTCTTTCACATAAGAATGGTAATGTTATTCAAGTTTGTATGGTATACCGCCTTCACGAAGCTATGTGACTAAATTTTAATCATCAAACCAAATGTAATATTTAAATAATTATATTAGGTGATATAATAATTTTTATGGTATTATTTTCAATTTTTAACAATACTATATTACATAAACTATTTCCCTAATATTTATTAAGAAATGGAAACATTATTTCTGGTTAAGTACGACATACTATCTCCATTATAGTTGAATTGTTAATTTTTCATCTCCATTTTTCATGATTGTTTTTAGAATTATAATTAATGAATTGATATGTAATTTTTTACATGATTACTATTCTTTAGATATTTAAACAATAAAATATTTTACAAGGATCAACACATCGAAGACATTTGGAGTAAATGAGTCAAACACGCCTAAAACAAATGAAATAATATTAACTGATTATGTTTGTAAATATACCATTAACAACTGGTAAAATAAATAATTTATGATTAAGGAATTAATTTGTGAAAAATTAAAAAATAAATCTAGTCATTAATATAATCTTACTATGTAAGAGATAATGGATATGCATGGAATTTCTGGAATCATTGTGTGGGTTTTCGGGATATGCATTATCTTTTATAAGACATATTTCATATTCACCAATTTCTGTTATTTTATAGTTTATACAGTTTCCATTTCACGTGTAAGATCATGATTCCATTTTTCATAATTTAATTTCAATTTTATTATTGAATTATTTTATCCATGGTCATTGGAATGGAAGTTAGCATGTCTTAGAGAGTTTCGTAACTCAATTTCCTTCCATTAGGATATAAAACATTTATATTTACTCTAATATGATATAATTATTTTCTAACTGAACAATCATTTTTAAATTAGTATTTCAAATAATTCGGTATAGATTAAAATTTGTTAAAGACAGTTTCTCCATTGAAAGACTCTCAATTCAACGATGTGATAAATGTAACAGTTAATCCGTCAAAATTCTTTTCTTTGGGACCTATGATTATAATATTATCCTATCATCATTATGAGGTGTATGTACTATCCATTTGGAATGTACTATAATTTACATTATTATGTTTATGTTATTTTATGTTTAATTTGAATTTATAATTTAATTGGTAATCTGATAGAAGAGATCCCATATTAGAAAAGGCTTTATGTTACAACATCCATTATTTTAGTATTGATTTTGTAAAAGGATATATTGGAGTACATAATTTGATATTATTCTCATGAATAAAATGTCTTATATTATCCTATTATTATTAATGTGGTCCAATTTTTTATTTTAAATTTTATCCCTTATTGATTAAATAATAATCAATAATGTAGTTTGTAATTCATACTGATCATATACTTTCTTTTAGATTAGTTATACATTTCTTCCATTTACAATTTATCTAAAATTTATTCATAATCATTCTCTTATAAAAATAGATAATTTCAAAAAATATCACTTACATGATATTTTAACTTCTATTAATTGTTTTTAATTGGAGATTTGAAATCATTTTCAAAATTGGTCAATTTTGGATTTTTTTCCAACTGTTTGAAAAAATTATTATTCGTAAAACTTATGAAATGAATGGATTTCCCATATTGTCGTACATTTTTTCATTAATTTTTACTAGATATGATTCCATGTTTGTTTTCAATGAAATGGAATTTGGCAACATTTTCTGATTTTTTTGTTTCTAAAAGTAATTTTTAAATGGAATTTTTCTTTTGACTCCAAAAAATTTAATGACATATTATTGGGTTTTCCATTGATCAACATCAATATCCAATCCTTTTTTGTATTTTAAATTTTTTTTATATTTTTATGATAATATCATCCATCGTTCTCTAGATGGATTAATTTTTTCAAATATATTATTATGTTGAAATTTTCATCTCAATAGATTAATCATTATTCAATTATATTATTATGGAGCACACATAATTCTATAGGATTATCATTTTTAAAATAAAAATTTATTGAATAATTTTAATTTAAATGGTTTATTCTTGTTTTTAAAAGACTTATATGGAACATATTTCTTTACCATGGGTTAATCATTTATAATGAGATCACTATGTGGCACATTTCTCTTGCACGTTGAATCGTGATGTGAAATGAATGAATATTATTTTTTCGATTTTTGTGATGAAATGGTTACTCTATATAATTGACACATGTGGCTATTTTGGGAAATTTATTATATGATCGGTATGACCATATTGAGTTGGGTGAGCCTCTTATTGATTTAATGATGTGTTCAACCATATAAAACAAAAATTTATTTGTTATGGAAGTTGATCATATGATTATTCGATTTTTATGTGTTTTATAAGAGAAATAATAATATGATGTTTTAAAAACACATTTCCATTATGATTTATATGAGTTAAAAGTTTTTCATTCGATCAATATTGATACCACTTGATTCGTGATTATTGAATTTGATGTCCCTTTCCTATGTTACTACATTATTCCATATTTTCATGTTTTATTATCTATTTATTGTTGTGTATGATATTCTAATGTTATACACATAATAGTTGAATATGAAATATTATCCTAATGTACTTATAATTCCCCATAATGAAATTCAATTAATATTTTGTATTTCCACCATTACTGATTAGGGGAGATCGAACATCATATGTTTCATGTTCTCTAGTTTATAAACATTGAGATTGATCAAGTTATTTCTAGAAGGGTTTTAATATATATTATATTGATGAAATAAATTTTATTATATATATATGTTTATTTTATTATATTATGTCCATATTTATAAACGAGTTGATTATGAATCCATGATTTTATGAGTTTGTCCTAATTCAATAAAACTATAAACCTAAAAGGACCTTAGGAAGTTATGTTATCCAAAATTTAAAAATTTATTTTATATGTTTTAGATGGAGAAAAGGACGTCACCACCATCAATTTTGATAGTAGAAATGTAATATTTATAATTTTAGCACTTGATTCACTAATGCAAGAACAAGTTCTTATAATTGTTAATAAATGAAATGAGTAAATATCTTTTATGATTTTTTAGTCTTCAGTTGAGGTTATATTATGAGCATTTGATTCAATAATATATAAACAAGAATAATTTTTTTTATATTGTCAACATCATAGATAACCCATTTTATGTTTTATGTAAATTAATCAAAATGGAATCATAAATGATTAGAAATTTTATATTTATTTTAGAAATATTTATTATATTGGTTTAATGAGATTTATTCTGATAAATTTTATGATCAAATGTTTTAATGTTTTAATAAACATTATAGTTTATATGATCTTGTATATTGATGAAATTATGGAAACAATGACCTATTAGTTTTATAACCATGAAATTGAAAAATGATTTTGTGGGAAATTTATTAATGTTATTTTGAAAGGATATCAATATATTTTTATTCTTGTAATCCGAATGTTATGAGATAACTTTTGACGATAGAGAAATATTTATATTTGATATTATTGAGTTTTTTTTATTGGGTTATATATTTATGGAATTATAGAGTTTTATCATTTATTTCTAATAGTTATTTTTAGAGATTAATGTATTATTTCATAATAAAATGGTTCAATAATTATGGGAATTATCTTACCATGTGCCAAAAATTTTGTTCTTGGTTAATGTATAATGACGGGTGTAATAGCCTTATAATCAATTTGATGGTAAAGATGATTTAAATAGATTATAAATGTTCATAGAGCTTGAATAATTCATCTTGAATACAAATCATTTGGATAAAAAGATTGGATTATGGTGGAAATTTTGTAAATGGTTAAATTATACATGTCATGTATATATATTTACCTAAATTTTTATTATATAGAGAAAAATAATTCCTCAACTATACCTTGAGGATCTTGAAATATTTTTATCCTACAAAATTCATATATAATTTAACAATAGTCTTTTAAATCATTACAAGTATTATGTTTTCATGTAATTCAGTATATATTGATCATTCAATTCAAAATGATTAATAATAACTAAAAATACAAAAATATATTAATTATTTTATTAAATGTATAAATATTTAATTCCCATATATGATCTCATATTTTGAAACCTACTATGGATTAGTCAGGATTATATTTATAAGGTATTTTTTTCTAACCTAGATGTTATTTTATTAAACTATTTTATGATGTGGTTTTCTAAAAAAAATTATTTTAAAATTAACAACCATTTAATATTGATAAAATTTTAAAATATCAAGGTTGAAATTTATAAAATGGGGGGGGTAGGATTTGGCCCCCTACTATGTTAAAAAATAATCCTATGGTCTATAGCATGTTTGACTAGAAACACTGAACATAAATGACTTGTTATATATAACCACTTTAACCTATCTGTTAAAATGTTTGGTGTGAATACAATAAAAAAATTAATGAAATTTTAAATATATATATATATATATATATATTTCCTAATAAATATAAATCATTGCGAAATTTTTAGTAAATGGTCAATCACTTTTTAATATTGTAATTTTATTTATCTATAAAATGTTTCCTTCAAAAGTGGTATTTATTTATTTTCATGAAAATTATGATAAATAATTCTTATAAAATATAGGAACATTAATTGAAAAAATAACATCATTTTTGGGAACAAGGAATAAAATATACATTGTGCGGAATTTTAATATATTTTTCAAAGTATGGTTTTTTCAATGAATAGAGAAATATTCAAATTTTTTGAAAAATTGTCATTAATTTTCAAAAAGTTAAGAAAATAAAGAGAACCATTATATATTAAATATAATTGAATGTTACATAAGAATTAACTATTTATATTTAATTAAAATAGTTTATTTCTAATAATCATTATATTTTATTTTTTATACATTTTTTATTAGTAAAAACAGTATTTTTATGAAAACTTTTTTATTGTTCCCATTGTTTCTCAAATTGAATTGATTAAAATAATAATAATGTGGATTTATTTAAATGATAATTATAAATAATATATATATATATACTCATTTATATATTTATATACATTTAAACTAATTACAAATAGTTATATAGTTAATAAAAAGTGATCCTTTATTGGAAAAATACACTCCCTGAAAACTCTTTCTTTCATCTCATTTGCATGATTAAATTTAAATTAATTTTTTTTCAATTATGTTACCTTTATTTGGTAAAATGTATTCTATAATTTGATTGAGAATATTTTATATTTTATAATAATGTCAAAATAAATTTATACAATGATGAAAAGGGAAAAAATTAATAATTCATTAAAATCCTTAAGGTAAAAAATTGGTTTTCTGAGGGAGGGGGGCTTAAAATACATATATTAGGGTAAAATTACCTATAAAAGTCTCTAAAATATACTTAGAATTAATATTTTTACATTATAATTTATAATAATCTAAATTATACTGAATTTTACCCTTCTTCATGTCAATAACATAGCTACACATTTTTCTGTTCGTAAATTAAAAACAAGTATGACAGCCACCTCACTTATAAATGGACACCCCTTTCCTCTTTTATTTACACCATAAACAAAAACTTATTGAAAAATAAATACCAATGTAGTTTTAAATTATGCATAAAATAAACACATAATCATTTTGCTTTCCATTTATCCACTATATGATTACTTTAGGTATAATTCTGAAGTAGTAATCTGAGACGAGGTAAAATTAATATCTATTTGTTTTTGGTTTATTTCGTCTTCCGCCTCATTCAAATATTATTCATTTATGATTATAAAATAATAATATAATGTTATGTTTTATGAGATGATATTATGTAAATGTAATAACCTACATCCATCTCCTCTTTCCTAAAATGGGAAACGATAATGTCACTCGTGTGTATGGTGGACTTTTGCTTCACGATATGATGTGAATGGTTTTCCATCGACACCCCTCATGGTTGGGTATTATAATGAATATTAATTGCATATATGATAATCATAACATAATAATAAATATATTTTTTATATCAAATATTACTATTTTATTTATATTTCATTGAGGAAATGATAGTGTTTCTCACAAGTACACCAAACTACCGCCTCCCAATGCAATGTGGCATGATTTTGAATAACTCTTAAATAAAAGGTAATATAGATAATGTTAATGAATATATTTTAAAAAATGATATAATTATGAAATTAATGACATATTTATCTTTCCAATAATATAATATATCATTTTATGTCATTTATTATTAATCATTGAAATAATATAATGTCATTCATATATGTGTGGACATCCTCAATCACAAAGCAATGTGACTCAATTTTCATCACAAAACTACAATGATGAAATGTATAAGTATATTTATTATAATAGTATGGTATATATTCTATTATTTTCAATTATAAAATATGTAAAATGCATACCTACATTCAATATTGATCATTGAATAATGGAAACATTACTCATATATATGTATGACCTACAATATACTGGATCGCAAAACAATTCATTGTTGGTAACCATTTCTCAAGATTGGTTGTAAATGTATTATTCATTAATAAATATGTTAATTATTTCATGATTATTTTTGTAGATAATTTTTTATAATGACATATTTTACCACATTCAACTCACAGAATTCATTTGGAAAGAATTAATTGAATGTCCTCAAATCAACAAATATATACCTAAGAGATTAAGTATTTTAATATTTCATTGAAAGTTTAAATAATAGAAGATATAATTATATTTCATTAAAAATAGAATTTTTTTCATGGATTTATGTAATTTATATAATATTATTATAGGGGAGTTATTATCCATGAATGGAATGTATGGACTAGAGGTAATAGATTTCTTATCACTCTTTTACTTCATTGATAAATTGGACATATTCCCCACCTTTTGTTCTTAGGTGCATATGTATAAAACATTTTACATGTAATATTACGTATAATTTATACAAAATTCACTTTTATGTTTCATTTTGAGATAAATTATCCATGTTCATTTATTTCAATGTTACCAAGTGGTATAAAGTTTGATAACGAAATTTACTTTAGTTGGGTTATAAAACGTCTTCATTGAAACTCTTAAGATATGATTATGTCTTTATTGACCTATATATATTTTATTACTTATTTACAATTTTTGGTATGTATTTACTTTTTTACACATAATGTAACCATTTATTAAATCTCAACTAACTGATATGATATTTTTAATGTATAATAATACTAAATTCATTTCTTTGGTACATATGTGTATGAGATGAACATATAAATTCAATAAGAATATTTATGGACCATTTTTATGTTTTATAACATTGAAACTAATGTTCATGTTAATAAATGTTTCATTTTAATGCTTTCTTTTATGAGGCTTATGATTAAAGGGTCTCCATTTTGGAAAATGCATTATTTTACAATCTCTTATATTTTGATTGTTTAAATTAAGTGTTCATTCAGGGGAAATAATGTGATATTATTTTCGTGAACCAAATATCATTTATTTTTCTATTGTTATGATTTTTTTTAGTTGTTTAATTTATATTTTGTCCATTATTAATTAAAGATTCATCAAGAAACCCATTTTTAATTGATATCGATCTTTTATTTAGTTTAAGGTAATGTATCTAACAATTAAATTTCCATTTTATAATTAATTATTTTAAAAAAATTCATTTTTAGAAATAAATTATTTCCTAAATCCATTTACCAAGATTTTTTTACCATCTTTTGAATGGTTTTAAAATGGTTTTTTTATCATTTTCTAAATGGGATATTTTTTAATCCATTTCTAAAATGTACTAAAAGATTAATATTTTTAATAGTTATGAAAATATTTTATTTTAATTCCATAATTTCTATTCTTTCCACCAAATTTTCATATATATATGCTTCCACATATGTTTTAAAAGAAATGTTTTTAGAAAATATTATGTGAATTATAATTTTTTAATTTTTATTTCCAAAAATGAAAAATTAAATTTCCATAAAAAATAACTGACTAATTAATCGTATTTCAATTCAACAATTTATCACCATGATATTTTTATATGATTATCTTTTTTAATTTTGTTGATTTCTTCTGTTGTACCCTACACCATGATAAGATTTCACTATATGCAACACTTACATATCTTGTGGTATAAACAAAACAATACGTCGCTTATGTTGAAAACAATTTAATGTTCTTTTTATATAATTAATTTAATCCAAAAACGAGTTTAAGTAAAAAATTAAATATTATTATGTAACCCTATACCCTAGTCATTAAAATAGAGGCTATGAACTGTATTAACTTTCTTTTGAAAAAAAAATTAAATCCAAATATGAGTTCTTATTAAATAATAAAATCACTCTTGATATATTTTATTAATTTAATATATTAAATATAATGTTAAAAATTCATCTTATTTGTTTTATAGATATGATAGATGAACAAATTCAATTTTTCTGTTAAAAGAAGTAAATTTCAAAAAATTCAGTTCTTCACCTATTCATGGGGCACATATTTTAAATCATGTTTTCACACTTTTATATATTATATTTAATATTATAATGTTATTATTTGGATGTGGGATATAAAAATTTAGTTTGGAATAATTTTTGATATTTTTCTGAAAATTTTCATGTTTTTATAAAAAAAATATACTAAATTTTAATTGACAAAGCCATTTGACATCAAAATAATTTATGTTGATATATTATATTACTGAATGATTTTAAATTATAAATATCCTATATTTTTATCAGCTAATATAATTTTTTTCATTGGCATTATTTTCGCTAATAATTTAGTAGTAAAAGAATTACAATCTTTTAAAATGATTTAACTTTTAAATGGTGTTTTTCATTGAGAAAACATGATTAATTTTAAATTATTTACTGCAAATTATAAATTTTGAATTTTGAAAAAAGGATTAAATATTTGGAATCAATGGGTTCAAATTATGTATATATCTTTAGTTAATTTTTGGGCATTATGAATAGTAATATCAATTATTTCAATTAATCCTATAAAAATATAAATTGAGTAATTAAGTGTAAATATATTATTTTAAAATTTACCTATCATTTTTCATAATATAATTAGATCACTTATCATCAACCAAAATCATCATTTGAGAGAAATCATATCTGTTGAATGTTATGTGGATGAGATTAGGAAAATTAATATATTTCTATTAAGTAAAAGTTAAATATGTCGTACTGAAATTTTAATAAAAATTTCATTTATAGAATATGATTATACAGAAGATAAATTCAACTACATACACTATTTTCAATTATAAAATGTTTTTATTTATAATTATAATTTATTTTTTTATTTTTAAAAATAAATAATTACTTTAAATAGTTATACAATGACGATGGAGAAAAATTTAATAGATGAAAAATCAAATATATAATTTTTATTAAAATGATAATAAATATTAAAAGACCAAAAAAATTGAATAAATTTTATTGTCCTAGTATATATTTAGAAAAATCCCAATGGGGTAAATTTATTTACAATTTGGAGATATATAGATATTATTATGAAACTTATAATATTTTATTTAAATCAATGTTAATGTTTTCACATTCATGTTTTAATATATATAACATTTTTGATATTGGAATTTACTAAAGATATATTCTACTATAAGTATTATTATTTAATATATATGACTATATACATTATCATATTTAAATAATTAATTTTACCCATCATATAAATATATCAAATAATTAAAAAAATAATGGAGTATTTTTTATTATTATTTAAAATATCGAATTAATGTTAATAAAAATAATAATTTAAATATAATTTGGGACAAATAATATTTTTAGAAATTTTTATATATTTCCTTGATCCTATAGGGATATAATTAAATTTCTGGGTCGAGGATTACAACTTATCTTGATATATTTTAAAATTAATAAATTAAATAGGGTCAAAATTGACACTATTAATTCTTTATCAAGGTAATGTATTATTAAATTATTTAAAAATAAAAAAAAATAAAAAAAATATAATAATTACTATGTTGTGTAATATGTTCTCAATTATTCATTTATATTCTAATTTACATCAAATAAATAATTTTTTCATGCTTTTAATCTAGAAATATTAGTTACCCTAGTGAATATTTAAAAATGATTACTAAGACTTAATTGAAAGGATAATGCTTAAATTGGAAGGAAAACATATCTAAAATTTATTGGATGATTATTAAACAATCATATATCTTCAAATATTCGAATCTAATTCATTTTTTTGGTTTTTTATGGGTTTCAATGTTATTGTAAATTAATATATTTAGTGATTCAAAATGATCCCATCACCTCAATTATAATAGGGCACATCCTCCCTGATATCATCACATAATTGTTTTCCATCAATATCTAATATCCCCAAAGCATTTACATTATTAACATACTTAGTTTCATTATAGATGTTATCATATTCTCAAAATGGTGACAATAGTGTATTTTAGAGGAGATTTAGAGGGAGAATGTTGAATAATATGTAATATCCTCTACCGTTTCTGACAAAAATATTTCTTCTTATACATACACTTATTGAGTTGAATTCATTCTTACATAATAAATACAATATAACATATATAATTATATGTTATTAAAATTATGGATTAATATTATTCCACATTCTTTCCATCATGTGAAAAATGCGATCACCACCTGTGCGTATGAACGAATTACCGTCTCCACACCAGGGTAAAATCCACTTCTAACCACCACCTTTCATGGATGAGTGTAATTATATGAAAATAACTATATATTATTTTAATATCAAGATATTTATTCGAAAATATTATATACACCATCCACTTCAACACCATTCCATAAGTATGGAAATGATATTGTTGCTCTTGCATACGTTCGTCCAACCATCTCTATGAAGTGATGTGATTAATTCTACATGATAATCATTAAACCATGATTATATAAAATAATTAATGAATAAATATTATATATATTAAACTAATATCAATTTGGAAATTAAATAACTACAACATGATAAGTGGAACAAGTGGTTATTCAAAAAACATGCGTAATAAAACAAAGTTATTAATATTCGATGGAAGAGTAATAATGTTATTAAATAATAGGTATTAATATGATAAAATATGATTTTATAATAATTAACTAGATTCTTAAATATTTTTGATAACATTATTTAAACTTCAATATAGAATGATTAGATAAATATGAAGGAACCACGACCTATGGTAAGGGATTATTTTTTCTCAATTTTATTTATGTGGGACAAATGTAATATATCATACCTATTTATTTTGAGTTGTGTTTATGCTTCACATTAAATTTTTTAGGATTATAATTCTAAAGGTTATGATTTTCATATAAATTTTATTATTTTTTGAATTATATGATTCGACTAATGATACATTGGTATGGGATAATTTCATATTCTCGTTATTATATGATATTGTTTATACATATGTATTTTGTCACGATCCACCCCCGGGGCTCGTGTCATGACAACCCCAAGCTCGCCTTCCATAGGCTAGGGGATGGCGACTAGCACCAAATGTGTAATTCCATAAAACAAATAAGGCATTTCTTTTATAACTTGTAAATACACACAACAGAGCACACAAATAGATATGAAACACTAAGTAATCTGTGTAACAAAAGAGTGATGAATGTAAAAGGGGCCAAAAATAAAATCCCAACTATAAAGTACAAGGAACTGGAAGTACAATTACAACTAAAGAAAGAAAAAATAGTTGTTGGGTCGTCCTCCGAGATTCCTACATGAAGGGTAGGAACAAATAGCCTCCTCAGCACTCCACGTCCATCAGTCTCCTCCAGGTATCGACTCGTCATAAGGTCCACTTCTTTGTACCATCCAGTCCTGGTACTCTCAGCATTAGTCAGTGTTGTCTATCATCTCCATCAAACACAACAAGGTGCGGGCATAGCCCGATTAGGGGTGAGTATTATGATACTCAGTAGGGACACCGAGACCTTCAAGGGTCTCAATAAATATAACAAGGATAAACCACGAGGTAAGAAAACAACAGATAACCCCACTTAGGTATAGGCCCATACATATACCTAAGATATCAAGTAATCCATCTCAATCATTAGGAAAACAAAAAATCACAGACCTAGATCAACCGCGATTTTATTTTAGGGTTAGTAACATTTCGAACCCTCAGCTACTAGAGAACTCCTCCTCTATCGAGTACAGTGGTCCTACCGCCAAAACCAGGTGCTTCCCACTAACCTTAGACTTCTTAGGTACTCCTCCTGTTGTGTACCATGGGTCTGCTGCATCACACAGAGGCACTCCCCACCGGGGTTCTACCACTACAACCTAACAGTCCCTCATATCTTGCAGAGGTACCCCTCTTGTTGGGTACGGTGGGTATGGAACCACAACTAGGGGCTCCTCCACTGTGGGTCTTCCACCACAACAAGGCGCTCCCGCACAAGGCTATTTGAGTCACTCTGATTCAATTAGTCATCAGTCATAAAGTCTCTGGCAGCTGCTAGGTTCCCGTACAAAAGCTCGCTCATCTCTGAAGATCTTCTCCATAAGCTACTGGTCAATGCTCCAACTACAACACAGTCCCACGAAAAATTATCCCAAAGGTCCGCCACATCATAGGGGTCTCAATGTGATAGACGAAGTCTCAATCAGACACCTGGTCTTTGAGTTATTAGCATTTTAGTCTCAGGGTCCTGGTTAGATTCGAACACGATCCAACTTGACTGTATCTCAACTATACGCAAAACTCCGGGGAGGTATACTCAATGGTACTTTCACGCTCCTAGAATCCCAGAGACACTGATGGTTTGTCAAATGGACTTCTTCTTCCAACGATATGGCCAAAATAAAGTAAAGGGTCGTAGTGGGATCAAGTCGGGTACGACCCGGTTGGGCCGACCCAGCCCGACCCCATTTGGGCCAACCCGGTTCCGGATTGGCCCGACACTTTTCAGGGGCCAGACCGTGGGGTTCGGCCTGAACCACTGGGCCCAGCCCAGCTGGCCGTGAGGGCGGTTCGGCTCGGAGGGCACAGTGTGGGCGACTCGGCCTAGAGGGCGCCGTGGGGGCGCATACCGATTCGACCGCAGCGCCGCGAGGGGCCCTGGATGTCAGCTCAGTTGGAGTGTCACGAGGGTTGTGGGAGGTAGGCCCGGCCGTGTCTACGGGTGGGGCGTGTGGGGATACTAGGTTGGGGCACTGCGAGGCTCGCGGGAGGTCGGCACGGCCAGGGCTCCGCGAGGGGGGTTGGTTCAACCAGGGACTCGAAAAGCCGGTGGGATGGGGTGGCACGAACGAGGTGTGGCGCGGCCGAGACTGGTTTTGCGGGTAGGCCAGTTTGGCTGGGGCATTGTGAGGGGGGTCACGATCCGGTTGGGCTGCGGCAGCGCGAGCCGGTGGCTCAGGAGTTTAGCGGGCGACGCGAGTCCGACGGCTCGTAGAGGCGGTGGTGGTGCGGGCCGGTTTGGTTGTGGGGTCGCGTGGGCCAGTTCGTCCAGTGGGTGGCATGAGGCAGTTCTGCCAGTGAAATGTGGCATGACGGGGCGTGGCTCGGCTTGGGGTGGTTCGGTCAGTAGAGCCGATTTGGCCAGGGTGCTGGAAAGCCGCAGGGGCGGCGCGGTTCATATAGGTTGTGGGTAGTGCGACCATTTCCTTCTTCACCGTTGTCTCCTTCCCCCATTTCTAAGAACACATCAATGGAGAACGACATAAGGGTCGGGTCATGTTGGCTTGGCTCACACCCTCCACATTTAAGGTCGTAGCATTTGGGTAATCAAGTTAGAAGAAAGATGAACTCCAAATTTTACAACCTCTACAACGATTCACTCCCAAACCGAAGAAGAATAAAAGGAAAGTATTATTATGGAAATAAACCCACTACCTTTTTCGTTGTCTATCGATGTTGGAGAAAGAATGCGGACATCGATTCGTGGTAGGCGATCATGTCCTACGTCGAAGGACATTCCGAGGAAGAAAGTTGTAGTGGAGGTTGTTCTTCGTAGTCAAAGGCGTTCCTCATCGGCGATCTTCATTGTGGAGCATTCATCATTGGGATCACTCTCCCAAGTTCCTCATATCCCCAATGCTCCTTTTTCAACCAAATGGAATGGTAGCAAAGATAATAGATAAAAATATCTTATTATGTCATTGGCACCAATTTCAAATTAGCCTAATTAAACACCTATCTTGGAAAGATTAATTATGGTGGATTGGCAGAATTAAATTAAGGGAGGCGGTGGCACAATTAATGGTAAGAATCTTAAGCGGCTCTCCCACAATTATGAGGGAGTTGAGAGGTTTTCCTCAATTAAATTGGGGTTTAGTCTCAGGTGGTCCCTATAACGTAACCTCTCGTGGGAGGTTGGGTTTGGGTGGGCCCCACCACCATAACCTCTCTTGGGATGTTATGGTGTGGTTGTCCCCACCACCAACTTCCTCATTGGGGTATATAATAGATAAAATAAAATAAAACATGCGTTTATTTTATTTTATTATTTCCATGACAAACACAAAAAATATCATTCACCCTCGACCAACTATCGTCGAGGTGAAAGTCTTCTTTAGAGAATTCTGGCGATGCGAGTTCAACAGTGCCCTCATATTTCAATTCCGAGGAACAGTTAAAAAGTTAGAGGAAACCCACTCTTACATTTACTTAACGTACCAAAAAAAATACGAAAATTTATTCCGGGCACACCGGGCCTCAGAAAAACACGTCGTCAAGTTTCAAAGACTCATAAAATTCCCATATATTTTAAATAAAATACTTTGAAATTTCAGGTCATTAAATTCTCCCCACCATAGGTCTCTACATCCCTGTAAGCCACAACTCAACTAGGTAAACATGTTGGGGTGCTGAGCATGCATCTGAGGATCCCACTCCCATGTCCTCTCCTAGAGGTTCTCCTGCTACCAACAAATGTGCACTAGTGGTATCGACTATCCATGAAGTAACCTCTCTTATCGAAACTCAATCTCTACTGGATCCTCTGTAAATGTCACCCTGTCATTGATGTCCAGATCGCCATGGTCAATGATGTGAGAAGGGTCATGCCCGTATCTCCTAAAATGGGATACATGGAAGAAGTTGTGCACCCGGTGCGACAGAGTTGGGAGAGCTAAGCAGTATGATACCTATCCAACTCTTATGGGGACATTAAAAGGACCGATGAATCTTATAGATAACTTATCTCATCGGCCAAATATCTGTAGACCTCGTCAGGGTGAGACCTGTAGAAAGATGTGGTCGCGATCCTCGAACTCCAGAGGACTCCGTCTCCTATCAGCATATGACTTATAACTGCATTTTGCAGTCTTAATCTGCTCCTGGATGATCTGTACCTTCCCTCTGGTAGCCCATACCATCACTAGTCTGACTAGTGCAGACTCCCCTGGGTCAGTCCAGCACAAAGGTGATCTGCAAGGTCACCCATACAATGGATCGAATGGTGCCTTCCCTATGGTGGAGTGACAGATGTTGTTGTATTAAAACTCCACCATAGTAATGTTATACTCACAAATACAACCGAAGTCGAGGAAACAAGCACATAGCATGTCCTCGAGGGTCTGAATGGTCCGCTCAATCTGACCATCCATCTGAGGATGGGAGGCAGTTCTCAGAAGAATCAGCGTCCTGAAAGCCTTCTACCACCCCATCCATAGATGGGAATTAAATCGTGCCTCACGATTGAAGATAATCTTCAAAGTTACTCCATGTACCCTCACAATCTCTTTCCCATATATGTGTCACATGCTCTCTACCTAACCCAACTATATAATCGGTAGGAAGTGGGACAACGTGGTGATTTGGTTGACGATCACCCAAATTGTGTTGAGTCCCCTGGATGTAAGTGGAAGACCCATCATGAAGTCCATGAATATCCCATCCCACTTCAACTATAGGACCTCTAAAGGCTGAACCAAGCCTGCTGGTACCTAATGCTCCGCCTTCCACTTACTGACAAGTGAGGCACCGAGAGACAAACTTTTTGACTTATGTCTTCATTCTCAGCCACTAGTGATGTCTTCGGAGGACCTGATACATCTTCGCCACTCTTCGATGTACCATTACATTGGATGTGTGGAACTCCCTTAACAATTCCTCCTGAAGTGACTCTGGTACCATGGTACGTCTTCTAAAGAGGATGATGTTGTCCCCACCTTCAGAAAATCCATCAGGTGCCTGTCCTGTGGATATCTGAGCACATCGTGTCTCACAGTTAGTGTCCCCATGTTGTGCCTTTCTGACTCACATAATAAGTGTAGGAGTGGTTGTAAGAGACTGAAGGAAAGCTTCTCCATATCTATTCACTAATGATATCTATAAAGTAGCCAGCTACTCTGTAACCTCGCCTAGAAGCTGTATACCATATATCCTGCATCGTGCATCTGCAACAACGTTCCTTTTCCTACGAGTATAGACTATCTCAAAGTCATAGTCCTCGTGGAACTCAAGCCATAATTGTTGTGTTAGGTTCAGGTCCTTCTGATCGGATATATACCTGAGACTCTTGTGATCAGAGTACATGGTAAAATGTTCGCCCATAAAATAGTGTCTCTACCTCATCAAGGAGAAGACCAAAACTGCTAACTCTAGGTCATGGGTTGCCTAGTTCTTCTCATGCTATCTCAACTGTTGAGAACCATATGTGATCATTTCTCACTCCTACATCAAGGCACATCCGCGTCTGGTCCCTGATGCTTCGCAGTAAACCACATTCCATATGCCCTCCTCTGGAAGCCTCATGTTGTGGGCACTAGTCAGCCACTACCTTAGCTCCTAAAATCTCTACCAACATATCTCAAACCACAGAAAGGGTTTTCCCCTTCTTTTTCAATCATGATAGTTGTGCTAAAACTCTAGAGAAATCTAGCACGAATATCCAGTAGTATCCAGCCAAACCCAGGAAACTCCATACCTCCATCACACTCATGGGTGGCTCCGAAGAAAGTAACACCTCGATCATCGATGGATCCACTGCAACTCCAACATCCAAGATAAAATGTCCCAGAAAGTGAACCTCTTGGATCCGGAACTGGAACTTCGAGTGATTTCCATAAAGCTGGAGCTCTCGGAGTGTATCCAGTACTACCTACAAATGGTAGGCATGCTCCTCCCCAGTGGTCGAGTTGATTAGAATGTTTTCAATAAAGAATATCAAAAAGCTATCAAGGTATTCCTAAAAAATCATTTTCATGAGCCCCATGAACATTGTTGGATCATTGGATATGCCAAATGAAATATCCAAGAACTCGTAGTGGCTGTACCAACACAGGAAAGCCGTATTCTGCACATCTTTGTCCTGAACTCTGAGCTAGTGATAGCCTGATCTGAGGTCTATCTATGAGAACCATCATGCTCCATTCAGATAATCAAATAGGTTTTCAATCCTCAAGAGTGGGTACATTTTTTTCACGATCACCTGGTTAAGGCTCTGATATCCAACACAAATTCTCAAGATCACATCTACCTTCATGGAAAATAGAATCAGGGCTACCCAAGGTGAAACACTGGGCCTGATGAATCCCTTCTCTGTAAGTCCACCATCTGTACCCACTGCTCATGAAGCTCAGTGGGAGCCATCCGATATGCTGGTGTAGATATTGGTGTCATTCCAAGGTAAAAGGTAATGTAAAAATCCACCTCTCTGTGATGAGGTAGACCTGGGACATCATTAGGGAAAATATCCCTGTACTAGGCCACCACTACTGGATAATTAGGACTCTCCACATCAATATCTTCGAGGGTAAGGCTTTCCAACTAATGATTGATCGGCTGCACCCTCCTCTGGGAAAGTCTATCCTACACTGAAAAGGCTCCCTTATTGCCGGTGAAGGTAAACCTGGTCCCATCTATGTGGACACACCGTACATTTCTCCTAATATAGTCTATCTGAACATGCACTGTAGATAACCAGTCCATACCCAAGATGAAGTCATAAGGACTCGATGCCACTGCTAGGAGATCCCAAACGATGCTCATTCCCCCTAAAGTAAGCTTGCACTACCGACACCAGTGCGTAATCATCGAATTAGCTCCCATTGGAGTCTCTACCCGTAAGGATCGAACCAAACGCTCCTTCGGAATCTCCGAGTTCCTAATGAGGGAAGTGGAAATAAAAGAATAACTGGAACCTTTGTCAATAAGAACTGCCGCTAAGGTAGATTAGACACAGATCATACCTCATATTATCTTCGGAGAGCCATGGTCGGTGGCCTCAGCTGCTTAGAGATGAGCTATCCCATGTCCACCCACTCCCTGTGGTTAGGGTGGACCTCATGGTGGTGGTGGATATAACACCTATAATCATTGCACACTGATATCTATACGACCATCTCCTCTACCATGTCCACATAATTCATGCGGACCACCTCGATAGGACCTTTGTCTTTTCCTGGGCGGTCCTTCAATTGTATGTTGATCATCTGTATGGCGGGTTGGAAAGTAACGTGCTATGTGGACTAGCTCGACGCATGCATAACACTGCCCGCTCTTGGCATGTCTAGATCTGTCTCATGTTCCCCACACAACTGACCCTGATTCATGAGGTCGTGCACCCATAGGTCTGGTCATCTTGGTCCATTATGACAACTGTTAGCTGCCAGCTATAGAAGACTCCTCTACTTGATGACTGGTAGTTGGTATCGCTACTAGTTCCTGGTCAGCAAGGAAAAATTCCACCAAGAGGGCTCACTCTAACACTCCCACTTGTGTCGGGATGTTGAGTGAGATAATTGATGCTCAGATCTCACACCCAATCCCCTGCTCGATTGTCTGGGCCCTGAATAATGGGTCCCGCACCATATCGGTGGAGTAGCATGAGAGGTCTGTGATCCTTGAAAAGTAATGAGCTACAGTCATGCTACCCAACTGCAGATAAAGTAAATCATATATACGCACAGCGTGAAGAGTGGCTGGGACAAACTCTGCCCGAAACAGACTCTCAAAGTCTTCCTAATGAAGCGTCATCTAATCATGGACCTGGATCATCATGCCCCACCATCTACCTGCAACTGCCTATAGAATGTTGGCATCAAGAATCACCATGAGGACTTCTGGTGTCCCTACCAGTTGGAAAACTCTCAACACATCCTCAAGCCAATATTTAGACACCCGTGGTCAATCTCTCCCCTGAACAAAGGTAGAATATGGAACTTGAACTCGTGAAACGTTCTCAAGTAGTGTGCACTCACTGCTACTGGGTCTGGTGGCATTAGTGTCCCAGTGGGTAATGGTAACACTGGTGCCTCCGCCAGTGCCTCCACTGGTAAAGGGACCTTCACCAAGGCCTCGTCGCTCATGGGGCTATCGGTGCATACAACTCCCGAGTCTCCAGCTTGTCGTCTTTGTGGAGGCCTCCTGAAAAGAAATAGGTTCACTACAGTTAAAAAGTTTTACCTTGTGAGCTGACTTCGTTGAGCTGACTTATAGTAAACTTGTGAGAACACAAAATCATCAATTTTTTTGTGCAATGAGTCGGAAATTAGAAGTCAGGGACCATGTGTATGGATACATCGGTCGCCGCACCAACATTGGAATCCCTGAACTAAAGACCACACTCAATACTTTTAACACTATTGCTTTATAGAAAAGATCATAGTCATAAGTTCTGCAGTAGAACCGACTCCTCTAATACAAATTTTTCACAACTCATCTCTCAGGGGTCGTTCCATGACTACCCCAAGCCTGTCTTACATAGGCCAGGGGATGGCGACTAGACCCAAAGGCATAATTCCCTAAAACTGGGAAGTCATTGAATTTATAAAATGTAAATGCACACAACAGAGCACATGGATGGATACAAAACACTATGTAATCTGTATAACAAAAGAGTGTAGAAAGTAAAAGTGGATGGAAATCGAATCCCAACTATAAATTTCCGGGAACATGATGTAAAATTAAATCCAAAGAGAGGAAAAATAGATACTGGGTCGTCCTCTAAGATTCTTACTTGAAGGGTAGTTACATATAGTTGCCTCATCACTCCATGTCTATCAGTCTCTTATGTATATCAACTCATCGTATGTCCACCTCTAGGAACCCTTCAGTCCGTGTACTCTCAACCTCAGTTAACGCTATATGTCGTATTCATCCAACCCAAAAAGGTGTAGGAATAGCAGTGTAGGGGTGACTATTACGATACTCAGTATGGACCCCGAGACCCTCAAGGTCTCAAAAAATCCAACAAGGATAAATCACAAGGTAAGAAAACAACAGATAACCCCACATAGGTATATTACTATACATATACCTAAGTTATCAAGTAATCTTTCACAATCACTATGAAACCAAAAATGTTAAAACTCAACTCTACCAAGATTTTATTCTAGGGGTAGTAACATTTCAAACCCTCGGATGCTAGAGAACTCCTCCAATACCGAGTATAGTTGGCCTGCCAGCCGAAACAAGTGCTTCCCACTAACTGTAGACTGCTGAGGTACTCCTCTTATCGAGTATCACAGGTCTTCTACATCACTTAGAGGTGCTCCCCACCGCGGGTCTTCGGCGACAACCAGGCACTCCCCTCATATCCTGTAGAGGTACCCCTCACGATGGGTATCGTGGGTCTGCCGCCACAACCTGGTACTCCTCCACCATGGGTCTGCCAACACAACCAGGTGCTCCCCACTGGGCTATTCGAGTTACTACGAGTTAATCGATCATCAGTTATCAAGTCTCACCCAGCTACTAGGTTCCCGCAAAAAACCTCAATCATCTCCGGAAGATCTACTCTACCGGCTACTAGTTGATGCTCAATCTTCAATGAAGTCCCAGAAAGATGTATCCCAAAGGACCTCCATGTCATAGGGGTCTCAACGCAGTAGACGACATGTCAATCGGGTGCCCGGTCTGTGAGTTATTATTCATTTAGTCTTAAGGGCCTGGTTGGATTCGGGCACGATCCAACCTGATTGTATCTCAACTATACCCAAAACTCTAGTGGGGTATACTCGAAGGGACCGTCAGGCTCTAAGAATTCCAGCGTCACTGACAGTTCATCAAATTGGCGTTTGGTGCCAACGATATGGCCAAAAAAAATTAAAGGTTCATAGTGGGCCCAGGTCCGGTCCGACTCGGTTGGACCGTCCCGGCACGACCCAGTCTGGGCCGACCAGGTTCGGGTCAACTCAAACCGACCTATTGGGTCTGGCTCGGCCCACCAGGCCATTTCTCCGGGGCGCTGCGAGGGTCGCGGGAGGCTGACTCGTCCAAGGAACTTCAAGGGGCAGGGGAGGCCGGCTCGGCTGGGGAGCTAGAAGGGGCGCTGGTTCGATTGGGGGCTTGGGACACCGGTGGTCGGGGGTTCCACAACCGGGGCACGGTGCGGATTGGGCCGGTTCGGCCGGGCCACCACCAGGGGGGTCGCGGTCCGGTTCGTCAGGGGATGCGTGAGCCAACGACTCGGAAGGTCGGTGGGCAGCGCGAGCCGGGCGGCTCGGAGAGACGGCAACGATGCGAACCGGCTTGGCCATCGGGGTGCGGTGCAGCTGGGGCGTGCCTTGGATCGTGGTGGTTCGGCCGGGGCGCCGAAACACTACAGGGGTGACGCGATTTGTAGAGGCCGCAGGTAGCGTGGCTGTTTCCTTCATCGATGCTGTCACCATACTTAATTTCGAAGAAAACATCAAATATGAACAGTGAAGGTTTTGGTCTGGGTTGGTTTGGCCCGCACCCACCGTGATTAAGGTGGTGGCATTTGGCTAATCAAGTGAGAAGAAAGACGAAAATCAAATTTAACAACCTCTGCAATGATTCTTTTCTAACCCGAAGAAGAATACCAGAATAGTATTCATATGCAAATAAACCCCTACCTTGTTTATTGTTCATTGACATTGGCATAAGAAGGAGGACTTCAATTCGTTGTAGACGAACACATCCCACATCGAAGGAGGTTCCTAAGAATAAAGTAGTAGTCGAGGTGGTATTTCATAGTTGAAGGCATTCCTCATCGGCATTCTTCATCGGATAAGCGTTCTTCATTGGGAGATTTACCGAAAGTTCCTCCCCTCTCTAATCCTTCATTGCAAACAAAAAGAAATTGTAGCAAAAAATAATCGATAAAAATATTTTATTAAGTGGTTTTCCCCAATTTCAAATTAGCCTAAATAAACACCTTGGTTGGCAAGATTAATTATGGTGAATTCACAAAATTAAATTATGGGAGGTGGTGGCACCATTAATGGTATAGGAGTTCAAGAGGCTCTCCCTAATTTATGAGGTATTTGAGAGGTTTTCCTTAATTAAATGTGGTGTTTAGTCCCGGGTGGTCCCCACACCATAACATCTCGTGGGAGGTTGGGTTTGGGTGGGCCTCACCACCATAACATCTAATGGGAGGTTATGGTGTTGTGGTCCCCATATCCAACATCCACATTAGTTGTATAATGGACAAAATAAAATAAACACATGTGTTTATTTTATTTGATTATTTCCATGAAAAACTCAAAAACTAACGTTCACCCTCGACCAAAAATCGTTGAGGTGAATGTTACCGGTGCTGCGAGTTCAACAGTGCCCTCAGATTTCAATTCCGAGCACCAGTTCAAATGTTAGAAAAAACCCGCTAATATGATTATTGAAGGTACTCGAACAAAACATCAGAAATTGATTCTGGGCACACCGGGCCTCAGAATCACGTGTCGTCATGTTTCACGGACTCGTAAAATTTCTATATATTTTAAAAAAATTAACATGGGAATTCTGGGTCTTTTCTAGTTTACTAGTATATATATATATCATCCATGTACATGTTATATATATACAAATTAGAAAATATTACTTATATTCTTATACTATTTTTAAAAGTTAATTTTACCCATTGGTGATTTTTTATAGAAAATATGAAAGGAAATTTTTTTCATTATTGATATGAGGTAATTTTTGGTTTTCCAACAAAAGTACGAGAAGAATGGTTTATATTAACTTATATGTCTTGAAGATATTTTTACACTATAATAACACATTATTTCCATTATGCTTGAAATACACTATTTATGTTTTTTTTCAAATAAAATCTTTTCTTTTATAATTTCATAGAATTTTGAGAAAAGAATTTTTTTGAAGAAGGAAGGATATTTTTTCATGAATTTTGTTCGAGTGATTTATCAAAATTATTTTCCATCTCATATTACATTATTTAATAGGGTTATATGTAAATTATATTATCTCTATTATTCCTATTGTTTTACTGTGTTTAGTATGGGAGGATATTTGTCAAAACTATATATTTTATATGGACTATGTTATAATTGATTGATGTTTAAGAAACCAATTTTTATTCCTTAGGTTAGGCTATTATGAATAATTTTTGTTCTGTGTAACAAATTAGAAGTGTTTCGTTATGATATAATTTGGACCTATATGTCATGCTAATGAATTTGGTGAAAATTTATATCGTATGACATAGACTTGATTATAATGATAAGTAAATATGGTTTTATAATAAATGGTAAGAACAGAGAGTAAATACGGTCTAGTAATACAAGTCTAGAAACAGGAGTGATCTTGGTTCAGTAATTGAATTTTTCCTCTATGATTCTTTGGGAATTGATCCTTGTCTAATATAGAAATGTTTTTCTACAATTCCATGTTTTATGGAAGTGCTATTTTCTCACAATTCATGATTCCTTTATAATTTATGAATTATGATATAAATAGATTTATCTCATAACATAATATTTTGATATATTTTATATATGGTCTGATTTTCAAAAGGTATTTTAATTATTTATATGCTTATGTTCATGTTTTACTCAATATTATCCTTGTTTACCCTTACTCAGAATCTGATCTCACCCTTTTAATGTTTTGTATTCCCAATTATATTCACAATGATTTTAGGTAGGAAAACTAAAGGGGAATATCATTATGGGAGACGTCAAACATATTTCACCATTTTAGGAGAGTGTTTCCCCAATTTACAAAATTTATTGAACTAATACGATCATTGGGTGTCTGTTTGAGTCATGTATTATGTAATTCATGAAGAATAATTAAATATTAATCGACATCAAGCATGGGTGATTATATTTGATATATGAGCAAAGGATTAGTAAACCTATGGAAAATAGGTTGAGATAATATTATTGAGATCCCTAAAGATATTTATAAGGATATTCCAATGGATATCTCTAAGGAGATGTCTATTGATAAGTTACAATCCTATAGTGTTTGTGATAACCATGAATAACCTTGTATTAAATCTAAGATATCATAGATTGAAATATTATAAGTAATTTACCTTACATATGGGTTTTAATCACTAATATTTTTTCTTACTCATTTCTTTCTAGTATTACTAATTAGCCAGAACTAGAGAAAACATAGAAAACCATTAATGTTTTAGATGTGGAATGTATCGTAATTAATAAAACTAATTTTTTAATGGGAAATATTATAAATATTATCATGAAGGTGATATGAGTATTGGTTATACCTATAAGGATAATGATATTATAAATGAAAATTGAATTTTAGGGGATGTTCAAGCGTTGTAGTTTCCTATATACTTAATAATATTTGTTATATTATGGTTGAGGAACCTTAAGTCATGATTCATATTTTATGGAAGACTAAGATGATAGATTCTATGTAATTTTTTAAGAATAAAGTAAGATTATTGAGGTGTATATTTTTCAGAATTAAAATATAATGTTATATGAATCATGAAATATAATTTTTTTTTAGTATATGTTTCTAATTATGGATTGGAAACGATATGTTTAATCATTCAAATGACCTAGAAATTTTATTTATGGGTAAGATTGTATACTTTAAGAACACATGATCAATGGAAAGGTTACCATTAATATGGTCCTTATCTTGAGATAATGATATATGGATAAATAAATGATGTATTTGAATAAGTACATTTATTGATTGTAGTCTCCTGATTACTAATTATGTATTTGTTTTAAAGAGGTTTATGTTATTAGGGATGATGTATAATAATTTTTGGGACTTATGTAATATAACCAATACGTTTTAGAATAAAGAAACAACAAGGTTTTCAATATGGATAGATTGTAATTCATGATATTACTTAGAATAAGGAAAATATATTTTGAAGGTGATCACATCTTTGGAATGTGACCAACCAGAGATACGTTATTATATATGGGGGGAATGTTAATCTGAGTTAGTGTACCTCTATTTAATGTCTATTATTAAGTATTTGGATGGATTTTATGGTTATCCATTTAAGTATTTTATAAGTATATCTATCGATGATGTTTGTATTATCTTGCGATAGATGGACTTATTAATATTTAATAACATGAAAAATGTTTTTTTGGTAAAGATAGATGGAATGATCTATCATTTTATTTATGGATTACATGATATAAAAATGCTTCTGGAATGAAAATTTCAATTACATTTATTTGAATAAGAACTGAATGAGAACTATTCAAGGCATAAACAATGGTGAGATTGTACCGAAAACAAGTAAGTATATATTCCCATTAAAATTCTTCAAAATTAGGAAAAATGTATCAAAATGTCAAAGGATATCTTATTATCATTATTTTTTATTATATAAATGAAATCTTTGAAGCTTATTTTGTTTATGGTGTGGTTATTGTTATCCTTCATTAGATCACCAAAATTCTTGTGATTAGTGATGGTTATCAATCACTATGATTATTTATCTTTTTCGTCCATTCCAAATATTCAACTATGTTATCCTATGTGGATACCTAGTTATCATTTAATTTGGGTAACTGTTATTTTCGAACTATTCCATTTTAGTAAGATGTTTGGGTCTTTCTTTTTATGATATGGTTTTTTTTGAAATACACATTCACATATTAATTCCAATAACAACATGGATAAATTCTGAGGTATAAAATCATTATAAGGGGGTATAATGCAATATAAAATTATTTTTATGAGATTTTTTTTATTTATTTGATGTCTTTTGTTATATGCCTCACTATGACAAGTTTTATCTCAAACAATAGTTATATATCGTGAAGTATGAATAACACTATGTTTTTATTTTGTTGACCACAATTTCATGTTATTTTGATATATTTTATTTATTGCATAAATTAATTTTTTTTAATAACTAAACAATAATATGTTTCCTCATAAACTAGTCATTATAATGGTGGGTTAGAAAAGTATTAACTTGTTTCTAAAAATATATTTAAATGAAAATAACTGAGTTTATAAAATAATAAAATCACTTTTTATGTATTTTATTATTGTAATATATATGTAATATATTGAATTTATTATTAAAATTCATATTATATGTTTTCTAAACATTATTTAAGAACATATTCAAATTTTTAGATAAAAGTAAAATGTATCAAAAAATTTACTTTTTCTACATTTTGATGGATTGACAATTTTAAATATAGTTTTTGAAACTTTTATATATTATATTTAACAGAATAAAATTATTCTATAGATGTAGGATATTAAAATTTACATTGAATGGATATTTTATATTTTTCTGATATGTTTATTTTTTTGATAGTAAGAATATACTAAATTTTAAGTAAAAAAATATTTTTCCATGAAATTAATTTTTATTGTTAAATTATACTATTGAATGATTCTAATGTATAAATATTATAAATTTTTATCATCTAATATAATTTTGATCATTGGAATTAATTTTACCATTATGTTAGAGGTAAAAACATTTCATTCTTTTTGAAACGTTCTAACTTTTAAATAAAATTTGCATTCAGATGATGAAATTAATTTTAAATTAATTAATTTAACATTTTTGTATTGAACATTGAAAATTGGATTGAATATTTTTAATCAGTGGTTACAAATTATGTAAATAGATTTGATTAATTTTTGGGCATTATTAATAGTATCTTCAATATTTTTTACTAAACTGTTAAAAAGGTAAATTGGGTAATTAAGGGTTAATATAATATTATAAAATTACCCTAACACTTTTCCTAATATAATTCGACGAGTTATTTTAAAACTAAATAATCCTTGGGTAGAAATGGTTACATTTGGAGTCCACATTATAAATTTTGGACATCTAATATATTTTATTTAATGAGAAATTAAATATGAATTACCCAATATTTAATGAATTAATCATATTTAAAATAAATTGAAATAGATAAAATTTATATTATAAATACTAATTTGAATGATAAAATAAAAATTTTAAAATCATAATTTATTTTTAATTTTTACAAAATAAATAATTACATTAATTTCTTCTACTTTGATGATGTAGAAATTATTAAATTAAGAAAAAATCATTAAAATAATTTTTTGAAATTGATAATAACCCATAAAAGATCATTATACATGAAAAATATTATTTTTTGAATATTATTGACGGTTATCATCCATGGGTCGAGTTATTCACAATTTAGAGCCACATAGGAAATATTATGACACTTATAATATTAAATTTAATGTGATGATAATGTTGTTACATTCTTGTTTTATTAAATATAAAATTTTAATTGTGGGATTTTATAGAAGATATATTATACTATAGATAATATTATGAAATATAAAGGACATATATTATTTTGTTTATTTTTTTTAATATTTTCAAAACTTATATTTATATTAAATAATTACACAAAACTGATGTTGTAATTAATTTATTAATTAAAATATCAAATTAATGTTATTAAAAATAAAAAAATAGATATAATTCTGTATAATTTATATAATAAATTAATTTTATATATTATATATACCCATTAGGGATATAATAAATTTTTTTCACAGATAAAATAATATATTGATATTTTTATAAAAAAATGAAATGAATACTTCTAAATTTACACTATTGAATGTTTATTGAAATAATGTATTATTAAAATATTTATAAATATTAAAAAAATTTAAAAACATATAATAATAATTATTTATTGGAAAATGTTCTACATTATTTATTTATATTCTAATTGAGATCAAATAAGTAAATATTTCACCCAATTAACATTGACCTATTTTTTAACATAATTAAAAATAAAATTGAATAACTAAGTGTTAATTAAAAGGATAAGGTTTTATTTAAATTATAAACTTCTATACAACTATTATTTGATGATATTACTACATTATATAATATTATATTCAAAACTAAGTAATTTAGTAGTTCTTTTGTTGTGTTTTTATTTTTTTATAAATTAATATTTTTGGAGATTCCAAATGTGCCACTTACCTCAATTTTAAATGGGGACATCATCCCTCACAAATTAACATTACATTAAACCTTAAGTATCAGATATCACATGCATATTTACCATATTGAAATCATTAGTTACATTATAGATGTTCTTTTAATCTCATAAGGCCAATTCTAGTGCCTTTAAGATGAGAGTTAGATGGAGCACATCGAAGAAGAGGTAATCTCTTATACCATTTCATTCACACTTCATTCATCTTCTACTTCCTCTTCATGAGTTTATTTATTTATAGAATAGTAAATATAGTATTATATATATATATATATATATATGTTATTATATTTATTTGATGATCATATTTCTCTTTCTATCCATCCGATGAAAAGGGAAATCACCACGTTTGTGTTCGTATAGCGTAACGTCTCCACACCGTGGTGCAATCTTCTTTTTACCACCAAAATACATGGATGGGTATAATTATGTAAAAAATAAATAAATATTATTATTAAAACATGATATTTAATCTTAAATATAAATACACCATCCACATCAATATCATTTAATAATTATGGGAATGATATCATTACTTTTTCATACATATGACCAACCATCTCAATGATGCAATGTGATTCATTATACAAGATATTCATTAAATATTGAATATATAAAAATATATAATGAATAAATATGATATATATTATATTAATATAATTCTAGAAATCATATAACTATATCTTAATAAGAGGAAAATTAACTTATCGTACAAACATGTTTACTAAAATTAAGCAGTTATTACCTGATAGATGAGTAATAATGTTATTAACAAACGATTAATAATATGATCACTTATGATATTTTAAAAATTGAAATGATTATGGAATAAGTTAATAATATTATTTAAACCCTTTATATAGGTTATTAATACATGTATGAAGGAAACCATACCAATCTATATGGAATTATTTTGAGTTGTTTTTATTTTAGTGGTACATATGCCTTATACACCACCTATTTTTTTATATGTGATTGTAAATCCGATGAATTTTTTTATGAATATTTCCATTTATGTTATTAATTAATATAAATCTTATTATTTTATGTGGAATAATATTCAATAGATAATAAATTGGTAAGGGATAATTTTTCATTCTCATTTTAATCCAAGAATATTTATACTAATGTTTTTTTCTAGGGTATATTTATCAATTATCAACTTGATATATACATATTTATTATAAAATTTTATTTTTACTCTTATAATATTTATTTGATGTAAATTTTACCCACTAGTTAATTTTTACTAAATATTTTTAAAATAATATACTTTTGTTTTTGATACGAGGTAGTTTTTGATTTTCTGACAAAAGAAAAAAAAGAATATTTTCCATTAACTTATAAAAAATGAATACATTTTTATTCATTCATAACACATTATTTCAATGAATATTTCTTTAAAATATTTCCACTTTATTATCAAATAAATTATTTTCTATATTATTTCATGGCATTTTGAGAAATTAAAATGTTTAAGAAGAATAATGGATATTTTTTGCAAGAAAAAAGTTATATTGTTTTATCTAATTTATTTTATATCCAATATGAAATTAGTTCAATTGGATATGATTCATGTATATTATTCCAAATATTTATATGCTTTTATTACTTTTATATTGAATTTATATTTTTGAAACCCATTAGTTTTATATGGATTATGTTTTGATGGAATCTTGTTGAAGATAATCGTTATTATTCCTTCAGTTATGCTATGATGAATAATTTATGTTTTATGGAAAATTTATGAATGACTTCATTATGAGATGGGTGGAACCTATATCTCCATCAATTTAATTGGGTAGTGAATTATATCACATGAGATAGATAGGATTAGAATGGAAATTAAATCTGGCTCAGTAATACATGGTCAGAACAATAAGTAAATATGGTTCAGTAATACAGGGCTGGAAGGATGATTGATCTCCATTAAATACTTGAATTTTTCTTATATAATGTTCTTGTAAATGAGGATATGATAATATAGAAATATTTTCTAGGATTATGTGTTTGAAACAATTCCATGTTTTATGCTAATGATATTTTTTCAAGGATCATGATTCCTTTATGATTTATGCCTAATAAACTCCAATGAATTATTTCATAACAACATATTTTGATATATGTTATATGTGGTATGGTTTTTAAAATTATATTCATGTTATTAAATTCTTATTTTAATGTTTTATTTTATATTCTCATTGTTTATCCCTACAAAGAATCTGATCCTACTCTTTTTATGTTTTATTATCCCTAGGGTATAAATTATGGATTTAAGTAGTAAAAGTAAAGGGGAAGATCTATATGGATCAAGATTATTTCAAATAGATTTTTGTAGAGATGATTTATTTTTCAATGGTGAATAATGTGTCAAAAATAATTATATGATAATTTTTTCTTTCCCGGTTTAATAATTTTTTATGATATTTTCATGAAACCCATTTCTCTCTATGGGTTTATAATATTTGAATTAATATTTTATAGAACCCATTAATATTCTATGAATTATTTTTGGTTCAATGATAGTATTATCATAGCTATTTACATTCCATGGGTTAATAATTATTATTATAGATATTGTTATAGACTTGATTTTTTAGTGACAAGTTAATCTTTTTTATGAATAGAATAATTATTGGTTTTATGGGGATTTTGATGAAATGAAAGATTTATATATTTTATTCATGTTGGTTTTTATTGGACACTACTTATACTATGCATGCACCCGGATAAACCTAGGTGAGCCTATTATCGCATATATAATGGGTTGGACCAAATATTGATTTATGGAAATTGATATTGAAGTCTATTGTATGGTAATTCAATTTGTAAGGGTCCAATAATTGTATTGTGAGGATAATGTCTCAATATACCAACATATTTTCATTAACGTTTCCATGGGTTATAAATGCTTACTTTGATAATGTTTAATGAATTTATAATGATAAAATATGTTATTTTAATATTTATAGCTATGAAATAAATCGTTATATTGGTAATAAAAATATTACGTTATTTTCACTCAAAAAAGAAATTGTTTTGGTTAAACACACTTATTATAAGTTATTATCTTAATGATTATTTTAACAATTATAAAATATTTAGGTGATAAAATTAATTTAATTTTATAAATTATAATATTAAAGGTTATATTGTATAAATTTTAGGATATTTATGAAAATCTTAATTTTTATAGACGGTAGTAAAAAATAATGATATTTTAAAGAATTATTTAATTTGTAATAAATTATGTTATTTAAGTGTCCAATAATGTTTTAAATAAATTTTTAAGTGAAAATAATTTTTATTTGGATATATATAATCCACTAATTTTCTTTTTAATAAAGTTTATATCGGTTATCAATATATGTTTGTTATGGGGTTAAAATATGTGTTTTCTAAAAAATTGTTTTAAAATGAATAAAATTCATTCTGTAAAGTTAAAAAAATAATACCAAATTTGGAATTTTTTAAATGATATATATTGAATCTATACAATTAACCATTAATTTATATTAAAAAATTCTTATTATTTGTCCAATAGTTAATATATTATCATCATTCTCTAAAAAATACTCTTCTTAAAAACCTGATATCTTGCATCAACTACATGATTAATATTAAACTAAATATATAAAAATAATTTATTTCTATGTCAAAAAATTGAATCGGTATTTTTATTATGAATAATATATATTTTATAATAATATAAAATTAATTTTTGACCAAACTGAATACCGAAAAAATTAAAATTAATCACAGCTTTTAAAGTAAAAATTATATTAAAATCTGACCAAGCGTAAAACGTATGGGGCTAGATGGAAATGAAATTTTACAGAAAAACCATTGTATTTCCATATATACATCTTATCCATTAATTAATCTATCATGGTTAATTATTGGGACCTATTTAAATTTAAAAATTTGGGTGCACTAAACATTAATTTGAAAAATACCTTGTATATCCTCCCCCCCACTTATATAAGGCCACCACATCTCCCACACAGTTCATACATTCAAAATCAATTATAATGGTGAAGACATCCCCGAATTATGTCTATATAACCATCCACTAATCCTATAATCCTTCATTTGGGAAGAAATCAACCCCAACAGCCCATTTTTTGTATACTAAAAGGAGTTACCCATGAAAGTGGTAATGTTCATCAATGTAAATTTTTGATTTATTTTTTTCTTCAAATCTTTTAATTATATATTTAACACTATTATATAATAAAATTAGAACCCTAAATATAATTATATTACTTTTTAGTAAGGTTATGACCTCCACCCTAAAAAACATCCAACAAATGTGTTATAAAATCTTCATTTGTGTGGACGATAGTCTACCACCTCACGTAATGATGTCGTTCATTATTCCATTACCACCTATAATGGTTTGGAATAACGATGTACATAATATATATATATGGTATTTATGATATTGATAACTCAATTATACTAATAGATTCATTATTTCATATATACCCTTCTTGTGTCTCATACATTAGGGGATATGATAAAGTTTATCATGTGTATAGAGGACTACTACCTCGTGAATTGATGTGAAGTGTTTCTAACTATCAAGAACATTGATGGAATTAAGGGATACTATACTAAATATATCTAATTTATAATAAAAGATTTATATATTCACAACATAATAATATTTTTTTAACTTAATTATCACTTTCTTTTTACAATTTCACGGAATAAAAAAGAGATAATGTCATTCGTGAATGTGAGGACTACTACAACTTTGATGCAATGTGATTATTCTTTTCTCATCACCACATCAAAATAATGATATATTTATTATTATATATTATTAAATTAATTGGTATTTATAATATTATTATATTTTTATAAATATAAATGTTACTTACATTCATTCTATAATGATCATTGAAAAATGGGAATGTTAATAATGTGTAGGTTTGAAATATCGTCTCCATTATTGTATTGTTGGTTAAT
Organism: Viscum album; assembly: GCA_963277665.1. Lineage (NCBI taxonomy): Eukaryota > Viridiplantae > Streptophyta > Magnoliopsida > Santalales > Viscaceae > Viscum > Viscum album. The sequence goes on along the minus strand of OY728156.1, from coordinate 1,799,115,407 downwards.
TTTTAAAAAACAACATTAATTATTGATTTTAATAATCAATTTATTTTACAAATATAATAATAATTTAATTATTATTCTAGAAATTTTTATATAATGACCTATTTGATCGTAGTCAACCTACAAAATTCATTTCGAAAGATAAACCAAATATATTCAAAACACCAAACATAAGAAAATTTATCAATTAATTATAACCTATTAATATGTGAAGTAAAAGTAATAATAAACATTAAAATTATTATCATTAATTTATAAAATTTTCATAATTTTATAATTCTAGATTATAAAGATACATGTGAAAATTAAAAATCTAGGTAACAGACATTGTCATAATTTAATTTCATTAAGGGAATTCTAGGGGTTATGCACCATTATTACTTTATAAGGCCTACATTCCAAAATATTGTCAATATATATTAAGAATTAATATATTATAATTATAATTAATGTTTTTTATTGTCATTAATAAATGGGTTTTACAATTATTGTGTTTTCATGTGATATGGCTCCTTTTTTGGATGAAAATAACTTTTTAGGGTTTTCCTTAAAAATCTATTTCTCAACTATGTACATATTTATAGAATTCAATTTGAAATGTTTTTATATGGGAATAATTATTTTATTGATTTTTTTTTCATTTAATTTTTTTCATATTTTTTAAAAGTAATTATTTTGTTTGTTTTAAAAATAATAAAGACAAAATAAACTCATGACACCACGATTTTGATTTAATTATTAGATTCCTTTTAATGATTTGATGTTTTCATAAAAGAAAAATAAATATATTTCAATTTTTTGGTAATTTTTTATTGGAAATGGTTATTATAAAGAAAAATTGTTTTTATTGAAAACATTACATTGAATGTAAATGAATTTTAATATCTAAAACTTATTTTCATTCGAGATTAATAGATATTTTACATTGATAAATTTTTTTATTCATGTTGGAGTTCATTGAAATCATAAATGATGGTTTGGTCTAGATAGTGCTTGATGGGACCATTATTTTTATAGAGACTACTCTTTTGTGAAGGGATGTGAAGTGATTTTCAATATCATGTAAATGAAATGTAATATGCGTAAAAATAATAAATACATATGATATAAATGAAATAATAATGATACTCATGACATAATAATCTTTCTGTAAATATAATATAATATTTTATTCTTTATATTTCCTGCACTGAAAAACTGATAGTGTCCATCATGGACGTGTACTCTATCATCTTCTGGAGGTGATATGATTATTATTTTTTCATCAAAATAGATATATATATATATATATAAATATTTAATTATATAATATTTTATTTAGGATATAATTATATCTCTGAATTAAAAAATGTTACTAGCCTTCTTTCTAAAATGATTTTTGAAATATGGGAACATTACACCTGTGTACGTACTAACTAAGATCTATATGGTTATAAAATTGGATAATTTTTCATTACCATATTTACTAATTGATTTTAATGAGTATAATTGATATATAAATTTGATAATTATTTTCATCATTATAATTATATATATGTTTATGTAATTAATCCTTTGACCAATTTCCCTGTACCGATGTTATTATGAAACATAAACAAATATGGTGAAAACAACAAATATAATCATAATTGATTTTTTTAATTTTTTATAACATGTAATTAAGTGAAATAAAATTAATATTAAATAGGAAATTTTTTAGAAATTAAGTTAATAATAAACATACTTTTAATATTCATGAAGTAAAATACACATGTGACATGTCAGACTAAAGGCAAGGGACTTCATCACAATTCCCTTTAAATAAGGCAATTCTTGAAGTTTTGAAATTTTATTTATTTATTAAGTGTATATAAATCCCATTTGAAATTATATATCAATATTTTATCTATTAAATTATATATTTTTTTCAATGACTTTTATAACTGGGTTATATGATTCAAGCGTTCCTCCTACGATAAGGGGCTATTCGATGAAAAAATATCACTTTTATTATTTTCATTAAAAATCTATTTATAATCAATTTCGATTTTTTTTTAAATGATAATTTAAATTTGTTTAGATCAGAATAAAAATATCTATAATGATTATTTAATGACTATTTTAATTTCTCTCAATGGATTTCAAAAGGATTTTGTTTACGTCTTTTAAAAAAATGAGGATAATGACTTTTTCATCCATCATATCTACTATAATAAATATATATAATTATATATATTTATAAATTCTATATAAAGATTAAATTATTTCATAAATTAAAATATGAATTTAATTTTTTTTTGGAATTTTGGTTTTGAAATAGATTATCAATTAAAGCACATTTTTTTATTTACAATGGTCCTTTAAAAGATAATGGTATTTTAATATCTAAATTTTAATTGTATATGAGATTAAAATATATATTAAAATGATAAAAATTAAATTATTCTTAGTGTGGTTTTCTAAAATTATTGATTATTGGTTCCCAAGATATCCCTCAGTGATCATTTTATAGTTTTAATGATGGGTGCAATAATATAGTGCTCCAATGATATGAGTAATGATTAAATTCTTGGAAGAATAATTTTAGAAGTTGGATTTATAGTTATTCATACCTTTTAGGGTCGAGTAAGTGTTCTATAAGGGTTTTATAATTTTTCCATGAAATTATGTCCTAAATTACCAAGATGAATTTTCAATACATTATAATTATATTTCTGTGAAATCATTTAATTTAAAAAATGTAAAATAAATTTTATTTTTTAATAGATCGATATTTCCTTATATGTGTTAATTTTTATGTTATAAAGAAAGGGGTTTTAATTTGTTTTATTATTTCACATTGAACTAATGGTTTCTTTCATTTTTTATTCTGAACTACGATATTTATGCTCATCCCATGTGTTAAGATATTTTGAACATTATGTATGGATAGAAAAGGTATTGGAAGAGGCCACGCTTAATGTCATGGAGTGTTTTCATGAAAAAAAATCACGCTTTATTTTTAAAAGTTATACAATATGGAAATATTGATACTAATAATATGTTTCCCCTTTTTATTTTTATAGTTTTGTTATGTGTGAGTTATGTACCAATTATCTAATACTATAAACATTGAAACATCTCAACAGTGTAATGAAGTAAATTTTTAATTAAAAATAGTGATTACAAATTGTCTAATTTCCTGTCCTTATAAGAAGATCGATATCACATGGCAAATGAATATTTTATTTTGATGAATGATTCCTTTCTTCAAGAGTAATTCCTTGTTTTCATTTTTAATGATCAATGAATTGTTGTGTGTGAATATCTTAATTTTATACCAATGAATATTTATTATATCATTTTAAAAATATTTTTTTCATATGATTAATGATGAAATTAAATTGTTAATAATTATGTTTACCATTAATTAGAATATTATATCATTCTTATTGTGATTATTTTTCCTTAGTCCATGAAGTTTTATACCAAATGAAATATACATATAAGGTATTTATATTTAAGATGTTGATTACTAGATGTTGAATATGAAAAGAGGGATATAGTGGGAGATGATATTAATCATTATAATCATATATTTAATAAATCCACGATGTTAAGTGTTTTTTATAATTCCCAATAACACTAAACCAAAAAGGTCCTTAAAAACATAAGTGATCCATATATTAAAAATTTTATATTAATGTTTTTAATGGAGAAAATAACGTCATATTATTCAGTTTCTAATCCATAAAAATATTTTTGTGATTTCAGCACCGCATTTAGGAGTTTGAGATTGGGTCTGTTATATATACAATTAACATGAGACCACTGCTTCTTATGTTTTCATTATGGTCATCATGTGTTTTTTTAAAATCATGTGAACATTTTTATATTATGTTATAATTTATTTCAACAGAATCCCAAGGACACTATAGTTGGTATAAATGGACAAGAATAGATATCTATTTGATCTTGATTGAGTAAAAACTTGTGAGTAACATTGTTATAATCTTACAGATAATTATTTGTATATGAAAATGCCTTATAATTTTGGAAATGATAGAGAGATTGATTTTAAATAAATTACAATAGTGTCTCAATACAACTAGTAGAGGTAAATTAGAATAATAATGTATAATGGTAATAACATCAAAAATGGAAAAACAATTTTGACCTGATTATCACATTATGCATGAAAAAATGTCCCACTACGTAGGTTGGTTGACAGTCAAGGGGGAAATGTTTTGAAAATTTAAAAACACATTGAGAACCATCTGGAAGGATATAGATAATGATATAGAACGAACATGTTATAACTAAAGGTGTTATAGATTGAACCAAATGTTTCATTGAGAATTTATAACTGATTATCCATGATTATGAGGTTTCCCATTATGATTATTGTTTTTACACAGCGATTTTTGGATTTAGTCAATGGATTGAACCTATTGGAACCATGAAAATTAATAATGTAATATATAATTAAATTATTATCTTCCTAGTGAAATTAAATTCTATGAAATATGGAATGAATAATACCATATCAATTCTCACAAAAGATTATCAAGATATGAAATATTTTAATATTTATAATGAATAATGGAGAGAATAATGATTTATTGAATTCTTCAAAAAGAATTATCTAAATTATTTCTGTGGTTTAACTTATCCACTTTTTATAGTGAAATAGATCAATAGCATTGAAAAGGAATATTATATTAGATAGTTCTTGGAGAATGGTAAATTAATTTTATAGTTCCATCATTTGGAAGTATAAGCTGACCAATAGTAGACCCTTATAAAAATATATGTAATCATGAAGAAATTTACTCCATAGTGTGGGATAAGTTTAAGATATTACTTTCCATTATGTACTTTGCTCAAATCCTTTTATAAAAATTGAGAAGAAATTCCTTAATCTAATTTTGAATGATGAATAATCTATTTCCAACTATGTGGAAAATTTTTGAAGACTTGTGGGGTACTCTTAAATTGTTATTATCTAAATATAACATAAGGATGATTCATTATTCAGTGAAAAAAACCATGTTTCTAAATTTTGATAGAAATAAGTAACATTATTTCATAGATTAAATCATTTAATTTTCCATCAAGGTAAAACTGGAGATAGAACATACCCATAAATTTAATGGAATTGATAAAAACTATGGAATTCTATGTTAAATATTAAAACCATCAAGATGAGAAGATGAGATTTAATTTCTAAATAATGTGTTGATAGAAATATGAGGGATTTTATTTGAAATATATTAGAAAATATATTTATGTATGGAATGGAAAGTAATTGAGTGGATGAATACTGATGAAATACGAGGAAGTTAGCTAATTATAAAAAATTAAAAAAAAATCAACAGAATTATCCACCCATACAAAAATGTCTATAATGTAAGGAGTGTATGAATTATGATGACCAGTGATCAGATCTGATTAATAATGATGATTATAATCACCAAAACCCACTCCTATAGAGAGATAATGGGAAATATCATGTGATCACAATTTCTAATGAGGGCTTTGATAACGATTTAATAACCAAGAACCTCCTGGTCCATGCCTATGCCAAATTAATGGTGTTTGGCATGCCCTCTACCAATCATGTTCGGATCGTAAGGGCTGAGTCTCGGTGGCAGGATGTCGTCGTGGTGTCAACCATTGGTGATTCACCGATCGATTTGACATCGATCGGTGGAAGAGGGGCTTATCGGGGTTTTTCTTCCACAGTTTTTCCCATAACGCAAATTTTATGTCTTTTTAACCTTATAAAAGTTGTTCAAGGCCATTTTTATCCCCATAATCAATGTTTTAAATTCCAAAGAGGGGGAAGACCCGCAATAGACCCAGGATGTGTGTCCTTGTAACACATTTTCCTCTTTTTAAATAAAATACATTAACTCACAGCTATTATCACCTCTTCCTTAATGAGAATTATTAAATAGAAATTAATTCCATACTTTGTAACCACCCAACCACATGGTGAAACCACGATCCATATTTAAAGACCCTCCAGATCTTGATATTCTGTAACGTGAGGATATCATCTTTATATCGCACTAGATTTACTTCCTTCTTCTTCTTGGATGGTTTCTTTCTCTCCTTCGTGCATTTGGAGTCCCATTTCCCGAGATGAGTGGTGAGCCTCTAGTGTAGCCTTTCCTGCTCATTCAATGAGTCCCTGATTTTACCCAACTGCAAGTCACGCGTCCCCAGTTCTTGGCATGCAGAGATAAATGTCAATATTTGATCATCTAAGTAGGGATTTCCACTCGTATATTTTTATAGTGTATCATTTGGGGTGGGTTTCAAAATGTTTACTAGGGGGATGGATAAACCAAACCCTAATGAAGATAATAAATAGACATTTAAAGAATGAAGGGGCATGTTTGATGTTTTTTCTATAACTCATTATCCATGATTTATGTGTTGTCAATCATACATGATTATTCCTAAGGAAAATCTTGTTCGTTGGTCGTCTTATTATAACGTACCGGTTCCGTAAGCCACATTGAGGTTCCCCAAACCCGGTTGGTCATATGGCCTCATGTGCATTTCCCCAAACGCTAGAGGCTGACGACAAGAATTATGGGCCTTGTCTGTCATAGTGGGAAAATTATGCCCTCATTGGCAGAGTAACACAATGGAAGTAGAAATATATATATAATAGTGGAAGCAGTAATAATACATACCAAAATAAATAGTGGAAGACTGACGCAATAAACTAGATCACATATATATAATAATTATGCATGATACATATGTCTAGGAAAGTAGCCAAACAAGTCAAAATGATGGAATACATAAATAACCAAAATAAAAAAGGAAACAGATAAACTATATAACATCGCAATCCTCTACTTTTTCCCATGATCTCCAGCTCCACAACATCATGTAACTAAAGTATAAGGGAACTTTCCCTTTTCTATACCTACAACAATATAATCAGTTTAGGCCCAAAATCATGACCCAAAAAGGGTGTGAGAGTAAATCCCAGTAGGTAACCACCCAAAGATCTGTTCCTAATAGTCAGTGAATATATATGGAAGGTATGAAGTAAAGAACATTAGATAACATGGAAGTACTCAGTAGTAACCATTCCTATAGTTCAAATAAATCAATATCACATAGTAAGTAAACAACTATTCAAAGAAGGTAACCCTCTATGCTGTACTCATAGCTTAACCCCTTTGTTTTAACTTAAAAAAAAGCATGCAGCTAAACCCAATGGTAACCCTATGGGAAGTACTCTTAGCCTATCCCCTCAGATTCAGTTATAAGGATATAACAAAGACTCTCTGAGGAAGCACTCTCATTTAATTCCCCTTGTAGTAAAAAGTGAATAAAATACTCTCTGATGAAGATCACACGGTCAATTAAACTTATAGTATAGTGTGAGTAAAATACTCTCAGAGGAAGATCACACGGTCCATTTACTATATAGTCTACTACAACCGGTTCTCACGTCTCTTTGTAAGTCAAACGAGCATAGCAATGCGATACAGCCAAAGTAATCCTCAAGAACTACATGGGTCAACATTTTACAACATAACATCATGTCAGAAAAATACAATCACTCCATCATATCAGCACTAGGCATGGGAAATAGGAATGTCATCCTAACAGGCTAAGCGGACCAAACAGCCATAAACAAAACTTTCATGAGAAACATGCAAGTCAGCCTAACAGGCTAATAAGACCAAACAGCCATAAACAGAACATAAATGGGAAAACACTTCTAAATAATATTATTTAAACCTATTCACAATCTAGTATATTTTACTCATGCATACATGCATGGAATGAAATTAACAGGGTTAAAACTATAAACACGCAATACGCCATTCAAGGTTATTGGTCAAATTTTCACATATAACTCCATGACATTCAATAGAAAGGCACAAACCACCTATCTCGGTTTTGGGAGATCTATATAAGTGAACCTCAAGCCTTGAATCTCCCATGAACAAAGTTGATCTACAAAAAATTCTAAAATGATCAACCGATGATAACCTAGGATAGAATAAAAATCAGGAAACAATGATCTAGAAGAAGGAAGAGCTTACCGCTACGGTTCCAACGCAATCGACGACAGTCAATTTGGAAAATGGATGCTCGGTCGGGTGCTCAGAGATGGATCGTGGTCGGACGTGTTCTCTCAGATGATCTAGGTCGAGAGGAAGATAGTTGTGTCCGTCAGATGCGACCATAGTACGTTTAATGAAAAAAAAATTACATGACATGTACATTATAAGTACATGGTGTTTACTTTCTCTTACCGAGCCCTGATTTAGGTGGCCTCCAGGTCACTTCACACAGCCCTGTGTAAGGCCCTTACATAGCCAGCACCCGGCTACCTACGGTAATCGAGTACTCAGTGTGTACTCATAAAGTACACGGCATGTACATTGGAAATTTCAAAAAACTCCTATTTTTCCTCAAAGCACCAAAAAATGGAAAGATACATAAAAGAAGATCCAGGTTCTTACAAAATCCCCCCTTAAATGAATTCAACCACGAATTTCCCTGACATGGCAGAGAAGAATAATCCCTGAACAACTCTGACCACTGTGATCGTACATCAGCCTCCCTCTCCCAACTCTCGTCATGTACTCGCCAGTGCAGCCATGGGACCCATACCAGTGGAACAGACCAGCCATGGAGACCCTTCACACCACGATGAAAAATCAAAATATGATGCTCCTTTAACGATTCATCCACCTCTTACTCAACCTCCTTGGGTTTAAAAACATGAAAATTGTGTCAGAAGTGGCATTGAAGATGGGGAACATGGAAAACATCGTGCATAGCCCGGTACCTCTGAGGTAATTGCAACTGATAGGCAACCGGCCCAACTCTCTCCAACACCTCAAACAGCCCGATGTACCTTGATGAAGGATTACCCTATCTCTGAATCCTACTGTATCCCAACCTGGGTGTGACATGTAAGAAAAACTGGTCCCCGACCTCGAACTCCAGAGGTCGTCTCCGCTGATCAGCATAAGACTTATATTTTGACTATGAAGTAGCCATCCTCTTCCAAATAAACTCTTTATGCTCTGTGGTCTCCCGAAAAAGACAGGGTCTCATCATAGCTACCTCTCCTTCATCCATCCAACATAATGGTGATCAGCATTGCCTACCGTACAATGTATCGTAAGGTGACATGTGAATAGTTTCTTGAAAAATATTATTGTAGGAAATCTCCAAAAGAGGTAAATGTTTCTCCCAATAATCTCCAAAATCCATAATGCATGCTCAGAGCATGTCCTCATCACCTAAATCATATGCTCGTACTGGCTATCTATCTGGTTATGGTAATATTCACTCAAAAGTACCTATTTACACAAAGCCTTCTGAAGCTCGTGCCATACCCGAAGAGTAAACTGTGCATCCCTATATGAGACAATGGAGTGTAGAACAACATGTAGACGTACAATATCTTGGATGTAAAAACGTCCCATCTCATCAACAGTGAAGGTGTCCTTGAATGGAAAAAAGTGAGCAACCTTCATGAGTCTATCAATGACAACCCATACTGCATCATTCCCTCGCAGGGACCCCAGCAAACCGGTAACGAAATCCATCGCGACATCATTTCACTTCTAGTTAGGAATGGGTAACTACTGAAGAAGCCATGTTGGTCACTAATGCTCTGCCTTCACATGCTGACATATGGAACACCTCATTAAAAAACTAGAAACATCTATTTTCATACCTGGCCACCAATACTGGCTGTGTAGATAACAATACATCATGGTGATGCCAGGATAAGCTGCCCAAACTGAGGAATGAAATTCCCACATAAACTCCTCATGTATGTCTGTTGACAACAATACGTGCCCCTGGAAATGAAAGATATAGTCCACACTTATGGTCCATATAGGAAGAAGGTTCTCTCCCGACACACTTTCACGTAGAACTAGGCCTTCTGAATCTGTTAGTTTCTACATTAGAACTCTATCAAGAAGAGTATAGTTAGTAGCTACAGAAAAATGAAATATTTTCTCATATCTGTCGTGCACCTCAAAATGCATCTCAATGAAGATATCCATAAGCTTCCACTGACTGAGGGCCTCCTGAACTGCCTGTATCTGAGCCCTCCTTCTCAAAGTTTCAGCCACTACGTTTCCTTTCTTCGGAGAGTAGGCAAGCTCAAAGTCAAAGGACTGAAGATAATCAACCCATCTTCGCTATCTCAAATTCATATCACGCTAAGTAAATATATAAATGGTGCTTTTGATGTCGGTGAAAACAATTAAATGATCTCCCAGAAGATAATTTGTCCAACAACGTAAAGCCTGGACAACAGCAGCCAACTTCAGATCATGCGTCAGGTAGTTCCTCTGATGTGGCATCAACTACCAAGACTTGTACTCAACGACTCCTAATCCCTGCATTAGAAATCTCCCAACATGATACCTAATGTATCATAGTAAACAATATATCCATTTCACGACTCTAGAAATTATAGTATTGGTGCTGATGTCAACCTCACATTTATCTCTTGAAAGGATGACCCACAAAAATATAACCCCATGAACTTTCCCCCATTCTTAGTCAGACCCGACATTGGTTCCACTAAGTATGAAATGTCCTATATGAAATGTATGTAGTATCCATACAACCCTAGAAAACATTTTACATCAAATATGGTCTTCTGATGCTCATTGGAAACTACTACTCTCACTTTCATAGGTTCTACTAACACTCCAGTCTCTGAGATAACATTACCCATGAAGTGAAACTGGTCCATCCAATAGTGGAATTTTGGGAGTATAGCATATAACTGATGATTTGTCAGTGTACTCAGAACGATCTCAAGATGGGTATCATGGTCGTGTCGAGAGTGAGAGTACATAAATATATAATTTTTGATTACAACCACAAAAGAATACAAATATGGATGGAACACTCGTTCATCAGTTCCATGAAAACTACAGGCATGTTCGTGAGACCGAACGACATAACTATGTTCTCATATAGACCATTCATGCTCTGAAAGGCTGTAAGAGGTATATCATATGGTCTAACGTGAAACTGATGGTAAATAGATCTCATGTAAATCTTCATGAACACTCGGGCTCCGTGAAGATAATAAATGAGATCAACAATCCTTAGTAAGGGATATCAGTTTTTGACTGTCAACTAGTTCAACTTCTGATAATCCACACAATGTCTGAGAGTAAAATTTTCCTTCTTTGAAAATAGGATAGGAAAAACCCAAGGAGAAGTACTGGGTCAGATGAGACTCTTTGCCCGCAACACCATTAACTGCTTCTTGAGCTCATGTAACTCTGGTGTAGCCATCATATAAGGAGGAATCACCACTAGTGCTGCTACTGGAACAAGCTCAATCGAAAAGTCGACCTCTCGCTTTGGAGGAAAACCTGAGAAGTCCTATGGAAAGACGTCCCAGAAACGATCCACCACTTGAGGAATGTCTATCTGTGGATCCCCTGGTCATCTAGATATATACTAGAGATCTAGGCAGTAAATGCTCCCAACCCATGATGCTCGGGTACTACTCTTCTGACATGGACATACCATTCGTGCATATTAAGAAACGATCAGCCCTTTGGTGATGTGATAATCACCTTATGATGATAGCAATCGACAATTTCTAGAAAGGGAACTAACCAATACATTCCAAGAAGGAAATCATAGCCTGTCATCCCTATGAAATAGAGGTCCCAAAAGAAGTGACACCCACTAACCTAAAGAGGGATCTCTATGCACTGACAAACACCAGTCGTTCTAAGCCCCAACGGAGTCTCTAGTGTCAAGATATCAGCACAAGAAAAGGTACAAAGCCCAAGGCTCTCCACAAAAGCAACAGATATAAAGCTATGGGAATCCTATGTATCAAAAATAGCATAAGATAAAACTATTGAAAATAGGATTGCAACTCGAACAATAGAGGGTATGGGATCCTGCTCTTGTTGGGTTTGATCCACTACAAGTGTCTAGCCTCTACCACAACCTAGTGACCTGGATTGACCACTCTGAGCTGATCCACCCTACTGTCACTGAAGGACTGGAGACTGACTACCACCACCGCGACCTCCACCTCGACCTACACATCCGAAAGAACTCATGTTCCCAGACTAGTGAGAATCTTTCGGCACTGCTCTTGATCGAGGAGTCATAGAAGAAAAACTTTCACCAGCTGCTGGTGGAAAGATCTGACAAAAGCGCTGAAGATGACCCATCTTGCCACAATATCGGAACTCCATTGGGTCTTTATGGCACTAAAACCTTGTATGACCACACTTCTCGCACTGGTAACACACCACCTGGCTTCCAGAAGATACATCCCGCCTACACAGATCTTCTTGTGCAGTCTCCCTACGGTGCTTCCTGCTATCAGCCGGTGAAGCACTAACCCTGGATATTGAACCGCCCATGCTCACAACTCCAGAATCCCTCAGATTGTGCTCCATGATCACCACCTAGTTGACTATAGAAGATATCGACATCAACCTGAAGATGTTCACCAGGGATCACATATTCTATCTGAGACCATTCTAAAACGTTCGTGCAAGGAACAACTCATCTCCCCCTAGAAAGGGTGTAAAGTGATAAAGATCGGTGAAACAATAAGAAAACTCTAGAATAGAAAGAGTACCATGCTACAGACTCATGAAAATTCAGGCTCGATCCGCCCTCAAGGTCTCTGGAGATAAGTAGTCATAGAAGGTGCAACAAAACTCATCCAACACCCTAATTTGTTGGCTTCCTGCCTGTGAGATCACATCCCACCACCTCTTTGTGGAGTCTTTCAGAATATAGGTAGTGATCTTGACCCTCCTCCCTGGAGGTGTCTCCAGATTCTTGAAGATCATCAATATAGATTCTAGAAAGGACTCTGCAGTCTAGGGTCCCCCCATCCCCTAAAAAAGTGGGAGGAGGATGCTCCTGAAAGACCCACATCAGTTCTTCCATAGATGGAAAGGTTTCAGTACTCACTCGAGGGTCTACATCATCCAAATAAATCCCTCCTTTAACTGTCCATCGACATCTGTGTCAGGTATAACTATTTTTGCTAACACAGGCACAATTGGAGGATCTTCAAGATGTACCTAATCAGCCATATCTGGCGTCTGATCACTGACCTATAACTGGCAGACAATCGGAGGACATCTCAGTGGTATGACTCTGCAAGGTCAAGTGCACAACATAGATCAAGATTAACAGGGACTGAAAACTATGTGTTCAAGAAAGGAAAATGAGAAGGAAAGTATTCAAGTTTTTCAAAAGATGACTACACGACGTTTATAATGCCTACACGGTGTGTTTCCTTAAGCCTTTAACATGGGTGTTTACTCCTTCCACAATTGGTTGGGAAACACCACAATCACACAATGTGTTTTCCAAACACACGGTGTGTACTTTACTTCTGTTCCGCTGCACATGTACTTCTTCACGACTAAGCCACATGGTTCTCCTAAGACAAGACTACACGGTGTGTTCGTGCTAGACATGGTGTGCACTATTCAAGCTTATCTGACCTGTGTTGTTAGTGAAACGGTCAGGTACACGTCTCACTCTACACGGCGTGTTCTAGATGGACACGGCGTCCACATGAAGGAGTTCTCTGACCTATGTTGTTCATTACATTATTGGACTCTCAAGTTACACTACACGAAAAGTTCCACACGGACACTGTGTGTATTTGAAAAGGCTCAAACGACCTGTGTTGTTAGTCACATAGGAAGACATGTGGTCTCTACCCACTGCTTGTACGTTCGGTACACGACATGTCCTACCAATAAATTACCAAGCCCATTTATCTTATCACACAGCATGTGACACGGTTAGGCACTATATGGTGTGTACATATAGTACGCGACAAGTACATATGAAAAACGTTTCATTCCTGAAAAAAAATGACACAGGAAATGTGTTCATAACTACACGCCACATATTCTGGGTTTTTTCCAGACAGTAAGCCTCAGAAACTTCTATGGTACCAAGAAAAACACTGAAAAAAACTATTAAGGTGCCAAATTTTGATATGTGAGGGACCATACTCCCCACGAATCAAATCTTGGAATATTATACTTGTCATAAAAAAGAAAATAAAGGCATTGATACACTAAATATCGATTCATGAGGGCCCATAACACCTCATGAATAAAAGTTTGGAATTCATTCAAACATGACCTTACACAAGAAATACCATATCAAAAGAATGTATTCTATCAAGGAATATATCAAAACAACATGAATATCTAGCACAACATCTATTAAAACAATATGCAACCACTAATTCACCCTAAATGGCATGGGAATAATGAATGACATGTGATTTCTAGCAACAACCTATATAATGGATGAAGTGGCATACCCTCATCTCATCAGGTAGAAACTGAAATAGAACCTCAATAACATCAATGATAACAACAAAAATCATGTGAATTACCCAACAACAAAATCAAATCATCTGAAAAATTGAAAAATAGAAAAAATTTCAATATTTGAGGTAAATTAGATTTTCCCTGTACACGATTTAGCTACTGCTAGGAACAACTTATTACTAATTACCCATACTATCCAATCCTTGGAAATAGACTATAAAAAGTAAGTCAAGAATAAAAGATATCCTCAGATACCACTTTGTAACGTCTTGGTTCCAGAAGCCACCCAGAGCTGCCCCATACCTGGCTGGTCACATGGCCTCAAGTGCATTTCCTAGTATGCCAAAGGCTGCTGACTAGCATCGAGAACCTTGGGTATGATAGTGAGGAAACTATGCCCTTATTGGAAGAGTAACACATCATATGTTGAAACATATACACAATAGCAGAAGCAGTAATAATCCATACAACAATAAACAATGGAAGACTAAAGAAATAAACTGAAGCACACATATATAATATTGATGCTTGATAAATATGTCTAGAAAAGCATCCAAAAAAGTCACAATGCTAGAATAGATTAATAACCAAAATATAAAAGAAAACAGATAATCTCCACAGCATTACAAGCCTCATCTTGGTCTCATGCTCTCCAACTCTACAACATCAAGTACTTGAAGTAGAAGGGTGCTTGCGGTTATATATACCTGCAACAATATAATATGTTTGGGACCAAAAGCATCAACCAAATATGGTGTAAGACTAAATCCTAGTAGGTAACCACCCAAAGGTCTGTGCGTAATAGTCAGTGAATATATATGGAAGAAAAGAACTAAACAGTAGTAGAAGACATGGAAGTACTCAGCAATAACCATTCCTACAGTTCAAAGTAATCAATATCACATTGAAAGTAAAAAATATATTCAAATAAGGCGACCCTCTAGGTAGTACTCACAACCTAACCCCTCTGGTTCAACCAAAACAAGAAAATAATGCATCTAAACACAACAATAACCCTATGTGAAGCATGCAAAACCTATCCCCTATGGTTCTGTTATAAGGATATCATAAAGATTATCTAAGGAAGCAGTCTCAGTCAATTCCGCTTGTAGTCAAAAGTGAATGAAATACTATGAGGAAGCTCACATGGTCAATTCCCATTATAGTCTATAGTGAATAAACGACTGTCTGAGGATGCTCACACGATCAATTCCCCTTGTAGTCTACTTCACTAGGTTCTCACAGCCATGTGTAAGTCAAATGAGTATAGCAATGCAATACGGCCAATGTAAGCCTCAAAAAATACTTGGCTAAATAGTCTAATATATAACAGCATGTCAAAAAACACAATCACTCCACCCTATCAGAACAAGGAATGGTAAATAGGCAAGGTAACCTAATAGGTTAAGCTGACCAAACAGCCATAAACAGAACATGCATGGGAAAACACTTCCAAAGCATAGTAATTAACCCTAATCACAATCTAATATCCTCCACTAAGTCATACATGAAAGGATGGAAATTGATAGGGTTAAAACTGTAATCACGCAATACCCTATTCATAGTAATTAGTCAAAATTAAACATAATCCTCTAATAATTTAAATGGAATGACACAAACCACCATCCTCGGTGTTGGGAGATCAATATAAGTGAACCTCAAGCCATGAATCACCCATGAACACTATAGATCTACAAAAATATCTAAAACATTCCACCAATGATAACTTGATAAAGAAGATAAATCTGGAAACAAATATATAGAAGAAGGAAGTGATTACCACCACATTTCCAATGCAATCGATGGTGTTCGATTCAGACAACAGATGCTCAGTCAGGGGCTCAGTGAAGAATTGTGGCCATACGGGCACTCTTGGATGAACTAGGTCAAGAAGAAGATAGTTTTGTCTGTCAGACCTGGCCCCTGTAGATTAAATGAAAAAAAGTAAACGGTGTGTACTTTATATGTACACGGTGTGTACATGCCCTTACCGATCTTAGCTTTATGTGGCCTCTAGGTCACTACACACAGCCATGTGCATGGCCATTACACGGACATCACCCGGCTACCAGTGGTAATACAGTACACAACGTGTACTCATAATGTACGTGGTGTGTACATAGTTAATTTCCAGAAACTCCACTATTTCCTCAAAAACACCAGAAAAAGGACACATACATGAAAATAAGATCCATTCTCATACAAATTTCTTTCTCACTAATGAACCTTTGTTTTCCTGGATATTTATGTGATTAAATGGATGTAATATAGAAACTGGTTAATCACGTAAATGTGGTTGATTAAATTGATGAAAAATGAATAATATTCATTGTGTTATCACCCTGGTTCTGTAAACAGAAAGATGGAACTAAATGAATGGCATGTTTCAAATTTGAAGACACACTTGCTATGTTCTGGTAATGTTTACGATTGATGCTTAGTAAGCGACGTGGAAAAGTAAGGGATCCATTATTGTGGTGCATTAATTTTTTTGGATCTGAGGTAGTGTGGGGATGTATAGTGGGGCATGGTTTGGTTCCAGTACTTCGAGGGATCTCATGGATCCCGTTTTTTGTTTTGAATTTACAAGAGAAACGGGCGGGAATTCTTAATTTGATGTTTGGCTATTTTCCTTTCCATGAATTGTAGTTAGTCATGTTAGTTTAATATTATCCTATACTCTACATAAATGGAATCACTTGAATATAAAAACTATAATGGGTTCAATGGGGAGTTGTTTTCTGGGAATGAGTTTTGACATGGTTGTGGCTATTATGTTTCTTATGAATGAATAGTAACAAGGGTGCTTATGTATGGGATGGTTTTGGAATCCCTATGCTGGGATGTGGGCTTGTTACCTATATATATAATTTTAGTTCTTATGTTTCTGATTCGTGCCCCACCCACGATGAGGACTTCGTGCTGAACACCCCCATTTCAAGGAGGAGGGTGTTTTCTACAGCACTCCTATGAGTGGCTAGTAATTAGCTCCTATTCTACTCCCACTCCTGAGTATCCAAAGATACTTTTTTCATGCTGTGAGAGCCTAAGGTCCATTATAGCCCATGATTTTTTAGTCGAGGTTTTTTTGTTGGTTGTCCCAGGTGTGTGTGGGCAGGTTGTTTCCCAAGTGTCTTTGGGATGAGGCCCAAGTGTCTTCGGGCATGGAAGTAGTTGTTCTAGCCCTGCTGTTTGCAGGAATGGTTACGTGTGGTTTTTGTGGACCAGGTGTTTACGGGATGTGTGGTTGTGGCCCAGGTGTTTGCGGGTTGGATGTGTACTTTTAGCCTAGGTGTGTGCGGGTGGGAGATGGCAGTGGGCCTGTGGTGAGAATGGCAGGAGAGGTTTGACGTCTAGGTTGTCTTCAATAACCAGTGGGAAGGTGGTGCGAGGTAACCAAATATCGATGTTCTATTAATATTACTATTACTTGACTTACGTTATTTGGGGAGTGTGCTTGGTGAGGTTTGGTTGGATTGTTTTTCCTTAGTGGGTGTTTTGGCTACCACCTTTTCTCACAGAGCGTTAGAATGCCTCCCCACTTTTGCATGAGAGATTTTGGTTTTCCCTAAAGAGTATACCTGTATACTCACCCTATATATATAGCTGGTTTCTTATTTCTCGAAGTACATCAAGGATCGTGCATGACCATACTAGCTCGGACGTTGGGACAGTTACTGTTGCACTTTTTATTTTCTTTGGTAATTTTCCCTCTAAGTTTTCTTGTACTTTTGATGCATTTTCTCTTAGACATGAATATTTTAATGGATTTTTTTTGGCTTTACTTTTACATCCAGTTTTGGTGTTGTTGGGATTTACTATCTTATCTCCCAACCTTATTAAATTAAAAGGGAAATGCCTTACATTTTTTATGTAATTCTATAACCTTGGTTCTATTCGCCACTTTGGGACCTAATGAAGGCAGGTCTTGGGAGTCATTATCTGTCCTTCAACTTGAAGAAGGAAGGTTCTTGCATTCTGTTGTCCCTTCCCTCATCTTGGTGAAGGTGGGTCATGATAGAATGGTATCAGAGTCAATGCTTGAGAGATAGGATGGAGCTCTGGGTTAGGCATAATGAGGATTGCAGGGGATGGTAGGGAAACAGTGCTAGGCAATCTTCGTTCATGAAATAGGCCCGGGAAGAACAGCTAGGACACATGATTTTAGGCCCCACTATGATACGATGCAAGGACTATCGGCCTACCGAATGATCATGTGGGGCTACACTCATTGTAGGGTAGAGACCCTAGGAAAGGTACATGCATCATAATGACTTGGGTTCTTGTGTGTCATGGGTATTTTAGGTATTTAAAATGAATAATATGTCTATGAAAAATTTAAAATCAATCTTCTTACACTACTCAGGCTTAGGAATTCCTAGTTTACCTTACAGCTATGGCACATGGACAACGACCACAATTAGTGTAGGCGATCAAGGCCCAAGAGCCTGTTTTGGATGATCTGCAGAGGGTTGATCAAGTGGAGGAGGTTGACTTGTGGTAGAGGATGCTTTGTGCCTTTCAGTGGCAGACCCTTAGGAAGTATGAGGGCAGCAACTCCTACATGTAGATGAAGAGATGGCTCGAGGAGCCTGTGATAACTTTCAACTTGATTCGGGCTCCAACAGAGTACTGGGTACCTCTACCTTTAAGCCAGAAGCATGGAGTGGCACGTCAATGATGGAATCTCTACCTTGGGGAGAAGAGGGAGACTGAGGTTACATGGATTGACATCGAGAAGGGGTGCAGGGAAAAATTCCTCTCTTCCATAGTGAAGGTTGAGAATAGGTAAGAGATGGTCTCCCTCCAACAGGGGAGCATGTAAGTGAGGGAGTGGGGGATCAAGTTCAATGGTCTCCTTCATTTTTCATTGGACCTTTTTCCAGATGGGTTGTCTCGGGTGAGACATTTAGAGGAGACACTCTGACCTTCTCTTCATTATGTTATTACTCCCTTCACCCTACAAACATACTTGGAGGTCCAGAAGAAGTTTGAAGTGGTAGAAAGTATTCACACGCTGGGAGGTTTGCCGCAAGAGGGGATCCAATTGAGTTCATAAACGGGGAAGGTTGTTAATTGCAGGCCTCCAGCATCAGGGCCTTCTAGGTTTCGACCAGCGGGGAGTACGCCCCAGCAGTTCCAGTAATGATCTCCCAGTCTTCACCCTTTCCTTGTGGTCTAAGGGCTGAGATGCATCATCTGTAGAAGCCATGAGAACCATCAGAATCCGTGCCTAGATAGAGTGAAATATAGCTTTGGGGGGAAGTTTTAGAACCCTCCACAATAGCAGTAGCTTCCAACCAGGCCCTTTCAGCAGCTTCAGCAACAAAGATAGTGATCTCCCGCTCCTCTAAGGGAAGATGTTACAGGAGGAGGCCAACCTCAGTGTGCTCCTTAGGGACCTCAAACATGATGTGGTCGGGGAGGCGGTCGATAGTAGAGGGGTAGATGAGATGGGAATAGGTAGTTACATGCCATAGAGTTAGCAGTACTAGTGGGTCTAGAGGTCATCTGAGTTACGATTAACCTGTTTAGTACTCTTATCTATTCATTATTTAATACAGGAGAATCACACTCCTTTATTGTACCCAGTATGGCACGTGCTCTAGGATTATATGCTGAGAGACTTCCAGTTCCCCTAGTGTTGATTATGCCAATCAGAGGTCAACCGACTTGTTTTATGTTTTCTATGGGTGTAGACTGATGATAGGGCCACATCAGTCAACCAAAGATCTTATACTATTAGAGATACAACCATATGATTTGATCCTAGTAATCGAATGACTCTTTTCTGTGCATGTTGTTATCAACTATTTCTGGAGGATTGTTAGATTCTCCGATGGGGATGGCTATCAGGTGGCATTTTCTTTGCAAACAGAGGTGTTAGGTGGAGAAACGGCATTTGGAGCCTCTTCTTTCTATGTTGGATTAGCTTTTAGAAACATCAGTGTATGCTGAGATAATGGATATCCCAAGAGTTGATAGATATTTCATGGATGTTTTTACCAAGGAGGTTGTGACTATGCCCCCTCGACGTGACGTTGAGTTTGGGATAGACTTACAATCGAGTGCCCAACCAATTTCCATGTCCCCTTATCAGATGACGCCTTCTGAGTTGCGGGAGTTGTAGATTCAGATTGATGATCTGATGAAGAAGGGTTTTTTCCGACCCAACGCGTCGCCATGGGGTGCTTCGGTCTTGTTCGCGAAGAAGGAAGATGGTGGTATGAGGATGTGCATAAACTACTAGATACTGAATATGGTAATGGTCAACAATCATTACACTCTCCCGAGGATAGATGCTATCTTTGAACAGTTGAGGGGAGCATGTTGGTTCTATAAGATTTTTCTACTGTCTAGGTATCACTAGTTAATGGTGAAGGACTGCGATATCCCAAAGACCGATTTCAGGTGCATGTATGAGAACATTGAGTTCTTAGTCATTCTATTCACTGTTACAAATGGACCTTCTTTGTTCATGGGGATCATGGACTCTGTTTTTCCCATAGATTACATTTGTATCTACCCAAGATCAAAGGATGAACATACTAAGAACCTCGGGATGGTATTGGAAATCTTTCGACATCACAATCTCAATGGTAAATTTTCCATATGAATGTTCATGACATGTGAAGTGCATTTCCTTGGACATGTGGTCTCTCAGCAAGGTGCAGAGGTTGACCCTTCAAAGGTTAAAGTAGTTGTTTCTTGGGAATCACCCATGAATGTGATGGAGGTTCATAGTTTTCTTGGTCTGGAAGGCTATTATTGAAGGTTCATACCCAAATTATCTCGAGTTGTAGCTCCCTTGACATCTATGACTAGAAAGGACCAAGTATTCTTATGTACTGAGCAATATTAGGCATCATTCATCTATTTGAAGGATATTTTGGTCATCTCTCTAGTGATAAGGTTTCCAGAGGAAGGGGTGTTGTATGAGGTATTTTGTGATGCTTTTGGACATGGCCGGGGGTGTGTGCTGATGCAGCAATGGGGAGTGATATCTTATGGATCTAGGTAGTTATGTATTTTGGAGTGTAACTACACCACCCATGATCTAGAGCTTGTAGTATAAGTGTTCGCGTTGAAGTTGAGGCATCATTACCTGATTAGGGAGAAATTTGTGGTCTCCACAGATCATAAGAGTTTGAAGCATATCTTTACCCAGTGGGACCTGAACATGCCACAACGAAGGTGGGTGGTGTTTCTTTAGGACTATAACTTTGAGATCTCTTACACTCAATGTAAGGGGAATGTTCTGGCTAATGCCTTGAGTTGGTAGTCACGAAGGGAAGCCATTCAGGAATCTGTGGATGATTAGAAGGAAGTGGAGAAGTTGGCTGCCCTACACCTAGATGTAAGGGAGGATGGTGGTAGAGATTGTCTGTTTCAGATGACAATGCATCATTCTCTACTATGGCAGGTGGAGGAATCATAATGTTGAGACATAGAATTTTATGTGATGTGCGATTGAGTTTACCAAGGCAATGCTCCAGAAGGGTGGTAAGAGGATGGTCAAAATCAGATTCTATTTCAAGGGAAATTGTTTGTGTCAGAGATGATGCTCAATGGATTTGTCCATGATTTCTATAACTCACTTTTAGCGGTACACCCTGGAGTTTCCAAGATGTATCGAGGCCTGAGGGAACAGTTTTGGAGGATCATGGTGAAGCGGGAAGTTGAAGAGTTCATGGAAAGTTGCCTGGTGTGTCAGCTGGTGAAGGCTGAACAATGTGTCCTAGGAGGATTGTTGTAGCCTTTAGATGTACCTGAGTGGAAGTGGGATGAAATCTCAATGGATTTTGTAACAGGACTACTTTGGGTTCAAGGAGGATATGATGCCATTAGGGTAATGGTAGACTGACTGACGAAATCATCTCACTTTCTGGCGATCAAGGAATCAAGTACAATGGATTCCTATGCATAGAGATATGTAGATGAGGGGGTGTGGTTGCATGGAGTTCAGAGGACCATAGCCTCTGATAGGGATGCACGGTTTCCCTCACGAGTCTGGACGGGATTGCAACATTCTTTTGACACCCAACTACATCTCAACACTTCTTTACACCCCCAAAAAGATGGGTAGACAGAGGGAACCATCCAAACATTGGAGTATAGGCTACGAGAATGTGTATTGGACTTCAGGAGATCATGGGAACAACATTTTACCTTAGTAGAGTCTTCCTACAATAATATATATCACTCTTCTATTGGCATGGCACAATTTTAAGCCTTCTACGGGAGGTCGTTTTGTACGCTTGTGGGCTGAACCGAGGTTGGGGAGGTAGGTGTTCTTGGCCCAAAGGTAGTGCAGAGAACAATAGAGAAGGTTCATCTTGTGCGTGAGAGGATGAAGGAATCCTAGGATCGGTATACGTCATATCCCAATCATAGGAGGAGGCCCTTCGATTTCGAGGTTGGAGACTAAGTGTTCTTGATGGTTGCCCCTCGAGGTGGGTAGTGAAGGTTTGGAAAGGTGAGAAATCTCTCTCCTAGGTTCATCAGGCCCTTCTAATTATTGGGGAGAGTTAGTGAGGTGGAATATCAGCTGGCATTGACAACTCAGATGAAAAAGATCCACAACATCTCCACGTCTCCCATATTCGTCGATATCTACACGATGACTCCCATGTCATTGACTGGGGAGAGTTGGATATATGGGGCGATGCTATGTTTGTGGAGAGACCAGTGAGGATCAAGGATCCAAAGCAGAAAGTGCTTCATGGATGAACCATCCCTTTAGTTCATGTGTTGTGGAGGCACGATGGCCTCGAAAATATTACATGGGAATAGGAGGCACAAATGCTTACCCAATACAAAGAGCTATTTTGTGTTTTGTTCTATTTTGTTTTGTACTAGTTTTTGATTCAATGCTTACTTTGTTGGTTTATGAGATTTTTTGTTTCCTTAACTTGTGAATGTTATGAAAGGTACTAATATGTGGGGTAGAGAGGACCTGATCCCTAATCAAGATGCATTAAGTAGGATGCGATTAAACTGGTGTAGGCGAGTCAGTGCCACCCAAAGAAGATAGTATATTGACATAGAGGAAGCAACTGCCGGATCTGTTTTTCAAGATAATGGGATCCTTGGGTTTGGCATGGCTGTTTGGGGTGATTTTCCCCAAGTGGTATCATTCAAGGTGGTTGTTGGAACCCCTCTCTTGTCTTCGAGTCTAGCATTGATTCTCGATTATGAGAATAGTTCGAGAGGCTTGTTGGGTTTTTATTCCCCATTTTTTTCCAATAATCCCAATTTTAAGTCTTTTTAACTCTTTAAAAGTGGCTCAAGGCCGTTTTTATCCCCATAAACAATGTTTTAAATTCCTTAGAGTGGGGAAACCCTCAACGGACCCAGGCTGTGTGTCCATGTAACACGTTTTCCCATATTTTAATAATATCCTTTAACTCACAGCTGTTACAACCACCTCCCAAATGAGAATTATTAAATAAAAATTAATTGCATCATGTGAAACCACCCTACCACATGGTGAAACCACGATCCTCATTTAATTATGCCCCAGATATTAATTTTCTGTAATGCCGAGATCTCATATTTATATCAAACATGATCTCCATCCATCATTATCATGGATGGTTTCTTTCTTTATTTTGTGTGTTTGGAGTCCCCATTCCTGATATGAGTGGTGTGCCTGTGTTGTAGCCTTTCCTGCTCATTCTGTGAGACCCCGATGTTACTCACCTACAAGTCGTGCATCCCCAATTCTTGGAACGCAGAGATAAACATCAATCTTTGATCATCCATGTAGTGATTTTCCTTCCTCTCTGTTTATTGTGTATCATGTGGTGTTGGTATGAAAATGCATACTACATGGATGGATGAAACCAAGACATAGAGAAGATAATAAACAGAATTTTAATGAATGAAGGGGTGTGTTCGATGTTTTCTGTTGTACTCATTATCCTTGATTTTTGTGTTGTGAATCATATGAGCTTATTCCCACTGAAAATCATGGGTGTTGGTTGTCTTTTCTTGCGCACTAATGAACCTATGATTTCCTAGAAATTTATGTGATTGAATGGATAAAATAAACAAACTTGTTAATCACTTTAATGTGGTTTATTAAATTGATTCCCAATTAATAGGAATCTGTGTGTGATCACCTCAGTTAACCAAACAGAAAGATAGAACTAAATGAATGGCATGTTTCAAATTTGAAAAATCCCTTGCTCTATTCTGGTGATGTTTACGGTTGTTTCTTGGGATGCGACATGGATGCGGATGGGATCCTCTATTGTGGCGTAGTAATTTGTTTTTTATTTGGGGCTATATGAGGTCATATGGTGGGGCTTGGTTTGGTTCCATTAATTTGAGTTATCTCACGGATCCCTTTTGTCATTGTGACTTTATAAGAGAACTGGGTGGGAATACTTAATTTTCTATTTGGCTGTTTTCCTTTATTTGGCTAGTAGTTGTGCGAGTTAGATTCCCAGTAGTGAGAAATCTACTTAAACAGAATCAGTTCAATATGAAAACCAGAACGGGTTCAATGGGGAGTTGTTTTTCGGGAATGAGTTGTCACATGGTTTTGGATGTTATGTTTCTTATGAATAAATAGTAACGAGGGTTCTTGTGTATAGTATGGTTTTGGAAACCGTAGACTGGGATGAGTTCATGTTACCTATATATATAATTATATTTCTTATGTTTCTTATTCACGCCCCACTCATGTTGAGCACTTCATGCCGAACACCGCCATTTCATGGGGGAGGGTGTTTTTCCCAACACTCATATGAGTGGTTGGTTATTAGATCCTTTTCTGCTCCCTTTCCCGAGTATCCCAAGATCCTTTGGGTAGACTATGATGGACTATGGTCCATTAGAGGCCTTGATTTTTCAGGTAGGGTAGTTGTGGTGGTTGGCCCTAGTTTGTGCGGGCAGGTTGTCTTTGTAGTGTCTTCGGGATGAGGACCATGTTTTTTTGGGCATGGAAGTAGTTATTATGGACCAGGTGTTTGCGGGAATGGTTACATGTGGTTGTTGTGGCCCTGGTGTTTGTGGGCGGGATGTGTGGTTGTGGCCTAGGTGTTTTCGGGCAGGAAGTGTCGTTATATCCCAGGTGTGTGCGGGTGGGAGATAGTAGTGGGACTGTGGTGAGAATGGTAGGGGAGGTTTGACGCATAGGATGTCTTCAATAAACATAGGGAAAGTGTAACGGGATACCCAAATATCGATGTGATATTACTATTACTTTACATGACTTTCATTATTTGGGGAGTGTGACTAGGTGAGGTTTGGGTGGATAGTTTTTCATTACTGGATGTTTTGGTTACCTCCTTTTCTCACGGGGCATTAGAATGCCTCCCCATATGTGCACGAGAGCTGTTGGTTATCCCTACTAAGTATACCTATATACTAACCCCATGTATATAAATTGCTTTCAGGTTTCTAGGAGGACATCAGGGATCGTGCGGGACCATACTAGCTCAGTCATTTGGACATTTGTTGTTTCTCTTTGTCTTTTCTTTGGTACTTTTCCCTTGGAGTTCCCTTGTACTTTTTCATCATTTATGTATGTACATGCATATGGGAATGGTTTGCTTTTGGCATTAATTTCACCTCCAGTTTTCGTGTTGTAGTGATTTACTAACTTATCTCCTGATACTATTAAATAAAAAGGGCAATGCCTTCCATTTTGTGTGTAATTTTTTATCCTTGGTGCTTGTAACCACTCCGGGACCTGTTGAAGGTGGGTCTTGTGGGTCATAATATCTCCTTCAACTTGAATTAGGAAGGGTCTAGAAATCTGTTGTCCCTTCCCACATCTTGGTGAACACGGATCTTGAAAAATGACATCATGAAAGGAATACATAAAATCCACTCTAGATATTATAATATCTTAATTTAACATTGATCTACATAGTCCTTAATATTTTATGAATTTTCAATGAGTTTTAATATTTCATTGAAACAATATGATGTTGAATTTTCAGTAATGAAATTATATTTGTTTGATGAGCACATTTCATGTATTTGATTATCTTAAAATTAATGTTTATGGGAATCTGATTCCTAAAAACCTCATTATTCACCATTGCGTACAATTCAATGTTATCATTGTCAATATTTGATTTCTTTTTATATATAAAACATAATTTATTGAAAAATGGATATAATTTTTGATATTATGAACAGAAATATGACTTTATATTAAGAAAACGGTTAATATGAACATCCAATGATGATCACATCCATTATACTAGTATTATTTTATTTTTTCAAAGAGTTGATTATCTCATATGTTTGGGGAGAAACTCAAAATTTTGGGTATGACTATAGTGTTATTGAATTCGGATGTATTTATAGAAGTGTTTCTTACTCTAACACTAAATAATGATATCGGGTTTTCAATAAAACAAATAAAAGGGGATACATTTTTTTAAAGACTCCCTAAAAAATGAAACTAGTTGAGTTTCAAGAATTGAATAAGAAACTTCAAGATAATCATGAAAAGGGATTCATTCAACTATATGTTCCACCATGGAAAGAAAAAATAATTTATTTAATAAGAATGATTTATCTATGCGACTCTAAATTGATTACCTAGAACTATAAAAATCACAATTAAGAATAGCTATTCAATATCAAGACTTTATGAATTGTTGGTTAAATTATGTGGATATCAAATCATTTAGATAATTTTTCTTCATTGCAGATATCATAAATTTTAGGTTTAATAAGGAGGGTATATTTAATATATCATTTTATATATGTTATGGTCATCATTAATATATGGTGATTTCATTTGGTCTTATAAATTCTCAATATATGTTCATAGATATATGGAATAATGAGTTATAGATTAACTTGATTTTTTTATGACAGTCCTTTTATGTGATATTCATTTGAGGTAAAAAATATTTTATATTAAATAATATAGGATATGAATTATACTAATGGTACTATGAATGCAGAATCCATATGCGAAACTTTCTAATTATGAATTTTGAATGATGAATGTTTCAGTTTTTTGGTCATATAATATAATGTGATGTGATATATGTGGATCCAACAAGATAAAAGTTGTTGAATGTTGGTCGATACCAACCATTGTGACTATGATACATATTTACCATTTTTTGTGATATTATTAAAGAACTATGTAAATTTTCTCCAAAAAATCCAATCCACTCCCTATGTTATCTCTAATGGGAACCAAGTTCATATATAAAGGATAATGTGAGGAAGAAATTATTAGCATGTGTTCTCATAGAATGTTTTATCATGATATCCATTAACACTAAAAAATTTAATTTATGGAGAAAAATTACTCAACTCATTATTTGAATTAAGTTATTGTAATTTTATAAATAAGGATGAGGATGAATTATCAATATGTATAATGGTGTGATATATATATACTAATTACAGAAGAAAAAACTACATATATAGATAGAATGCGTTGGATATGAACCATAGATGATGGTTAGAGAAGATTAAAGATTATTACATCTAAATACATTTCAACCTAGGGAATGAAAAAAAGCTAGAATATGGTTGGAGTCGAAAGGATCATGCTAGATGTCATTGATGTGGATTACTAAAGATTTAATATTTATAAAATTTCATAAGATAGATATTAAAATAATAAAGTAAGTGCAGAAATATTAATCTTCGGAAAAAAGTATCCAAATAGTTATGAATGTGGAGATTACAGAGGCACAAAAAGAAGATGAAATGATGTAAAATAAGGATATAAATTTTCCATAGTTTAACATTTAATATCATGTAATGATATGGATACAGAACCCTATATGTGGTCCATCTATACCAGATTTGTAGAATATGTTGTAAGATGAAAATATTTGTTCTTAATTATCTATTCATCCTCGAAGTACAATGTTTTATAGTGATGTGAAAGTGTATTTTTGGTAGAGTGTAATGAATGTTATATTGTATATTTTGTATATTAATGATTGATATGTTAGAATATTAACTTTGGAAGAGGAAATTTTAAGGGAACAATACAAAATTTACCATTCTAGAATAGATATAGGAAAATGTAACCATGGATTTTTTCATGGGATTCCCCAAATCATATAATAGGAATAAGGATATTTTGGTTAGAATAAATAAACATAATATTTCCTCACACATAATGTCTATTCTATAGTATTTCTATACCAATCAACAATACATGATAAAAATTAATGAAGTGGTAAGGTATAATGGAGTATATAAATCTTTTATATCTATTCAATATATGAGATTTACCTCTTTGTTATAGTAATGTCATCCATAGGCTATAGATACAGTGTCATGTTTTATCCATACATATCACTATTAAACAAATGAACGGTGTAGGAGAACCAATAAAAACATAGAGAACATTCTATTATATTTTTCTTTGGAGTTAAATTTTATTTTGGATAAGAATCACCCTCTAGTGGAGTTTTCATACAACAGTAATTTTCACTCGAGCAATCAAATGGATACTTATGAATCGATATCTGTAATGGAGTGGAAAAATTAAACATACAAGTATTAATATTGAAATATAAATATATATACACCTAATAAGATAAGTAAATTATTTAGAAATTTAGATCAATTAATTAGTACCTCATGGAAATTTTCTTTTGATAAAAATGTTATGATGACAATCGTTGGTGTGAACTAGAATATAATGTTATTGGGTAGTTGTGTAAAATAATTTCACTATAAAAGAATGTTATTATATTTATAAATATAGGAATGTTGATACCTTGGTATATTATCCCTTTTTATATTCTTCATCGATTAAATACGGTAGTCAATCATTTGGTACATCCACATAAAATATATAAATTCCATGATATGTTCTATGTCTCTCTAGTGGATTTAAATATCATATAATTCAAATGTAATAAATCTAAATATTATAAAATTTTAAAAATAAATGTTTTATAATAAATATTTGGTGGAGATTATATATTATTGAAAGAATGATATATGGAACCAATCCACTCAGTGGTTCAATTTTTTTGGGAAAACAAAAAAATTGAGGATGTAGTATGGGAAGATGAGGAAATTATTAGGTAGAAGTACATTCAGTTGAATGTTTCAATGTGAAAAATTATCAAATATGTAATTATATTTCTGGGTGTTTGGATATAAAATAACAATCCATGACTTTTTTGAAATATTTTTTCCATATAAATTGATCTTTATTGATATCTTTCATAACACCTAACATAAAACAATGAGTTTTAATAATAGTTTAAATATTATTGATATTTTATATTAAATATGTCCATCATAACTAATCCATTAAGCATGGATGTATAAATATAAATAAAAAATATATAAAATTATGTAGAAATTTCTTTTATAAATGAAATATATTGATAAATAGGTATTTAGTTTTTTTGTAAATTCATTGAACGTTTTAAAAATAAATTTTTTAACATAATTTCTGTATTTTTTCATGAAAAATCACTAAAATTATTTTATTCCATGTTTAGAAAAAATATTTTATAGAATTATGTTCAATTTTGTTTTCCTCAAGTCATAAATGTGTTTGATTAATTTTTTAGAATTTTCATTTATGATTTTTTTTGACTAGTGAAAAATACTATTTTTTTGGAAAATGCCTTTAAATTTATAGAATTTACATGTTCTAGTTTCATTAACATCATTTGAAAAGTAAAAATAGTTAAATTATGTTATGATTAATCCTAATTATTTCATTATAATCAATTCTATATTTAGGTATTATATAAAAACTATTTATTCATATGATTTTTTTGTTTGAAAATAACTTTTTCGTCATTTATGAGGGTTTCATTTTCAATTAGATACATGAAAATCTATGAATTGAGATTATTAATTTTTTTAAATATTTGGAATAATTAAAATTAAAATTATATAATAATTAAATCATAGGATCTATTATTTTAAATAGTTAAATATTTAGAAAATATTTTATATAGTTAATGTTTTAATGAGGTTAGCATGGGGTCAAATATAGAAAAATATATATTTCATCATGGTAAACATGTATAAATAAAATTATATGGACAAATTTTAACCTTAAATTAACAGATATTTTAATATTTCACCATTTTGATTCATTTTCCATTGTAATGAATTTATCAATTTTTATTATTTTAGGGAAATCCCTTATGGCTTCCAAGTTCTTCCAATCCCCCATTTATAAAAGGAAATCCACAATTATCTCCACTTCAAACATACAAATCATTTTGGTTCATAATATCCCAATCAAAAACCTTTCCATAATTCCTTCTTCATGCCATATACTCCTTATTTCTTCTAGGGAACCCTATTAATACGGATTTTTGTATAAACTAATATAGCATCTTTGAAGAGTAGGTATAGTTCTTAATCATGGGTTTTTATATTATTTCTCATTAAAACTATTTAAAATATTCATCATATTTTATGGTATAATAATATCAATATCTTTCATGAACTATGAGTTTAATATTTTAATTTAGTAACGTATATTCAGATCCACTACAATCAAAAGGGAATCAAATCTAACGATAATCTGTAATACAAAATGTTTCCTTGTGAATCGATATTATTCGTTTTAAATAACAGCATCTCATAGATGGATAAAATGACTAATATAGTATATTAATATGATATTTATGTAATAAATTTACATCTAGAGTGATAAAATCACATATTCTTTCTTATATTCAAATATGGTTGAAATTAATAATAGCGCTCGTATGTATGTGTGGACATCCACCTCCCAAAAGTGACGTGATATGATTTTCATTTTATTTTGTAATGGACGGTATGAAGATTATATTTAAGGAATATATATGATATTTACGATATAAAAACTATTTTCTAATGTTTAATTACTAATTACCTTTTTTCCATTCAATTTTTTGAGAAAATGGAAACATCATTCTTGAGTACATATGACCTACAACTTCCATGAACAGTAGAATACATTTTTCTATATGTTATTTTCATAGATGACTAGAAATATGTATATAAATCATAAATATGATATATATATCATTATTTAAATAATTTATTTTATGAAAACATAATCAATGATCACGAAAAAAATTACTATACCCAAAAATTTATGAGAAAAAGTAATTATTACACAAAAAAGTATTTCTAATAAAAAATTATTAAATAAATGACGAAAAAATATTTTGACTAAATCATATATGTTATGTTATAGAAGATTTTATTTTTTAATATATTTATAATAGTCTTCTACATAGTATACTGGTGGTTTAATCATGTATGATGGAAGCAGATAATTTAGTTAAGGGATTTTCAACTCTCTTCCATTTTTTGGGAGACAATAGATATACTCCGCTTGTTTGTTTCTCCTGTTGTATATAAATCCAATAAATGTCTTTAATGAATATCATAATGAAATAATGTGATAAAATTACTGTGCAATGTATAATTATTTCATGGGGATTGCGATTCAAAAGATACCAAAGTATAAAGGGCATTAATATATAATTTCAATATTTATCATGGTTTTTTTTGTCATTTACTTTTTGAGTGTAAAATATTAGGGACAATATATTATAAAACATATGAATTTTATTCTCCAATTTAATTTCTATAAATTACATGTTCTCTAATAATTATCATATCTTTAGATAAAAATGATAGTAAATTATTTTCAATATAATATCATCTTTATTTTTCATTTGATCAAAAATATTTTATATTACATGTGTGTGTTTTTAAAAAAAAATTCCAAAAATATTTCACAGTTATAACATTATTTAAATAAAATAAAATTTTAATTTTTTTTAAAAAATGCATTACAAAAATCATCATGCCATTTTCAAAAGGTTATATTTTTATTTTTTATAAAAATGTGAAAATAATAGATGTTTTAACATATATAAAATAAAATAATTTTATAAATTTAATAACCATTCAATGATTTGAATGATTCCTTTTTTTTATATTATTTTATTTTCAAGGAAAATTATTCTATTAATATAAGGTAAATTTTTTATATTTTAAATTTTTTCATTCAAATTGAAAATTATATAATAGTTTAGAATATTTACATGTGATATTAAAAAAATTCTTTTCCATGAAAATGAAGTCAGATGATGTTAAAAATCCTTTACATGAAGAGAGACCAATGTTACTACCCTTATTCATTCTCTTGATAATTAATGATTACGATGAAAATATTTTCAATTGACCCATTCTATAACACCCAATGGGTTTAAAAATAAATATAATGAAATGTATGAAACACTAAGTCTCATAATAAGGGAACTTTTTTTAGTGTTTATAATTATAAAAT
Source organism: Viscum album (assembly GCA_963277665.1). Classification (NCBI taxonomy): domain Eukaryota; kingdom Viridiplantae; phylum Streptophyta; class Magnoliopsida; order Santalales; family Viscaceae; genus Viscum; species Viscum album. Next base: position 1,799,082,803 of record OY728156.1, on the reverse strand, counting down.
TGTTGTTAAACATAATGTTTTTCTTCCATGATTTGAATTATGAGAAATTATCATCTATATTAGTTATTAGTAAATTATTTGTAGTCTGATAAAATGAACGTGTTTTTTGGTGAATAGTATCACACACTTATTAATAGTAATATATTCCTTTGGAATAGTAAATATAATTGTTATTATTGTTTTTCTTAAGGTTATATGATATAGAGACCTTGATTAATTTTTCATGGTGATATAAAATCCTTTATTGAATTAAAATTGTTTTTTTCGATGAAATTATGATTTTATTTAAAATTACTTTAATCATATTTAGAATATTATTTTAATAAATGGATTTCATTTTTTAAATATATACATAGATAAATGGATAGGGTGAATTATTTTTATTTTCCTGAAATACATGAAACTTTTGTGAATATTGAAATATGGTAATTAAAAAAATATGCTATATAATGGAATTTTTACATCATGCATGAGTGATGGCTGATTTAAAGAGACATTGGTTTGAAATGACATGATATTATTACTATTTATCATGGAATGAATCAAGAATATTGATAGAATTTAGATAAAATATTAAACTATTGAATACAATAATGTAAACCCCTTTTCTCCTTCACATTAAATACCACCTGAACCCCCTCCATCTCTCACACCACTAAATCCTTGAGGCATTTTAATGTTATAAAAATTACCCTTAAAAAGGACCTACCTTACATAAATGTCCTTTTTTTATCACCAAAAGGCCAAAACCATAGGCCTTGTGGAGGATCTCAAGGAGAAGAGATCATGTGGAAAAATCCTCTTTCATTTTCATGTGTTTTCTTTTCAATTTTTTTATTATTCTCCATTCTCCTCCCCTTATCCAAGAGTGATCCAAGATATAGTATTAAATATTTTATGTCTTTTTAACATGTTTATGGAAAAATTTATCATCATTATTCCTCTCCTCTTCCTCTTATTCAAAAATAAAAACAACAGCCTTGATGTGTCGATTTATGGACCTCGTGAATGATGTGTCTTCAATTTCAGTTACATCATAAAAAATTTGTTATAAAATCATTTTTGTGGTCAAATAAGGTTATATGGAGTATTATATATACTCTTTTACGGTATGGAGATAGCTTGTTTTAATAATATTAAAATATATATTGAAACTAGTTTGTGTTTATCAAAGACCCACCAAAATAATCTAAATGGACATCACTAATGATTTATCTGATGATACATCCTCATAACATATAAAAAATGATTTATAGAATCATTTAATATTTTAGAATTATAAAAATAAAATTTCATTCCAATTCTATAATTTCATTTCCATATGACAAGAAAATCAAATATAGTACAACCATGAATATAATGTAAAGAACACACCCGAAATAATTAAAGAAACACAATACTAAAAATAAATGGAAAAATTACATTATTAAATGATCATATATTGAGTGATAAATAATAATATGTATCTATAATATATTAATAACACTACATTTACCATTATACACGATTTTTAAGATAATTTAATTAATAAGAATCTGAGGTAAATGAATTCTTATCCCAATTTCCATATATTGGTGTAACATTCTACTACATTAATTATGTCATATTAAAATTATTTGTGTGATGAATATTTATGATATTATGTTTAATTATGTTTATTTATAGTGTATATACATATTAAATCAATTCTAATAAGTCAAATTTTAATTATTTGATATTTTTAAGGGGTTTTCTTTTAAAACCCTCTTTTAAAATTCTATTTTATAAAATTAAAAAGCAATGTTTTTCTAAAAGTATTCATGTATTATAATTATTTTATGATTCATGGGAATTTCATTTGAGGAAATGTGGGACCCATATCTCCCTAAAATTCATTGGGTATGTGTATATTGGTGGTCACCCATATTGTTACTACAACTGTAAGTATGATGGTTAGGAAATAACCTAGATGAAAGGGTTACATTGTAAGGTAGTTATGAGGGTTTCAAATCGCAAGGTAGATGAAAGGGGTATAATATTTTATAATTAATTCCTCAAGCTACCTTTATGAATCTAATTTTTATTTATCTATTATGTTAGTCTCATAGAAATCTCATTTTCTAGAAAGTAATAATATATCAGTAACAAGTATGTATTTGTTAAAATGACAATATTCATTTAAAGTATTCATAGAATAATGTTTTATTTCCTTGTTTTTATATCCCTTACTAAACATTTTTTTAATATTCAAAAATATTAAATTAATATCATAGGTTTTCAGAATTTTTATGACATATAATGAAGCAAAGTTAAATGTGATGATGATTTTTCAAGGAAAACATGTTTTATTTCAAAAGTTTTATATTTGGAAGAAATGGTTACTTTTTTGTGCTATATTCTCAATTTAGATGTGGAATGTCATGTTTTTATTATATTATTAATATCTGAAACTTTAAACATCAAAATATCCCAAATTTTAATGGAAGTGATTTTCTTGACTAAAATTCCATATTATGTAATGTAATAAGGTTGGGTCAGTATAGTTGGTATCCGAGGATGGATTTGAAAACACTAGTTGTCAGTATGAGGTTAAAATAATATAATAAATTAATTTTTACCCTATGGTTAATTTTAAATGATATATAATATAAATACTACCTTGTTTCTTCGACAAAGATATGTTTTTTCAAAATGGGTTTCTGTATAAGAAATAAGAAAGCTGAGGTTGGAAGTAACTGAGAAGCCGATATCATTACAAATATGAATCTTAGAATGGTTGGAATTGGAAATGGGTAGTTTTTTATGGTAATGTCTTAGCTGAAACATGTAAAAAATGGTAGTGGCATCCATGGAATAGAAAAACCAGAGATTCCACATTGGATCTTGATAATAGTGGAACATTTAATGAGGAAAGACCCTCCTTCATTTAATGGATCTTCTGACTAACTAGTGGTTGAAGGATGGATTGATGCCCTTGAAATTATATTCAATGTTATGGTATGTTCACATAATAAAATGGTACGTCTTCCTATTTATCATTCTGATGTTTAATCCGATCAGCGGTGGTCAACGATCAAGAATATCAGGGATATAGATAAGACTGGAACCTTAGAGTTGGATGAATTTGATGGACTTTTCCATAAAAAATAATTTCTTGAGGTGGTTCAACATGGTATGGAGAATAAATTTCTGGAATTGAAGCAAAATTTAGATGATTCCGTGTATTTTTATGAAGAAAACATCACTCGAATGGTGAGGTATGATCCAGATATAGTTATGGATCATGATAGTCAAATAAACCATTTTTTCTTTGGATTGAATCAATGATATCAAAGGGAGTTGGAATCCCAGGAGTTATAATATTGTGAGTGTAACAGCCTGAGATTTTATAAGATATATTCTTGTTAATTTATATCATATCTTATGTTGTACACTACACCAAGATTATCTTGCACTTTACGCAACACCGTATTAGCTTGCAGTATACGCAACACTATTCTTAGATTGTGTTACACACAATTTCAAGTTTGTTTTATAATAGTGATTCTACTATATATTGAGTGTATATATATATTAAATGTATAAATTAAATATGGTTGGATTTTGTTATACGAAACAATGAAGGATTCTTGTATAACACGCAACCCTGACTTGGCTTGCATTACACACAATCACGACTTTCCTCGATAGCGTGTGTTGTACGCAATATCAAGTTTCATTAAACAATTATATATGGTTATAATATTATTATGAACTAGCTGTTATGAATAGTATTAACTAAATTTTGAACTTTATAACCTTATTATTTATCTTACACATTTTCTAGAACATGGTATAAGAACAAAATAAATCTTTTCGGGTAAAATAAGTATTTTTCAAAAAATGCAGTTTTGCTGCCTTTTGATGGCGCACCCACTTTAAATATAGTTTTTGACATGTTTAAAAGTTCCATTTTACTAAATAAAATTATAATTTTGAATCAGGATATAAAAATTTACATTGGATAAAGTATTTATATTTTTCTAATAACTTTCATATTTTAATGAATAGTGAAAAAAGGCTATATTTTAATTAAAAACAACTTTTTTCATCGTAATAATTTATTTAGTTAAATTATAATATTTAATGGTTTTAAAGTATAAATAGAATATATTTTTACCATTTAATATAATTTTTGTCATTATCATTGATTTTACCTTTAATTCGTAGGTTAAATCAATTCAATCTTTTGCAATGTATTAATGAAAAACCTGTTTTCTTTCGACAACGAGATTAATTTTAATTTAATTTCTGAAAATTTTCTGTATTGAATTTGGAAATATAGATTCCATATTTGCAATCAGTGGGTCCATATTATGTTAATAAGATACTTCTTATTTTTGGGCATTATGAATAATAACTACGGTAAATTTTATTTACCATAGTTAATGGTAAATAGGGTAATTAAGGGTAAATATAAGATTATAAAATTACCCTAAAACCTGAAAAAATTCTATTGGATGGCTAGAAGTATACCCATATCACCAAAGGGTCGGAATATATTCATTTTATGGACTTTGTTCGTTGAAAATATTTTAATTATTATTAAAACCAAAGAAAGTGAAAACATGTCACTCTCTTAAATCTTATAAGTATATAAATTTAAATTTAGTGATACACATCATGAATCTTCAAAAATGAATAGTCTCCAGAAAGAAAATAAAATTATCTACATCATATGAATTTAATTATAATTTTTAGGGATTAAATAATTATCATTAATTGTGACACAATAGTGATGCAACAATTGTTTATCTACTAAAAAATCAAGAATATAGTTTTTATTAAACGAATAGTGACCATAAAAGGCTCAAAACCATGACCAAAACCTATTGGTCATGTAAATGTAAACCATAATCATCCAATGGTCGAATATTTGACCATTTGGAGCCTTTTAAAAGCGATTATGACACTTATATTATTATATTTTAAATGATGCCAAAGTTGTCACCTTCATAATTTAATAAATATATCAATTTAAATATTGGGATTTTAAGATGATAAATTCAAGTAAAAGTATTATTGTGAAATTTAATAGATTTATATTCATTATTTGATTTTATTTTTAATTTTTATGCAAAAAATAATTATATGAAATTATTATACAAACATGTTGTGGTAATTATTTTATTAAGAGATAAACCAAATAAATAGTTTTACAAATAATAAAATAAATATTATATGAACTATTTAATTTTCTCCAATAATTTTATAGTTACATATGACCTTTTGTGAATCTATTAAATCTTCTATTTCGAATATATCTTCTGTATATATTTTATTTAAATTCCATTAAATGAATAGTGTCAAAATTGTCACTATTGTAATTTTATAAAAATAACATATTATAAAATTGATTAAAAATCACAAAAATATTTAAAAATTATAAATTTAAATTTATATGGTATAAAATATTATAAAGTATCTAATTATGGAAAATTCAAAACAAATAAGTAATTATTTGTTATAATATAAAATTTTGACTGTTATTACCACAAATAAAATTAAATTGATTAAATAAGGATAAATCAAGTTGATAATGTTTAAAATAAAATACTAACATGTCTAAATTTTACTTTTTGATGATATTAAAACCCTATATCATCTAATAACCGTATATGAGTCATTTTGGATGTTTTTATGTGGGGTTCGATTTAATATAAACTAATATATCATGTATTTCCAAAGGTGCCCCTCTCCTCCCTTATAAAAGGGAACCTCCTCCCTCTCTTCCTCACACCACATTGGGCCTTCAAGCTCGGCCATCCCCTGAAAAATTCTCTTCTTCACTTCTCTAGAAACATCCTAGAGGCCCTGGTATACTTTAAAGACCAATTTTAGTTCCCTAAGAGGAGGTCTAAAAGAGGCACTTCAAAGAAGAGGTAATGTCCATTACCGATTCTTTCAACTTTATTTCATTTTCCACTTATTATTTTTTAGTTGTTTCATTATGAGTTAATAACACCAGTATCACTAATATACTGATATTTTATTATATGTATGAAACAACCATATTTCAACATCTATCCATCCTACGGAAAACGAAATCACCGCGCGTGCATTCATATGGAATATCGTCTCCATGCCATGGTGTAATCTATTTTCCGCCACCACCGTACTTGGATGGGTATAATGGTGAAAGTAATGAATATATATGATTATTGTAAAGTGATATTGATTCTGTAATATTATACATACACTTTAATACAATTCCACGATCTGGGGAATGATATCATCACTCGTGCGTATGTACGGACTACCGTCTCCACGACGCGATGAGATTCACTCTCTATGTTAACCATTCAAGAATTATTATAAAGTATATATAAGGAATAATAATAAAATATATGACATAATGACTCTTTTAGATTTATGTATATATATTTATATATATACTTCATCTACTTAATTCCATTCAATCCAATAAGGGAACGAAAATAGCATTAATGCGTACGTACGGCCTACCGTCTCCATGAACGGTGTATTTCATTCCATTTAATGATATATTATGTATTTCATGATTATATATTATATATAAATCATGTTTTACATTATGGATATAAGTAATCATGATCTATGTAATCATATGAATAATTACAAGTTAAAACACGAATGACAAATGAAACGATTTTACCCAAAACACTACTTTAACATGAATTTACAAAAGAATGGGTAACATAAAGTCATAAGTGAACAATATATTATATAATAACAATGAATATGATTCTTTAATAAGTCAATGACATCATTTAAATCAATATATAGGAGGATTGGATACGTACGAAGCATATCGGACCTAAGGTAAGGGATAACCTTTCCAATCTCGTTCATATCTGAGATTGTTTATATGTAAGTATTTTCTAGGGTTACTGTCATCATCCATGTCCATGTTTTATAAAAATTTATTCATGTATGATTTAAGACCTTTTTACCCATGTTGAATTTTACCCCATTGGTATGGAAGGAATCTTTCGTTTTTTACCCTACAAGTTACTTTTTTGATTTTTCCGACAAAAGTACGAGAAGAATGTTTTTTTAACATATACGGCATAAAAGGATTTTTACAGTTTTATAAAGCCTTATTTTCATGAAGCTTACTCCAAAATATTTCATAAATATTTTCAACAAAATCCTTTTCTTTTATAATTTAATGACATTTTGTGAAAATAAAATGATTTTGAAGAAGAAAGGATATTTTCCTCAAGAATTCATTTCAAGTGTTTTATCAAAACCATTTTTCCTCTAAAATGAAATTATTTCATATGTGTATGTTTCAAGCATACTGTCACTATGATTTACATGGTTTCACATTACTTATTATGAAATGATATCCATTTCTTTTATATGGATTATTTGATGATGGGATGATGTTAATGAAATCGATTTTATTTATTTGGTTTTTATGAATGATGTATGTTTATTTTGTGGCACACGTAAGAATGATTTCATTATGAGATGGGTGGGACCTATATATCCCTCCAATGTGTTGGGTAAAGATTTATATCTCATGATATAGAAATGGATGGAATGGAAAGTTAATCCGGTTGAGTAATACTGGACTCGAACGAGGAGTGAATTCAATTCAGAATGGGACTTTTTCAACTAAGATGGTCTTGGCAGCAATGCCTTGGCTACTGTGGAAATCATATCATGTGCTTAATGGTTTCCACAATTAAATGTTTTATTTCTAGGCTAATTTATCATGATTAATGTTTCCTCATGATCTATGCCTTTCGTACATCCACGATTTATGTGTTTTCTCAAGATGTTGATGTTTAAATTTAATGTTCATGTTTTTGTTTTCAAATGTTTATGGATTGTTTTATGTTCCCTATGTTTGCCCTTACTGAGCATTTGAGCTCACCCTTTTTTTGTTTTCTTTTCCCCAGGATATAATGAAAGTTTTTAGGTAAGGGAAAAAGGTGAATATCTTTATAGGAGATGTTGAAGATCATTCACCATGAATAGAAGATTATATTCCGAGTTTCCAAAGACACTAAACTGTTACGGTCCTTGTGTGTCTGTTTTTGTTATGTTTTATTGATTCCGAAAAATTAATGTAATGTCCATGTACGTCAAGATTTGGGTCTATACAGTTGGTATCATGGGAAAGGTCTAGTTAACCATTGGAAACTAGGATGCGAAAACGTTAGTGAGATACCTAGAGATATTTCTAAGGTATGTGTAGGGATGTCCCTAAGGATATGTATACGTAATGGATATAACCCTAGAACTATGGTAATGATCATAGAATTTAACCTATGATGTTAGATATTGAGGGTACTCCCCCTTTACTATGTTTTTCCCAAGAATGATTTTTTCCTCTCACACTATTCGTTTTGGGTTTTAGAAAATGGCTGGAAACAAGAAGATTCACGATAATGTAGGATATGATGGACAATGGAATGATATTCATCTTGAGAAACCAAATGAAACGGGATTTGGAAGTCCAAAAATCATTATTATTCCGAATCAAAAATATCATAATATGATCAATAAACACATATTTGGTAAGTTTCCTAACTCTGCTAATAAGAGAAAGATGGAGTTTCATGATGATCATAGTGGAATAAAATTTCAATTTCCCCTATGTAAATCATGTTGGAAGAGGAATCAAGGAGAATTTTTCAAAGGAAGTAGAAGATGCTTTGGGTGTGGAAAAGAAAGACACAAAGCTATTAAGTGCAAAGGAATGGTTCAGTTAACACAATGGACAAGGATAATGGTATTGCTATGACATCAACAATGGATAAATGTTTTAAATGAGGAACATACGGGATTTATTCAAACCAATGCCTAAGGGAAAGTCTCATGAAGAGAATCAGCATTGTCATATGGGTAGTATTTATGGGGATGATGATGAGGAGACTACAAATGATATATGAGATGAAAGAAGTGTTGAAGCTCAGTCAATTGATTAAGAAGGTAGTGGAATGATTGTATTTTTATCAAGAGTTATGTTGTATAGTTAATGGTACTATGGAATAAACAATCATCTAAGGATTGTTACACTATTTGTTTCCTAAAGTATTTGAAAGTATATGTTGAATGGTATCGGTAACCATGAATGGTTATTCAAATATTTTTGGAAAGTAGATGATATGCACATAATGAAGCGATAAAAAGAAAAATTAATGTTTCATAGTATTCAAGAGCTCATGACTGATATAAGGAGAAGGTTATATCACGTTTTGAGTATATAGAATTTTTGGATTTTGGTATGTAGAAAGATTTAACTTTTGATTGCATTCATGTTTTCACTAAGGTTTAATGGGTATTTATTTTTCAAGAGAATACATTATTAAGGTATTCACAATATTGGAATGTGACCAACAAGATATATGGGGGATAAATGATGGTATTCACATGTTTTGTTGATGACATTTCAAGTAATCATTTTCATTATACTATGAGCATGGACCGAAGTATTTTAGATAATGATTTGAATGGATTATGTTGGACATAAGTTAGTATTATTTAAGGATAGAACTTTTTTCGATATTATTGATGGGATGTTATAGTAATGTAGTTTTAGAAAAAGGACAACCTGCAGGACGAGAGATAACCCATCGCATCGGACAAGGCTCTGGGAATCGGACCCACAACCGAAGTGCGACTGGTCTTTATCACATACCACTGGCCTACATGAAGTCCCTGGTTAGTAGAAACTAGTTTTATTTTATTAAGCGGTATGATATATGAAGTATAAGTTCATTTTTGGAATTTTATACGATTAACCTCACCATTGATGGACCTATGTATATTTGATAACTTTTGATAACCTTTTGTTTGAAACAGATGGAATGACCCATTATTCTATCACATGATCTATTAACACTTCACAAATAACAAATTCAACTTCATTTCATTAAGATATGAAGTGGAAATTGTTCAAAGCACGAACAATAGTGAGATTGTACCAAAATCAATCAAGTATTCATTCAAATTCAAAATTTTCAACTTTAGGGAAATGATATTGAAAACCAAAAAAAGTTGTCCTGGTGCTCTTATATCCGATGAATCAGATGGTACCATATATCATCACAAATTTATGGCTTTGTGATTGATGTCTTTTTCATAGTCATGTTCTCTACCACTATCTATCAGAACGTGATGGTTAGATTTTTCTTCCATATCCATATTTTCATTTATGTTCTCCTATGTGGAAACCCAGCGATTAGTTAATTTTGGTAAACATTACATTTCATACATTAGTTTTTAAAGATAGGTTTTGGTATTCACTTTTTACAATGTGGGCTTCTACTAAAGAAACATTCAAGTATTAAACCATTTATAACCCCGACGAATGTCGAGGACAAAATTCATTTTAAGGGGGGTATAATGTAACAGCCCGAGATTTTATAAGATATATTCTTTTTAATTTATTTCATATCGTCTATTGTACGCTACATCAAGATTATCTTGCGCTTTATGCAACACCGTATTAGCTTGTAGTATAGGAAACACTATTCTTAGATTGTGTTACACAAAATTTCATGTTTGTTTTATAATTGTCATTTTACTCAACATTGAGTGTATATATATATATATATTAAACGTATAAATCAAATATGGTTGGATTATGTTATATGAAACAATGAAGGATTCTTGCACAACACGCAACCCTGACTTGGCTTGCATTACACGCAATCACGACTTTCCTCGATAGCGTATGTTGTACGCAATATCAGGTTTCACTAAACAATGATATATGGTTATAATATTATTATAAACAAGACTTTATGAATATTATAAAATAAATTTTGAATTTTATAACCTTATTTTTTATCTTACACATTATCTGGAACATGGTATAAGAACAAAATAAATTTTTTTGAGTAAAATAAGTATTTTAAAAAAATGCAGTTTTGCCACCTTTTGATGGCCCACCTACTTTAAATCTAGTTTTTGAAATGTTTATAAATTCAATTTTACAAAATAAAATTATAATTTTTAATCATGATATAAAAATTTACATTGGATAAAGTTTTGATATTTTTCTGATAACTTTCATATTTTAATGAATAGTAAAAACACACTATATTTTAATTAAAAAAACATTTTTAAACATAATAATTTATATAGTTAAATTATAATATTGAATGTGTTTAAAGTATAAATAGAATATATTTTTAACATATAATATAATTTATGTCATTAGCATTGAGTTTACCTTGAATTCGTATGTTAAATCAATTCAATCTTTTGCAATGTTTTAAAGAATAACCCGTTTTCTTCGATAATGAGATTATTTTAAATTTAATTTCTGAAACTTTTGTGTATTGAATTTGGAAAAATAGATTCCATATTTGGAATCAGTGTGTACAAATTATTTTAATAAGATAATTTTTATTTTTGGGCATTATGAATAGTAAATACGCTAAATTTTATTTACCATAGTTTAAGGTAAATCGGGTAATTAAGGGTAAATATAAGATTATAAAATTACCCTAACACCTGCCAAAACTCTATTGGATGGCTAAAAGTCTACCCATATCACCTAAGGGTCGGAATAGATTCATTTTATGGACTTTTATCCTTAAAAATAATTTATTTATTATTAAAACCAAAGAAAGTGACAACATGTCACTCTCTTAAATCTTATAAGCATATTAATTTTAATTTAGTGATAAACATCATGAAACATCAAAAATGAATAGTCTCCAGAAATCTAATAAAATTATCTACATTATATGAATTTAATTATAATTTTTAAGTATTAAATAATTATCCTTAATTTTGACACAATAGTGATGATAAAATTGTTTATCTAGTAAAAAATCCAGAATATAGTTTTTATTAAACTAATAGTGACCATAAAAGGCACAAAACCCTTACCAAAACTTATTGGACATGTAAATATAAACCATAATAATCAAATGTTCGAATATTGGACAATTTGGAGCCTTATAAAAGATATTATGAAAGTTATATTATTTTATTTTAAATGATGCCAAAGTTGTCACATTCATTATTTCATAAATATAAAAATTTAAATACTGGGATTTTAGATGATAAATTCGAGTAAAAGTATTATTGTGAAATTTAATAGATTTATATTCATCATAGGATTTCAATTTTAATTATTATACATAAAATAAGTGTATTAAATTATTATATAAAAATGTTGTAGTAATTATTTTATTAAGAGATAACCCAAATAAATGGTTTTAAAAATAATAAAATAAATATTATATGAACTATTTAATGTACTCCACTAATTTTATAGGTACATATGACAATTTATTAATCTATTAAAGCTTTTATTTTGAAAATTTCTTCTGTATATATTTTATTTAAATTCAATTAAATGAATAGTGTCAAAATTGACACTATTGTAATTTTATAAAAAAACATATTATAAAATTGTTTAAAAATGACAAAAATATTTAAAAATTATAAATTTAAATATATGTGGTCTAAAATATTATAAAGTATCCAATTATTGACAATTCGAATGAAATAAGTAATTATTTGTTATAATTTAAAATTTAGAATATTATTACCACAAATAAAATTAAATAGATTAAATAAGGATAAATCATGTTGATAATGTTTAAAATAAATTCCTAACATTCCTAAATTTTATTGGTTAATGATATTAAAACCCTATCACATCTAATATTCGGATATTAGTTATTTTGGAAGTTTTTATGTGGGGTTGGGATTTAAAATAAACTAATATTTCTTATATTTCCAAAGGTGCCCCTCTCCTCCCTTATAAAAGGGCACCTCCTCCCTCTGTTCCTTACACCACTTTGAGACTTCAATCTCAGCCAAAACCTGACAAATTATATTCTCCACTTCCCTAGAAACATCCTAGAGGTCCTGGTATTCTTCAAAGACCAATTTTAGTTCCCTAAGAGGAGGTGTAAAAGAGGCACTTCAAACAAGAGGTAATGTCCATTACCGATTCTTTCAACTTTATTTCTTTTTCCACTTATTATTTTTTAGTTGTTTCATTATGAGGTAATAAAATCAGTATCACTCATATACTGATATGTTATTATAAGTATGAAACAACCATATATCACTATCTATCCATCCTAGGGAAAACAAAATCACTGCACGTGCGTACGTACGGAATACCGTCTCCACGATGTGGTGTAATCTATTTTCCACCGCCACCATACTTGGATGGGTATAATGGTGAAAGTAATGAGTATATTTGATTAGTGTAAAGTGATATTGGTTCTGTAATATTATACATAAACTTTAATACAATTCCATGATCTTGGTAATGATATCATCGCTCGTGCGTACGTACGGACTACCGTCTCCACAACGCGATGAGATTCACTATCCATGTTAACCATTCAAGAATGATTATAAAGTATTTATAATGAATAATAATGAAATATATGACATAATGAAGCTACTGGATTTATTTATTTATATATATATATATATATATATATATTTCATCTACATAATTCTATTCAATTCAATAAGGAAACGAAAACACCGTTCATGCGTACATACGGCCTACCGTCTCCATGAACGGTGTATTTCTTTCCATTTATTGATATATTATGTATATTATAAATATATATTATATATAAATCATGTTTTACATTCTGGATGTAAGTAAGCATGATCTAAGTAATCATATGAATAACTACAAGTTAAAACACGAATGACAAATGAAATGATTTTACCCAAAACACTACGTTAACAAGAATCACTAGTGCAGAAATCGTTTTTTACGTCACCATTTTTTACATCGGTTATATATAACCGACGTAAAAATTCGGCGAGTAGATTTTTAACATTGGTTATTTTAATAACCAACCTTAAAAATCGCGCCTGTTGGGTTTTTACGTCAGTTATCTTATAACCGACGTAAAAAACCAATGCGCGGGGGATTTTTTACGTCGGGTATTTGGAAACCGATGTAAAAAACCCGATATCAATGCGTTTTTTACGTCGGTTATCAAATAACCGACGTAAAAAACGCGTCCGGGATTTGGTTTTTTATGTCGGTTATTAGATAACCGATGTAAAAAATGCGTCAATATCAGGTTTTTTATGTCTGTTTCCAAATAACCGACGTAAAAAACCCACCGTGCTTTGGTTTTTTACGTCTATTATAAAATAACCGACGTAAAAAACGTGTAGATATCGGGTTTTTTTACCTCGGTTTCCAAATAACCGACGTAAAAAACCCCCCACGCATTGGCTTTTTTACTTCGGTTATCTTATAACCGACGTAAAAAACGAGATATCTATGCATTTTTTACGTCGGTTATTTTATAACTAACGTATAAAACCAAAGCACGCGGGGGGGGGGGGGGGGTTACGTCGTTTATAAAAAAACCGACGTAAAAAACCAAAGGGCATGAGATTTTTTACGTTGGTTTTAAAATAACCGACATTATAAATTTAAAAAATAGTTTATAACTTCAGTTATTATATAACATACGTCATAAAAATTTTTAAAAAATTAAATCCCGTGGACTGTCATTTACGATTTTTCGATTGACAGTCCGCCGGCTCGTCTCTCTCGAGCGGTAAACCCTAATTGGCTCGTCGATCGACCTGTGTTAAACTCAATTTGGCTTCATTTTTTATCTTCTTCACTCCTCTCGGATCTATCATCTCAACTCGCAACATTCAAGTAAGCCTTCCATGAATTTATTTCGTTCGTTTTTGTATCGATTCTTGATGTTCTTTTCGTTCGTTTTTGAATCTCGTGGAATTTTTTGTTATTGCAATTGGTTATTTTCAAATGGTTATTTGTATTTTGTTATTGCAAATGGTTATTTGTATTGAAAATGGTTATTTGTATTTTGGTATTGCAAATGGTTATTTGAATCTTGTGGAATGTTTTGTTGATATAATAGACTATTTTGTTGATATAACAGACTATGTTGAGGGAACATTAAACTAGATGAATAATGAGATAAAAAACGTTCATCTTTACTTTAAAGGGAAATAAATAATAATTACTTTTTATATCATATTTTGGATCAGTTTTTTTATAAATTAAAACAATAAATGTGATCCCAATTATATGATATTGGAGGAGTTTGATGGTTTAACCACACAGTATGGAAAACCTAGAACCAACCCTAATAAATGAATATGCATCATGCTATGTGATTTCATGATAAATATGTATGGTTTGTACAAAATATATTTCCTCCATTATATTTGTAAAAAAATGTAAAATGTTTCCTATGTAGAACCTCATGGTATTCACTAACCATGTTCCAACCATGAATAAGAATATAAAACTATAATATCCTAAAAAGTCAAAAAATAATAATACAAGGATGAATAAAAAAAATTTAATCAAAATAATTTGATTTAATAAACTATAATAAATATAGAGGTGTTAAAATAACACAAACCATACTGAATTCTACCCCTAGAAGAATATGTTGAGGATGTTGGACCTAGATTGAGATTAGGCCACTACTCAATTATCAATGGCTCTCACACCTATGTCTCATTGGAATCGAAAACATGTTACCAATGATATCAAACCATATGAATTACCATATCATTTAGACAATTCACTTGAGAATATAAAACACATTATTATTGTTAATCATATACATATACATATTTAGTCTTGTAATTGCCAGGTTGTTCACTATTGTTGTTGATATTTGTTAATTTTTGGTGTTTAGAATTTCTGAACATGTTTCCTGTAATTGGAATTCAGTTTTTCTCCATGGTTGTTTTGTTTTCATTTTTGAATTTTGAAAACCTAAAATAAACAGAGTTTTCAGTCGAGTTTTATTTTGATTGATAACCGTTAAAGCTGAAGGCCATGTACAAAATCAAATCCCCACAAGATATGTTACATGGGATTAAAAAGCAGAAATAAAGGATTAAACCGAATCAGTGGGACTATTGTTATTCTGAGCAGACCAGTGTTGGACGCGCTGGGTGACCCTCTCAGCCTGCCAATGCAATTAACAATCATCAGAAACAAGAATGAGTGAATTGCTAATAAAATAATAATATGCTGGTAGACTTCTTTTTTCCAGTCACACCGAAGGGTGATGAAGACCAATATCAAGGTCTGCACGCCATTTAAAATAGGTTGTTTATCTAATATATTAAAACATCAAAACCGCAATCAATATTAATCTATGTAGGCATCATGGTTTTCATTGATTCAATGAAATTTAAAACTGTTATATCTAACTATATTTTGTTTTAAAAATAATATTCAAGCATATTTTTTTAAATACCTATAGATTTGTTTTATATTTTAAATTGTTTTACATTCAAATTATGATATTTTTCATATAAACATGTATTTGTCTTTTCTTAAAAATATATATTTTTTGTTGATATTTGTTATAGGTAATAATGAGTCGAAGTTGGATTATGGCACATCGAATGAGCAATGAATTGGAGGAAGGTGTTGATGCCTTTTTGGAATTTGCAAAACAAAATGTTCCAAGTAGTGACATTTTTTTCTGTCCGTGCCTGAAATGTTTGAATATGAAGAAGTTGAAAAGTAGATAGATAAAAGATCATCTGATATGTCATGGTTTTAATCCGAGTTACAACCCTTGGATTTGGCATGGTGAAACTGGACGGAATGTCACTGATGATGATGATTCGCAAGATGGTAACTCTGATGGAATTGAAGAAATGATTCACGATATTGTAGCAGAACAAATTGAGATAGAACCGACAGCTGCGCGTCTATATGGTGATGCTGAAAAACCATTATTTCCCGGTTGTACAGATTTTACGGTTTTTTCGGCGGTGTTAAGATTGATTAACCTAAAGGCGAAGCATGGATGGAGTGACAGAAGTTTTACAGAGCTGCTACAATTAATGAAAGACATTCTTCCAAAAGATAATGATATTCCAGATTCACATTACAAAGCCACAAAAATATTATGCTCGATGGGATTGGGATACAAGAAAATACATGCCTGTCCGAATGACTACATTATATATAGGAAGGAATATGAATTTCTGATTGAGTGTCCAAAATGTGGGACATCACGGTATAAGGTGAAAGAAAAATCGCATTGTGATGTAGAGATTACAAAGCTCCCTTCAAAGGTATTTTGGTATCTTCCTATAACTAATCGTTTAAAACGTTTATTTGCTAATTCACATGATGCAAAATGGTTAAGATGGCATGCTGAAGAGCGGGTATGTGATGGAAAAATACGTCATCCAGCTGATTGTCCACAATGGAAGAAAATTGATGCGCAGTATTCTACATTTGGAAATGAAATTAGAAATCTCAGACTAGGGTTGTGCACAGATGGAATGAATCCATACCGAACACTCAGTAGCACACATAGTTTATGGCCTGTTTTATTGGTAATTTACAACCTCTCTCTTGATGTTTTTATGAAGTGCAAATATGTCATGTTGAGTACAAAGATCTCTTGTCTAAAGCAAACCCGGTAATGATATTGATGTTTACTTGTCACCGTTGATTGATGATTTGAAACTATTATGGGATGATGGTATTAGGGTGTATGATTCTTATAAAATGGAATATTTTCAACTGCAAGCAGTGCTTCTGTTCACTATAAATGACTTCCCAGCATATGGAAATTTGTCTGGATACAGTGTTAAAGGGCATAAAGCATGTCCAATTTGCGAACAACAGACATCCTATTGTCAATTGCATCATGGGATGAAAACAGTGTACATGGGTCAGCGAATGTTTTTGCCTATGGAACACCCTTATAGAAGACTAAAAAAGGCATTCAATGGCTCACAATAATTTGATACTACTCCAAAACCTTTATCCCCTGATCTGTATTTTGAGAGGGTGAAAAACCTTGACATGACATTGGGAAAGACACATAAATCTGGTAATGATAAACATATTTGGAAGAAAATGTTAATTTATTTTGAGCTACCATATTGGAGGTATCATGAAGTTAAACATAATATTGATGTCCTGCGCGTGGAGAAGAATATCTGTGATTCTTTGATTGGAACAATGTTAGATGTTAAAGGAAAGACTAAAGATGTGTTGAATGCAAGATTAGACTTACTATCAATGGGAATACGTTTGGAGTTAGCTCCCACTCCTAAAGGAAGACGAACATTTCTTCCCCCGGCTTGTCATACATTATCGAAGAGGGAGAAAATTAGCTTTTGTCAGTGTCTTCATGATACCAAAGTGCCTCAAGGTTATTCTTCTAATGTAAAAAATTTTGTCTCATTGAAGGACTTGAAGTTGATAGGTATGAAATCACATGATTGTCACGTCATGACGCAACAAATTATACCAGTTGCATTTCGTGGAATATTTCCCTATTTGTGTCAGAAAGACTATAATGATGTTGTGTTATTTTTTCAATTCAATTTGTAACAAGGCGATTGATGTGAATGCTTTGAACATTTTGGAAAAGGATGCAATTTTTGTACTTTTTCAATTGGAAATGTATTTTCCTCCAACTTTTTTTGATATAATGGTGCATTTAATGATTCATCTTGTTCGAGAAATAATGCTTTGTAGACTTTTATATCTTTGTTGGATGTATCCTTTTGAAAGGTATATGAAAATATTAATGGGGTATGTTAAAAATCTCTATCGACCTAAAGCCTCCATTATTGAATAGTATATTTCTGAGGAGGTAGCAGAGTTTTGTACAAGCTACTTGGCTGCAGCGTAACACATAGGTTTGGCTCCATCTCGCCATGAACGAGTTAATAATGAGGGAAAGGGGATTCACGGCATGAAAGTCAAATAATTGTCAGCTGAACAGATGAATAAGTTAGAATCATAATTATTGAATAACATAGCTGATGCACAACTGTATATCACATTTCATATTAATGAGTTGAAACAATGTCATCCAAAGAAGAAAGAAATGTGGATTTTGAATGAGAACAACAAAACTTTTTTTCATGGATTAAAAAGACTTTGCTTGGTAGATCAGATGTATCAGAGAAATTATAATGGATAGTTGGTGGTCCATGTTTAAATGTGATAACATGGTCTGGTTATGAAATTAATGGTTATATATTTCATACAAAATCTCAGGACAACAGAAGTGCAGTTCCGAATAGTGGTGTATTGGTGTTTGCAGAAGCAATGCATTTTTCGAGTGCTAAGGACAAAAACCCAATTTCTGCATCAAATGCATATTATGGAGTGATTGAAGACATATGGGAGGTTGATTACTTTAAAATTAAAGTTCCTGTTTTTAACTGTAAATGGTTTAACGGTAACAACAGTGTCAGACACGATGAATTTGGAATGACACTTGTTAATCTGAATAGATTGGAAGACACAGATGATTCTTTTATAATGGAAACACATGCAAAACAAATTTTTTATGTAGTATATCAATCAGATATGCAGTGGGCTGTTTTTTTACAAGGGAAAAAACAATATGTTGGTGAGGATGAACTTGATGAATATGCGTATTTATGTGATATCCCTACTTCCATGGAAATATTAACAGAACATAATGACGATCATGTTGAAGACATAGTTTGTGCCATAAGGAACGATCACGACGAAGGAATTTGGGAAAACAATCCATCTGTACATTCCTAAAATTATAGGTAACATATGTTTATTTCTTGTTTACATTTATTTTTTCCATAAATGTTAGATATTATATGTTTTTTATTTATTAAAACATGTTTTAAAACAAAATAAGTATATTTTTTTGTTTGTTTTATGTTTTTTTAGTTTACTTTATCATGTTTATAACCATTACATGAATTTTAAAATGCTTATTTTTGTTCACTGACATTTACTTTACCATGTTTACAATGTTTACCAGGTTTACCATTTTTACAATTTTTACCATCTTGACCATCTTGACTATCTTTGCCATCTTTACCATTGTTTAACATGCTTACCATATTACCAATGTTTACTATTATTTAACTTAGTACACTTTTCTATTTTCTGATTTTAGTAGTATTAAAATATTTGAATTTGTATATTTTTTCACTGAAAATTACTTTACCATGTTTACAATGTTTACAAGGTTTACCATTTTTTCCATTTTTACCATCTTGAACATCTTGCCCATCTTTGCCATCTTTACCATTGTTTAACATGATTACTATATTACCAATGTTTACTATTATGTAACTTAGTACACTTTTCTATTTTCTGATTACAGTAGTATTAAAATATTTGAATTTGTATATTTATGAACTGACATTTGTTTTTTTTTATTTGTAGGATAATGACAGATCATTCAGATGATCAACCCCATGATTCTGGAGAGGAGCATATTGTTGGTCATACCTTTGGGGATGAACATTCACATGCTCCTATTATGAAAAAGATTTCAAAGGTTATTAAACGTGGGTGCACACGTTTACCTAAATTATCACTTGCCCGTACGCAAGATCAGAGGATAGTAGTTGAGTTTGATGATGATGATATTCCTAGAGGTCCGAATGCCAAAGATTTTAAGAGTTTTGTTGCAACTCAGGCTAAGACCAAAGTAAGCATTCTGTATGATGATTTGAGAGTTGTGGATAAAGAGATTATCTCTCAGTTGTGGGAGACGATTTTGGTAAGATCTTTTGTGATTGTTTGACCATTCTTTTAATGTTTCTAGTATATATATAATATGTTTATCCTCTTCTTTATCAGATGACATTTTATATTCCTGACAATGGAGGAGTCAGGAAGAAATGCTTATCGTTGGCTGCCAGGAGATGGAGGGATTTCAAATCAACCCTCTCATCTAATTTCATTTTTGGACATAGGAGTCATGACAATCCATGTCATATATATATCCTTTTATAGATGAAGACACATGGAGACAATTTTTTGAAAGTAGTAAAAAAGAGTCATTTCTGGTAAGGGAAATGTAAACTTTTATAAAATTTCATATATAAATGATTTTATTAATGATTTGTTAATGATTTCTTATTCTTAAATTACAGAAAACAAGGAAAGCTCATCAAGAGATCCAATCTAAAAATGTATACCCTCATAGTTTATCTCAGGGAGGGTATACATTATTGGAAGAAAAAATGATGGCGGATAAATTTCAACAACTAAGAGCTGAGTCTTCAAGCTCTGGAGAGGTGGCCCCTCCATCCCCTCCATCTAGACATGAAAAATGGAAGAGAGCTCGGAAGGGAAAAAAAGGGAAATATCTTTCGGAAGAATCGAGAATCGTAGCTGAGAGGATTGTAAGATATCTATTTAATTTATTTAACTTAACCTTTTTCTTCATATAAGTTTCAATCATTACAGAAATGTTCAATTAATTAATACAGGACTCTCTTGAGGAGCAGAGTTCACAGGGGACATTTATAGCTACTGGGTGGGATGATATTTTATTTGCAGCATTGGGAAGGCCCGAACATCCTGGTCATGTAAGAGGATATCCGGCAGGTGTATCGGTATGAAAAGTGTTTCCACGTTCTTCAACTTCTAACATTGTGTGGGTTTATAAATAAAATAGAATCCTTGGAGGCTGAAGTTCAAAATATTAATGCGACGATGGAAGACAAGATTAGAGAGTCGGTGTAGTCTATGTTTGCAGAAATGAAAAGGCAATTTCAGGCTGCAGCTCCCACTCCTCCACCTCCCCCTACAGACCCCATTATTTATCCTCCACCTCCACCAGTAGCTCCCACTCCCCCACCTCAGCCTGCGGACCCCATTTTTTATCCTACGCCTCCGCTGCAGCTTCCTACATATTGCGAGTTGTATGTTGATGATTCTCAACATTATATAGTAGCATAAGGGTTGGTATATTGTATAGGAGATACAGTTCATCCTCATCAATTAGAGGTAGAGAATCAGAGGGTCACTGTAAAGGATATTATAGATAGATCAGCTAGGGTACCAATAACTACAGATGAGGTGGCGACAGTTGGACAGAGTATCGGCCATTTTTTAGTTTGGCCATCCAGACTTCTTTGACTCATTACCATAGAGGTATGAATGCTATATCTTTTATTTTATTTTTTATTATAGTTGTTTTATCATTTGAAAAATACTATATTTCTCAATTTTTTTTCACAGGAATACTTCAAAGGTAAAGAAATACTGTATAGACAAAAACAAAGACAACAAGCTTTGACATCAGATACAGATTCCAGTGGTCTTGACAGATTGTCATGATATTCACATTTTTTGTTGGGTTTTTATGAGTTTCCAATGGAATCTCATGTTTGTGGACATGAAATAAGTGTGGGGATTACAAAATCTGATATCATGGAGCTTGTTACTGGAGATAAGTTGGGCATCAACGTGGTGAAAATGTTTTCCATGTAAGTATTAACACCTTTTCCCGGCGTTATATTTATTAAAAATGTATACATATATATGTTTTGTATTAGGTATCATTATAAAATTTGTGAGAGGAATGAACTGAAAGAAGTATATAGATTCATGGACCCACAATTGATTTCCCCTGAAGCATGTGCATTGACTGAGGAACAAAGAATGGTTTATATTGCTGAAAGATTTGAAAAGAATATAATCAGACAATGTTGGATGATTCCTTTTGTGAGAGGTATGAAACACATTTCTCTCAAAGAGTTAATTATCTTTTAACATAAAAAACCACTAAAATTAAATTTCCTTTTATCAGTGATCATTGGTTGTTTGGGATTTTTTGCCCAAGGGAGAAAGCTCTTTATTGGATATGCTCTGTTCATGGGGATGTGCGGGAAAGTTTTAAGAATATATTGGAAAAGTAAGTTTCAATTTATCAATAGTTTTATATATTATAATGAATTTTAAATTTACCCCATTCGTATTATTTTCTAACAGTGCATGGGTCTACTTTCGAAAAAACACAAAGAAAAGAAATGCAAAGATCAAATATGTAAATGCGAAGGTAAATTTCCATTTATAATTTGTACTTTTTGATTTATAACATAAAAATAATATATTGAATTTAAAATCATTAAAAACAAAATTTTCATGAACAAGAAGGCCTCATCGAATGCGGATATTATATGTTAAGATTTATGTATGAAATAATAACAACAGGGACAGTTCTGAATTTTGACCTGGTACGATTTCCTCTTAAACTTTGCCATAATATTTTAATTTGATTATTTCATTATACACGTTAACTATCTTCTTTTTCATTTGTAGCTTTTTGATGACCCTCAAACCTATACTGCTGAAGACATCAAACACGTACAAGTGTACTGGTCAAATTATTTTACAGGTTTGATTGAATTTTAGTTGTTTGTAATGTAAAATGTAATTTTGAATATTGTCATTTTAATTGTGTATTTGGTAGTTGTTTAGGTTGGATTTAGTTTTTTTTTGAAGTTGACAGTGTATGTTTTGAATGTTATATAAGTGAATGTTTAATTTTTTTATACTTCTTGTTTTGGTATACTTTTGATGGTTCTTATGGTATGGATTTGGGTCTCTCGGGGAGGGGTTCCAAGGGTGTGGGGGTGTGTTTAGTGGGGTTGGGGGTGTCCAGCGGTCTGGGAGGGCTGTCCGGTGGGGTGGGGGACAGTCTTGGGGGGTGGCAGGGATGTCCAGGGGTGTAGGAAGCTGGGCCAGGGGTGTGGGAGTGCTGTCCAGGGGAGGGGGGTTGTCCAGGGGTGTTTGGGGCTGTCCAAGGGTGTGGTGGGGGCTGTAAAGTGGGGTAAGGGGTGAGGAGGTGTTGTTCAGGCGGGTGGGGGTTGTCGAGGGGTGTTTGTGGGTGTCCGGGGGTCGAGGGGCAGTCCAAGAGTGTGGTGGGGGCTCCAATGGGGTGGGGGAGGGTTGTCCATGGGGTATACATGACGGTGGGAGCTCCAATGGGGTGGGGGAGGGCTGTCCAGGGGGTGTACATGAAGGTGAGGGCTCCAACGGGGTGGGGGAGGGCTGTCCATGGGGTATAAATGAGGGTGGATGTTGTCTAGTGGGTAAGTTTTATATGTTATCTATGTACATGCTTAATTTTGATGTACTTCTGTTTTTATGGTACGATTTCTTGATTTGTTTTCTGGTTGATTCTGGTGGAGAAAAGATCACTGCATTCTGTTTTAAAAAAATTGGGTTTATCACGTCGGTTATTTAATAACCGACGTGATAAAATGCCTGGAAAATAGTTTATCACGTCAGTTATTTAATAAACGACGTGATAAAATGTCTGTAGAATGGTTTATCACGTCGGTTATTAAATAACCAACGTGATAAAAGGCCTGGAGAATGGTTTATCATGTCAGTTATTTAATAACCGACGTGATTAAGGGCCTGGAGAATGGTTTATTACGTCGGTTATTGAATAACAGACGTGCTAAACGGCTTGGACAATGGTTTATCATGTCGGTTATTGAATAAATGACATGATAAACCCCCCTCCCCTAGTTTTTCACGTCGGTTCTATGAGAACCGACGTGATAAACCGCCCTCACCCCGGTTTATCACGTCAGTTCTATATGAACCGACGTGATAAACCCCCTCGCCCCTGTTTATCACATCGGTTGTTTAAGAATCGACGTGATAAACCATTGTCCAGGACGTTTATCACGTCGGTTATTCAATAACCGACGTGATAAACCATTCTCCAGGCCCTTTATCACGTCGGTTCTAAAATAACAAACGTGGTAAACCATTCTCCAGGCCCTTTATCACGTCAGTTCTAAAATAAACGACGTGATAAACATCGCGATTTTATGTTTTTGACGTCGGTTTTTAAATAACCGATGTCAAAAACCTTATTTATAATGCCACACGTATTAACGTCGGCTAGAAACCGACGTAAAAAATTAAAAATAACCAAAGTAAAAAACGTTATCTACACTAGTGAATTTACAAAATAACGGGTAATATAAAGTCATAAGTGAACCATATATGATATAATAATAATTAATATGATTCTGTAATAATTCAATGACATTATTTAAATCATTATACAGAATTTTTGGATACGTACGAAGAATATCAGACCTAAGGTATGGGATAACCTTTCCAATCTCATTCTTATATGATATTGTTTATTCGTAAGTATTTGCTGGGGTTATTGTTATCATCCATATCCATGTTTTATAAAAATGTATTCATGTATGTTTAAATTAATTTTTACCCATTTTGACTTTTATCCATTGGTATGGACATAATCTTTCATTTTATTACCCTACAAGGTACTTTTTTGACTTTTCTGACAAAATTACTAGAAATTTTTTTTAACGTATACGACATGAAATGATTTTTACAGTTTTATAAATCCTTATTTTCATGAAGCATCCTCCAAAATATTTCATTACTATTTTCAAAAAAATCCTTTTCTTTTATAATTTCCTGACATTTTGTGAAAATAAAATGATTTTGATGAAGAAAGGAAATTTTCCCCAAGAATTCATTTCAAGTGTTTTATCAAAACCATTTTTCATATAAGATGAAATTATTTCATATGTGTATGTTTAAATTATACTGTCTATATGATTTATGTGGTTTCACTTTCCTTATTATGAAATGATATCCATTTTTTTATATGGATTATGTGATGATGGGATGATGTTTATGAAACCCATTTTATTTATTGGGTTTTGATGAATGATGTATGATTATTTTGTGGCACAAGTAAGAATGATTTAATTATGAGATGGGTGGGACCTATATCTCCCTCCAATGCATTGGGTAAAGATTTATATCTCATGAGATAGACATGGCTGGAACGGAAAGTTAAAATAGTTTAGTAATATAGGACTAATATGAGGAGTGAACTCGATTCAGAATAGGACTTTTTCCACTAAGATGGTCTTGGCAGCAATGCCTTGGCTACTATGGAAATCATATCATGTGCTTAATGGTTACCACAATTACATGTTTTATTTCTAGGCTAATTTATCATGATTAATGTTTCATCATGATCTATGCCTTACGTAATTCCACGATTTATGTCTTTTCTCAAGATTTTGATGTTTAAATTTCATGTTCATGTTTTTGGTTTCAAATGTTTATGGATTGTTTTATGTTCTCTATGTTTTCCCTTACTGATCATTTGAGCTCACCGTTTTTATGTTTTCTTTTCCCCAGGATATAATAAAAGTTTTTAGGTAAGAAAAAAGGGGAAGATCTTTATGGGAGATGTTGAAGATCTTTCACCACGATTAGAAGATTATATTCTAACTTTCCAAAGACACTAAACTATTACGGTCCTTGTGTGTCTGTTTTTGTTATTTATTAATGATTCTGCGAAAGTAATGTAATGTACATGCACGTCATGCTTTGGGTCTCTATAGTTGGTATCAGAGTAAAGGTTTAGTTAACCTTAGGAAACTAGGATGCGAAAATGTTAGTGAGATCCCTAGAGATATTTCTAAGGTATGTCTAGGGATGTCTATAATGATAATTATACATATAGTATATATTCCTAGAACTATGGTAACGATCATAACCTAAGATTTTAGATATTGAGGGTACTCCCCCTTTACTATGTTGTTTTTCCTAACATGTTTTTTGCCTCCCACACTATTCTTTTTGGGTTTTAGAAAATTTCTTGAAATAGGATGATTCACGATAATGGAGGATATGATGGACAATTGAATGATATTCTTCATGAGAAACCAAATGAAGTTTGATTTGGAAGTCCAAACATCATTATTATGCCGAATCAGCAATCTCATAATATGATCAATAAACTCAAATTTGGTAAGTTTCCTGAATCGACTAATAAGAGAAAGATGGAGTTTCATGATGATCATAGAGGAAAGAAAGATCAATTTCCCCTATGTAAATCATGTGGGAAGTGGAATCAAGGAGAATCTTTCAAAAGAACTGGAAGATGCTTTGTGTGTGGAAAAGAAGGACATAAATCCAATAAGTGTAAAGGAAAAGGTTCAGTTAACACCATGGACAAGGATAATGGTATTGCGACGACATCAACAATGGTTAAATGTTTTAAATGTGGAACGTACAGTAATTATGCAAACCAATGCCCTAAGTGAAAGTCTCATAAAGAGAATCAGCATGGTCGTATGGGTAGTATTTATGTGGATGATAATGAGGAGACTGCAAATGATATATGAGATGAAACAAGTGTTAAATCTCAGTCAATTGTTTAAGAAGGTAGTGGAATGATTGTATGTTTATCAAGAGTTATGTTATATAATTAATGGTACTATGGAAAAAAGAATCATCTAAGGATTGTTACACTATTATTTTTCTAAAGTATTTTAAAGTATATGTTGAATTGTACTGGTAACCATGAAAGGTTATTCATATATTTTTGTAAAGTAGATGATATAAGCATAATGAAAGGATAAAGAGAAAATTAAATGAATGATAGTATTCATGAGCTCATGACTGATATAAGGAGAAGGTTATATCATGGTTTGAGTATATAGAATTTTTGGTTTTTCGTATGTGGAAAGAGTTATCTTTTGATAGAATTCATGTTTTCACTAAGTTTTAATGGGTATTCATTTTTCAAAATAATACTTTATTAAGGTATTCACATTATTGGAATGTGACCAACAAGATATATGGGGGATAAATGATGGTATTCACATGCTTTGTTGATGACATTTCAAGTATTAGTTTTCTTTATACTATGAGCATTGACCGAAGTATTTTAGATAAATATTGGAAAAGATTATGTTGGACATAAGTTAGTATTGTTTAAGGATAGAACATTTTTCGAAATTAATGATGGGATGTTATAGTAGTGTAGTTTTAGAAAGAGGACAACCTGCAGGACGTGCGACAACCCATCGCGTCGGACAAGGTTGTGGGAATTGAACCCACAACCGAAGTGCGACTGGTCTTTATTGCATACCACTGGCCTACAGGAAGTCCCTGGTTAGTAGAAACTAGTTTTATTTTATTAAGTGGTATGATATATGAAGTATGAGTTCATTTTTGGAATCATATACGATTAACCTCACCATAGATGGGCTTATGTATATTTGATAACTTTTGCTACCCTTTTGTTTGAATCATATGGAATGACCCATCACTCTATCACATGATCTATTAACACTTCACAAATAACAAATTCAACATCATTTCTTTAAGAGATGAAGTGGAAATTGTTCAAAGCATGAACAATAGTGAGATTGTACCAAAATCAAGCAAGTATTTCTTCATATTTAAAATTTTCAACTTTAGGGAAATGATATTGAAAACCAAAAAAAGTTGTTCTAGTGCTCTTATATCCGATGAATCAGATGGTACCTTAGATCATCACAAATTTATGGATTTGTGATTGATGGATTTTTCATAGTCATGTTCAGTACCACTCCCCATCAAAACATGATGGTTAGATTTTTCTTCCATATCCATATTTTCTTCTATGTTCTCCTACGTGGAAACCCATTGATTAGTTAATTTGGGTAACCATTACATTTCATAATTCAGTTTTTAAAGATAGGTTTTGTTATTCCCTTCTTACGATGTGGGTTTCTACTAAATAAACTTTAAAATATTAAACAATTTATATCCCCGATGAATTTTGAGGGCGAAATTCATTTTAAGGGGGGTAGAATATAACAGCCTGAGATTTATAAGAGATATTCATTTTAATTTTTTTGAAATCCTCTGTTGTACGCTACACCAAGATTATCTTTCACTTACGCAACATCGTATTAGCTTGCAGTATTCGCAACACTATTCTTAGATTGTGTTACACACAATTTCAAGTTTGTTTTATAATAGTCATTCTAATCAACATTGAGTGTGTATATATATATATAAATATTAAATGTATAAATGAAATATGTTTGGACTCTGTTATAAGAAACAGTGAAGG
Organism: Viscum album; assembly: GCA_963277665.1. NCBI lineage: Eukaryota > Viridiplantae > Streptophyta > Magnoliopsida > Santalales > Viscaceae > Viscum > Viscum album. The sequence goes on along the minus strand of OY728156.1, from coordinate 1,799,054,142 downwards.
ATTCTTGCACAACACACAACCCTGACTTGGCATGCATTACACGCAATCACAACTTTCTCGATAGCGTGTGTTGTACGCAATATCAGGATTCAGTAAACAATGATATATGGTTATCATATTATTATGAACTAGCCTTTATAAATATTATTAACTACATTTTGAATTTTATAACATTATTATTCTTCTTAGACATTTTCTCGAACATGGTATAAGAACAAAATAAATTTTTTCGGGTAAATTAAGTATTTTTTAAAAAATACAGTTTTGCTGCCTTTTGATGGAGAACCCACATTAAATATAGTTTTTTACATGTTTATAAGTATAATTGTACAAAATATAATTATAATTTCGAATCAGGATATAAAAATTTACATTTGATAATGTTTTGATATTTTTCTGATAACTTTTATATTTTAATAAATAGTAAAAACACGCTATATTTTAATTAAAAACAACTTTTATATTATTAATAATTTATATAATTAAATTATAATATTGAATGGTTTTGAAGTATAAATAGAATATATGTTTACCATATAATATAATTTATGTCATTAGAATTGATTTTACCTTGAATTCGTAGGTTAAATCAATTCAATCTTTTGCAATGTTTTAAAGAAAAACCCATTTTCTTTCGACAATGGGATTAATTTTAATTTAATTTCTGCAACTTTTGTGTATTAAATTTGGAAAAATATATTCCATATTTGGAATAAGTGGGTCCAAATTATGTTAATATGATACTTTTAATTTTTAGGCATTATGAATAGTAACTACGGTAAATTTTATTTATCATAGTTAAAGGTAAATCGGGTAATTAAGGGTAAATATAAGATTATAAAATTACCCTAAATCCTGCCAAAATTCTATTGGATGGCTAAAAGTCTACCCATTTCACCTAAGGGTTGGAATATATTCATTTAATGGACTTGTTTCCTTGGAAGTAATTTAATTATTATTAAAACCAAAAAAGTGACAACATGTCACTCTCTTAAATCTTATAAGTATATTAATTTTAATTTAGTGATAAACATCATGAATCTTCGAACATGAATAGTATCTAGAAATCTAATAAAATTATCTACATTATATGAATTTAATTATAATTTTTAGGGATTAAATAATTATCATTAATTGTGACACAGTAGTGATGCAGAAATTGATTATCTATTGAAAAATCAAGAATATAGTTTTTATTAAACTAATAGTGACCATAAAAGGAACAGAACCCTGAAAAAAATTGTTGGTCATGTAAATGTAAACCATAATCATACAATGGTATAATATTTGACCATTTGGAGCATTATAAAAGTGATTATGACACTTATATTATTTTATTTTAAATGATTCCAATGTTGTCAACTTCATAATTTAATAAATATAACAATTTAAATATTGGGATTTTAAGATGATAAATTCGAGTATAAGTATTATTTTGAAAGGTAATGTATTTATATTCATCATAGGTTTTTAGTTTTAATTTTATGAAACAAATAAGTATATTAAATTATTATACAAAAATGTTGTATTAATTATTTTTTCAAGAGATAAACCAAATAAATGGTTTTAAAAATAATAAAATAAATATTATATGAACTATTTAATGTGATACACTAATTTTATAGTTACATATGACCATTTATGAATCTATTTAAGCTTATATTTCGAACAGTACTTCGGTATATATTTTATTTAAATTCAATTAAATGAATAGTGTCAAAATTGACACTATTGTAATTTTAAAAAAATAACATATTATAAAATTGTTTAAAAATCACAAAAATAATTAAAAATTATAATTTTATATTTATATGGTCTAAAATGTTATAAATTATCCAATAATGGACAATTCACAACAAATAAGTAATTATTTGTTATTATTTAAAATTTAGAATGTTATTACCAAAAATAAAATAAAATTCATTAAATAAGGATAAATCAAGTTGATAATGTTTAAAATAAATTCCTAACATGTCTAAATTTTATATTTTTATGATATTACAACTCTATCTCATCTAATATTAGGATATGAGTCATTTTGGATGTTTTTATGTGGGGTTGGAATTTAATATAAACTAATATTTCTTATATTTCCAAAGGTGCCCCTCTCCTCCCTTTTGAAAGGGCACCTCCTCCCTCTCTTCCTCACACCACTTTGAGGTTTCTAGATCGGCCAAACCCTGCAAAATTCACTTCTCCACTTCCCTTGAAACATCCTATGGGTCCTGGTATTCTTTAAAGATCAATTTTAGTGCCCTAAGAGGAGGTCGAACAGAGGCGCTTCACTGAAGAGGTAATGTCCATTACCGATTCTTTCAACATTATTTCTTCTTCCACTTCTTCTTTTTTAGTTGTTTCATTATGAGGTAATAACATCAGTATCGCTCATATAATAATATGTCATTATATATATGAAACAACCATATTTCACCATCTATCCAGCCTACGGAAAATGAAATCACTACGCATGCGTACGTACGGAATACCGTATCCACGCTGTGGTGTAATCTATTTTCCATCACCACCTTACTTGGATGGATATAATGGTGAAAGTAATGAATATATATGATTATTGTAATTTTATATTGATTCTGTAATATTATACATACACTTTAATAAAATTCCATGATCTTGGGAATGATATCATCGCTCGTGCGTACGTACCGACTACTGTCTCCATGACACGATGAGATTCACTCACCATGTTGACCATTCAAGAATGATTATAAAGTATATATAACGAATAATAATGAAATATATGACATAATAAAGCTACTGGATTTATGTATACACAAACACACACACACACACACACACACACATATATATATATATATTATCTACATAATTCCATTCAATTCAATAAGGAAACGAAAACTGCGTTCATGCGTACGTACGGCCTACCGTCTCCATGAACGGTGTATTTCTTTCCATTTATCGATCTATTATATATATTCTGAATATATATTATATATAAATCATGTTTCAAATTCTGGATGTAAGTAATCATGATTTAAGTAATCATATGAATAATTACAAGTTAAAACACGAACGTCAAATGAAACGATTTTACCCAAAATGCTACTTTAACAAGAATTTTAAAAAGAACGGGTAATATAAAGTCATAATTGAACCATATATGATATAATAACAATGAATAGGATTATTTAATAAGTCAATGACATTATTTAAATCATTATACAGGAGGTTTGGATACGTACGAAGCATATCAGACCTAAGGTAAGGGATAACCTTTCCAATCTCGTTCTTATCTGAGATTGTTTATTCGTATGTATTTGCTGGGGTTATTGTTATCATCCATGTACATGTTTTATAAAAATGAATTCATGTATTATTAAAGTCCTTTCAACCCATTCGGACTTTTACCCCATGGTATGGAAGAAATTTTTCTTTTTTTACCCTACAAGGTACTTTTTTGACCTTTCCGACAAAAGTACGAGAAGAATGTTTTTTTAACGTATATGGAATGAAAGGATTTTTACGGTCTTAGAAAGTCTTATTTTAATGAATCTTCCTCCCAAATATTTCATTACTATTTTCAAAAAAACCATTTTCTTTTATAATTTCATGACATTTTGTGAAAAGAAAAGTATTTTGAAGAAGAAAGGATATTTTTCTCAAGAATTCATTTCAAGTGTTTTATCAAAACCATTTTTCATCTCATATGAAATTATTTAATATGATTATGTTTCAAGAATAATGTCTCTATCATTTACATGGTTTCACTTTCCTTATTATGAAATGATATCAATTTCTTTTATATGGATTATGTAATGATGAGATGAGGTTTGTGAAACCCATTTTATTTATTGGGTTTTTATGAATGATGTATGATTATTTTGTGGTACAAGTAAGAATGATTTCATTATTTGATGGGTGGGAACTATATCTCCCTCCAATGAATTAGGTAATGATTTATTTCTCGTGAGATAGACATGGCTGGAATGGAAAGTAAAACTAGTTCAGTAATACAGGACTGGAACGAGGAGTGAACTCGATTCAGAATGGGACTTTGTCCACTAAGATGGTCTTGGAAGCAATGCCTTGGATACTATGGAAATCATATCATGTGGTAAATGGTTTCCATAATTACATGTTTTATTTCCAGGATAATTTATCATGACTAATGTTTCTCCATGATCTATGCCTTACCTACTTCGACGATTTATGTCTTTTCTCATGATTTTGATGTTTAAATTTCATGTACAAGTTTTAGTTTTAAAATGTTATGGATTGTTTTATGTTCTCTATGTTTTCCCTTACTGAGCATTTGAGCTCACCCTTTTTATGTTTTCTTTTCCCCAGGATATAATGAAAGGTTTTAGGTAAGAAAAAAAAGGTGAAGATCTTTATGGGGGATGTTGAAGATCTTTCACCACGATTAGAAGATTATATTTTGAGATTCCAAAGACACTAAACTATTACGGTCCTTGTTTGTCTATTTTTGGTATCTATTAATGATTCCGCAAAAGTAATGTAATGTCCATGTACATCAATCTTTGGGTCTCTACAATGAGAAACTTTTCTGATGGGATGAGTGGGTAGAAATGGAGTTTTCTGATAATAAGATCAATTTTCACAATAAAGAGCAGATGAGATCTAGAAGAAAAGTGGTAGGTAATAATCATTCAAGGAAATTTTATGGTAAGATAGTCCAATTTCTAGTTTGTGAGAACTGTGGAAAAAATCACCCAAGGGAACGCCTTACCCAAACCGAGATGTGATTTCTATGTAGTATGTTTGGACATATGGTCATTGAATATAATCAAAATTATTGTATGACTAATCCCAATGACAAAACTATAAAGTGTTTAAAATGTGGTGAGACATTTCCTTATGAAAATTCTTGTCCAAAGAGATCTCTAAATAGTGCAAAGTAACCAGACTGTAATCAGAAAAGTGTAGTGACATCCTTTTTGACTACGTCAATAGTTATCGAGCCATCCAATAAATTTTATCACATACCTTGTTATTTTAATCATATTTTTCTAACGTTTTTTTTTGATACAGGGTCTACACATTCAAATGAGAATATAACTTATTATTAAAACACATGGGGGAGATATTACTACAATGTGGATTTATAAATATTTGTTTCTCTTGTGGTACGTGGAATGAATTCGCCTTAAAACATTGTTGCTTTCCATTAGTAGATTTTTGTGTCATTCTGTGTATCGATTGTCTTTCTGTTTATCAGGTTAAGATTTATTTTAGAGATAAATATTTTTTTTATGAGAAATAGTTTTAGTTTTTATACAAGAATGAACCCAAAAAATTGATAACATATCAGGAAGATGAGAAACTATTGAAAAATGAAGATGAAAGTTATCTTTGTCATATTGTTGAATACATGGGATCTGTTATGATTAATGATGTACTAGTGGTAATTCAATATCTTGAGGTCTATCATGATGAGTTACCTAGTGTTATACCAAATTAGGAATTTGAATTCACAATTAACATATCTCAGGAAGCTAATAAAATTTCGAAACCCCCCTTATCGAATGGCTCCAATGAAACTTTTTTAATTGAAAAAATCAATTATAAAAGATTCTTGATGAATGATTCATTCTTACTAGAACCTCAATATGGAGTTCTACAGTTTTTTTCATTAAAAAATAATAGTTCCATGAGGCTTTTATTTTATTATAGTGCATTGAATAACATCAATGTTAAAAAAAATTATCCTTTTCCTCATATCGATGGCGTTTTTGATCAGATATTTGGTGAAAAATACTTTTTGAAGGTTTAGATGTGGTAGTTGTATCATTATTTTAATGTAAATTAATTAGTCATCCCAAATACTATGTTCTATACAAGCTATGTGAAATAATAATTTATTTTTATTTTGTTTGGGATAACTAACACACATACAATATTCATGGATCTTATGAATAGAATATTTCATGACATATTGGATAAGATTGTAGTTTTGATTGTTGATGAAATTATAGTATTTTCTACCAGTAAAGAGGATCATGAAAAACATCTAAGGGTTGTTTTGAAAATCTTAATAGAAAATAAACTATATTGAAAATTCTTCAAGTTTGTTTTTGTTTGCTACATATTTCATTTATTGGGATCATTTTAAATAATGTCTGATTAACAATTGACCATGCTAACAGAAAAGTGGATCATAAATGGAAAAGACCAAGAAATGATAAAGAAGTTAGTAATTATCATGGATTGGTAGGTTATTACTAATAGGTTGTTAAAAAAATTACAGATTATTTACCATGATAACTTAGTTAACATGAAAAGGGGTTAATTTTTTGGATATATTAATGTGATGTTTGTTTTTTGGAAATTACTAAGAAATAGGAGAATGCTATAGTTTAGGCTCTACCTTCTAGAAATGGTGATTTTTTAATCTATAGTGATTCATCAATGAATGGACATGGAATTGTTCTAATGTAGAATGATTATGTAATTTCTTATATATCATGAAAAATACTACCTGATGAGGTAATTTATCCCACACATAAGTTGGAAATATCATCTGTGGTTTTTTATTTGAAAATTTGGACGCATCATTTATACATATCAAAATGGGAAATATATACTGACCCAAAATTTCATAAGTATATATTAACTCTTGAGGAATAAATCATGAGGCATAGAAGATGGCTTGAACATATACAGTATTATGATTTCACAATTAATTACCATTCCAAAAAATCAATCAATGTTGTGGATTCCATGAGTAAAAAACATCATGTATTATTAAATATTTCATGTTTAGAACATGATCCTATGATTATTGATTTGATGAATTTTGGATTAGAAGTTGTTAGGTTAGTAAAAATGTCTATTTTTTGGGTTTTATTATAGTCATCATTATCAACGTGAATTAAGAATGCAGCGAAGGATGTCCATGACCTACAAAAAAGGTATAATATGTTATAATGGGTATGTTTCTAGAATTTTAACTTTATAATTATTGTGTTTTAAGATTTCTGAAAATATTATGTGTGCCTTATGATTCATATTTGATGAAAGATTTATTGTGTGAAGCTCATAGTTCTACACTTTCAGTTCGTCCTGTAATTACTAAGATGTATAGAGGCCTTCAAGAGTATTAATGGTGGGATTTAATTAAAAAGGATATTACAAATAATACAATGAATGGTTTGACATGTCAATAGGTTAATGTAGAGCGGCAGTCACCCAAGGGAATTATCCAACCCTTTCCTGTGCCAGAGTGGAAATGGGAAAATGTATCAGAGGAATTCATAGTGGGATTGCCAAATACTTGTAGAGGTAACAATAAAATTTTGGTGATTATTGATCGACAGACTAAATATATACATTTCCTTCCTATTTGAGATACAATGTATTTGGATAATCATTCTCAATTTTACCTCAAAGTGATTGTATAGTTACATGGAGTGATTCTTTCTATTATATCTGATTATGATCCTGGGTTCACTTCTAATATTTTGAAGAGACTTCTAATGTAATTTTTTACAGAATTAAATTTCGGTACGTCTTTTCAGCTTTAATCAGATGGCTAGTAAGAATTAACAATTCATACCTTTGAGGAAATGCTTGTATTTTTTTCGTTGGACTACCACGGATGGTGGGATCAACATCTTTCATTAGTTGTGTTTTCTTATAATTATAGTTCTCCTTCTAGTATACATATGGAACCTTTTAATGAATTATTTGGGAAGTGGTGTCGAACTCAATCTTTTTTTGGGATGAAGTCTTGGAAAAGCTATTTATGGGACCATAATTAGTAAAATAAGTGTCTATGAAAGTGAAGATTATCCATAGACACGTGAGGATATCTATAAGAAATAAGAAAATTTATACCAATAATAGTGTGGAAGGATTTTCTTTTGAGGTAGTTGATCATGTTTTTCTTAGAATCTCACAATGGGAAAGTGTTATGTGTCATGGTAAGAAATGAAATATAAGTCCATGGTTCATGGGAAATTACGAAATCCTAGAGAATGTTGGACATGTTTCCCACCGAGTAGCTTTACGTATGAGTTGATCTCAGGTACAAAATGATTTTATGGTTTTAGGACTAGAAAGTATGTGCCAGATTCATCTCATGTCTTGAGCCTAAATGTCATTCTTCTAGAAGGGAATCCTTTTTAAGAAACAAAAAATGTATAGTTTCTTGAACATAGAGAGAATGTGTTATAGAGTAATGTTATCCACAAGGTTAAGATTTTATGGAGAAACCAAATTTTTTAAGATGTAACATCGGAATAATAAAAATCAACAATTTAAAGGTACCCTAACATTTTTATTATGTAAATAAAAAAATTACAAGGACTCAATTTTCAGAATGTGGAGATAATGTTACCCCAAAAGGTTTTAAAAATGAATTTAATGAAATGTATGAAATATTAACTGTCTTCATAATGGTACAATTTTTAAAGGATATATTTATAAATAAGATGTTAAATATAATTTTTATTCATCTGTAAATAGAATAAAAAAACGGACATCTATGGTTATTATTAGTATGTTATTTTGATTCGGATAAAACCAACTAGTTTTATAGTGAATAGAAACATACCCTTATTAATAGTAATATGAATAGTAATATGATATTTATTAATAGTAAATAATTTTATTATTATTTTTTCTTAGGGTTATAAGATAAGCCTATCTTCATTAATATTTCATGGTGATATAAAATCAGTTATAGTTTTAAAATTTTTATTTTCTGAATAAATTATGATTTTTTTAAAATTAAATTAATAATATTTAGAATATTATTTTCTAGATATTGATTTCATTTAATAATTATATAGATCAAACAATGGTCAGGGTGAATATTTGTGATTTTTCAAAAATACATTATTTTTTTTGTGAATAGTGAAATATGATAATTAACAAAATATGCTTAATAAATAAATTATTACATAATTTTTGAGTCATGAATGATGTGAATGGTCATTAATTTATACTAAATAAAACAAATTAATGAATTGGGAAACATTAATCAATAATATTCAAAGTATTTGGAAAAATTAATAAACTCATGATTAAAATAATATAAACCCCCCCTCTCATCCACTATAAAAACCACCCTCATACCCTCTTCCTATCACAACTCTCAAGCATTGATAATTGTATATGTTCTACAAACAACCCTTAACAAGGACCACCCTAACGTTCTAAACTAGTTTGTATCACAAAAAAGCGATATCTATGGGCCTTAAGGGGGATCCCAAGGAGAAGAGATCAAGATATAATGATCCTCTTTCATTTTCTAATGTTTTCTTTTCAATCCATTTCCTTTACTATACTCTCTTATACTCCCACTATACAATAGTAATGAAAGTTCTAGTATTATATATATGCTTTATTTTTATCATTTTTATGGAATAAATCATCATCAATATTTCTCTACTCTTCTCTTGTTCAAAAAATAAAAATATCATCCATGATGTGTCTATTTACTAACATCGTGGATGATGTGTCTTAAATTTCTATTAATTTCTCAAAAATATGTTGTAAAATTAGTTTAATGGATGAAAAATATTCTAAATCATGTGATATATCTTCTATAATGTTCTTGAGTTAAAATATATACATAATATTATGATATATAATGAAAGTAGTTCATGATTATCATAAAACCGCCAAAATGATCTAAATAGATATCACTAAACAATTATCTAATGATTCATCCACAAACCATATAACCAAAATAAATTATGGAATAAATTAATATTATCGAATCGTATAATTAAAAATTCAATCCACTTATGGAATTTCAATTCCATACGATAAGAAAATCCAATGCACACCGGCCATGAAAATCATGGGATGAACGAATCTGAAATAATGAAAGAAAGAAAATTCTAATAATTAAAGGGTAATATGATGTTATGAAATGATCATATAAGGTGTTATAAACATTAATATGTTTCATTAAGATACTAATAAACATATTTTAACCATTATAAAAGAGTTTTAAACACTTTATAAGTAACATGAACTCGTGGTAAAGGAATCCTTAACCTAATTTTTTATTCACTGGGTTAACGTTCTACTTCATTAATTATGTTGTATTAAAATTATTTTTCTGTTTTATATTGTTTATATTACATTGAATCATTTTTATATAAAGTGTATATAAATATTCCATCAACTCTATTATGTATTACTTAAATTATATGATATTGGTAAGGGGATTTTCATTAATTTGTCTTTTGAAATTCTATTTTACCAAATCCGAAATCAATTTTTTATGAGATTATTCATATTGTTTGATTACTTTATTGTTAATGGTAATTATTTATGACGAACTTCATGACCTATATCTACCTCTAATTAATTGGGTATGTATATGATGGAGGTCGGTTGTATGGTTACTCCAAGAGTAAATGTTATGGTTACAAAATAAGGCAGTCGTGAGTGATACATTGTAAGGTTTCCGTGAGGGTTAAAAATCATAAGGTAACCAAGAGGGTTTCTAGATTATGTAAATAATTCCCCAATATAACTTTATTATTATATTTAGGTTCTTTTTTATTTTAATTCTCCTGTAAATATAATGTTTCATAAATTATATATATATTGGTGACGTGTTTTTCATTTTTTAAAATGATTTCCTATGTTTGCAAGTATTAATAGACTATTGTTTTCGTTCATTATTTTTTATATCCCTTACTAATATTTTTGTTCTAATCCCATGTTTTTAAAAACAAATTCATAGGTTATTAGTATTTTTATGATAATGAAGGAATCCATATAAATGGTTATGAATATTATACAACGAAAATGTGTTTTATATGAAAAGATTTATATTTTGGAAGAAATGGATACCGTTTTTATAGTATCTTCTCTCTTTAAATGTGGAATGCTATGTATTTATTATAACCAAATTCTATAAAAATATAAACAAGAAAAGATGCTAAATGTTAAAGTAAGTGAGTTCATGAATATAATTCTTTATTATGTTATATAATATGGTCAGATCTTTATACATTCTTTTTTCCACTAGTAATACTATGAATCTGTCAAGGAATTCATTACTTTTCTCTTGGTTATGATATAATGAGATGTTTATATATTATATATTCTCTTCATTGGTCGTGATATGACTAATATTTTATGATCTTATATCACAAATATTTTTTCATTTCATTATGTGATGGGGTGGGAATAGAAATATATATGCTTTTAATGCGTCTGTTAATGATTAATGTTATAGGATCTAAAAGGGAGCATGAGATATTATCCCATGTAAAAAAAGGAAGATGAGTGGTTATCCAAAGCCCAAAAGAGGGTAAAAGGTAGGTTATAATAATATTGAAGTAGTATCATAGGTAGATATCCCATTCTTAACAAGTAATCAATGTCTTGATAAGTATTCTTGAGATTTGATTGTCTATAATTTTTTATATTCTTGAAATCTACATATTTTTACAAAGTTATAATGGATTTTGTTTTTTGATTGAAGTAAGATTCATGTTTTATGATCTACCAAATTTTTTTACATGATATTGGATTATGATATTTTATGCTAGGTATGGTTTCTAAATGTAAATATCATGTTCTTATTCTACTACACTCATGTTATGCCTATATGATCTTCGATATCCCCGTTATTTACCCTTATTGAAAATCTAGGATGATCCATTCATATGTTTCCTTTCACCAGGTTACGATGAAGAGGATTATGTGTGAAATGATTATGATGGGTTCTAGTTATGAGGAACATTGTGTAACATAATTTAGTTCAATTTTGAATTAGTTTGTAGGTATCGTTGTTTCTGAATACCCTAACCCTTTATATCCCTCAAACATAGGTTTTTGTAAAATGATGTTAGTACTAATCTATTATGATGTAATATATGTTATGGAAATGAAATGGTTCCTATAAATTAAAATATTTCCAAATTAATCATAGTATATGATTTGTAGAATATGTTGTGGTATTCTATCATTGTACCATATTTTTTAATTTTCCATTATTAAGGAATTTGATATACCTTGTAAACAAGATTAACAAAAATTTGATATGTGAATATCATATAATAAAAAATGAAGTAATTGATTAATAAATCCATCAATCTCTCAATTGAACTAATGATATCTAGACATTTTGTCATTTCATAATGTATTATAATATATAAAATAACATTTAAAATCAATTCTAAAACTAATTTTTGATATCATTAATTTTATATAAAAAACTATCAACAACATATATAAATGACACATTATATAAATATCCTTTTTAATATATATTCCAAAAACATTGTTGATTAACACCAAAACACTTTAGGAGCTTATCTAAAATTCAAACTATACCAGAATTTTGTAAAAAAGAAATATGATCCCATATGCCCTTGTATAATGGGAAATAAAATTAAATATTATATTCCAAAATACAGGAAAATAATTCCCCCAATATAATATTAGTGTTATGGATGATATAATAAGATATGAAATTATCTCCATTGTATACAACTATATCTATATTATATCCTATAGTTTCATCATATTAAACTTTTTATTTCTATATAATCCATTTATCAAAGTTATTGAGTTACTATGGGATGTAAAATATATAATTTCAAAATTTCCAACTCATATATTATTTATGTTTTCAGTATAAAATTACTAGGATGATTAATTCATATAATGCGTTTGACCTTTTAGAAGATGAAATTATATTCTCCTCAATAAATAGATTTTCACATCCTTTATTTCAACATGGAATGGTCATACAATTCTATAGTCTATCCCAATCTATCATAAATATGTTTAAATAATCGTACAAGAAGATAAATTACAACATTTATAATCTTCAACTAAGGCTGTTAACATTAAAATTACCAACCACACAAGAATATATAACCCTTCAGGATTGTATAAGGAAATATTCAATGTATGATATATTTCATATGAGTTATCTCCAAAAAAAATTTAGGGACTCCATATACGAATCACACACAACTTCTAAATGAAATATATTGTGTATGAATCTATATGTGTTATACGGATAGTGTTTTATCTAATAAAAACCCATATTATACCGCATTGGAACATTATATATCCCAATGAAATCACCACATTCATGTTAACAATAACATTTTATAAAAATTAATAATACCCCATGTAATATATGTGTTAATTTTAATTAAATTATATACATTGAGAGGTAAATTATAATTTCACATCAATATATATATATATATATACATAGAGACAATGTAAATGAATGATAAATTGACGATTTCTATATATATAACATGATATATTTCATATTTTGTAAATATATAAAGAATATAGAAAAGACAACAAATATGTTATTGTTTAACATATCTCATATAATATACTACCACGCCAACCTTATGATTACTACACTTTTATGTTTTTTAAAACTCATTAAATTTCTTTTTCATTACTAAATATTCTCTATAAAAATATATGATAATAAATCAAACTAACAACCAATAGATAAATACTACAATGAATAAATATGTATGATCTTTTTTTGAGAATTATGAATCATTTTGTTTATTTTCATGTTATTGGATATAGGATTAAAACCTATTATCTTCAAAAAATCTAAAGATATGATGTTAATTACTACAGTTGTCTATGTCAAAAAACTTATATGTTAATCACCATAATTATTCAAACAATTTTTTTAGTCTGTTTATTTGAAATAATTTTTTAACCAATGTAACTATTTATATATATTATTTTATTCTCATTACCTAACCTAATTTTTATTTTTATTTACATTCACTTTCACTATGATATTTTTTTATTTTTAATAGAGAGAATATTAATGGAAAATAATAATTCCACTAGTCTCTTAAAAGCTGTATTTTTTTAGAATATCATGCTATGATACAAAATTCATCATTCAATTTAGGTAAGAACTATTAATTCCATCAATGATAATATTTTTCAAAAAATATACTCTAACAAGAGAGGATATAGTATTATATATATTTGGAGAAGTCTATGTTATAGAATTTGATGAATCATAATCATTTTCTAACATTATATATTCTACATAACAATTTTTTTGTAAACAGATTCTCTAATCACATCTGATAAATGAGATATTTATAATCAATATATATATATATATCTAATATTCATATATTCATTTAAAAATACCCTTATGAGGGAGAAACACCAGGCTTCTTCATTTGAATAATATATTTAATATCAGTAAATTATTTTAAATATATTAAACACAATTGTTTACAACATTTTTGAGTATACATACAACATCAAAGAGCCTTCAAAACAATTGAATTTATTAAAATATTAAATTTAACAAAAATGGTTATTCAATATAGTTACCATAAACATTCAGATATTATATTGAATTATATCATATATAAACAATCCTTTCATCAAAAATCTATCATTGGGTTTAATGATGTAGGTCAGTTACTTGAATAAACATTGAGTAATTTTAATCGAAATTTTATTCTTGTGGTTGTAATTTTTACCAACAATTTATACTTTAAAGAAACCATTAATGGAAAAGTTAAAAATAGTACCTATTTTTCATCTCTATAAGAAAAATATGATTAACATTTCTTCAAAACAATGTCATTGTTCAAAAATATCCATTGATGATCAGAGAATATATTCAATAGATTTACCAAACCAATGTTCAAATTTCAAATTATTAAATTCGAAAATATTTTTTTATTCATTATATGTATCTCATAAAGATCTAGATTCACATACTGAAATTTTTTTATCTATGTTTGGAATTTATCCCTATAATAAATAAAAATATATCTATTTGAAACAAAATTCATGTATTTAATCCTATATATGAAGTTTCTAAAATTAATATAATCATTGATCAAAGATTATTATCATTGATAGGTTTAATTATGATTACATTAATCATTTATAACAGAATATATAATAATATGAGAATTATTTATTATATATAAAAAGATATTATTTTAAACATTCTCCCACTAAACTAATGTTACCTTTTACGTATCATCAAATCCATTAGTTGGATAAGTTCAATATTTAAATATTAAATGTATTATCTTTGGAATTCCTCTTACCCCATTGTTCTTTGAGTATTCCATTAGTCCTATCATATCATTTATTAATCTTAAATGGTTGAGTGGACAACTATTTGTCGAATCTGTTATATGGAAAAACTCAACTTCATTTCATTGGTAATTTATTCTTTATTGGGACTCCTAACTATGTGTAACCCAATAAAACTAACAAGAAAATGTACATAAAAATATTAGCTTCACCCATCAAATAATTTTTATTAACTAGATAATCAAGGGGGCCAAAATATTTCACCACATAATCGGTTATATTATCAAGGTCTTCACATGTTTCTTATTTGGAAGGAATCAACCACAATGTATTTTCATGGGTATTAATTATCTACATTTTAACTCACGTTTATTCATTTATATGTATGAATGATTATAATGTTTTGTTTTTGGAATCATATTTTTTCTTATGAAATAATATTTTTGATAAATATTCTTGTATAGAACTTGAAACAACTCAAAATATGAATTATTAAACGAAAATAGATAAATATATTAGTACACATCCATGTACCAAATATGTATAACGTATATGAAACAGTTTTAGTTAATTATTTTGCATCATATGAAATAAAAAACCAAAATTGAAAATGATATTTGAATTATATCATAAGATTTGTATCAATCCTGTAAAATCAAAATTAACCTCTTAATTTATGATAATAACCTAGAAACAATAATAGTTAGCATATGGGAAAACTAAATTGTTAATCATACATATCATAGAACTTCTAAAATACATGTATAAAAACTTATAGAAATATATAAATAAATTAAACTAAATAATAAATTCATTAATTATACCTCCTTTACATATATTAATGATGAAAAATTTATTGAATTGAAGTATTTAAAAATTAATAAATATCATCAAGAGAGAAACTAATTTGGTTTAAATTATAATTAAATAATTTTAATTTTAATATAAATTCCATGTACATTACATTCCAAATATAAATATAAAAACCATATATTTATATCTAAAATGAACAACATTATATTATTATTTATCTGAAAATTAAATAAAATATTTCATATAAACTGAAATATAATAATTTTAAATTAGAACACAATTATAATAATAATTAATAAAATAAAAATTAAAAATATTCATTATTTATTTCAGCCTTTTTTAAATTGATTATAAATAAATATTTTGTAATGGTTTAAATAATATCCCAAATAATGCCTTTAATTTGAACAATTTGATATAAAATGTTATATACAAATTCATTAATTAATATATTAATTACATTATATTAAGTCCTTATTTTTTTAATTTATTTTAATTTAATAATTTAATAATTTAATATTAATAATAATATTATATATCTAAATTAATTTTATTTCATTATTACTTTTAAATTTAATTTTGATATTTAAAATTAATAATGGGAAAATTTATTTAATAATAGTTTCATGAAAATTGAAATAAATAACTCTAAAAAAATTAAAATAAAAAAGTTTATTGAAACCATTAAAAATATAATAAATTATTCAAAACACATATCTCCATAAATATTAAATTCCTAAAAATTTATATAAATTTATTTTGAATTTTAAATATTAATGAATAATATAATTATAATATAATATTTAATAATATTGCTAGAATCATATACTATGATTGATAGGTTTTTTGTGCTATAAAACTTAATCAATATTAAACATATTATATTATTGAAAAAACTACATGTGATATTATGTGGTACTTGTTTATAAATAACTCATCACCTAATGGGAAACACAGAAAATGATATTGGGTTGTTTTATGAGTTACCAGCTGGCTATCATAGCATAAATCTATCAATAATTTCTTTAAGGTGATACGATTCTTATATTTTTGAGGTATATATAGAAACTAGAACATTATACTATTTCCATCAATAATATTTGATTATTTAGAAAACCACTAGATTAATTAGAATTTATTGAAATGTTATCCAATATCATATAAGTGGATATAATTGTAATCACCCAGTAATTTATAGAATAAGACTTTTTGATTTCTATTAATATATAAGAATATGATATTAATTTTATTTTGAAGGGTATACTTCTTCTTATAGCGTATTCGACAGGCAACAAAATGTTTATTATAAATCTTACATTGCACACAACTTTTAGTTATACCAAAATATAATACAATTATAATATTTTTATTTTAAATGGTAGTTAACACCTAGCCATTGGAATGAGATGAGGGATTAGTATCAACTGAATTTTAAAATATGGTTTACACATGATTAAATAACAATTCAATTAGTTTAAAAATTGAATATAAAGGATTTGTTAATATAAAAACCGATAATTTTGTTTTCATATCAATATTTAGGGATTTTTTTGAAAAATAAAAGATATATATGCAATGTAATGTTTTAAATTAATCTTATATGTTTTTGATATATGATATAAAAACAAATTCAATTTCTTGGATAAAAGATGTATTTTTTTAAAAATGTTGTTTTGCCGCAATTTGATGGTGAAAGATTTTTTAAATCTAGTATTTTTTTCACTTTTATATATTCTATTTGACAAAATAAACTTTTACTATAGAATAGGGACATAAAAATTTACATTAGATGAAATTTTTGTATTTTGATAATAATGATCATTATTTTACAAATAGTGAAAATTACAGCATTTGACAAAATTTACATTGTGGTATTCTATCATTGTAAAAAAAAATTAATTTGTCATTATTAATGAATATCATATACCTTGTAAATACGATTAACACAAATTTGATATGTGAAGATCATATAATAAAAAATGAAGTAATTGATTAATAAATCCATCAATATCCCACATGAACTAACGATATATAGACATTTTGCCATTTCAACATGTATTATAATATATAAAATAACATTTAAAATAAATTCTAAAACTAATATTTGATATCATTAATTTTATTTAAAAAACTATCAACAACATCTATATATGACACATTATATAAATATACTTTTTAATATATATTCCCAAAACATTGTGGATTAACACCAAAACACATTAGGAGCTTATCAGAAATTCAAACTCTACCAGAATTTTGTAAAAAAGAAATATGATCCAATAGGCCCTTGTATAATGGGGAATAAAATGAAATATTACATTCCAAAATACAAGAAAATAATTCCCCCAATATAATATTAGTGTTATGGATGATATAATAAGATATGCAATTATCTCCATTGTATACAAGTATATATATATTTATATCCTATAGTTTCATCATATTAAAATTTTTATTTCTATATAATCCATTTATCAAAGTTATTGAGTTACTATGGGATGTAAAATATATCATTTCAAAATTGCCAACTCATATATTATTTATGTTTTCAGTATAAAATTTCTAGGATGATTAATTCATATAATGTGTTTCACCTTCGAGATGACGAAATTATATTCTCCTCACCTAAATAGATTTTCACATCATTTATTTCAACTTGGAATGGTCATACAATTCCATAGTCTATATAAATATATCATAAATATGTTAAAATAATCATACAAGAAGATAAATTGCAACATTGATATGCTTCATCTAAGGCTCTTAACAATAAAATTACCAACCACAAAAGAATATAGAACCCTTCAGGATTGTATAAGGAAATATTCAATGTATTAAGTATTTCATATGAGGTATCTCCAAAAATAATTTAGGAACTCCATATACGAATCACACACAACTTGTATACGAAATATATTGTCTATGAATCTATATGTGTTATACGGATTGTGTTTTATCTAATAAAAACCCATATTATACCATAAGGCTACATGGAAAATGTGGGTTCAAAACACATTGGGCACAGGTACTGTAGCAGTACTGTAGCAGTACTGTAGTAGAGGCGGAAATGTTCATCAGCGGGTACTGTAGCGGCAGTAGGGAACTATAGCGGCGATAGGGCATTGTAGCGGTAGTGATACTGTGCGGTATTGTAGCATTAGGTTACAATTCACAGAATGTGAATTGGTCTTTGAATTTAGGCCTACGGGCTATGTAATGGGCTACAATCCCCCGGGGCCTTCGGGCTATGTAATGGGTTTCTCTCTACCAAGTTAAAAGAGGACTTTTCTTTGATTTAATAATAAAAATGAGGCTTTGGCCCCAACCTTAAAAAAATGTTAATGATAACATTTTATAAAAATTAATAATACCCCATGTAAAATATGTGTTAATTTTAATTAAATTATCTACATTGAGAGGTAAATTATAATTTCACATCAATATATATATAAACATAGAGACAATGTAAATGAATAATAATTTGATAATTTATATCTATATAACATGATATATTTCATATTTTGTGTAATTAATAGTCTCTGATAAAAATTGGCTGATATGTGGAAGAGCGCATGAACCCCACTTTCATTTGATTGTCATATTAATGGAATTAAAAATAAATGAGAGAGATATATATTATAATTCCAGTATAATATATATGTTATATAGGTCACATATGTTTATTAATTTCATTCTATATACATTCCATGTATTGCATGAACGAGTCACATCACTTGAGGGGGCGGTAGTCCACACTTCCTCGTATGAAATTGTCGCATTTGTACAACATGAAAAGCTTAAAGGTATGTTTTAAATATAAAATTCAGAATCACATAGAAAACATAAATACCATATATATAATATATAAAATACAGTGGCATCATAATGGACACATTTAATGGTGCTAAAATAACAGTGAACAATCATCGTTTCGTAAGGCAGTAATTTGCCATCCACAGAAACAGTATGTTCTTTAACCATTAGACGGATGTGTGTTTAAGTGTAGCTCGAATCCTTCTTATAAAAAAATACAAGTATATTAAAGATACTGTTGTTGTTAAAAATTAAAGGAATAAAAAAAATTTAGGTGGTTGGAGAAGCAAAATAAAACAAAAGAACACTAGGGAAGACATTATCTTTAAATCGGGTTACAGTTTTTTATTTGAGCTCAATGGCTTCCATGGAAAGACTTCAACCCAAAGTGAGGCTTCTATGAGTAAGAGAGGAATTTGGAGAGACAAAATGGGTATGGTTTGGCCCAGCCTAAGGCTTGAGAGGTGTGGGTAAGGTGGTATAGGTGGGGGCCTTTTATAAGAGGAGAGGAGGGGCACACTCGGAAAGTTATAAAAGGATACATTATTATAAAATTCTTATTCATATTTTAAAGGTCCAAAAATTATATATTTTGAGGATAAGGTTATAGGAGTTCTAAATCCACAAATCCAACAGGTTTTTGACATGCTTTGGTCTTAGATTTTACATTATCATTTCATTTTATTTAAATTGTTAAATAATGAGGTAATCGCAGCATCATCATGGTGTCATAAATAATTTAATTCATTTAATTTTTTTAAAAAAAAATAATGAAATAGGAAATCTCTTTAGCTTTATAATGAATATTTATAGTAAAAAATATTTCTTTTATAACCCCATTTAAAAATTATTTTAGTAAAACAACTCATGATTGTGACATTTTTATTTTAGCTTTAAATAAATAGTTATTTATGTCATTTTCCTACCAATGTGGCTCCATGGCATCCACAAGTTGACCCATGGATTGTTTTTGTAGTCCATGACACATCCAGTATGGTTAGGACATGATTCTAGGTCATTTAATACTATTAAAACATTATTTTTACCTTAAATTAGACTAATTATCTCTAATCGTGATTAATAAAACTTAAAAGTTACTATTCACCAAAAAATTATTTTTATCTCATTGAACCATTTTTTACTTCCTAATGACAACCATTTATGTCATATTTTTGAAAATCAAATCACAGAAGTGGTAAAGTTTCATTTAAACAAAATTTCAGTTCCTTTAACTTCCACTTAGTGGTTTCACTGTTCATCAAAAATTGAAGTTTTTCAAAAAAAATACCAAAACTTCACCCTAATCTATTTTTGATATTCTGAATTAAAAATTGATGTATATTTAACAAAATTCAAAACATATAAGTTAAATTAATTAATTTAATACTTAATTTCCACTTTCAAAACAAATAACGTGTTTTTAAGTAACAATATCTATTAAAAGATTGACACTAGTTTAAGTCCAATATCAAAGTGAAATTAATTCCAATGACCGCCATTTGATTAAATGATAAAAATATAATATAATTTCACATTGAAACAAATTCAAAAGATAATATATTCATATAAATAAATTAGATCAAAAGGAGGTTTTAAATTAAAATACTACCTTTTACACTATTCCATAAAAAATGAACTTTATCGGAAAAATACCAAAAATTTATACAAAGTAAATTTTGATGTCACGATTCTAAAAAGAATTTTATTTTGTCAAATATAACATTTAAAATGGTCAAAAAATGTATTTAAAGGTGGTAGTCCATCAAAAGGTGGTTAATCGACCTTTTAAAGTATATTAGATTATTTACGCTTAAAATTGGATTCATTAACATTTTAACATTTATTTTAAAAAGCAAAATATTTGACAAACATAAATAATAACTTTGTAGTTAGTTCTGTTCATTCCCACCATTACAACATCTAGGCATTAACTACCATTTAAAATTATATTATTTCATTATTAGAGTGCAACGTAAGATTCCCAAGAAACCCGTTGTTACGTATTGGGCTCGCCATCGAGCATAGCATCCCCTTTAATGTAATATTAATATTTTTTCACAAATATGGATAAATATGAAAAATATCATATTCATTATTTACCGGGGGTGTTACATCCTTCCCCCTTTTGGGAATTGCGTCCTCACAATTTTAAAATTGGGCTTGGAAACTTCATTGAAAATCCCACATCGGAACAAGAGTCAGTAAAACAATAGATTTAAAATAAAGAAAGAGAAGTACAAAGGTCACCCGATTTAACCTATACTAGGATTCCATGTTTGAAGACATGGATATGGAGGGAAAAAACAAAGGGTAATGTTCTCATAGATAGTGATAGAAAACCTGTTCAAGATAAATTTAACCACCATAAAATCACAAACTAGTGATGGGTTAAAAGGTATTTGATTCCCCAGTAGGAAAAGCTAACAGACAACATTTTTGTTTTTAAGTAAGTTTTCATTGAGGAAATAATATTTGAGCTTAACTAAATCATAAGAAAACATACTTACTTTTCATGTTGACCTTCATCTCTTACTATATTTCTTACACATTCTCATATTTTCTCCAAAAGATGAGTATTTTGGATGACTTTTTTACATTAAGGGCGCTATAATAAACTTTTAGTGAATCACCTCATAAACAAAAGGGAACTATATATTTCCCATATCTTTATACCTTAACCAAAATCAAAATTGTTAGAACAAGATCAGATAATCCCCAAAAAGGATAATCCTTTATAAAAAGAAACACTACTCTTAATCTCCACAATTTGTCAAACATTATCCAAAGTTCAACAAAGACCATTCAATAAACAGTTGTCCATAAAATTTTTCAAAGTAAACAAAACTAAGATTGAAACCCAAATATTTAAAGGATTAAATCTCATAGTCTCCCAAGGTACAAATTAACATTTATCATTAAATAACATTTGTTTCTCTTAAAGTCTCATATTGAAAAGTAATTATCATAATCACATATCCTCCATGATAGGTAAATCATTTCCATAGATAACCCAAAATAAACTAAATCTTGATTCCTAAAATCATCTAACTAAAACGAATTAGTTAAAAAAAATAGGGAATTCATGTAGTCCAATGGTAAGCAATAAATACCAGTTGCACTTTGGATGTGGGTTCAGTCTCATAGCTTTGTCTGACGCGACGGTTTGTCACATGGTCTGCGTGTTGTCCTTTTTCCAAAACTATATAATTATTAAAACATTCCTCAAAATGAGATAAAATCTTCAAAAATAATCATAACATATTTTAACCTCAAGTTTATCTCATGCCTTTCATTTTCCATCATAACATATAGTAACCCATAATTACCTCAAATGTAATAATATTATAAACCGTAATTGTTACCTTAATAATTATTACCTGAACTTCCACATCGATTGGTCATCTCGTACATGATGCATTAGAGAACATACCAAGGTTCAAGTTTCTGATCATGACTCCTTGATAGTTAGTTAATAACTACCACATGTTTCCTCATTGAATCCACCATTTCATCCAGTCTCTTAATCAGAGAACCACAACAGTTTCCTTCAAACTCATTGTCACTTTGGTGCCTGCTAGATCTATCCATTTACTAAAACCCAAAATGTCAGTGTGAGTTTATCAACAAAATTATCATTTACTAATATGGAAGATAAACACTAAGATATACTTACTCATTCAATTTTTCGAGAAACTACGACTCTTTTTTAAATCCTAGCCATTATGGTAATGTCACTTATGCATAGAGAATACCCTAACCTCTAAAGTTATCTAAACCTCCCTCTGATACCAACTATAAGGACCCGACCTTAAACATTAATTATTATTGAATTAAATTAATAATTCACGTAGAGGATCTTTTCAGGTTTAGATTTTTAGAGAATTAGGACGTCACTATTACATATCAAAATATTTCAAAGTAGATACTTCTACTAAGTCTCCATAAGATAAAAAAATCTCTTAAAAAGAAACATGTCTAGTTCCATTTTTTAGATAGCATGAAATTTCCTTGATCCCATCCTTGACCCTATTCAATATTATTTCATGTGAAAAAAATTTCAAAAATAACATGGGATGAGAATAAAAAGCTCATTAAGGGATACACAAAGAAGGAAAACTGTTATTTTTTCAAAACAACAAATAAACCATGAATACTATATCAAAGTAATACTTTTTACCTTTATAAAGTAGTATAAACTCTTAAATGAATAAAATATCATTACTTACACTTTTTTAACAAAAATATTACCATAAACCCCATTTACATAACATATAAAGGTAACATGGGACATAAACATACTTAAATGGAATTACCATACAGTCGACTTCCACACATATCACTTAATGGAATAGCCATACGGCTGACTTCCATACCCAATGCATTCGAGGTTATAACATAAAAACCCATCCTGGTATTCACGACACCACTCTTCAAATGGTTTATCACGTAACCACCCGTCAAATTTCAAAGTACCATTATAAAATCATAAGACCTAAAACAAATATAATGGAAAGAAAACATTTCAACATTTTGATCACAATATTTCACTATAATATATTGACATAACAAATGCATTATAAAATACATTTTCAATACCAAAATAACTAAAAGAGTATATGGTATTTATTTACTTTTAAATACATTACGACTTGTTGAGGAAGCCAATGTCCAAATAATACTTGCGGTGGTAGAAAAGGTCGGTGTCACCGCATGCATTAAAAGAAACATTCCTTTGTTGTTGTTTTGTAATAATCTTCGTAGAAAAAGATTCATTTTGTATAAAATTAAATGTCAAAGGGGTTTATACACCGTAAAAAAGAAACTCTTTTATTAGAACAAAATATTCCTCAATGAAAGGAGATTGAGACAAAGTCCCTTATAAAGATGGTATCCTTGGATTAAGGATAAATAAATTACATAATTATGTGTGACAAACAAATAAACCAAATATAAGTGGATATTAAGTGTAAAACAATCAGAGTTAATTCAGACATATTCTTAGAACGACAAATTCAAGGAGTAAAAGTTTATCCCAAAGAATCAAAATTGGGTTAAGACGTTCCCTTACAGAAATCCGACAGCCTAACGATGTCACTTTAAAATTCAAAAAATGAGTTAATGAGAGAGAAAATGGTTCTCATCACTTGGACATAAAATTTACTTCAATAAGGATATATAAGAACATATCCCAACATAATAGTTTGTGAATTAAAAGACATAACAAAATAAGTCTTTTAGAAAGAGGAGGGTGAAAGGTTCCCTTACCGACTTGGGTAACTTTCGAAACGTACACCACATTGATGAAGAGTCATAAAATGAATATGTAAATACACATAAATGAAATTATATTACACAAAGAATATAATAATGGGCAGTAAATACACCACTCAAAAGAAATTGTGGAAAATGTTGCATAAATCTCACGGGAATAAAAGTGAGATGAAAAATCCCTTAAGAAAACTCGGTTGTCTAACGACACCACTTAAAACATCTAAAAATGGATTGATGAGATCAAATAGGGTCTCTCATCATATTAAAATACAATTTACAGCAAGAATAATATAAAATAACTTCCCCCAACATAACAAAGAGGATCTTAAAAGAAGTGACATAAAGGAGAGTACTTAAAAAGAAGGAGAGAGTTTGGATCTCTTACGAAAATTCGGCAGCCTAACGATGCCACTCAAAACTTCCAAAATGTATTGATGAGAGAAAATAGGGTCTCTAATCATATGAACAAAAAAAGTACAGTAATGGTAATATAAAATAACAACCCAATCATAAGAAATATGAGTTTAAAAGGAATGACATAAAAGAGTGTACTTAAAAAGAAAGAGAGGGGTAAGATCCATTACCTCAAGTCCGATCAGTCTTGTTTATTTCATTATATTCCTGAATATTAAACATTGGTAAATTTATAATTTCATAATGAAATCCTCTAAATATTATTATTCAGTTCATATCACATATTATAATGTTATAATAATTTTGTAATAATGTGAGTTCATATCAGACGTTTTTGCCGATATTTGGTACATGAGTCAAAAATGAACTTGTTTGAAAATGATTGTCCATGTAGTTATAAGTAAATAATTTCTAGAATAGTATTAATGATTAAAATATCATATATATCCAGTACATATTAATTTTATTCTATTCCATATCATTTGGAGATAAAAAATGAAATGCACCGTTCATGGAGACGGTAGGCCGTACGTACGCATGAACGCTGCTTTCATTTCTTTTTCACATTAATGGAATTAAAAATAATTGAGAGATATATATATTATAATTCCAGTACAATATATATGTTTTATATGTCACATATGTTCCTTAATTTCATTATTTATACAATCCATTTTTTTCATGAACGAGTCACATCACTTGATGGGGCGGTAGTCCACACTTCCTCGTATGAAACTATCGCATTTGCACAACACGAAAAGCATAAAGGCATGTTTAAAATATAAAATTCAGAAGCATATAGAAAACTTAAATACCATATATATCATATATAAAATACAGTGACATCATAATGGACACCTTTAAAGGTGTTAAATGAATATTGAATAATCATCGTTTCGTGAGGCAATAATTCGTCATCCATAGAAACAATATGTTCTTTAACCATTAGACGGATGTTTGTATAAGTATACCTCGAATACATCTCATAAAAGAATCCATTTATATTGAAGACACTGGTATTGTTACAAAATAAAGGAATAAAAAATGTTTAGGGTGTTGGAGAAGCAAAATAAAACAAAAGAACACTAGGGAAGACTTTACCTTTACATTGGGTACCTCTTTTGATTTGAGGTCAAAGGCTTCCGTGAAAAGACTTCTGCCCAAAGCGGGGCTTCTAGTAGTAATATAGGGATGTGGAGAGACAAAATGGGTAGGGTTTGGCAGAGCCAATGGCTTGAGAGGTGTGGGTATGGTGGTAGAGGTGGGGGCCTTTTATAAGAGGAGAGGAGGGGCACTCTTGGAATGTCATAAAAGGATACCTTTTTAGAAAATGATTTTTCGGATTTTAAAGGTCCCAAAATCATATATTTCTAGGATACGGTGAGAGGAGTTCTAAATCCACCAATCTAATAGGTTTTTGACATGTGTAGGTCATATATTTTACATTACATTTTCATTTTATTTAAATAGTTAAATAATGAGGTAATCATTGCATCATCATGGTGTCTTAAATAATATAATTTATTTAAAGTCTAAAAATTATAAAACAAATATCATGATGTTGGAAATATTTTTATCTTTATAATGAATTTTTATAGTCAAAATTATTACTTTTATAACCCCATTTAAAAATCATTTTAGTAAAACAACTCATGTTTGAGACATTTTTATTTAATCTTTAAATAAAAAGTTATTTATGTCATTTTCCTACAAAAGTGGTTCCATGGGGTCCCCAAGTTGACCCATGGATTTTCGTGGTCGGCCATGACACATACAATAAGGGTTGGACATGTGTATAGGTCATTTTATATTATTAAAACCTTATTTTTACCTTAAATTACACTAATTACCTCTAATCACGATTATTAAAACTTAAAAGTTACTATTCACCAAAAAATTATTTTAATCTCATTGAACCACATTTTACTTCTTAATGACAACCATGTATGTTGGATTTTTAAAAATCAAATCATAGTTGTGGTAAAGTTTCATTTAAACAAAAAATCAGTTTCTTTAACGACAACTTAGTGGTTTCAGTATTCATCAAAAATTGATGTTTTTCAAAAAAATACCAAAAAATCACCCTAAGCTATTTTTGATATTCTGAATTAAAAAATGATGTCTATTTTAAGAAATTCAAAACATATAAGTTGCATTAATTAATTTAATACTTAATTCCCACTGTCAAAACAAATAGCGTATTTTTAAGAAACAATATCTATTTAAAATATTAACACTAGTTTAAGTCTAATTTGAAAGTGAAATTAATTCCATTGACCACCATTGGATTAAATGGTAAAAATATAATCTAATTGTAAATTAAAAAAAATTAAAAAGATAATATAATCATATAAATAAATTATGTTAAAAAGAGTTTTTGAATTAAAATACAACCTTTTACACTATTCATTAAAAAATGATCTTTATCGGAAAAATACCAAAAATTTATACAAAGTAAATTTTGATGTCCCGATTATAAAAAGAATTTTATTTTGTCGAATATAACATATAAAATTTTCAAAAAATGGATTTAAAAGGGGTTCTCCATCAAAAGGTGGTTAATCGACCTTTTAAATAATATTAGAATATTTACGCTTAAAATTGGATTCATTCAAATATTTACATTTATTTTAAAAAGTAAAATATTTAACAAACATATATAATCATTTTGTAGTTAATTCTGTTCCTTCCCGCCATTACAACGGCTAGGCATTAACTACCATTTAGAATAATATTATTTTATTATTAGAGTGCAACATAAGATTCCCAATAAACTTGTTGTTGCATATTGGGTACGCCAAAGAGCATAGCGTCCCCTTTAAAGTAATATTAATATTTTATTCAAAAATATGGATAAATATGAAAATTTCATATTATTTATTTACCTGAGGTGTTACAAATAGGGATCATACCCATATCATAGTGGTCCGACAAAAAAACAAAATCATCATCATCATACTTTAGTTAGTGTTTTCATCGTCAAACATGCTATGTGAAACTGGGTCAAAACCCTACAAGATCACTAGCATACTAGTACAAATCCACCCACCTAGATACTTGGTTTTCCCTCTTCTATTCAAACTGGTTCCAAAAGCCATGAAATACAATTTTCAAATGAAAATACCAGTTCCATGTCACAAAAACACCAAACATACGACACACATGTCACATAATACTCCTTTCACAAACAAATATACAATTTTCAAATCATATTCACACAAAATAGCCCACGAACATTTTTCACGCCTTTCTTGCAATTTGATATTTCATTTCATAAATTTATAAAACATTCTAAAAATTACTGACATTATAAATAACTAATTTTCCATTCAAAAACTCATATTAAGTGAACACACTCACCAAAAAAATACATGAACTTCCTTTCCCCACTTTGTTCAACTCAATAAATCACGCAAAATTTTCATAAAACAATAACAAGGGATATAACAATGTTTTTCACACAAAACACATTTCAAGAGACCCTTTCCGGGCCAAAATCACACTAACAACAATATAAAATAGAGTTTTCATCCCTATAAACATTTATTAAACCACTTTCAAATGATATCAATTTACCTCAAATGATACAACAAATGATACACATAGGAGACACACATTTGCAAACAAATATGCAACTTTGAAAACAAAAATTTAATAAATACTACCAAAAATGGTTCATCCACCAATCATAATGTAAGAGGGGCATGATAAAAATATCATTAAAACAATGACAACTCATATTAAAATTCTTACACATTGAACAACCTACCTTTGTGTCAAAACACCCATTCGTTGTGAGAAATATCAATCGCACCACCGCAGCACCACGAGAATGTGAAATATAACCTAAAACCTCAGTATTTTGAGAATAAAAATACACCAAATGAAACCCTAGATTAGAAACCTAACTTCTGAACATTTTATAACATCATAAAATATGGAGTAAACCCTAAGGATAAGGAATTATATGGAGAGAGAAACACTAACGTGAATAAATCATAAATAAAACGATCAAAAATCAAAAGTTTCTTAATATCCAAATAGCTAGAAAATGAATTTTATGTTATAATAAGGCTGAGGAGGACATGTAGGAACTGGAATGGGGAAAAAGTGTACAAAATGAAAGATTTATGAAAGACACAATTTACATCTTCATATCTGGGAGATTTAAGACATCAAGAGAATTTTCGCCTCGATTAGTGATTACTATGAGCTAAAAATAGGGGTAGGAGAGTATGGTGGAGTGCCTTGGGTATGTGGTCTTGTGTGAGATATAAAATCATAGAAAAAAAATAAAAATTTATTGATATATTATAGAATTAAATTCAAATTTTTATGTAGGAAATGGGCTTTCGGGCTCTCCCAATTCATTAATAAAAAACCCAAATCAATCATGATTATGGATTCCTTTGATGTAAAAATGTATATAGTGGTTCTAATATGCTATGGGATTCCAATTGAGAGGTATAATTCATGTAATATTATAAAAAATTAATTATTTATAAATGTATCAAAATTCGGTTTTAAATATGGAAATGAGCTCACAGTTTGGCCCAAATCATGAAAACTCACCCATTCCTCCAAAAATGTATGGGAAACCACAACTACAATGAAATAAATGATATTAGATCAAAACTTCCTTTCAAAAAGTATTTTATATGACAATTTACCCACCATAAATATTTCTGTCCTCGGAAAGCCACAAAAATGGAAAATGTAATAACCAAACCCAAGCAAAAGGCCGAAATGGACTCCTTTTCCATGTTTCACCGACAAAGTCTAAAACCCCTCCAGTGATCAATTAAGTAATTAATAATATCCCAAAACAAAAAAAAAACCAATTTACTAAAATAATCAATAACCTTTTTAATTTATCCCATAATAAAACTCTTCAAACACTATATGAACAAGTCTCAATCATTTTACCATAACGAACAACAACAACGAACAAGGTTACACATACATTACATTAACTACACCAATGGGCACTCTAAAATCCCAAAATTTATTCAAAGAAGATTTCTGTAGTAAGACAGCTTCAAATGAGGCTACCTACTACCAATCCATGACCATGGACAAATCAGAGTGTCTAGTACGGGGTACCCAAATGGGCTCCCCACCATATGATACAACCAAAATGTTTCCTGAGATAGAATCATGAAACTAACTGGGGGAGACTCGAACAAACTCCCTGGTAAAAGGGGTAGACTTTCATTAGAAATTTATGAAAGAATATATATAATAATAATAGTGGGTATCCCCACCATAATAATGAACAATATTAATCGACAATCATGGTTTGACACAAAATGACCCCTAAATTTAATGAGTTGGGATACCCGCACGGTTTGTCCACACTGTTTGGGAAACCATGCTATAACCATAGGGATCCTTATATTTTCATGGTTGTCTAGGGAATGGTTACTACTAACCGTACACTCAACCAGTGTACCCAAATATCAAATTTTTCTCCAAAAACACAATGGAAACCAAAGGGGTAAGAAATGACATTGGGCGATAACCTAGACCCAATTTCCTCCCACCTCTTCCATTAAACAAGAACAACCAAAGAAAGATGATGAGAAAATAGATTTAAACTATAAACATATTTCATACTGAGGATATGACTTCATAAAAGGGTTTAAACAACCCTGATATTTCCCTTGACTATAAGTCAACTTCACTTCAGGACCTATGGCTGGAGCTCAAATGATTAAAGCATCCTCGGCCTCACAGTTTGGATATGGAATCCCCCCGAATATAATTTCTCAATTCGGTGCCATGAAAACTATACCATTATCATAGATGGGTTAACCAAGACATAACAAATTCCAAACACACTTTACAATATTTCTAATTTTCACTAAAACATGTTCTTTGACAACGAGCACATATCACCCATAGTTTCATCAAAAGAGAAATGGAAATTGGAAAGTATATATAGAAACATCGTATTATTCACATAGTATGTTGAGAATTTTTTTAATGGAGACAAGATTCTTATTAAATATAGAATGTTATATAATTGCAAAACCTTCACCTTTATAGTCAAATGAGCAAACAACAGCACAATGTATCACCGAAGAGGAGCATCGCAACATATAGAAATATTACTTGGAGGGGGGCCATATAAAACATCCCCAAACATCATAGAATTCTAGTAAGTTTCCATAAAAGCCTCGCATGACCATATTTCTTATGCGGGTGGTTTAGCATAATACCCTACATCGAAGACACTATGAAGGAACCATTGTCCCTCTTAGACCTTATCCACGCTAACATCCCTAGATTACATTCACGATCAACGAATCAGGTAACTTAAGAAACCAATGTATATTTCAACCATCCAAGATCACTCAACCACCAACAGAGGATCCCAAAAACATGGAAATCTAAATAGGTTATACTCAATCTCCGAAACATGTGAAGAAGTTCCTTATGTTAATCTTCTAGAGGATTTTCCAACGGTCAATCAATCTAAGATGAACTTCAATCATGCATTAACTCTTAGAGGGGGAGTACCTTATCCAAGAAGAGAACCTAAGGACCAACCATGCTGGTCCATTGGTCATAACATGCCACAAAATAGAACCTATCATTTTAGGGGAACCCCCAAAAAGGATTACCAAATATTTATCCAAAGGGACCACTAACCAGCCCTTCCACCCAACTTACCAACCAAACACAAACCCAAGACACCATTAATACAAGAGGGTTTCTGGGGCTTAAAACATCAGAAAACAAAAACATTTCCAAAAACACATAAGGCACACCATCCCAAAAACATTCATCACGTTATCATATTTTTGTTTAAAGTCATATCATTGAAAATAATTGGTTCAACGGTTAGTGTATCCACCAATAGTACACCATGGACCTCAAACATTCATGTCCCCATGCGACACTGGGAACCCTCCTCATATCTATCCTGGCACTCATCCTTTTTTCCATTAACCATCGATCATTCCATGTAACCCTATTCTTGTGGTCTCATATGGAAATACCAAAGGATAAAATAAAAATTATTTCCACTTTTCAAAAACAGAACAATCAACCAATACATAATTATTTATCAAGACCACTAACAATGAGATCAAAATCACAATTTACATCCTACAGAAAAAATTTCTTGAAAATACAAATCATTCAAATATGAACTCTCTTTCATGTCATACAAATTAATTGTAAAACATCTCATCCCTTTTGAAAACACTCCCGGTTTTATGAAAACTCGCTTTCATCAACCTCTATTCCTTTGAAAACACTTATCTTATTATTTAAAATAGGGTTCTAATGATTCATAAAACTTTTAAAAAGATCACCAATCATTCAATAAAAACACACATTAAGTTCATGTACATTAATTTTGAAAAGTTTCTGCCCATTTCAAAACACTTATAATTTCACGACAAACTCCATTTCATAAACCCCTATTAAATTAGGAACTCAAATCTTCTAGTTTCAAATAAAGATTCCAAAATTTCATAAAACAGTTTAGATGATCTATAGTTACTATATCAAAATCCACTTCCAAACTGCACATTTAACTTCCAAAGCATTCCATCCCATTAAAACACATTTCAAATGTTTTTTAAACTCTATTGGAAACACATTATCAAACCCAACATTAACACAATTTACTACATTAAAAAGGTGTAACCAGATCATTCTCCATTTTGAAAACAATTCTAAAAATTCATATTTACCATTTCAAAAATCAAGAAACATCCTCTTTACTAAAAAAACGTTTCATAAAATTTCTCATTTATTATATCAAGTATTTTTTTCCTTAAAACCAATTTCCAAGTTTCTAATATAATGAGACACAAGACAATGCAAGAGGAAACTATTTTTGGTAGATGACATGGACATATGGTTAGCTACCATAGGGAAATCACTTTTCTATCACAGAGAGTGCTCTAAACAAATATCCCCAACTCCACATGGATTTCCAGGCCCTACGAGCTCATTGAGACCATTAACTGAAATCTCTTTTAATTTAACGTAATAATCACCAAAAAAGAAAACAAAGAACATAGATGAATACCAACTTCCCCTAGATACTTGAATCCCTTCATGATGTGTGATTTCTATTCATAAAACCCATAACCATAGTTTCATGTTTCAAAAACCTTATCTCTACACAATCATGACTCTTCCCCAAATAACTTGACCCAATGAGTGAACATAACTACCCTTTGATCCCTTTTGTTCAGTAACCAAATCTTGTCGCCATCAAAACCAACACCCAACCTAGCACTCGGAGAGGTCCTAACGGTATTCATGATTATCATGGGCTGGCAAAAGTACCCATGAACCAAAAATGGATTTTGGGAATTATTTACCAAATTTTATAATCATAAAACAACAATCAAATCCCATATTGAAAATATGTTTTTTAAACCATCCTTTCCATAAATTTACAATTTAATTACATAATTTAAAACAATTCTAAAAGGCTTTGAAAAATGAGGAATCCCAAAATGAACAGCCCACGAACCTTTTCATGGAAAACGGAACCGCCCTAAATCCATCTCCAGGACACTGCACCACGATTGGCCTCTAGAAACTGGAACCACTAGCACTAAAAGCATTTCCCAAACCTTTGAAAAAAATAAAAAATCATACTTACACCCAATGGTGTATGTAGGGTGTGAGAGAAAGCCCAATATGATTCCACCACTAAAATAAAACATATGATAAAAATTCATGGATTAAAATCATGCATGTTTTCTTAAAAATGAAATTCTAATATAAATTTTAATGAGATGAAACTTTAAATAATAAATAGTTTCCACGATGGAAAATTTAAAGAATCAAAAATTTTAAGTAGACTTTCAAAGCAACTGAATTTTCCATCCAAACATACCATATGTCGATGGTTAGAATAATGTGTCTAATGAGACATGTAATGGGAAATAACCCATAGGCACTAGCTCACTATGAGTCTCATGTACCTCATATCTCAGTGAAAGTAACCATAAAAATATCCATTCTTGTGTACACGAGCCACTAGTAGGGATCATACCCACAACCTAGTGGTCCCAAAACAATAACATCATCATCATCATAGTTTATTTAGTGTGTTCATTATCAACATTGCTTCGTCAATGTGGGACCATACACCACATGATCACTAGAAAACTATTACATGTCCACCTACCTAGATACATGGGTTTTCTTTCTTGTTTTCAAACATGTTTTACAAGCCATGAAATATAATTTTCACAAGAATATACCAGTTCCAAGTCAAACACACAGCCAACAGAAGACACCCATGTCACATTATACTTCTTTCACAAAAAAATATAATCATTTCTAACATCATACTAACACAATATAGCCCACAAAAGTGTTTCATTCCTTTCTTACTATTTGATAAATCATTTTAAAAATTTATAAAATATTCTACAATTGTTTCACATATTAAATCACCACATTTCCTTTAAAAAACCATCTTATGTGGACGCACTCACCAAAACTATACATGCACATCCTTTTCCCACTTTTTAACTCAATAAATGACTTACAATTTTCATAAAACAATCCCAAGGTGTATAACCAAGCTTTTTTACATAAAACACATTTCAGAACCCTCTTTCAAGGCCAAAATCACCCCAATACCAATAAAAAACATAGTTGAAATCCCTAGAAACATTTATTAAACAAAATTCAAAGGTTTTCAAATTACCTAGAACGCTGCAACAAAATGTACACAAGGAATAGAGACATTTTAAAAAACATTTGAAACATTGAAAATAAATTCTTAATGAATACTACAAAAAATGGTTCCTGCACAAAAAAAATGTTAGAGGAGGATGAATATAAGATGAAGGAAACAATTCTAACTCATCTAAAGATCCATACACAAGAATCCGCCTACCTTTTGTGTCGAAACACCTATTCGTTGTGTGAAATTTCATCTGCACCAATGCCACACTAAGATGGAGTGAAATCAAACTTAAGACCCCAATATTTGACAAAAAAGGCACCAAATGAAACCCTAAGTGAAAAAACTAACTTCTAAAAATTTAACAACTTCATTAAAGATGGAGGAAACCCTAAGGAGAAGGAAGGAAGTGAAGAGAGAAACACAAACATGAAAAAAATATTGAATAAAACAACCCAAATACAATAGTATTTGAATTTATAAATATCAAAAAAGGAATGTTAGTTTTTAATAAGGATGAGGAGGTCACTTTGGAACTAGAATAGTGGAAAACGAGTAAAAATTGAAGGTGTTATGAAAGAACAATCTACCTTTTCAAATCTGAGTGATTTGAGAAATATATAGACTATTCACACAAATTCATGCTGAATATGAGCTCCCTAGAGGGGGAGGAGATTTTGATGGCATTCCTTGGTACGTCGGCTCAGGAGAGAGTTGTAATCCCTGAAAAACCTTAAAAATTGAATGAGAAATCAAATAAATCTAAAAAAATTACTCAAGGAAATAGGATTTTGGGCTGCCCCAACACCTTAATAAAAAACACAAATCCTTTATGATTATGGATTACAATGATGTTCAAAGGGATATAGTGGTTTGAATATACCAGGGGATTCCAATGGGGAAATGGAATTGGTATAAAATGTTGAAACATGAACAGGTAATAAAATAAAAAAAATTGGTATTTAAATTTGAAATATGCTCACAGTTTTGCCGAAATCAAGAAAACTCCCAAATTTCTCAATAAAGATTTGTGAAACCACCACAATAATGGATGAATGGAAATTAAATTACAAAATACCTTTAAAATAAGTCATTTATGTGACATAGAACATATAAAGGACAGAATTAATGAACTTATGTAATATATTTATATTATTAAATAATACTGGAATTATAAAATACCTATGTATAATTTAGTTCTCATTTCATTAATATGACAAATAAATGAAAGTAGTGTTTATGTGGATGTACGACTTATAATCTCCATTTACAATGCATTTCATTTCTTATATACAAATGATATATACTACTAAAAATATTAATATACTGGATATAAATGATATTTAAATCATGACTATTATTATGAATAAAATATACATTTGACCCCATGGACTATTTTTAAATATAACTAGATCATTTTCGACTCAAGTACCTAATATCAACAAAATGATTGATATTAATTAAATAATTTTGTAATATTTATAACATGGTAATATGTGATAAAAAAGAAAAAATAAACTTTAAATAGTTTCTTAAGCATGTAGAAATTAATTTAAGTTTATTTTTCTGGATGATCAAGGAACAATTGTGACGAGTCAGAGTCATGGTAAGGGGAAATTTCACAGTCCGCTTTTTGCCAAAGACTTATTTTATGTTATATTTTTAATATACATTTTAAAATGTTGGGATATGTTATTATATATTTTTATTTCTTTTTATTTTATGTCCATGTGACGAGGGAACCTTTTATCTCTCATTGAATCATTTTCTGAATTTTTAATTGACACCGTTAGGTTGACAAATTTTTGTTAGGGAACTACATAACCCAATTTCCATTATATGGGTTGTTCTTCTACTTCATGATTTTTTCATTCAATGATTATGTGAGAAATGAATTTTAATATCTTATCTAGTATTAATAATTTAATTTTTTGGATTTATAAATATTACACATAATCAATCTATTTGATAAACAATATGATATTTGCAAGGGAATTCATCTTAGTCTCCTTTCGTTGAGGCATATCCTGATGATTTTCTCCCTTATTATCCTAAAGTGTATATAAAATCCTTTTGACATGTTATATCATGAATTAGTATATCCTCATGATATTTAATTTTATTTAATGTTATTATTTTGTGATATTTATTCAAGTGTTTCTCAAGTGGAAAGGGACCCTATAACTAAAACATTGTTTAAAAAATTTTAAGATTTATTCTTCTGAATCATTATCATTAATCTCAATATTTTCATATTGGATTTAAGGATTTATTTATATTTACATGAATTTTTTAAAATATTAAATTATTTCAAATGTTTCATAGTGGTATGAGAAACTTTGATTCAATGTCTCTTAATTGAATATTTTAAATTGTTTTAGAAAAGGGTTGAATATTTCAATATCTTGAAATGATCTCTTGTGATTGATATGTGGAAATGTTATTTTCACATTATCCTTGATATGTGTGTTGTTATTATTGAATTTTATTTTGACTTTTTAAGGGTGGATACATAATAAATCATTGAGGGATGGTTATATGATAAACCAAATGACTGTTGGTTATGTGAAAATCTAAGGACAGGTGGTTACATTATTACCTCTAATCCATTGGGTATTGAAATTGAGCGTATCACTATTCTATTTTGTGATATGTGTGGAAGTCGACCGTATGTTTATTCCATATGATTATGTTTATGTCTGAAGTTACCTTTATTTGTTATATGTTGCTTTCTATGGGCATTATGGTAATATTTTTCGTAAAAAGGGTAACTAATGAGCTTATATTTAGTGATGTATACTTACTAACTCTTAATGGTGATAAGTATTAAATTATGATAATGTATTCATGGTTTTCATGTTATCCCCAGACTAATAGTTTTCGTTCATTATTTATCCCATACTAATCTTTTTATGCTCATCCCATGTTTAGAAATGTTTTACATATGACATAATGAAGAATAGAGTCATGGATTAGATCAAGGAAATGTTGGTTTGTTAAAACATGAAATTATGTGATATTGTATTTTAGAGGTTTTTTGTTTTATAAAGAATGATAGTGAGTAGATCTTTCTACTTGTAATATTAATCGATGTAATGTATATGTTATGTCCTAATTCACTATATCCATAAACATGAAAAGATCCTAAATGTGAATTATTAACTCCATTCTAGATTATATAATATTTATGGCTGATGCATTAAAATAATTATTGATTATGATATCATTTATTCTATAACAAACCACTACTGAAAATAGTGACTGTATCTTATAATACAGAATATGAAAATGAATCTTATCATTTTGAGAAAATAAATATCTAATAAATTATAATTGTATGTCTTTTATATAAATAAATAGTTTATATCTATTGATTAATAATTAATTATTATATTGGGGATAAAAAACCAATTCCAATGACCACAAAACATGAAAACCCAAAACAATATTATGTGTATGTGAATAATAGATGTGTACATTTAACCAAATAACCAATACATCAATCCATTATCATATGATCTTGATTAACATCCCAATGGAGAACACCACATGCTTCTCCCTCTATGTTGTATCCTTAGATTTACAATAACTTCTTCATGATCAAGAGATATAATTCTACATTACAGTGAGAGACTAGTTTATCATGATGGTAATCGGATAAAAATTCTGAGATTAGATGGTGATATTTTTTCCTAAATATAAGATAAGATAATTCCCCCAAAACCATTAACTTCTACATTATTAAAATAATCCCTTAGAGAAAACACAAATTTATGAATCCATTATCTCTTGCATTTAAATTTCATTAATAAATGTATCACATGAATAGACAGTATAACTCAAAACCATAATAATTCAGTAAATCATATATCATATAAACACAATAGAAATTCTTTAATATTTTTTAAATGATATACTTCATGGATGATAATATAATAATGAAAATTTAAATTCCATTTTCCTTAATATACCATAACCTTTATAGACGAATAATACTACACATTATTGGAATAAATAGTAATTTGTTCTGGATTATAGTATGTCTATCCACTATGTCACATAAATTCACCAATATTATTATGATAATAATGTCTTGATTTATTTTACAGATATGTTTTATTAGGTATTTTAGGATCATACATCG
Organism: Viscum album; assembly: GCA_963277665.1. Classification (NCBI taxonomy): domain Eukaryota; kingdom Viridiplantae; phylum Streptophyta; class Magnoliopsida; order Santalales; family Viscaceae; genus Viscum; species Viscum album. The sequence goes on along the minus strand of OY728156.1, from coordinate 1,799,014,972 downwards.
TGTATATTCAAATAATCTATTTTTTTGTAATAAAATATACTTTCATCAAAAATATTATTAAGGAAATTCTCATATGAACATAGAAATAAATTAAATTCAAAATAATTCACATATATATAGTCCCATCAGTTATATAATAATTCCATTTTTACTAAAGTAATATATCTACGGAAATTTCAAAAAAAATTAAATTTTATGGTACAATAAATTATTTCTCTTATTTTGTAGATAAATAATCATATAGAAATAATTTTTTCTCAAAAATATAAATCAAATGGATTTTTTTGAATGCCATTACCACATAATTGGATCTCAATTTATCTTATAAAAATGAACATTATAATAAAATTATCATATTAACCAAAAATGTTAATGTTCGGATAAATATTTTATTTTATGGAATATATTTTAACTTGTTTCAAAGGAATTATATTATGATAATAGTATATCACAACAATTTATTTTACATAAATAAAATTACCATTACAATCATATATATTCATGCACGAATTATAGTATTGCTTATATAAACACATTTCCATTACTATATCCTTTGTAATTTCAACAAATGATATTATGTGTATCAGAATTGAAATGTATAAAATAATGACTAATATATTTAAATAAATCCCCTATTTCAAAGAATTGAAAAATTTATGAAGATGTAATACAATATAACTATGTTCCTTTTTTCCAAATTGGTGAAAAAAGACACTTGTTAGTTTATAGATGTCCATTTTTGGATTTGAGAAATGATTATTCAGTCACCAAATAGCATTAACAATTGATGCGATTTTGGATTAAAACCATATGAAGTATAAAATTGGGAACAAATTGATTATTATATTAGTAGATATATCGTTTTTCGTATATTCATTATCTATCTTTATGTAAAATAACTATTTGAGGACCTATGTTTCCACACATTCATTTATATCAATTATAATTGAAGAACCTCAAAAGAGACTCTTTCAAGCAGTTATATAGCTACATGAATATATTAATTATCTCTAATATTATGTATGTAACTATGTATTCTACCTATATTATTATATTATTTTAATAATTTTAATTATTTCAAATCATTATTATAATTTTTCTAAGAATATTGATTGGTTGTTTTTATAGATTCCTGAATAAAAAGAACATTAACCATTTTACATAGTGAAATCAATCTTCTCTTTTGATGGAAACCCCTCAAAAGTATCTCTTAATTAAAAATAACCAAACTCAAGTTTTACTGTGTTTTTAATGAGGTATACAGTATCTTTTTGTCTCATAACACAATAAATACTACGATTTATGTCTTTCACTTTCATATTTTTCATATTTTTTATTTTATGATAAGGGGATATTAGAATCATTCATATCATAAAACTGGGTAATTTAATTGTATAAAATTTTAATAACTCAATTCATTTCCCTCTCTTGAGTAATTTTGAATCACTTATACGAACATCATATGGTATCAAAAGTTAATAATATTTATTTCCCAATTTTAATTTATTGATGAACAATGATATAATTGTTAAAATATTCAATTCATAATAAGGCATTTTTATATTCAGAGAACCATGTTACAAATGAAAATACATTGGATATTGGTAGGATATTATGGTTAACTATTCAAAAATAATTGTATAAATGTTTATGTAAATGTTGATAAGGATTATAAATTTTTCCATGGTGATCAATAAAAACGGGATTATACTGAAAAAGATGACTATGATCTAAAATAAAAATGAGTCATTTATATAATTTGAGGAGAATGTATTCATGAATTATTTGTAGTCCACTGACATGATAAAAATCATGAAATTTTGTATTGTATTTCAATTAATTAGGTTGGAATAGAAAATGTTTTAGAACATTGATATAACACTAAGAACTCATATTTCAATCCTTTAAAATTGTTTAAGTAAAAAAAGAATCACATTATTATGTTTATGGTAAACTAATATTGAAAATAATTGTACTTATTTAGGTATTCCTATTACTGAACCAAATCAAGTCAAAAAATACATTGAAATTCTTCTTCAAAATGAATTATAATCTCACATAATTTACATCATTGAAATCTTGTTGATTATTCCAAGAAAAACTATTTGAAGGGGACTCTTATAATGTATGAGGATGAAATGAAAAATCAACAACGATGATAAAAATATATCAATATTTTCAATACTAGATTAAATATTTCTACTTCTAAATATTAAAAATAATTTAAAGGCATACTATTATCTAAATCATCTAAATAAGAAGATTCATTTATTGTATTCTCTGATGAGGAAATTTTTGAATTTGAAAAAAATTCAAAAAGGTCTAAAAGAAATGAATATATTATAGTAAATATTCAATAAGTATAATTATTTTTTATAATATAAATGGAATCATATTATATGAATACAAATACATAGTACATATATATCCTAGTATCCCAAAGGTGGACAATAAGAATATTTCAATAAATATGTTCTTAAAGAAATATTTTTATGAGAAGAATGATATGAAATCTATGAAAAACTCAAGGGGTCCTTTAAAAGACCCATTTATTAATTCTTATAATAGTTAAAAAGATAAAAAATCATACCTAAGGGATAAGATTGTGTTTCTATATTAGAATGAAAAGCTAAACCCTATTTATTAATCATTCTATGAATCTGAGTATAAAATATATTCTATAGATGAATGTAGTAATTATTTCATATTATTAGAGGATAGATATGAATCAATAAAGTATAATAGTTAATCATAATAAATTATTTTAATAAAGTTATCAATGAACGAAAATACATATCCAAAAAATTGAATTAAAATTCTTTATGAAAACGATATCATTACACGTGCTCTTCATGACAAAAAATAAAGAATTATCAACTAATATAGACTATCATTATATATATTTCACTATCTTATATACTCTAGGAATGTGTTTAAATATTTTATATTGTAATAATAAATAAAATTTTAAAAAATATGGCCTATTATATAATTGTGAGGATCCCAAAATGAATCGATACTTCTTTTTGACTACAAAAGGAATAAAGGAATGTTTATTATTAACTAAATTAATTACAAAATACCTGGATATAATTCATGTACCTAGTTATATAATTGCTCAAATATGTTATATAACACATTCTTATATAACTTAAATATTACATAAATATGAATATTATGTTTCTTCTAGATTAATGAATACCTAGTAAATTTGATTATTAATACAAAACACTACTTGACAAAAGAGAATGTGGGTAAAACATAATTACATGATTTTATTTCCATAAAATGGAAAATTACACAAGTATAATAGAGCTAAATATTATAAATATAGTTTATATTTTTCTAATATTAGTGGAAACATCTCCATGTTTCAATTTTTTTCATAAGATAATGTAGTCTATATCATTTTTAGTGAAAATTCTAAAGGAAAGTTCATTGTTGTTGGTATAGTTGTAGATCCTTGATTGTGTTTATAAAACATTTATTATTCTGAAGTTTTAATTAACATTATGCTATGTATATCTCAAAATTTTGATAACTTTTATGCTATTTATATATTTAACAATTCTTGTTATAAATGTAAAGACAAATTTCTTATATTTAATGCACCATGAACTATGAATTTGTCTAAAATAGATGATTATTATATTTATAGAAAAATGTTACATTTTATACTTATAAAATCTAATAACCAGGTATACATAATAGATTACATAGAAAATTTAACTCTTAATAATTTACATTGTTTTCAAAGAAAATATTCTTACAAGATTTTATTCACTATAAAATGTTAAAAAATAAATTATGTGATACATGTAAAATGGGAAATCATCACAAGACCTCCTTAAAACGAATTAAAGATGTTTCTACAAATAAAAAAAATAAAATCATTCATCCATGTTTTAGTTAATGAAATTTCATGCTTTACAAGGGTGTCATTATTAAGACCTAAAAGTGATTAATGGTTAGTTTTTATTAGTTATTTCAAGTATCGAAAAATGGGAATTATAACAAAATGGTTACTTTTATATGTGACCATGTGGGGGAGTTTGAGAATAATCAATTTAATTTATTTATATAGAATCATAAAGATAAACATGATTATAATATACATCGAACTCCTCATAAGAATAGTGTCGTTAAAAAGTAGAATAATATTTTCAATAAATCTTTACAACTATGTTTGGTTAATTTATCATTTCAACTCACTTCATGGATGATTATATTAACCAATTTTGTTATGTTATTAATTTAGATACAATATTTCCTTTCCTAATGATAATTCCTTATTAGTTATATAAAAATATAAAATAAAATAAGAATACATTAATTTTTTTGTGTGAAATGTCTATATCTAAAAAAACAATGTTAATTTTGTTATGGTTGACAAAGAGGAAAATGAATTAATATTCATATGATATTATACCAATTCCAAATCTTATAAATATTTTAATATAAAAGAATTAAGAGATTAAAAAAATGATGTCAAATATAATAGAAAAATAATTTTGATTACAAATAGACTAAAACTAAAAACATAAGTCATTATAAGGAAAATCTTGAAATAGAACAGTTATTTGTTGAAAAACAAGGTTGATTCTTTGTAATTTTTTTCAATTATAGTAATGACACAATTGGAATGGTTCTTATGATCACGTAAGTGTGATACATATAAAATCGAGAACCTTTAATAATCCCCTAGTAAAAATTATAAGAAACCAATATGTATGTGATAACACTAGATGACGTATAGGAATCAATGAGTAATTTTTTCCATTCATTTCCATATTAGGGATAAAAATATGGGAGAATCCAATGGTGATAAAAATATGGTATATTTTATGAAATAATAGATAAGTCATTTCCTGAGAAATAAGTGATGGGGATTAATTGATAGACATGGTGATTATCATATTGTTGGATTTGAAAGGGTATTTTGTAACAAACAAGACGATCAATGTGTAATCAATATAAATATGCCTATATTAGTTTTATAGGGATACAATTGAGGGGATGAAATAGATTATAAGGATTCAAATTCATCTATTTCTGTAATATAATCCATTTGATTATTTTAATATATATATTTTATTTAAACATTAAAATGTTTGATATTATTATTAAATATGATTTTCAAAATGGATTTGCAATATTGGAACTATATATTGAAAAACCACCAAGTGTTGATGAACCTCATTGAAAAAAATAAATTTTAAAACATTGTGATATATTGTATGGCATTTACAAAAAGTAGATATTAGAATGAAATTTTATGTTCATTTATTTAGAAAAATTGTTTGAATATATGATTAATATATCAAAATATTTTCAAGAAAACCTAACCAAATAATAATTTATATTTAAAATTTATATTTATGAAGTAATTTCAAGTTCCACTAACTAAAAAATCTGTAAATAATTTTAAAATATCATGAACAAATAATCTAAATTGGCCATGATGGGGGAGGTAAAATATTTCATTTGATATTAAATTGACAATATGGATTTTTGAAACATTTTAGACTAAATTAATTACATAATTTCTTTAATTAACTTATTTAGGCATGAATTATGTCCGAATTTTTCAAATAGAATTATATCCAATATAATGAATGACTTTAATGAAGTTGTAAAATCAATTGAATACATAATATATACTGCAATAATGGGGATCTTTGTTTATCCCACCATATGTGGTCCATATATTATGTTTTTATTATGTAGTTATTATTATTTTAAATCAAATCCAAAACAATTTTACGTGACTTCTAGAAAAATAAATGTAAGATATTTGATTGAAAATATATATGATTTTTTAGATATATAAATTAACAATTAATTGATTTAAATTCAAATTTTCTATAATCATTTAAATCAATTAATCTTGATTTGAAGGTCCCTAGCCTTCGCGATGGAGCCCCCATGGTTTCGCTTTCGGATCTAGAGTTAAATAAGTGGAGTTCCTTATGAATCTCACGTTGGTTTCAAGTTTCAAAAACAGGCGACCTTCGGTGGATGAATTTGAAAGGTTCATTTTCAATTCTTAGGGGATTCGGTATAGGGAGATTGTCGGTTTGTTGGATAAAAATCATTTTATGGTGCGATGTCCATCCTCAGAGGATCTTGCTCGCGCTATAGCCTTTTCTCCCAGGAGGTGCGGTGGATGTGGATTTCACCTGTCTCGGTGAAGCTCCTAATTTTATCCAAATCGTTATTCTACTATGGTTCCTCTATGGTTAAGTCTTCCTTATCTCCCTCTCCCATTCTAGAACCCAGAAATTGTTCGTATGTTAGGGAATTTGGTTGGAAGTTTCCTTTGAGCTGGTTCACGTACTGTTGCGGTTTGTCATCCGGTAAGCACCCGCATCTGTGTGGAGGTGGATGTTTCAAAGGATCCGGTTGAGTTTGTGTGGATTGAATCTGGCGAGGTGATCAGGTGCAAGAATGTGGTGCTCACAAGCATTGGGTGGAGTACTGTTATTCATATCGGAAACTAGGTCATTCGAGTGCTGTCTGCAGGCAGGGGGACCCCAAATGAAAAACGAAGGAGCAGGAGAGGATTATTGCGGATGGGAATCAGGCTAACCGAGTGTGCAATAAGACGAAGTGCACAAGGAAACAGCAGGGTGATGAGCCTCCTTTTTATGGGGCTGTAGATTGGAACAAAAAAGAATTTAGAGGTCAAGACAGGGTAAATCAGTGGAAGTGCAGGTTGATAAAAATCCCCTGACGTTTCCTCAATCTAGAAGTGGGAGGTTTTCTGGAAATTAGGTGGTGGTTTGGATGGGTGGAATGGTGAGAGATCCCTTTTCTGCTTCTTCTTCGGTGGTCAACCAGCAATCATTTGATCAAGAGATGTTGGGCATCCAGGTGTGACGTTTTGTTAATGATGTGGCTGAGGATGTTGTGTCTGGTCTACAAAACATAGTGCAGAGGATTTCCATGATGGATATAGAGCATAGGACACATGATCTGATGGTTAAGCAAGTTTGTGACCGCTTAAACCGTGTCATGGGCCTTGTAAATCATGATATAGTGGATGAGAAGGATGTGGAGCTGGGAACTTAGGAGGAGGGTGTTGGCATTGCAGTGGTGGGAGAGCAGCAGGATTTAGTTCTTTTGCAGGGAGTGAGTTGTGATGCTGCTAGGGCTATGGAGGCTTCTGTGCCAGGAAGGTTGGCTTGTGTTGATCCAATATAGAATGAGGGGATGCTGCATGACAAGGAGGTCGATGTGTGGTATGATGACAGTCTATTGAGGTCTGCTACTGATCCACTGGATTTTGCAGCCGGGGACAGTGTGATGGAACTGATGGATCGAGCACAATGTCCTGCTATAATTGATGTCAACAATCAGGTTCAGCAGGTTTGTGGATCAAAGGATGGTTATTGGGAGTTGGAAATTTTGGGTGAATGGGGCGATATCTCGGATAGTAACAGGGAAAAGAATTGTGGCATGGTACGGCCTTCATAAAACAATGTTTTCCAGGGTGCAAGGATGAAGGTTCAAGGGGAGGAAGGTTCTAAGACCGCCCCACCATGGCGATGAACGAAGAATGACTACTCTTACCTTCCCAGACCAATCTCCACTAGATCTTCTATTGGAAGGGAAAGCTGGGCTATGCAGTCTTCAAAAGAGTTTCTGGCATTTGAAAAGCTAAATATTAGAAGGAAATATGCCAATGTTCTTAAACACTATGAAAGATTAGAGTGGGAAATAGATAAATAATAGGACTTTGTCTCTAAAGGGGGTGGTAATGGGTATGATTACTATGATATGTAGTTGTTCTGTACTTCTTGTACCTATTGTACTTCTCTTTTATTAATAAATGGTCAGAGGCTTGCCTCTGGCTGACCGTTTCTAGTATATGTTTGTTAGTTGGCATGGTCATGTTTTGTGATGAAAAACACCATCAGGGACATTGTATTGAATCATTTTCATGTACTAATCAATTGATACAACACTAGTTCAATCAAAATATAATTTTTTTTTGAAATCAATCCTAGTACAAGGAACATAGATATAATTCATCCCCGCCAATGAGATCCTTCACAAAAGGAATATATCTTGTTCGATTTCATTTTTATAGACACAAATAGTAGAAATATTTACTATTCCATTGAATGATTATCTACTTCATTTTATGATATGTGATCTAGGTTTTTCACATTTTAATGTATTTCATTCAATGTGATTATATATATATATAAATATTTTTTCCATTATAAAATTTGATTACGACTTGTTTTACTATTTTAGATATTTATATATTTATAGATTCCCATTTTCCTCTAAACATGTAATAAATATTTATTATTCTCCCTAGTCATGATTATTTTTGACAAAAAACTAGTAGTGGGTATTTATATATCTCAAAATAAATATTTAAAAATATTCCTTTCTTCAAAAGACTAAAATTTTCCTTCATCATCAAACCCTTATTTCCCATAATCCATAACATATTTTTTTCCATTGATTAGTCATGGGATAGATGAATAACATATAAATTATTTCCATTAATATATTAAATATAATGAAAAAGTGGAGGATGGTAATCAACTACCAAATTATTAAATTTAGTTGGTTATATGGAACCAATATGATCATGAAGAATGATCAGATTCATCATGGATATTATTTTTTTATAATAATAATTGGAAATAATTATTTTATAACAATGAATTACAAAAAAAATATTTTTTGTGTTTTTACATAAGGATAATAAATAGAATTTCACATTGATGGTGCATAGGAATCAGTTTTTAATATCTTCCGTGGAAATTGATAGGGTTTCATATTTCCACAGGAGGGATGTTTTGAGTTCAATACAACTCACATTTCTATCAATGAGGAAGCCACTCCTATAATAATGAAATCATTTTTTATTTTATAGATGTTTAGAATAATTTTTTTAAAGATATTTAGGAAAAATAAAATGTTATTATGATTCTTATTCAATCTATAATTTATATACAAGAAGAGATTAATTAATTTGAACATAAAAATTTAACTAAATCTATTGATGATGAATTATGGGTAATGGATATTCAAGAAGTGTTGAATATGTATGACAAAAATAATGTTCGATAACTAATGGAATGACATGATAATTTTTTACCATTATTACTAAATTAATGTATATTAAAAAGGTAGAGGAGTATGGAATAATAGTTTTAAATAATCGATGATTGGTTCTATAGGGTTACAGTTAGGACAATAGTATTGATTATGGAGAAACCAGAAAACTAGTATAAATATTTGAATATACATGAATGTTCATTTAAAATTGATAAAGTTTTAATTTCATACAATATTAGATTTATATTAAGAGATATTTTCTAAATTGTTATATTATTGGATATGTTTTTATTGATTACCCCGAGATTTCAAATCCCTCACTTTCTAGTGAATGATTTTAAATTTTCAAATTTGATTTAATGTTTTAAAACAATATCTTAATGCTTGGTATGAAAGACTCATATCTTTTATAATTTATTACATATTTTTAAATCGTATAATCGATCAAAAAGTATATAAAAAATTTATTTAAATTTTTTTTGTTGTTCAATTTTATGTTAATGAAACTATTTTTAGGACATTCAAAACCACATTGATTACTAAATTATAAAAACTTATTTCAAATAGATTTTAATCAACTAAATAAATTTTTTTCATGCTTTAATGGTTAAGGAAAATTAGGATGGGAAAATTTTTAATCAATGAAAATATAAAAGGTATCATTAGAAACATTTTGGTATGGATATCACCAAAGGTGGTTACACTATCACCTATACAAGTTGTATAATGGATATGTATGAAACTAGAAAAAGAGATGATCGAACTACTTTTAGAGATATTATTGGAAGTTTACAATGAATAGTTGCTAGCTAATCTGATATTTTGTTTAATGTATATAAATTTGATTATACTAAAGAAAATATTAAGGAACACCATTTTAATGTTGTCAAAATAATTTTTAAAAGCTATAAACATTAAACCAATTTATTATTTTTCTAGTTTAGGGGAAAATATTTTGAAATAGTTAGTAATTTAAATACATATTTTACTATTGTGTATTTTACATAAAAGGTACATTTGAAAATTATATAAATCTAAAAAATTCTATTGATTTATGGTGTAGTAAGAAGGAAAACATTGGTTCATTATACAATAATGAAGATGGGTACATAGCTACTATAGATAAATATTTAAAATTCCACAGAAGAAACAGAAAATACTAAATGATGGGTTTCGGGTAAAATAGGTCCCTATAAATTTTTACAATAAATATGATGTTAAAATATCTTATAATCCCATGTATCAATAAAGGATGAAGCATATTAATATAAGAAATCACTTTTTTAGATAACATTTTCACATAATAGATATTACTATTAAATCAATTGGATTTGAAAATTACATTCGTGATATATTTATAAATCAATTAAATACTAAGAGAATGATTTATATTAAACTTGAGTTTTGAATGAAAAATTATTATTAAAAATTATATTTCACTTTTCAGTGTTCCACTTATTTAATTCTTGTAAAAATATAGAAATTATTGGTTTATTTTTTTTTCTTAAGAAAACATGATTTTTAGTTCATGTGGTTAAATATTTAACCATGTTATTTTTCTAATACTGTTCCTATTATCCGATGAGGAAATTTTTGATTTTTCCAAAATTTAAAATGGTCTAAAATAAATGAATATATTATTGTAAAAATTCAACAAGTATAATTATTTTTTATAATATAAATGGAATTATATGATATGAATACAAATACAAATTACATATCTATCCTAGTATTCTAAAGGTGGACAATAATAATATTTCAAGAAATATGTTCTTAATGAAATTTTTTAATGTGATGAATGATATGAAATCTACAAAAAAACTCAAGGGGTCTATTAAAAGACTCATTTAGTGATTCTTATAATAGTTTAAAAGATAAAAAATCATACCTAAGGGATAAAATTTTGTTTCTATCTTATAATGAAAAGCTAAACCCTATTTATTAATCGTCCTATGAATCTGAGTATTTAATTTATTCTATAGATGAATGTAGTTATTATTTAATATTATTAGAGGATAGATACGAATCAATAAAATATAATAGTTAATCATAATAAAATTATTTTAATAAATTTATCAATGAAATAAAATACATATCCAAAAAATTTAATTAAAATTCTTTATGAAAAATATATCATTACACGTGCTCTTCATGACTAAAAAAATAAGGAATTATCAACTAATATAAACTCTCATTATAAGTATTTCACAATATTATATACTATCGGATAGTATGTAAATATTTTATATTGTAATAATAAATAAAATTTTAAAAAATATAGCCTATTATATAATGGTGAGGATCCTAAAATGAATCAATACTTCTATTTGACTACAAAATGAATAAAGGAATGTTTATAATTTAACTAAATTAATTACAAAATACCTGGATATAATTCATGTACCTAGTCATATAATTTCTGAAATATGTGATATAACACATTCTTATATAACTAAAATATTACATAAAGATGAATATGATTTTTCTTCTAGATTAATGAATATCTAGTAAATATGATAATTAATAAAAAAACTACTTGACAAAAGAGAATTTTGATAAAACAAAATTCCATGATTTTATTTCCATAAAATAGAAAATTACACAAGTATAATAGAGATAAATATTATATATTTAGTTTATATTTTACTAATATGAGTGGAAACATCTCCATGTTTCAATATTTTTTCATAAGAAAATGTAGTCTATATCATTTTTAGTGGTAATTCTAAATGAAAGTTTATTGTTGTTTTTGTAGTTGTAGATCCTTGATAGTGTTTATAAAACATTTATTACACTGATGTTTTAAATAATATTATGATATGTATATCTCAAAATTTTGATAAATTTTATGCTATTTATTTATATAACAAGTCTTGTTATATATGTAAAGAGAAATTTTTTATATTTAATGCACCATGAACTAAGAATTTGTCTAAAATAAATTATTATTCTATTTATAGAAAAATGTTATATTTTATACTTCTAAAATCTAATAATTAGGTATATGTAATAGATTACATAGAAAATTTAATTCTTAATAATTTACATTTTTTTCCCAGAAAATATTCTTATGTGATTTTATTCACTATAAAATGTTAAAAAATAAATTATGTGATATATGAAAAATGGGAAATCATCACAAGACCTTCTTAAAACGAATTAAAGATTTTTCTACAAATAAAAAAAATTAAATCTTTCATCCATGTTTTAGTTAATGAAATTTCATGATTTACAAGGGTGTCATTATTAATACCTAAAAGTGATTAATGGTTAATTTTTATTAGTTTTTTCTAGTATCAAATATGGGAATTATAACAAAATTGTCACTTTTGGATGTGAAAATGTGGGGGAGTTTTAGAATAATCAATTTAAATAATTTATATAGAATCATGAAGATAAAAAATATTATAATATACCTTGAACTCCTCATAATAATAGTGTCGTTAAAAAGTAGAATAATATTTTCAATAAATTTTACAACTATGTTTGGTTAATTTATCATTTGAACTCACTTCATAGATGATTATATTAACCAATTTAGTTATGTTATTAATATAGATATGATATCTCCGTTCCTAATGATAATTCCTTATGAGTTATATAAAAATATAAAATAAAAGAAGAATACATTAATTTTTTTGTGTGAAATGTCTATATCTCAAAAACCAATGTTAACTTTGTTATGGTTGACAATGAGAAATGTTAATTAATATTCATATGATATTATACCAATTAAAAATCTTATAAATATTTAAATATAAATCAATTAGTAGATTAAAAAAATGATGTCAAATATAATAAAATAAATTATTTTGATTACAAATAGACTAAAACTGAAAACATAAGTCATTATATATAAATTTTTGAAATATAACCATTATTTATTGAAAAAAATGGGTGACTCTTTGGAATTTTTTTCAATTATAGTAATGACAAAATGGGAATGGTTCTTATGGTCGTGTAAGATTGATACTTATAAAATCGAGAACCTTTAATAACCCCTAGTAAAAATTATAGGAAAACAATATGTATATGATAACACTATATGACGTGTAAGAATCCATGAGTATTTTTTTCAATTCATTCCTATATTTGGGATAAAAATATGGGAGAATCCAATGGTGATAAAAATATGGTAGATTTTATAAAATAATAGATAAGTCATTTCTTTAGAAATAAGGGATGTGGATTAATTGATAGACATGATGATTATCATATTATTGGATATGAAAGGGTATTTTGTAACAAACAAGACAATCAAGGTGTAATCAATATAAATATGTCTATCTTAGTTTTATAGTGATACAATTGAGGGGATGAAATAGATTATAAGGATCTAAATTCATCTATTGCTGGAATAGAATCCATTTGATTATTTTAATATATATATCTTATTTATACATTAAAATGTTTGATATTATTATTAAATATTATTTTCAAAATTGATTTGCAATGTTGGAACTATATATTGAAAAACCACCAAGTGTCGATGAACCTCATTGACAAAAATAAATTTTAAAACATTGCGATATATTGAATGGCATTTTCAAAAAGTATATATTAGAATGAAATTTTATGTTCATTTATTTGGAAAAATTGTTTGAATATATGATTAATATTCTGTCATATTTTCATGAAAACCTAACCAAATAATAATATAAATTTAAAATTTATATTTATGATGTAATTTAAACTTCCACTTAAAAAAATATGTAATTAATTTTAAAATCTCATGAAAAAATAATCTAAAATGTCCATGATGGGTGAGGTAAAATATTTCGTTTTATATTAAATTAACAATATGGATTTTTGAAACATTTTAGCCCAATTTAATTACATAATTTCTTTAATTAACTGATTTAGGCATGAATGATGTCCAAATTTTTCAAATAGTATTATATTCAATATAATTAATGACTTTAATGAAGTTGTAAAATGAATTGAATACATAATATATACTGGAATAATGGGGATCTTGGTTTATCCCACCATATGTGGTCCATATATTATGTTTTTATTATGTATTTATTCTTATTTTAAATCAAATCCAAAACAATTTTACCTAACTTCTAGAAAAATAAATTTAAGATATTTGATTGAAAATATATATTATTTTTTAGATATATATAAAAAAAATTCATTGATTTAAATTCAAATTTTCTACCATCATTTAAATCAATTAGACTTGATCTGAAGGTCCCTAACCTTCACGATGGCGCCCCTGTGGTTTTGCTTTTGGCTCTAGAGTTTACAGAAGTGGAGATCCATCTGAATATCAAGTTGGTTGCAAGTTCCAGAAACAGGCCACCTTCAGTGGATGAATTTGACATGATCATTTTCAATTATTAGGGGATACGGTATAGGTCGATTGTCAGTCTGTTGGATATAAATAATTTGATGGTGCGATGTCCATCCTTGGAGGATCTTGCTCACGCTCTGGCCTTTGCTCCCTGAAGGTGAGGTGGATGCGGATTTCACTTGTCTCGGTGGAGCTCCAACTTTTATCTGAATCACGATTATATTATGGTTCCTCTATGGTTAAGTATTCCTCATCTCCCTCTCCCCTTCCAGAACCCAGCAATTCTTCATATGTTAGGGAATTTGGATGGATGTTTCCTTTGCGCTGATTCACGTATTATAGCGGTTTGTCATATAGTAAGCCCCTGAATCTGTGTGGAGGTGGATGATTCAAAGGCTCCGGTTGATTTTGTGTGGATTGAAGCTGGGGAGGTGATCAGGTGCAAGAAAGCAGTGGTATTCGATCATTGGGTGGAGTACTGTTATTCATGTCGGCAACTGGGTCATTCGAGTGTTGTCTGCAGGCGGGGTAAACCCAGAAGAAAAATGGAGGAGCATGAGAGGATTGTTGCAGATAGGAATCAGGCACACCGAGTGTTCAATAAGATGCAGTTCACAAGGAAACAGCCGAGTGCTGAACCTCCTTTGTCCAGGGCTGCATATTGGAACAAAAAGGAATTGAGAGGTCAAGGCAGGGGTAAATCAGTGGAAGTGCGGGTTGATAAACATCCCCTGACATTGCCTCAATCTGGAAGTGGGAGGTTTTCTGGAAAGGAGGTGGTGGTTGGGATGGGTGTCATGGTGAGAGATCCCTTTGTTGCTTCTTCCCCGGGGGTCAACCAGAAAGCATTTGATTAAGAGATACTAGGCATCCAGTTGGGAGGTTTTGTTAATAATGTGGCTAAGGATGTTGTGTCTGGTCTTGAGAACACAATGCAGAGGATTTCCAAGTAGAAGATAGAGCATAGGCCACAGGATCCGATGGTTATGCAGGTTTTTGATCACTTAAACTGTGACCTAGGCCTTATAAATGCAGATATAGTGTATGAGAAGGAAGTGGAGCTAGGAACTCAGGAGGAGGGTGTTGGCATTGTAGTGGTGGGAGAGCATGGTGATCACGTTATTTTGTAGGGAGTGAGCTGTGATGCTGCTGGGGCTCTACAGACACGTGGAGCCCACCCCAAGGTCCACCCACATGCCTGAATGGGTTATATGACTAATGATAGTCCCCACATGCCAACACATGTCCTTTCCAGTGTGCTTTGTCCTCACTCACACACTTCCTGAGAAACATCCCAGGAGGTCACCCATCCTGATCACTACTCCAGGCCAACCACGCTTAACAGTGGAATTCTAATCAGGTAGGCTCACGAAAAGGAAGGTTCACCGTTTTGGAATGAGTCATATCATTTAGTCATTTGACCCTTTATCATTTGGGGATGTTACAATCACCCCCCTTTAGAGCACAACATCCTCGTTGTGGGCCCTACATCTCAACCCAGGCAGTGCGCCACACTTAAGGCTGGGTTCCTCCTCTGATACCAAATTGTCACGAACCAGATCTGGTCGCCACCATTAATGGCACCAAACCCGGCCTGTGGCAATGCCCGAAGGGCGTTCCCTATCCCCATGGGCTGGGACAAGTGCCCGGGTATCAAAAAAATCTTGTTTGGGAACAATTTACCCGGGTATGAAAGCATAAATCATAAAAAAACAATCAATTATTAAAATCTGAAATTTTCATGCTAAACAATTCTTAACAAAACCATATCTGAATAAATATGTTTAAAGACACTACAAGTGGTCTAAAAACAAATAATTACAACATAAAGACATCCCCCTGGACTCCACATGACAAGGGGATCATCACCCGCAAGTCGTCCACGCAACTCCGCCCCAACGATGGGGACTAACATCCCGAACCGCCACCATCCTTAGCCTTCCCTTTACCTCAGTCAAGAATAAGAAGGTCTACTTACACCCAAGGGGTGTAAGTAGGGTGTGAGCCTATGACCAATAGGATACCACTAGTTGATTCCAAAGAGTATGCAATACAATGTGAACAAAACAAGCAATTTTAATACACAAGGTGAAACAATGTTAAAATTCAAAGAAATGCAACTTTCAAATGAAAACAGTTTTCAATCCGAGAATTTCAGAATGTTAGCACGTTAAATAGACATGTGAGCTACTGTAATGTACTGCCAAAAACAACCCACAACAAGGGTAAATTCCAAAAATCCTATGAGCATCAAAATCAGGAACACCCCTAAGCACTAGGTTGTCTCGGGCCCTATGTACCTCGTACCTCTGTGTAGAGTAACTATAGAAAAATCCATTCTCATGCAGGAGCCACTAGTAGGGAACATACCCATAACCTAGTGGTCCCCAATCATCATCCAAATAGTTTAGTTAGAGTTGTCATTATCCAGATGCTATGTGGAACAGGGAGAAAACCCATCTGATCCACTAGCCGTACTAGTACAAATCCACCCCACCTAAGCACCCGGGCATCCCCTTTTTGTGATCAAACAATTTCAGCAAACAAAACACATCCTTTTTCAAATAAAATATCACTACTGGTCACAAACAAATTGTACAGTAGCTACACACATTTTATACCAATTAAAACACACAATAAAATAATTTTATTTCCAATAAAACAACCTCTCAAAACATCACTTTGTTTTTCACCCAAAGCTCATTAAGATATCCACTGTTCACACTATGATAACACTTGTAAGTTATTAAAACAAAATTTCAGTTCAAAACCCTTTAATGAAACCAAAAATTCAGTTATGGGGCATCCCAAAATGAACCAATAAAATATTTGAATGGAAAAGCCTCAATTTCACCAAAAATCGGAACTTAAAATTAATTTGCATTATAAATGCAACTAAAACCAATTTTTACAGAAACATTCAAGTGAAATAAACATTAGGGTACCATTAAAACAGCAAGCTAATTCACAAAAATTTCACACACAATGGAATCACCTACCAAATTAACAAAAACCCTTGAATCTCCGTGCGAAAATCAAATCGCACCCCCGCCGCACCAAGAGTCAACTAGATCAAACCTAAAACCACACAAATTGGCCAACAAAGCCCAAAGTTAAACACTAGGTTCGAAATCCTAGTTTTTGGACATTAGTAAACTCAATTATAACCGAATAAACCCTAAGAACAATGAGTTAAACCCAAAGTAATTTGAAAGTGGAAAGAAAAGGGCTCATTTACTTGATGTATCTTGAAGTAATCACTCCAAAACTCTAGTATATGAAATTTAAAAGAGCCAAAATTTAGAGTACGTTCGAAAAAGTTGTATTAGCTCACTTAGGAACTGGAATGGAGGAAGAAGATTGATAATTGAGAGAGTTGTGAAAGAAATACTTTACCTCTTCAAATCTGGGCGATTAGAGGAACCCTATGAATATCGGCACAAAATCTCTATTCTACAGAGCTCCAAATGGGTGGGAGATCGTTCTTACGGACGGCTAGGTTACTTGGGCTTGAGTGAGACTTGGAATCACCGAAAAAGTCCAAATAATGAATTAGTTATAACAAAATAAAATTTTATTTTTAAAACATGAATTGGGCTTTCGGGCAGGCCCAACCCCTTAGACAAAAACCCAAATAACCCCTGGTTATGGATTTCTAAAAGCTCCGAATTACCTTGGGGGTGTTAATATGTTAGGGGAGGTCAATTAAGAATTTTAATGGATGAAAATTGTTGAAAAATGAAAATGTTATAAAAGATAAAAAAATTATTTTTTTATCTGGAATTGGGCTCACGGTTTGGCCCAATTAATGAATACTCATCTATTCCTCCCTAAAACCTAGGGAAATCCCCAAAACAAAGATAGGATGTAAATTAAATGAAAAATACCTTTAAAATAAGTCTTGTATGTGACAATTCTCCCCACCATGAAGGACATTCTGCCCCGAAAAGTCAACATGAATCTCTTTTGGAAAACAAGAATGGGTACTCTTCCTTGACCCATGACTTTCGCTCCCATGTCTCCTGTGTATCATTCCCATGCTTCCATAAAACATGGACTAAAGGAATATAATTTCCTCGAAGTATCTTCTCTTGGGAGTCCACTATTTTCATCGGTCTCTCAACGATAGACAAGTCAGGCTCTATCTCCAGTTCTTCCCAACGCAACAAATGGGATGGATCTGGATTGTATTTATTCAACTGAGAGACGTGGAAGACATCATGGATAGAAATCAACTGAGAAGGTAAGGCCAAATTGTATGCCACCTTACCAATACACTCGGTGATCTCAAAGGGTCCGACATATCGTGGCATCAGCTTACCTTGCATCCCCAATCGACGATGGCCCAGACGAGGGGCCACTTTTAAGAATACACTATCACCCACATAAAACACTAGGTCTCGAAGCCTTCGATCATCATAAGATTTATGGAGACTCTGAGCTATCCAAAAGCACTTCCTGATCAACTTGACCTTCTAAGAAGTCTCCTGCACAAGGCTCGGCTCCAATAGTGAATTCTCTCCAACCTCAGCCCAACATAGGGGGGACTAAAAAGGACGACCATAGAGCGCCTCAAAAGGGGCCATTCGAATCATGGATTGGTAACTATTATTATAAGAAAACTCTACAAATCCCAAATGGCTATCCCAAAAACCTCTAAAGTCCAGGACTCATGCACGAAGCATGTCCCCCAATATCTGATTCGCCCACACTGTCTGACCATCCGTCTGTGGGGGGTATGCCGTGCTCATCTTAATCTGAGACCCCAAGGCCTTCTGAAGGCCTTCCCAAAATCAAGAAGTGAAGCGGGGGTCTCTATCTAAGACAACAGCTGATGGTACACCATGGAGTCTCACCACTTCCCGAATATACAAATGGCCCAACTCATCTATTTTAGTTGTATCTTTTATCGGAATGAAGTGGGATGATTTGGTCAGACGATCAATCACCATCCAAATAGCATTCTTACGCCGAGGTGTACGAGGTAATACAACAATGAAGTCCATGGAAACCTCTTCCCACTTCCAGGTAGGAATGGGTAGTGGTTGGAGAAGACCGGGTGGCCTTTGGTGCTCTACTTTCACCTGCTGACATGTGTAGCATCTCGAAACAAAGTCTTCTATGTCCCGTCTCATTCCAGGCCACCAAAACTGCCGACGAACATCATAATACATCTTAGTGGCACCCAGATGGACAGCCCACTGAGACTGGTGGCTATCTTGCATCGCCACCTTCTGTAGAGATAATGGCACTACTGAACGGCCCTTGAAGCACAGGATGCCCCCGAGAGACGACGACCAATCAGAGGATGTCTCCACACCATGAAGGAACTGCTTAGAAAGCAGACAAAGATCATCACTGGGTTGTTCCTGCTGAATCAACTCCAATAGGGAAGGATTCAACTAAACTCTTTCCAGGAATGCCCCACCATTGTATTCCCTGGTCTCCACATGCATATGAGAAAAGAGACCCATCAAAGTCCACTCATCACTAGACTTCCTCAAAGCTTGCACTGGAACTTTTCTGCTCAAAGCGTCGGCCACTACATTACCCTTTCCCATGGTATATACAATGTCAAAGTCAAACCCCTGCAAGTACTTGATCCAGCGATGTTGCCTCAAGTTTAGGACCTTCTGCGAGAAGATATAAGCCAAGCTTTTGTGATCAGAGTATACCACAAACTTCTCCCCAAAGAGGTAGTGACGCCAAGTCTTCAAAGAATGCATCACCGCTTCCAACTCCAAGTCATGGCTTGGGTAGTTCTTTTCATGTGGTTGAAGTTGGCGAGAGCCACACGCGACCACATGATCATCCTGCATAAGCACACACCCAAGACCCATACCTGAAGCATCACAATAGACCATATATCCCTTTCCAGCCTCTAGAAAAATCAGCACGGGGGTGGTAGTCAGCCTCCTCTTCAGCTCCTCGAACGATGCCTGACATTCTGGACCCCATACAAACTTCACCCCTTTCCGGGTGAGGGAAGTCATTGGTGAAGCAAGCCGAGAGAAATCCCGAACGAATCGCCTGTAATAACCAGCCAAGCAAAGAAAACTCCTAATCTCGAACACATTATTCGGTTTCTCCCACGACATGACTGCACTAATTTTCTCAGGGTCCACTAAAACTCCATGCTCTGAGATCACATGACCTAGAAAACTCACCTCTCTGATCCAGAAAGTGCACTTTGACAACTTTTCATAGAGGCAATGATCTCGTAATGTACCCAAAACGATCCTCAAGTGATGTTCGTGTTCTTCCTCAGAGCAAGAGTATACCAGAATTTCATCCACGAACACCACAACAAAGGAATCGAGATACTGATGAAACACCCTATTCATAAGTGCCATAAATACCACTGGAGCATTAGTCAATCCGAAGGGCATGACCAAATACTCAAAGTGGTCGTACCTGCTTCGCAAGGCTGTCTTAGGGATATCTGACTCCTTCACCCTGAGTTGATGATACCCTAAACGCAGGTCTATCATTGAGAACCACATTTCCCCCTTCAACTGATCAAACAAATCATCTATTCTGGGAAAAGGGTATTTGTTTTTAATTGTTACCATATTCAGCTTCCAGTAGTCAATGCACAACCGGAGGGATCCATCAGCCTTTTTTGCAAACAACACAGGAGCGGCCCAAGGAGAGACGCTCGGGCGAATGAATCCTTTGGATTCTAAGTCTTCCAGATGTATCATTAATTCCCTCAACTCGGTGGGGGCCATGCGATAATAGGGAAGAGATATCGACTGTGTTCCCGGCGCCGGATCAATCGAAAACTCCACATCCCGCTCCGGGGGAAACCAGAAAAATCATCAGGGAATACCTCAGGAAACTCATTCACTACACGAGGTAGTGCACCTTCAAGGGAAAGACCATCCTCTAGCACAATCGAAGATAACTGGAAGATAGCACTTCCCAACTCTGGGAGTGAAGGCCCTGCGCGACTTGATACCAAATGTGACAAACGGGTCCCGGTGACCGCACAACCACCCCGCCTCAACATGGTCGTCAGGTCCTTGCCCACCAGGTACCCCCAACTGCCCCGCAGATACGTGGGGCCCACCCCAAGGTCCACCCACATGCCTGAATGGGTTATATGACTAATTATAGTCCCCACAGGCCAACACATGTCCTTTCCAGTGTGCTTTGTTCTCACTCACACACTTCCTGAGAAACATCCCAGGAGGTCACCCATCCTGATCACTACTCCAGGCCAAGCACGCTTAACTGTGGAATTCTAATCAGGTAGGCTCATGAAAAGGTTCACCTTGTTGGCATGAGTCATATCATTTAGTCATTTTACCCTTTATCATTTGGGGATGTTACAATCACCCCCCTTTAGAGCACAACATCCTCGTTGTGGGCCCTACATCTCAACCGAGGCAGTGCACCACACTTAAGGCTGGGTTCCTCCTCTGATACGAAATTGTCACGAACTGGATCTGGTCGCCACCATTAACGGTACCAAACCCGGCCCGTGGCAAAGCCCAATGGGCGTTCCCTATCCCCACGGGCTGGCACAAGTGCCCGAGTATCAAACAAATCTGGTTTGGGAACGATTTACCTGAGTATGAAAGCATAAATCATAAAAAAAACAATCAATTATTAAAACCTGAAATTTTCATTCTAAACAATTCTTAACAAAACCATATCTGAATACATATGTTTAAAGACAATAAAAGTGGTCTAAAAACAAATAATGACAAAATAAAGACATCCCCATGGACTCCACATGACAAGAGGATCATCACCCGCAAGCCGTCCCCGCAACTCCGCCCCAACGATGGGGACTAACATCCTGAACCGCTATCACCCTTATCCTTCCCATTACCTGAGTCAAGCATAAGAAGGTATACTTACACCCAAGGGGTGTAAGTAGGGTGTGAGCCTATGCCCAATAGGATACCACCAGTTGATTCCAACGATTAAGCAATACAATGTGAACAAATCAAGCAATTTTAATACACAAGGGGAAACAATGTTAAAATTCAAAGAAATGCAACTTTCTAATGAAAACAGTTTTCAATATGAGAATTTCAGAATGTTAGAACATTAAATTGACATGTGAGCTACTGTAATGTACTGCCAAAAACAACCCACAACAAGGGTAAATACCAAAAATCCTATGAGACTCAAAATCAGGAACACCCCTATGCACTAGGTTGTCTCGGGCCATATGTACCTCGTACCTTGGTGTAGAGTAACCATAGAAAAATCCATTCTCATGCACAAGCCACTAGTAGGGAACATACCCATAACCTATTGGTCCCCAATCATCATCCAAATAGTTTAGTTAGAGTTTTCGTTATTCAGATGCTAAGTGGAACAGGGACAAAACCCATCTGATCCACTAGCCGTACTAGTACAAAACCGCCCCACCTAAGTACTCGGGCATCCCCTTTTTGTGCTCAAACAATTTCAGCAAACAACAGACATCCTTTTTCATATAAAATATCACTGCTGGTCACAAACAAATTTTACAGTAGCTACACACATTTTATACCATTTAAAACACACAAAAAAATAATTTTATTTCCAATAAAACAACCTCTCAAAACATCACTTTGTTTTTCACCCAATGATCTTCAAGATATCCACCTTTAACACAATGAGAACACTTGTATGTTATTAAAACAAAATTTCAGTTCAAAACCCTTTAATGAGACCAAAAATTCAGTTATGGGGCATCCCAAAATGAACCAATAAAAGATTTGAATGGAAAACCCTCAATTTCACCAAAAATCGGAACTTAAAATTCATTGGCATTATAAATGAAACTAAAACCAATTTTTATAGAAACATTCAAGTGAAATAAAAATTAGGGTACCATGAAAACAGAAATCTAATTCACAAAAATTGCACACACAATGGAATCACCTACCAAATTAACAAAAACCCTTGAATCTCCGTGCGAAAATCAAATCGCACCACCGCCGCACCAAGAGTGAACTAGATCAAACGTAAAACCACACAAATTGTCCAAGAAAGCCCAAAGTTAAACCCCTGGTTCGAAATCCTAGTTTCTAGACATTAGTAAACTCAATTATAACCTAAGAAACCCTATGAACAATGAGTTAAACCCAATGTAATTTGAAAGAGGAAAGAAAAGGGCTCATTTACTTGATGTATCTTGAAGTAATCACTCCAAAACTCCTGTATCTGAAATTTAAAAGAGCCAAAATTTTGAGTACGTTCGAACAAGATGTATTAGCTCACTTAGGAACTGGAATGGAGGAACAATATTGAGAATTGAGTGAGTTGTGAATGAAATACTTTGCCTCTTCAAATATGGGAGATTTGAGGAACCCTATGAAGATCGGCACAACATTGCGCTCCTACAGAGATCCAAATGGGTGGGAGAGAGTTCAGACACGCGGCTGGGTTACATGGGCTTGAGTGAGACTTGGAATCACCAAAAAATCCCAAATATTGAATAAGTTATAACAAAATCCAATTTTTTTTTTAAAACAGGAATTGGGCTATCGGGCAGGCCCAACCCCTTAGACAAAAACCCAAATAACCTCTGGTTATGGATTTATAAATGCTCCAAATTACCTTTGTGGTGTTAATAGGTTAGGGGAGGTCAATTAAGAATTTGAATGGATGAAAAATGTTGAAAAATGAAAATGTTATAAAAGATACAAAATTTATTTCTTAATCTGGAATTGGGCTCACGGTTTGGCCCAATTCATGAATACTCATCTATTCCTCCCTAAAACCTAGGGAAATCCCCAAAACAAATAAAGGATGTAAATTAAATGAAAAATAACTTTAAAATATTTCTTGTATGTGACAATTCTCCACACCATGAAGGACTTTCCGCCCCGGAAAGTCAACTTGAATCTTGGTTGGAAAACAAGAATGGGTACTCTTCCTTGATCCATGACATTCGCTCCCATGTCTCATGTGTATCATTCCCATGCTGCCACAAAACATGGACTAAAGTAATAGACTTTCCTTGAAGTATCCTCTCTTGGGAGTCCACTATTTTCATCGGTCTCTCAACGATAGACAAGTCAGGCTCTATCTCCAGTTCTTCCCAACTAAACACATGGGATGGATCTGGATTGTATTTCTTCAACTGAGAGACGTGGACGACATCTTGGATAGACGTCAACTGAGAAGGTAAGGCCAACCTGTATGCCACCTTTCCAATACGCTTGGTGATCCCAAAGGGTCTGACATACCGTGGCATCAGCTTACCTTGCTTCCCCAATCGACGATGGCCCAGACGAGGGGCCACTTTTAAGAATTCCCTGTCACCCACAGAAAACTCTAGGTCTCGAAGCCTCCGGTCATCATAAGATCCATGGCGACTCTGAGCTATCAATAAGCACTTCCTGATCAACTTGAACTTCTAAGAAGTCTCCTGCACAAGGCTCGGCTCCAACAGTGAAGTCTCTCCTACCTCAGCCCAACATAGGGGGGACCGACAAGGCCGACTATAGAGCGCCTCAAAAGGGGCCATTCGAATCATGGATTGGTAACTATTATTATAAGAAAACTCTACCAATCCCAAATGGCTATCCCAAGAACCTCCAAAGTCCAGGACACATGCACGAAGAATGTCACCCAATATCTGATTCGCCCGCTCTGTCTGACCATCCGTCTTTGGGTGGTATGCCATGCTCATCTTAATCTGAGACCCCAAGGACTTCTGAAGTCCTTCCCAAAATCGAGAAGTGAAGCGGGGGTCTCCATCTAATACAACAGCTGATGGTACACCATGGAGTCTCACCACTTCCTGAAGATACAAATGTCCCAACTCATCTACTTTAGTTGTATCTTTTATCGGAATGAAGTGGGATGACTTGGTCAGACGATCAATCACCACCCAAATAGCATTCTTACCCCGAGTTGTACGAGGTAATACAACAATGAAGTCCACGACAACCTCTTCCCACTTCCAGGTAGGAATGGGTAGTGGTTGGAGAAGCCCGGGTGGCCTTTGGTGCTCTACTTTCACCTGCTGACATGTTTAGCATCTCGAAACAAAGTATGCTATGTCACATCTCATACCAGGCCACCAAAACTGCCGATGAACATCATAATACATCTTAGTGGCACCCGGATGGACAACCCACTGAGACTGGGGGCTATCTTGCATCACCACCTTCTGCAAAGATAATGGCACTACTGAACGGCCCTTGACGCACAAGATGCCCTCAGGAGATGACGACCAATAAGAGGATGTCTCCACCCCATGAAGGAACTGCTTAGACCGCTGACAAAGATCATCACTGTGTTGTTCCTGCTGAATCAACTCCAATAGAGAAGGAGTCAACTGAACGCTTTCCAGGAATGCCCCTCCATTGTATTCCCTGGTCTCCACATGCATATGAGAAAAGAGACCCATCAATGTCCACTCATCACTAGAATTCCTCAAAGCTTGCACTGGAACTTTTCAACTCAAAGCGTCGGCCACTACATTACCCTTTCCCGGGGTATAGACGATGTCAAAGTCAAACCCCTGCAAGTACTTGATCCAGCGACATTGCCTCAAGTTGAGGACCTTCTGCGAGAAGATATATGCCAAGATTTTGTGATCAGAGTATACCACAAACTTCTTCACAATGAGGTAGTGACACCAAGTCTTCAAAGCATGCATCACCGCTTCCAACTACAAGTCATGGGTTGGGTAGTTCTTTTCATGTGGTTGAAGTTGGCGAGATCCATACGCGACCACATGATCATCCAGCATAAGTACGCACCCAAGACCCATACCTAAAGCATCACAATAGACCACATATCCCTTTCCAGCCTCTAAAAAAATCAGCATGGGGGTGGTAGTCAGCCTCCTCTTCAGCTCCTCGAATGATGCCTGACATTCTGGACCCCATAAAAACATCACCCCTTTCCGGGTGAGGGAAGTCATTGGTGAATCAATCCGAGAGAAACCCCGAACGAATCACCTGTAATAACAAGCCAAGCCAAGAAAACACTTAATCACGAACACATTCTTCGGTTTCTCCCACGACATGACTGCACTAATTTTCTCAGGATCCACTGAAACTCCATGCTCTGAGATCACATGCCCCTGAAATCTCACCTCTCTGATCCAGAAAGTGCACTTTGACAACTTTGCATAGAGGTAGTGATCTCGTAATGTACCCAAAACGATCCTAATGTGATGTTCCTGTTCATCCTCAGAGCAAGAGTATACCAGAATGTAATCCACGAACTCCACAACAAAGGAATCAAGATACTGATGGAACACCCAATTCATAAGTTCCATAAATACCGCTGGAGCATTGGTCAATCCGAAGAGCATGACCAAATACTCAAAGTGGTCGTACCTGCTTCGCAAGGCTGTCTTAGGGATATCTGACTCCTTCACCCTGAGTTGATGATACCCGAAATGCAGGTCTATCATTGAGAACCACTTTTCCCCCTTCAACTGATCAAACAAATCATCTATTCTGGGCAAAGGGTATTTGTTTTTAATTGTTACCCTATTCAGCTTCCAGTAGTCAATGCACAACTGGAGGGATCCATCAGCCTTTTTTGCAAACAACACAGGAGCGGCCCAAGGAGAGAAGCTCGGGCGAATAGATCCTTTGGATTATATGTCGTCCAACTGTATCTTTAATTCCGTCAACTCGGTGGGGGCCATGCGATAAGAGGGAAGAGATATCGGCTGTGTTCCCGGCGCCAGATCAATCGAAAACTCCACATCCCACTCCGGGGGCAAACCAGAAAAACCATCAGGGAATACCTCAGGAAACTCATTCACTACACGAGGTAGTGCACCTTCAAGGGAAAGACCATCCTCTAGCAAAATCGAAGATAACTGGAAGATAAAACTTCCCAACACTGGGAGTGGAGGCCCTGCGCAACTTGATACCAAATGTGACAAGAGGGTCCTGGTGACTGCACAGCCACCCCGCCTCAACATGGTCGTCGGGTCCTTGCCCACCAGGTACCCCCAGCTGCCCCGCAGACACGTGGGGCCCACCCCAGAGTCCACCCACATGCCTGAACGTGTTATATGACTAATGATAGTCCTCAGAGGCCAGCACATGTCCTTTCAAGTGTGCTTTGTCCTAAGTCACACACTTCCTGAGAAACATCCCAGGAGGTCACCCATCCTGATCATTACTCCAGGCCAAGAACGCTTAACTGTGGAATTCTAATCAGGTAGGCTCACAAAAAGGAAGGTTCACCTTGTTGGCATGAGTCATATAATTTAGTCATTTGACCCTTTATCATTTGGGGATGTTACAATCACCCCCTTTAGAGCACAACATCCTCGTTGTGGGCCCTACATCTCAACCCAGGCAGTGCACCACACATAAGGCTAGGTTCCTCCTCTGATACCAAATTGTCACGAACCGGATCTGTTCACAACCATTAACGGCACCAAACCCGGCCCGTGGCAAGGCCCGAAGGGCGTTCCCTATCCCCACGGGCTGGAACAAGTGCCCGGGTATCAAACAAATCTGGTTTGGGAACGATTTACCCATGTATGAAAGCATAAATCATAAAAAACAATCAATTATTAAAATCTGAAATTTTCCTGATAAACAATTCTTAACAAAACCATATCTGAATACATATGTTTAAAGACACTACAAGTGGTCTAAAAACAAAAAATTACAACATAAAGACATCCCCATGGACTCCACATGACAAGGGGATCATTACCCGCAAGTCGTCCCTGCAACTCTGCCCCAACGATGGGGACTAACATCCTGAACCGCCATCACCCTTAGCCTTCCCATTACCTGAGTCAAGCATAAGAAGGTCTACTTACACCCAAGGGGTGCATGTAGGGTGTGAGCCTAAGCTCAATATGATACCACCAGTTGATTTCAAAGAGTATGCAATACAATGTGAACAAAACAAGCAATTTTAACACACAAGGTGAAACAGTGTTAAAATTCAACGAAATGCAACTTTCAGATGAAAACAGTTTTCAATCCAAGAATTTAAGAATGTTAGTACATTAAATAGAAATGTGAGATACTGTAATGTACTGCCAAAAACAACCCACAACAAGTGTAAATACCAAAAATACCATGAGCATCAAAATCAGGAACACCCCTAAGCACTAGGTTGTCTTGGGCCCTATGTACCTCGTACCTCGGTGTAGAGTAACCATAGAAAAATCCGTTCTTGTGCACGAGCCACTAGTAGGGAACATACCAATAACCTAGTGTCCCCCAATCATCATCCAAATAGTTTATTTAGAGTTGTCGTTATCCAGATGCTATGTGGAATAGGGAGAAAACCCATCTGATCCACTACCCGTACTAGTACATATCTGCCCCACCTAAGTACCCGGGCATCCCCTTTATGTCCTCAAACAATTTCAGCAAACAACACACATCATTTTTCATATAAAATATCACTACTGGTCACAAACAAATTGTACAGTATCTACACACATTTTATACCATTTAAAACACACAATAAAATAATTTTATTTCCAATAAAACAACCTCTCAAAACATCACATTGTTTTTCACCCAAAGCTCTTTAAGATATCCACCTTTCACAATATGATAACACTTGTAAGTTATTAATACAAAATTTTATTTCAAACCCCTTTAATGAAACCAAAAATTCAGTTATGGTGCATGCCAAAATGAACCAATAAAAGATTTGAATGGAAAACCCTCAATTTCACCAAAAATTGGAACTTAAAATTCTTTTGCATTATAAATGCAACTAAAACCAATTTTTACAGAAACATTCAAGTGAAATAAACATTAGGGTACCATAAAAACAGCAATCTAATTCACAAAAATTGCACACACAATGGAATCACCTACCAAATTAACAAAAACCCTTGAATCTCTGTGCGAAAATCAAATCGCACCCCCGCCGCACCAAGAGAGAACTAGATCAAAACTAAACCCACACAAATTGGCCAAGAAAGCCCAAAGTTAAACCCTAGGTTCGAAATCCTAGTTTCTGGACATTAGTAAACTCTATTATAATTGATGAAACCCTAAGAACAATGAGTTAAACCCAATGTAATTTGAAAGAGGAAAGAAAAGGGCTCATTTAATTGATGTATCTTGAAGTAATCACTCCAAAACTCCAGTATCTGAAATTTAAAAGAGCCAAAATTTAGGGTAAGTTCGAACAAGATGTATTAGCTCATTTAGGAACTGGAATGGAGGAACAATATTGAGAATTTAGAGATTTATGAAAGAAATACATTACCTCTTCAAATCTGGGCGATTTGAGGAACCCTATGAAGATCGGCACAAAATCGTGATTCTACAGAGCTCCAAATGGGTTGGAGAGAGTTTAGATGCGCGGCTGGGTAACTTGGTCTTGAGTTAGACTTGGAATCATCGAAAAATCCCAAATATTGAATATGTTATAACAAAATAAATTTTATTTGTAAAACAGGAATTGGGCTTTCGGGCAAGCCCAACCCCTTAGACAAAAACCCAAATAAATCCTAGTTATGGATTTCTAAAAGCTCCAAATTACCTTGGTGTTGTTAAGAGGTTAGGGGAGGTCAATTAGGAATTTGAATGGAAGAAAAATGTTGAAAAATGAAAAAGTTATAAAAGATACAACATTTATTTTTTAATCTAGAATTGGGCTCACGGTTTGGCCCAATTCATGAATACTCATCTATTCCTCCCTAAAACCTAGGGAAATCCCCAAAACAAAGAAAGGATGTAAATCAAATGAAAAATACCTTTAAAATATGTCTTGTATGTGACATTGGTGAACCCTAAAATTTTAATGGGTCCCATATATAATTTATTTTAGGTATGATAATTATTAAATAGATAATATTTTAATTATTAACATTAGTTTATTTTGGTGAATTTTTTTATTACTGAATATAGTCATTACTATTATTTAGATATATATATATATTGTTGTTCAAAAATATATAAAAATTTACAATATTAATGATAAAATAATTTTTATCAATTTTCATTTTTTTACAACCATCCATGAAGGTTGTAATAGAAAATGGAAAATCATCATTCACCAAGGGGTTGAATAAACACAAAACTGATGATGTTTTTATTTTTATGATCAATACATCGAGAGAAGATATTTTATGGGGTATATAAAAATAATATAATAACATTATATTACATGTATGATAATGTAGTTATAATGCTACTTTAGATAGTGCCAGAAAGGTTGAGGTGGAATAATGGAATAAATTAAAATGGAATTGTGGAGATATCTACTTATTGAATAATGTCTCCTTGAGAACCTCTATAAATCCCAAATAAAATTGTTTTGGTGAGATCCAGAAGATCATAAAACGTGGTAGAGTCATGGAATATGATTTGGGCATAATGTTAGAAAACTCAAAATCATAGATGGCACAAGTAGAAGAGGTGGTGAGGGGTGTTATTTATTATGTGAGGGGAGATGTGTTTTTTATTTTTTCTATTTATTAGTTTATTTTATTGGTTTTCTATTATAAATAGTGTTGATTATTGTGTCTGAGCTTAGTAAATAGTGCTTTTGAGTTATAACTAATAAGTCCTTCCATTATCAATAACTCAATTTTTCTTGTATTTTTTTTGAAATTATAAATACCATAAATTATTGTAATTTACTATTCTAAAAATATTCACATATTTCCGAAAAATACCAAATTTCACCAATACAATTTTTTGAAGTGTAGTTTTAAAAAGTAGAAATAATTTTATTAAAATTATTTTTTATATATGAGAAACTTAACTTTTAATTAAAATTATCATTTGATAGAAAAATGACAACATTAATATTAAAACTAATTATATAATACATTGAAAAATAAATTAATGAATAATAAAATTACCTTATAATAATAAGGAAACAAAATATTTATTTATTAATCTATCTTAAGAAAATAAATTTTCTTTTAAGTCATAATATTAATTATTAAATTATAAATAAATATTTTTTTCTTTAAAATATACTAGCAATTTTTTAAATTTATAAACATTTATTTTAATATAAAATTAAAAAAAATTATCATATTTTTAGATATAAAATAATTAAATTTTATTTATGTATTAATTGGTGAAATTTATTTTATATTGGCCTGAATTAATGTTTTACTGATAATATTACTATTCCAATGGCCATGTCACTATTCTATCGGTATTTGATGCTTAATTTATAAAAAAAACATATAACTTCATCCATTCATAATTTATAAATTCTGTATTAATTCATCTATGTTATATTATGTGATTTTAACTATATTAAATATTTATAAGAAGGTAATTCTCTTTTCATAAAATTTTATTTCTTTTACAATATAAACAACATAAAAAAGATAAAATAAATTTTTTTGAGATTTACCTATCCATTCACTGTATATTCCATGGATATATAAATGTAACGACCAGAAATTTTTAAATAAATTTTGTTTCCTAATTTTATGTGTTATTGTTATAATCAAAAAAAATGTTTTATTTGATAAACATGATTATAATTAAAATGAGATCAGTGGGTTTTGACTATTATATAACCATCGGTCAACATGACCGCTGTGAACAAAATGTTTTGATTATTGTCTCTAAATATAAGTAATCTTGGTTAATTATTATAGAAAGAAGATTTGATGGCCTCACCTAGTAGTCTTGGACCAATCGAAACCCATCTAACAGAGCTTGGGAAGGAGGTAGCACCACTAGGCTTTGCTCTGGATCAAATCCAAGCCGAACTTCATCATGTGAAGCTGGAACGGAATCGCCTTCGTGAGAAGTTCAAACTGATAGAAATTACTACTCGGGCAATGTTGACTGAGCCGCCCCAAGCTTCTATCACCCTAGCACACCTTACTATTAGGTCCTATGCTGGTATTATAAGGGGTTACGTAACGAGACCGTAACTACCTTGTGTAATCCTTGTTTTAAAAAAAAAATTGGGATTTCTTCTTATGATGAAGTTTATGAATTTTGAAATGACCGGATAAATATAGTATGCATATTTTTGATGAATTTTAGAAAAAGAATATTTTAAATATGTTTATGTAAACCCTAAATAATTAAAAATGTGTAATGATATTCAAAAAAAGGTCTTCTGCAATTATGTTCAGTACTAAATTTAGAGTCTAATAAGATCAACTTGATTTTTGATGAATAGTAAATTATGAATAGTGATTTTATGATTAGGATTAGTAAAATGACCAAATGGATTAGTAATCTCACTTAAAGAATGTTTTAAAACAATCTAGGCACCTTGATTAAGTAATGTGATTCAATAAAATAGTTAAATAACGGTTTCATTAATTATTATTCAAGTATTAGTTTTTTCAGGTGAATAGTGTTTTTTAATTACAAATTTAATTAAAAATTATTAGAAAATTATTTTTATAAAAATGACTTTATTTTTGAACTCAGAGCATCGATATTATGTTATGGTAATTTTTGGGGTTTTTTCTGAAAAAAATGAATTTTCGATGAATAGTGTTTTAATTTAAAAATTAAATTAAAAATATTTAGAAAATTATTTTTATAAAATGGATTTCATTTTTGAAATCAGAGCATTGATATTTGGTTAATGTGAAATTTTGGGATTTTTCTGAGAAAGTTGAATTTTCAGTGAATAGTAAAAATACAGTTTTCGGGTTTCAGTATGTTTAATGACATCATAACGGTGTCATGATGATTTCATGAGGTATTTTGAGGGTTGTCCGGCCAAGGGTGATGGATTATTGTTTTGGGGGCCCCATGTTGCCTAACTCCATGATAAATGACAAGGGAGAGCACATGGGTTTGAGAAAAGCACATGTGAGGTGTCCCTTGGCCATTAATGCCTTGTCCCCTCACTTTCCCTATAAATACCATGCCCTCCTCTCATCCATTCAACTCGCCACTCATTCCCAACTAATTTCTGGTCTCATTACCTCCCAAGGAGTCCTCCCAAGGTGCCCCCAAGCCCTCAAGGTCCCAACCTTTGAGGTTTAAGAGTTACATTTTAAGGTAAGGGATCCGACCTCTCTCTTTCTTTTCAAGTAATCTATTTTATGTCTTTTCTTTTATACTCCATGTTCTTATGTTGGAGGATGTTATTTTATATTAATCCTACTGCCTATTTCATTTTTATATGATGAGAGACCCCCCCCCCCTTGCTCTCATCAATTCGTTTTAAGAATGTTTAAGTGGCGTCGTTAGGCTGCCAAATTTTTTAGGGATTCTTTCACCTTCCTCGTTTTCAAGTTCTATTTTCATTCAAGTCTTTCATGTTCCTTTTTATTATGTTGGGGTATGATCTCTAAATTATCATACTTATATTTTATGTTCATATGATGAGAGACCCCATTGGATCTCTTCAATTCAGTATTTTGATGTTTTAAGTGGCGCCGTTAGGCTGCCGAATTTTTAAGTGGTTCTTCACCCTTCTCGTTTTGAAGTTCTACTTTCATGTCAATTATTTCAAGTTCCTTTTTGTTATATTGGGGTATAATCTCTATATATATCATACTGGACTCTTATGTTCATATGATGAGAGACCCCATTTGATCTCTTCAATTCAGTATTTTGATGTTTTAAGTGGCGCCGTTAGGCTGCCGAATTTTTAAGTGGTTCTTCACCCTTCTCGTTTTGAAGTTCTACTTTCATGTCAATTCTTTCAAGTTCCTTTTTGTTATATTGGGGTATGATCTCTATATATATCATACTGGACTCTTATGTTCATATGATGAGAGACCCCATTTGATCTCTTCAATTCAATATTTTGATGTTTTAAGTGGCGCCGTTAGGCTGCCGAATTTTTAAGTGGTTCTTCACCCTTCTCGTTTTGAAGTTCTACTTTCATGTCAATTCTTTCAAGTTCCTTTTTGTTATATTGGGGTATGATCTCTATATATACCATACTGTAATCTTATGTTCATATGATGAGAGACCCCATTTGATCTCTTCAATTCAATATTTTTATGTTTTAAGTGGCGTCGTTAGGCTGCCGAATTTTTAAGTGGTTCTTCACCCTTCTCGTTTTGAAGTTCTAATTTCATGTCAATTCATTCAAGTTCCTTTTTATTATGTTTGGGAATTATCTCTATATCTATCATACTGAACTCTTATGTTCACATGATGAGAGATCCTATTTGATCTTTTCAAATCATTTTTGTTGATGTTTAAGTAACGCCGTTAAGCTGCCGAACTTTCATAAGAGAAATCTAATTTTTTTCTTCCTTCCATGTTTTTAATTTCAAATGGTATGTCCTTGAAATTTCATTACCATGATCATGTATCCTTATTATTCTGTCCATGTACTATTTTATGGGTCATTTATGAATGTTTGACCCATTTTACCTCTCTTTTAATGTCTTCTAAAACCTCGGAACATTGCCGTTATGCTGCAGAATTTCTGTCTCAAATTGTCTATCTCTTTTTCTAAAATCCTTTTATTTTATTAAGTGAATACTCAAAGCTCTTTCTTCTAAAAGGGTATTCACATATGTACCAAAATGTTCTATTTTAAATTCTGGGATTTACATACATGAGACCCACCTTCCTTTTCGGTGGGTTTTAAAGTGATATAAAGATCATGTCTTTAAAGCAGTTTTTAAAAAGTTATGATTATGAAATGAAACCCATTTCCATTATGCTATATGGGTTATTTATGAAATGTTTGATGATGATATATGTGGCTCACATGATAATAAAGGCAAATTTAAGGGTGCGCCCTGATAGCGCTCCAATGCATTGGGTAATTATGTAACCACTAGAGATTACAATTTTCACGATACCTTGGTGAATAACCTTGGTAGTTTTAAAATGAAACCATGGGGATGGACCTTGGTGATATGTTCATGATTTTCTATGTTAAATTATTTAGCCACATCTTCATGTTATGAAAAAGTTTTATTTTTATTATGATATGCCTCATGATTTCATTTTCATGCATTAAAGTTCTTTTCATGACTTTATTGATGTATCTCAAGTTCATATGTAAAATGTTTCACTTGTTTCCCTTTCTGGGCCTTCTGCTCACCCTTCCTTTTGATGTATGTCACCAGGTTATGAGATGCAGTAATGAGACTAGGGTGAACATGAGGAGAAGCCTTTCAAGTGTTTAAGAAGAATGTTTTTTTTTGTTTCATGTTTTATGTTCCTTGTTTCCAAGACACTAAACCTTAATGATCCTCAGTTCCGTTTAATGGAATGAAAAGTTATGTTAATAAAAAGACGGGATGCTATAATAAATCATTAATCTCCCAAAGTGAACTCATGGACCTCCTATTTATAAATCAAATAAAATGGGTTTCATAATAACTCAACCACAAGAGGCTCTAGGGAATTTTTAGTCAAACTACATTGTCATCAACCTCCAAGTATACATTTTTTTGCAACCTGGGAATTTGAAAATTATATATTTCTAAAACACTTGTCAAACACTATTAAAGTCTCACCCATAATCATAATCTTTAAAAAAACATAACTCTCTTACCCATTGATTTATTTTCACATTATTTATCCCCCCTTATTAACAAATTATTTTGATTCAAAATATTAACTAAAAAAACATAAACACATTTGGAGATATTGGACACACAACAACATTATTATGTGATAATATCAGCCGTTTAAAAGGGTAATCATCATTGTTTATACCAGTTTATATTTTATTGAAAAATATTTTAATTAAATCTATTTTCATTCCATCATCACATTAATGAAGTGTTATTGATGTTAATATGTTTTAAAAATTAGTGTTGTGACATACTTATTAAGAATTTTCACTACACGTTGAATATTTGATGAAATTTCCAATGAGAATGAATTGTTGACCCTCTAACCATTACAGTGTGAAATTATCTAAATCATAAGTATTATGGATATAAAATCTAAATCATACACTAATTTTATTTATGTTAGTGTGATGGATATTTTCTGCTTGGAGTTCCATGTAACAAAAAATCCAATAATTAAGATAAGATATCCTGAAGTAGGATTTTAATCACCCTTAACTTTTCAGATGATTACATTCATATAACTATAAAGGATAAAATATGTATATTTTTTATGAATCATTCAAAAATTATAATTATCTTTAATGTAGTGTGAGATATATATACCCTCTGAATGTTGTTATTTAATGGGTTTTTTTAGAACAACAAATAGAATGTACCAAAAAATTTATGTTATGGTCTTGAAACTCAAATAAGGGTATAGATGTGTCCACTATGTCTGTTATTTTAATTCAGAATTTTTATCTCACTAAAAATTTAAAACTTCAATAATTTCCCTATTTATGTAGAAATTTCCTAACAATTTTCATTATTTTAGTAATATAATTTCATCAACAAATATAATGATATGATTGAGTTTATATATTCTCCATCTATATGGAGATTCAAATCCCCATTTCCTTTATAGAAATAGTTAATTTTATGACCCTATAAATCTTCTAATACCATGATTTGTCATGTTATTATATCCCAAATAAGAAAATTTTACACATTCAAACTCACAAACAATATCTATATATGATAAAACCGTGATTTTGTTCAGATTATCCTCCATTATAATATTTCACTTTTTAAAAATGATTACATAATTAATATTTAGAAAAATTAATACTTAAAATGAAGAAAAAATAAGAAGAAATGTACATATTTTTTTTATCATCTTGACTAGAGAGAATGTATTATGAAAATAAAAATCATTAATTTTAGTGTATACCCTATGAAATTAAAAACATGTTTATATGATTCATCACATCCCAAGTTCATTTCCATTATAAGAAACCACTTCATCCTAATCCCATTCAAATCTATAGAATATAAAACTAAGTAAATAGATCCAATTTTCAAATTTTTATCCAATGTTTATCATCATTATAATAACATTGGGTTTTAATTACTCATCAATACACTTTATTAAAATATGTAATAGAAATCAGGTATGATTAGAATTCTTTAAAGATCATTATATTTTTAATCAATTTCAAATATACACATTGATATTTTTAGATTCTATATAAATCATTTTCCATATAAATTTAATTAACATTTTATAATTGTTTTCTACATTATTGGATAATTTAGTATAATTATGAGAGTTTTTAAAAATTTCTTATAAATATAAAACACTATCATAATTTTGAATGTTTTCACCAATAGGTTCATCAATATATCAATCAATAGGAAGAAATGATTTAAATTATTTTTTAATTTATAATATAAATACATCAATACCATTGACATGATATCCTTAATTATTATTGTAACATTGATAACAAATTCAACCACTTTTAAATCAATGAAATAACTCCACAATGACACTATAATTGATATTCCACAATATAAAACATCAATCGTTATTTGTGATGTGATACAAATACATTCCAATCTCTTCACATTATTATTATTTACAAAAAATATTTATTATATGTGTCATTCTGAATGAGTAGAGACAAAGTGGGATTATATAATGTTTTAGTAGTGTCATCTGTCGAATTGAAAATTTATGTTTTGTGATATGATAACATGGTTTGTCATATGTAAACAAGTATCTAGTTAATTAAATAAAGTAAAATATTTTTAGGACAGTTATAAATAAATATATTCATTCCTTATTCTGTTCATCTAATGAAATGATATAAAGTGTTCATTGTTTTATTCATATTAATTATTAGGATAAAATATTTTGATAACACATCTCATTTTATTTTTATGAAACTCTAGGAGATTTGTTGAATTATTCACAATATTTTGTTTCATTAAATAGAATATAAATATATTTTAGATTAGTAAAATCAATATTAAAATTCATTAAGAATATTTCACTATTGTTTTTGTTTAATGTCCTCAGACCACATATATTCGATTTTATTTACTCAAGATGTTTATTTTTATTTACATACATTCTCTTGTGCCTATTACTAAATATTTTTCAATTACCACATGTTCCATAATTATTGATCCCCTTAAGATTAATCTTTAATAGATTCTTTATAATTCCCTACATTGTGAGTTTAGATGATTTATTTTTCACAAATAGATACATATTATTTCCTAGTGTAGATTCTTATCCTATATTCTGAATCATAAATTATTTTTATAATTATTGATATTACATATTTGTCCAAATATTTTCCATCCCATCATCAATATTTCATGTTACATCAATATGATCAGGTCACATCCTAAATTGTGAATGATATCCTTATTCACGTAGTCAAAAATTTAGTATAAAATTTGGAAAAAATGATTGAACCTATTGACATTATAATTTAATTTGATCAGTTTTTATTCTCAATATTTTTTAATTATTCAACTCCATTGATATAAATTTATATACAATTTGAAAATATAACATCACAACCTTGTATATTTTTGAAATATTATTTTTACCATTACTTTGTGATGAATATTCATAGTAACATTTAAAAGTGTAATCAAAATTTCAATATTTTTACATGTTCTAAACCACCATTTATTGATCTTCATTCATAAAACTTGTTATTTTTTTCTAAATACCATTTTTCTTTTTGTATTTTTGTAGTATTGAGAGATATTTTTTTGTACTGTTTTTGAATTTATCACACCATAAAAATGAATAATAAATGTAATTAAATGTGTATTTAAATTGTTTACTCTCTTTTAGATTTGTTTTTTACAACCTCAAATAATTTCATTTTGAACCCCATTGATTAATGCATTATCTTTTGCATAGGGAGTAAAAAATTATTCCAACCTATATATAATTTTTTTTCTATAGACATTACAATGCGAAGAAAATCATTTAACATATAATATTAATGTATTTTAAATATTTCCCTCAAAATACACTCATTGAATTATATTTTTTTGAAGCATTATATTTATTTTCAACATTCGTGTCATTATTATAATCATGATTTACATGGACATTTTTCCCTTATAAAATATCACATTATTTTTCACCATTTACACCTATTTTAGTTAGTATTTTTGGAATTACCATAAGAGTCGTTGATGAGTATTATTTTACCTTTTGATGGTTCATTAACCTTATTACCCCCATTTTTAGTGCATGCCTTATTTTTTTTGGATGTGTAATGGTATATGATAAATGGTTAGTGAATTATAACATAATCATTTTGTTACATAGTAGCATTAGTAACCACTTCCACTACCTTGTATCTTTAACCACCATTATAAAAAGAATATTGATATGTATTGTGAGTAATCCTCAATAATTTCTTAGATTCATCAAATTTTACATCAGGTGATTTTACATCTTCATTATTAGAACACCTATTTTCTATGGTAGTCCTATTCATTTTTTTATCATAAAAGATATAATCGATATCTTCCTATTTAAATGTGAACCTATCATTCAACCTCTAATTGATTCTATGCATTTATTAATCAAAAAATTGCTTCAATGAGTCATTCTTATGATTTAAAATTTCATTTCTTATTCATGATTTTTTTTCATTCAAGTATATTAAATTAACCCATTCTTATTTTGGACTACATTGATGTTTCTAGATAACTTTATTCATCTTTTTCACTACTATATACTTATTCACCGCTCAATGGTTCAATGAGAGATATTTATTTTTCTAAAAATCGACTTTCTCCCATCCTTTGAGTTCTCTTTCTCTATTTAACATTACTCATTACATGAAATGGTGATCAATTTTGATAAAATTTTATTTTCCAACATTTTTTGGCAGTTGTTTTTCATTGAAGAATATTCCTTTTGAAAGATCACCTTCCATCCTATTTCTTCATGATGACCATTGATATTTATTTCCCTCATCATTATTATTTTACCTTCTACAGAAATTTAATAGAAATGTTACTAATATATCCTTGTTTCAATTAAAGGAATTAGTGTTATCCCATATATTTACCTCTTCCTTAGTGAATAACTTTCAAGAATATGCATATATGTTGATATAAATCAATATAATCATCATTCGTAAAGATTTATTGCTCATATGTCTTAGTTAACTGAATATGATTCTATATTTTTAGATTGTTAATGTATCATCATTTTTTAATTTTCCATTTTCCCAAAGATGTTTATATCCTATCAACATAGTGTATCAAAAACATTTCAAGATATTAGACACAAAATAACATTCTTATGTGCTGAAATCAATCCTTTTAATGATGAATTATCATTATTTAAAAAAATTCATCTTTTTTAGAAATATATTTTAATAAAATCATTCCAAATTCCACCATTCCATTAATGAATTTTAATTTAGGTCAATATGTTTTAAAAATTAGTTTTGTAACAAATTAATTAAGAATGTTCTCTACACATTTATTATCAGATCAAATCGTGAATGAAAATGAAATTCTAGCCCACATGTCATTAAGGTGTGACATTTCCCAAATCATATGTATTATGGATGGAAAATATGAATCATACAAAAATATTGTTGTTAAAATTGTGATGAATATTTTTATTTAATAGTTCTTAGTAATAAAACATCCTATAATAATGAAAAAAGATCCCAAATTAGGATTTCAGCCTCCCCTAACTTTTCCCAATTATACATTATTATAACTATAAAGGATAAATTATTTACCTATTTTATGAATCAATCCATAATTAAGTTTCCCATTAATGTAATATGGGATCTATATAACCTATGAATGTTGTTATTTAATGAATTTAATTATAATCACCAATAGATAGTATCCAAACATTTATATTTTGTTCATGAAAGTCAAATAAAAATATTAATCTGTCCAAAAGGTCTGTTATTATAATTCAAAAAATATATCTCACTGATCATTTAGACCGTAATGAATTTCATTATTTATGTATAAATTTCCTCAAAATTGTTTTCATTGTGAAAAATAATTTCTTCTACAAAAATAATGATAATGATTGAGTTTATATATTATCCTTTTATATGGAGATTCAATTGATCTTTTCTATTATATAAAAAATAATTGTATTACACATTAATGCATCTAATTCCGTGATTGGGAATGTTATTGTAGGCCAAATAAGTAAATAGTAGACATTCACACTCATGAACAAATATCTATCAATGATAAACCTTTTATGTTGTTCAGTGTATCCCCCTTCATCATATTTATCTTTTAAGATATGAAGGAATAATAAATATTTGAAAATATTTATACCTAAAATGGGGAAAATTCATAAGAAATGTCAATATTTTCTCTAACATCGTTTCAAGGGAGAAGGCATTTGGAAAATAAAAACCATTTACATAAGTGCATACACTAAAAAATTACAAACATTGTTATATGATCAATCACTTTTGTAGTTGAGTTTATTTATAAAACACCATATCTTCCTGATCCCATTATTATCTATGGGATGTGACAATATGAACTCATAGCAACCATTTTTTCATGGTAATATCTAATTACTATATTCATTATGTTCAAAAAACTATTATAGAATTAGTGAGACTAAAGGGAATCACTATGAACTCATAGAATCCATACATTGTTCGGATAGAATTCTTGGAAATTTATTATTTCCTTTTATTTAATTGGTGATATCCCAATAAAAATTATCTAATAGAGAAATATTTTCCCATAGAGTTGTTCGAACAAGTCATGAATCCATAGTAGGGGATACTTATTCCTTATGATGATTTTTTATCTCACGGTTTTCAATGAAGAGTTCCTTCGATCCATCCTTCATTTTAATGAATATGACCAGTATAACCATATCATGTCCCGTAGACCATCAAATTTTGATTTATAATTATAATAAACCCCCTTTTAATAGAATAAGGGGGGAACCAAACTTCATGGAAATAAGACATTACAAGACACAAAGGACGAATAGAAAAAAAAATAACAACTTGGAGCCCCCCCCCTGAGAATTTGATCATGAAAACACCATGCACATTTACTGTAATTACCTTCCAATTATCGTTATCTTGGGAGTACAAAGAGTCATTACTAGGCCTTATTCTACATCACCAAGATGCCAAAGACAGGTAATAAATGGCTAAGGGTTTCCAATATAAGTTAGGGGAAGATTTAATCATTATGAAAAACACCCAATAACCAAACATAACCAATCACTATATGATGCTTGAAAAAAAGAAACAACCAACTCATGCATTACCAAAAGAGAACTACATTATTCTACATATCACTACATGACCAACACAACATCAGAGTACCAAGAGTAGGAAAAAACAAAAGACCCAACACAAGCCAAGACACACTCCATGGCTCCACACCGAGATCCATGCACCAAGCACCACCACATCTCCCAATCATCAAAAGAAGCACTAGCAATAAGATGCTTTACCTTTACATGTGTCCCAAAATATGGATTCTGTAAAAACACCAACGTACTAAAGAAGGGGTGAGTATAAAACTCAGTAGGTTTTCCCAAATAAATTTCCAACTCACACCACTAGGATAGAAGA
Organism: Viscum album; assembly: GCA_963277665.1. Lineage (NCBI taxonomy): Eukaryota > Viridiplantae > Streptophyta > Magnoliopsida > Santalales > Viscaceae > Viscum > Viscum album. Next base: position 1,798,972,281 of record OY728156.1, on the reverse strand, counting down.
GTTAGCCACATTTATATAAAAATAATAAATATAAAACATTTTCTCAAAAGCAGTTTACAACTAAATAAAAACAATTTTCCAAAACCATTCATAACCAAAGGAATTCTAAGAGAAATTTAAACCATTTTTCAATAAAGTTATTTTTCCAGAAAAATAACCAAACAATCCTGAGACCCATTTCACAAACATTCCTTTTTGGCATAGCCAACCACTTCGACAAACCCATGCAACCAGCCATGCATGCTACATGGAATAGGGGAGATTCCCTAACCCTAATCCTTTCCAACCATGATAGGGGATACTTATTACCCTTATCCAACCCAAATTCACATGAATTATTGATGAGGGAGATCTGTAACCCTTTTCCATCCCAACACAGATGGGGGAGACTCCTAACCCTTATTCATCCTGAATGCAATATGAATGTTTGATGGGGGAGATCCCTAACCCCTATCCATCCCAACAATGATGGGGGAGACTCCTAACCCTTACCCGTCCCGAATTCCCATGAACACACACAACCATTTGTAATGACCCTCCAATTCTCATTGGCTTGAGAGTACAACGAGTCATTACTATGTCTTAAGTGACATCCCCAAGATGCCCAAGGCTGGCAATAAATTATTAACAGTTTGAAATATAATTTGGGGGACTATTTACCCATAAAAACCCAAAACCAAAAAAACAATCAATATATGAGGCATGAACAAAAGAAACATCCAACTCATGCATTACCAAAAAAGAACTACACTGTTCCACAAATCAGTACATGACCAACACAATATCAGAGTACCAAGAAGAAGATGAAACAAAAGACCCAACACAAGCCAAGACACACTCTGCAGCTCCACACTGAGCTCTATGCGCCAAGCACCACCACATATCACAATCATCACCACGAGCACTAGCAATAAGATGCTTTAAATTTATCTGTGTCCTGAAATATGTCATCTGCAAAAGCAACAACGTGCCAAAGTAGGGGTGAGTATAAATCTCAATACGTTTTCCCCAATGAAATCCCAGTTCACACCACTAGGATAGAAGAGTTAGCCACATTTATATAAAAACAGTTTATATATAACATTTTCTCAAAAGTAGTTTATAACTAAATATAAACAAGTTTCCAATATCGTTCATTTCCAAAGGCTTTTCGAAGAGCATTTTAAAAAAACTTTCTAGAAATATTTTTTCCATAAAAATAACCAAACAAGCCTAAGAACCATTTCACAAAAATTATTTTAGCATACACATCCATTTCCACACACCCATGCAACCAACCATGCATACTACCTGGAAGAGGGGAGATTCCCTAACCATTATCCATCCCAACCATGATGGGGGATACTTCTTACCCTTATCCAATCCAAATGCACATGAATGGTTGATGGGGGAGATCCCTAACCCTTGTCCATCCCAACACTAATGGGGGAGACTCCGAACCATTATTCTTCCAGAATGCCATATGAATGTTTGAAGGCGAGAGACCTAACCCTTATCCATCTGAACACTGATGGTGGAGACTCTTAACCCTTATCCATCCCAATTTCCTATGAACACACACAACCATCATGTCAAAACCAAGTGTGTTCAGTCAATTCAAACCATTTCAATGCTTAACCATTTCAATGCAAAAATCATTTCAATAAAACTCCCTTTTTATTGAAAACCAAGTCCATCATCTTCATTTCAAACACAACCCATTTCATTAAAACTCCCATTTTATTGAACACCCATTTTTCATCAAACCATATACAATTTCAACAAATCCATAATTGAAAATATACATTTTAAATTCAAGAAGCCAAATCACATTACACAACAATTCACCAAGATTTCACAATATCAACAAAAACTTAAATCATCACTAAAGAATATTTATTACATGTTTTTTCACAACCAAATACATTCAAACAAACCAATTTGAAACTAGGAAAGTCAATTCAAGCAAGAGGAGTCAAGAGTGAAGCCACCTACCTCTAAGGTTTTGACGAACACCCTAACAAAAAGAGAATGCACACAACCAAGAAAAAAATAATCATGTTTGGAATCCAAACACTTATATCAAACCATAACGGGCATAGATCTACGATATCGAGAGAAGACGAGAAGTAGATCTAAGTAGTTCTTGGAAACTGAACAAGAATGATCACATTCCTCAAGAATACGGCTTTGATTTGTCAATAAAAGCCTTTGGATCACCACTAGAACAATGGGAGAACACTCTTTGACCTTAGGAGTTCCAAAATCCAGAGTTAGGGACGCTTAGGTGGAATAAATAGCCACTTAGAGGCAAAAACGCATGATATCCACTTTTATAGGATCTCGTTTAAGTGGCCGCACGGTTAGTTCGCACAGTTTGAAAAACCATGTGCTAACCGTGCGTTAGCTACTGCCTCTGCCACCCTTCTCAAATGGTTTGTACACAAGGTTAGACAAACTGCCCACCACCCGTGCGGAGGCTACTACCTCCAATACCAATTCTACCCGGTTTGGGAGCACGGTTTAGACGAACCGTGTGCCGCCCATGCGACTTCCCTTTTATCCCCAAAACTCATTCCAAGTTCTCCTAACTATACCATTAATCACCATTAACATTATAAACATTAAAAGAATCAATAAAGGGTTACATAGAAGAAACTGAGGGTACTACATTTTCCCGACCATTGGCCTTTCCGTCCCCAAAATGTTGAAAACTGTCGCTTGCCTGAAAGAGTTCTGGCCACTGCTCTTTCATTTTGTCCTCTCGTTCCCAAGTCTTTTCCTGAATCTGACCATGCTGACATAAAACCTGCACTAAACCGACGCTTTTTCAATGCAATACATTCTCTTGCGTATTAAAAATTCGTACCGAGATATGTATTAATGAATCATCTCACTCTAGGTCAATGTGATCCCATCAGATCACATGGTTAGGATCAGGCTCATACTTTTTCAACTAAGATACATAGAACACATTATGCACCAAACTAAACTATGATGATAAAGAAAACATATATGCCACCTCTCTAATATATTCCAGTATCTCAAAATGGCCAATGTATCTAGGATATAACATTCCCTGCTTCCCGAAACGACGATGTCCAAGTCTTGGAGAGAACGTCAAGAAGACATGATCACCCACAACGAACGAAAACGGTCTTTGATGGCGATTTTCATATGATTTCTGACGACTCTGAGCCGTATCCATCCACTTTCTAATCAACTGGATCTTCTCTGTTGTCTCTTGGACAAGTCTTGGCCCGACTAGTGAAGTTTCACCTGTTTCCACCCAGCATAGTGGAGAATGACAAGGACGCCAATACAATGCTTCAAATGAATCCATGCGTATCAAGGCTTGATAGATGTTATTGTATGAGAACTCCACTATGGGTATATGCTCATCCCATGAGCCACCAAAATCCATTACACAAGCCTATAGCATGACTTCAAATGTTTGTATCGTCCGCTCGGATTTCCCATTCGTCTGTGGATGATACGATGTGCTCATCGTCAATTTAGTCCCAAGGGCTTGCTATAATGATTTCCAGAAACGAGATGTGATCCTCATATCTCTATTTTAGACTATGGAAAATGGTACACCATGACTCTTTACCTCTTCTCGTATATATATTTTTGAAAGATCTTCCACCATATGATTTTCATGAATAGGGATGAAATGGGTCCATTTGGTTAGAAGATTCACTATCACCCAAATGGCATCATGTTTCCAGACCGTCCTATGAAGACCCGTAAACAAATCCATTGCCATCTGATCCCATTTCAACACTAGGATCGGTAAATATTGTAACATACTAGATAGTCTTTGATGCTCTTCTATAACCATTTACATGTTAAGCACCGTGAGATGAACTCGGCCAATTTTCTTTTCACACCACTCCACCAAAACTGTGCATTCAACACGTTATACATCCTATGTGTACCTAGGTGTGAATCCCATCTTGAATGGAGATAATCATGAAAGAGTTGTTCCTTACAAACCATTGGTACAACCATCCGATCTCTAAAACACAAAAATCAACCCCATCAATTTTGCAGCCATCAATGGTCTCCCGACCATTTCATTTTGAACTTACAACCAGACATGATGTATCAGAAGATTGTGCTACTTTGATCATCATTTCTAAATCAGGAACAAGTGTAGCTGAAAATAAAACTGCAACATCACCTCGGTTTTCACATTCCACATGCATGTCAGCTAAGACCGACATCAACTCCCATTCATCTGATGCTAATTTCTCTAACTGAGCGTATGACATTCTACCCAATGCATCCGCCACTGAATTCCCTTTTCCTAGTGTGTACATCACGTCAAAGTCAAACATCTAGAAGTAATACATCCACCTTCTTTGCCTCAGATTCAAATCACACTGTGAGAAAATGTGTTTCACGATTTTGTGAACTGTAAACACAATAAATTTCTCACCAAAAAGATAATGTCTCCATGTTTTCAATGCAAGGACAACTGTAGCTAACTCCATATCATGTGTGGGGGAATTTTTCTCATACACCCTCAACTGCATTGATCCATATGAAACCATGTGGTATCCTTGCATGAGAACACAACCAAACCCTGTTTTCAAAGCATCACAATACACCACATACCCCTATCCTGATTCATGCAAGATCAAGATTGGTGCTGATGTAAGACGAACCTTCAGTTCCTTGAAAGACTTCTGACATTCTTCTATCTATTGGAATGGATCATTCTTCTTTGTTAGAGCTGTCATTGGTGACACTAGTTGAGGGAAATCATGCACATACAATCGGTAGTTACTAGCTAGAACAAGAAAACTGCATATCTCGAACACATTCTTCGGTTGTTTCCAATAGATAACGGATTCTATATTTTCAGGAGCAACTAATAGGCCTTTCTCAAAAATAATATGGCCATGGAAACGTACTAACTATATCCAAAAATCAGACTTTGATAATTTGTCATTCAAACGATGATCTCTCAAGATTTGTTACACTGCTTCCTGGTGCTTCTCATGATCATCCCTTTTCATTGAATACACCATGATATCATTCACAAACACCACAACAAAAGAATCCAGATATTTCTGAAATATCGGATTCATCAAATCCATAAAGACCGTTGGTGCATTTGTTAGACCAAAAGGCATGATTACATATTCGTAGAGGCCATATATACTTCTAAAATCAATATTTGGAATATCCTCCATCCGAACTCGCAATTGGTGATAACCTGATCGCAATTCAATTTTGGAGAACCACAGAGCTCCCTTTAATTGATTGAACTGATCATAAATGAGTGGAAATGGTTATCTATTCTTTATCATAACATGGTTAAGCTTACGATAATAAACAAATAGCCAAAGAGTTACATATGCCTTCTTCACAGAAAACACTAGTGCTACCCAAGGAGAAGTACATGGTTGAATGAATCCCTTGCTCTCTAGCTCATCTAACTACACATTCAATTACCGTAACTCTGTTGGTGCCATCCTATAAGACGGAAGAGAAATAGGACTAGTCCCTGGAAGGAGATCAATTGTAAACTCTACTTCCCATAGATGTGCAAACCCTAAGAAGTTATTGGGAAAGACATCTGGAAATTGATCCACAACAGCTGGAAAAATATTTTACTTAATATCTTCCATTGATGATAAATTCAATGCTACTAGTTGGTAAGAGATCATTCCCACTATTGGTGCCAACAAGCTCTTTGCATCTTTTGTTACCATCCTCTCTCCTTTGAAGATATGGTCGATACCATCCTCTGTCTTGAAACTAATTGTTCTCATATAACAGTCGATGTGAACCATAAACATATTCAACCAATCCATACCCAGGTTTACATCATAGACATCCCTGTCCAACATCGTGAAGTCCCACTTTAACTCAGCTCCATCAACAGTTATAACAGATGCACTACACATAAAGGCTTAACGTTACCTTTCACCAAGGGGTGTTTTCAATTTCAAAATAGAAGGCATTCTTTACAGTTTTAAACATAGCAGGTCAACAGTTCGAGAAGAAATGTAAGAATGCGATGCACTATTATGAAAGAGAACTTGCACAAGGGTAGAATTCAAAAGAATTGTGCCCCTCACCATAGATGGTCCAGCCTGATCATCAACCATCATCTGCTCAGCTCCATAAAATTGCTTCGTCGATGCACTCTTCTCCTTGTTGCCTTGCTGAGATTTCCCTGGTTGTGGATTCATGGTATTTATAGATGCACCATGGCTAGATCTGTTATGTTGATGAGATTGACTCTGCTATCATCTTCTTGTCAAAGCATATGATGCTTGCGACGCCTGATTTGTGTCACGCACCCCCGACCTCGGTGAATTCCTACAATAGTGTTGTAGATGCACCATCTTCTTGAAATTGTGACATTATCTAGTTTCTGATGCACAATCTTGCCTTTTTTGGTCAAGAGAACCACATTGAAAACAACCTTCTTTGTTATGGGGACATGGAGGAAGGTTTACTGATCCCGCCGTATGGTTCTGATTTCCACTTGAACCATAGAAATAAGTGTCCCTTTTCCTCTTGTTCCCAATGTTTGAGTTTCCTCCATTTCCTATACATATTAACAAGCCTCCTCCCATCGATCACGAGATATCACGTTCAACAATATTATCTTTGTTCACCATCTCTATATAATCCATAACACAGAGCACCACAATCTTTGGTCGAATCTCCTTCTTTAGCCCTGATTCGAAGATGTGTGCCTTTAACGACGCACTTGCCGCAACCTCTGGTGAAAAACGGACTAAATTCATGATTTTAGCCACATAATCTAAGACAGAGAGACTATCATGTTTGAGGCTGAATAAGTCCATCGTTTTCTGGATCTTGAACATCTGAGGGTAGAATGGTTTGTTGAACTATTCATCAAAATCCTCTCATGTAAGGCCTTCATTCAATTTAGCATGCACCGATAAATCCCACCATTGATGTGCAAGATCCTCGACCAAATACATCTCCAACTTGACATTGAGCTCTGATGGTGTGCTGATAAATAGAAGATATGATTCATCCTACTTAACAACACCTTTGCCTTTTCTGGTTCAACGTCACCATGAATGCTCGGTGGATTTTTCTTCATGAACTGGATGGTATGATCCACATGACTTGGTTTATTCATCTAGTTCCTTGTATCCACAGAATGAAAATCCTGGACAATACTCTGAACCAACTCTTGGTTCACCAGTGGCTCTGGTGTAACCATATTTTCAACAACTTTTCGAGTTGGTTTCAACGACGCCTACCGGGGGCCATTTTCTAAAAAGACAACAAACTCCGTCAATATCACTCGTTAGAAACTGATGGCTAAGAATTTAAATTCTATCATATCATCTATCACAACATTGTTTTTCCAAAAACAACCTTTTTCTATGTTCAACCATTTTTTTGAACATTCAATATACTTTTTGAATATCAACCCATTTTCAAAATACACTAAATACACTATTTTCAAAGTCTTTCACTTGAATTTTTTTTTCATTTTTCAAAAAATAGTACCATGCACAATATCTATACTCATTTCTAACAATGAGAAATGAAATCTCAGTGGGATGTCATTCCTCTATAATGTATGTCATGCTCCTCTCATTGGCTAGAACCATGACAATGATATTTTCAACATTCTAGAAATTTATCCAAAACACTTATATACCCAGAACCCTGGTAACTTGATGTTCAGCACAAATGGGTTTTCTATGTTCTATTATTCTATACATTTCATGTTTCAACAATCCTACTCCTGTCTAACATTTCAACCCAAGGAGTAGAAGAGAATGAAATTCAACTCCAAGACTATGAACATCAATGACCACTTGTTAGGAAAGAACCGAACAAGTAGATACCATTTGTAATGACCTTCCAATTCTCATTATATTGAGAGTACAATGAGTCATTACTACGCCTTAAGAGACATCCCCAAGTTGCCAAAGGCTGGAAATAAATGCCAAACGGTTTCAAATATAAGTTGGGGGACGATTTACCATTTAGGAAAAAAAATCCAAAATCCAACCATTACCAATCACTATATGATGCATGAACAAAAGAAACAACCAACACATGCATTACAAAAAGAGTAGTACACTATTCCAAAAATCATTACATGACCAACACAACATCAGAGTACATAGAAGAAGTCTAAACAAAAGACCCAACATGAGCCAGGACACCCTCCACAGCTCCACACCGAGCTCCATGTGCCAAGCACCACCACATCTCCCAATCATAACTACAAGCACTAGCAATAACATGATTTACCTTTACTTGTGTCCCAATATATTTCATCTGCAAAAGCACCAACATGAGAAAGTAGGTGTGAGAATAAAACTCAGTATGTTTTCTCCAATGACTTACTAACATACGCCACTAGGATATAGTAGTTAGCCACATTTATATAAAAACATTTTATATAAAAAAAATTCTCAAATGAAGTTTTTTAATAAATATTAAAAAGTTTGCAAAACAATTCATAACCAATGTCATTCCAAAAGTGATTTTAACAATTTTGCAACAATTTGTTGTTCTAGAAAAATAACCAAACAAGACTAAGAACCATTTAACAAACATTCCTTTTTGGCATACCCAACCATTTCCACAAACCAATTAAACCAACCATGCATGATACCTGGATGAGGGGAGATGCCCTAACCATTATCCATCCCAACCATGATGGGGGAGACTTGTTACCCTTATGCAACCCAAATTAACATGAATTCTTGACTAGGGAGATCCCTAACCCTTATATATCCCAACACTAATGGGGGAGACTCCTAACCCTTATCTGTCCCGAATGCAATATGAATGTTTGACGGGGGAGAGCCCTAACCCTTATCTATCCCAACAGTGATGGGGGAGAATCCTTTCCATTCTCCATCCCAAATTCCCTTGATCACACACAACCATCATGTCAAAACAAAGGGTTTTAATTCAATTCAATCCATTTCAATTCTAAACCTTTTCAATGCCAAATCATTTCAATAAAACTTCTTTTTTTGAAAACCAATTCCATAAAAGTCATTACAATATCAACCCATTTCAAAAAAGCCATTTTATTAAAAATCCATCTTTCATCAAACCATTTACAATTTTAGAAAATCCATAATTTAAAATAAACATTTTAAATTCAAGAAGCCAAATCACGTTAAAAAAAATTCACCATGATTTCACAGTTTCAACAAAAAAATAAATCATCACTAAAGAAGATTTTTTCCATTATTTTAACAATAAACTCAATTCAAACAAACTAATTTGAATCTAATTTAATAAATTCTAGCATGAGTAAATATTGAAGCCACCTACCTCCAAGGTTTTGACAGAAACCCTAACAGACGGAGAACGCACAAGAAAATCCAGCTTGTCACCAAGGATCCTCCTTAGATGTCTTCTTTTAACACAACCAAGACCAAAACTTATTATGTTTGGAATACACAAACTTATATCTAAACATAAAAGTCATAGATCTAAGAAAACAAGAGAATATGAGAAGTAGATCTATGTAGATCTGAGAAACCGAACAAGAACGATCACATACCTCAAGAATCCAGCTTCGATTCGTTAAGAGAAACCTTCAGATCGCCTCCAGAATGATGGGAGAACCCTCTTTGACCTTAAGAGAACCAAAATCCTGAGTTAGGGCTGCTTAGGTGGAAAAAGGAGCCACTTATGGGAAAAAAATGTGTGAGACCCACTTTTATACGATCTCATTTATGTGGCTACACAGTTATTTCGCACGGTCTGACAAATCGTGTGCTAACCGTGCGTTAGCTACGGCCTCTTCCACAGTTCTCGCACAGTTCTGCCACATGGTTAGAAAAAATGTGCACCATCCATGCAAAAGCTACTGCCTCCAATACCAACTCCGCACAGTTTGGCCGTACGGTAAGACAGACCGGGCACCGCCCGTTAGACTTCCCTTTTTTTCCCAAATCTTTTTCCAAGTTCTCCCGACTCTCCCATTTGTCACCCTTAACATTATAACCATTAAAAAAATCAAGAAAGGGTTACATACCAGAAACTATAGGTAACAAATTTACGTGGCAGTTCCACCAGAAAGAGTCATGTGTCATGGAAAAGGACCAATTTGACGGAAAATGCCACACACCCTCAAACAACCAAATCCAAAACGCTTTCCAAAGATTAACCACCAGCTATGAATCCCCATATGGGGCCTATTCCATGTGATCAGGTATAGAGATCATAAACCAACCAAAAAACATATAAAAATCTCTATCACGGACAGCTCCTAGACAAACCCCACCATGCCCCACACTCCCACTTCCACCGTAATCATATAAGACATCCGAAGTTGAACCATGAAATATGAAGTCAAGCCATTGTTGAATAGTACTACAACTCACTGAGGAACTATTGCCGATGAGGGGGACCTAACTTGACTGAAACAAAAACACTGCTCTTGGCATGGATCTGATAAGATTTGAACTGCAGATGCACCCTCACTGGAGTCCAATGCCAGCCAGGGGAAGTAGGGGAGAACACCAGCAAGAGATCGAAACTGTGTCAAGACGCCACATTTCCCTCAACCGAAACACTAAATCAAATACATCAAATGGAAATTCATAACCCCAAATCTGCAAAACCATCATCCAAAACCCCAACCAACAATACTCCTACCCCTCATAGGCACACTAAAGGTGACACCGAGAAAGCTAGAAAGAAGCATTCTAGAGATGTTTTCAGGCCTCACTGATGCTGAACTGAGATCAAGAAACCGTTGCCACGCCGTGACGATGCTGATTTAAAAAAGAATTTTCGTGCCACATCGTGAAGGGGGACGCTGAGCTATGATCCTAAAACCATACCCCACTAGATCTGCCACCGAGACGAGATAACATCACGCCAAGCAAAGTGAAAAGGAAGCCACCTCTCAATGGCTAATCCAGTTTCATTCTTACTCAAGTTTTTTACACTTCAATGAATTGGTCCAGTGCACCCCGTTGTGAATATTTCAATCATAAAAATCACTTCTCCAAATTATATTGAAATTTTTTATTTAGTTCCTTTAAATTAATGGTGGCCATTATATATGGTGTCTTGAAAATAAAAATGTTATATTTTAATATGTTCAATTCATAATTGAAACACTTAGTGAGTAAGATGGCTGGAAAATTCATCAGGGAACACATCTATTTACTCCCTCAAAAATATCATGTCTTCAAACTTGATTCTCACCTTAGTGTCAATAGTTTGACCTAAATATTCTTTCTCATAAGGAAATAATATCAAAATTTTAAATGAATTTTCTAAATTAGATTCATCCAATTCCATATAATTATATAACTATAGAATACCTTTGTGTGTGAATAGTGATCTACATTTCCTAGCAGTAGATATTATATTTCTATACTAAAAGGAAAATATTCACAAATTTTTCATCCAACTCCACCAAATACATACCAACAGATTAAATGGAAGGTCCATTCCACAAACATTAATTAGGAGGAGATATATAGTTTGGATGCAATAATTTCCAAATTTTATTTTCTCAGTGAAAACCCATCCTAAATTTTTTTTAGGTGGTGATTGAATAGTTACTAAACATTAATGATATGAAATAATGTGTAAAACCAGAATCAAATATTACAATCTCTATTCTTGAGAGAATACCCAGGGAACATGTCATCATATAATTATGGCTTCCACCATAATATAAGTGATAGTATATTCGATTCATTATTTCATTGAAGGTATTTTTTTTTAATTTCCCCAAATAACCATTGGATTAGGGATATTTCAAGCATAATTCCAATGTTCATTACAAAATAAACACTATTGTATAGGTTTATTAGTTATATTCCCCTTCCTTTCTTCCCCCACATATGTGGGATTCTTCGTATCCCTTCAGAAATTATTATCAAAATTCCACTCTCTTCCTCTTTTGAAGCATCTGTAAGATTTATCCATTTGTCCTCCCTTATTAAATTCAATATTCCTCTTTTTATCTCCATCCAATGAGACCATTAAGGGTCTCTAATATCTATATCTACCATAAGGGAAAAAGAGACAATCTACACACACCTATCAAAGTATGAAATCACCAAGGAATTTTATATAGTAATCATTTGTTCACTAAAGAAGTTATTCACATTTAATTGATGAACATGAAGATGGTGACGACATATCATGAAATCCTTATAAGGTTTTCCTCATATGACCTTATATACATGACTTAATTTTCATTCAGAATGAGGAATTATATCTCTATCATTAGATGGAGAGTTTAGGAAAAATATTTATTAAAAAATAATTTATTGAATTCATACCAATATATGGAATTAATTTACTCTATGTTAATTGTTTTTACATTTACTGACCACCACTAATCATATTCCCAATCAAATCGATAGACTTCAGACACACTATTAACTTATTTTAAAATCATGAGGGAAGAGAATATCATCTTAATGGAGTCGATCCATTGTTTTATGATAAGTAAATTATAAGAACCATTAAGGATGGGATGACTTTTCTTCATAAAGGATTCAACAGCAATATAAACATTCATAAGAGAAAGAGGATGTTCTATATGATGCATCTTATTATTCAAAACATGATCTAGTTGTGATAGTACTATCATGTAGTGTTAATAATCTTTTCCCAATATAGTTTGAATTTCATTATGGAAATCATCAAATTTAAAATAACATTGTTTGCTATAAAAGGTTATCTTATTTACATCCATTGACTAAAAAAGAGAGTACAATTATGGGGGCCTCAATACATGTCTAATGAGTACATAAAAGGATATTTTTTATCATTGAAGGATACACATATAAATGGAATGTGTATTTTATTTATTGATTCAATAATTTTCAATATAATTTAACCATGTAGATATAAAAATATGAAGGGTTCTTACTAATGTTCTATAATATTAATACCAAAAAATTAGTCTATCCAATGTTACCAACTGTTATGACCCAATCCCTTTACACATATTATTTCAAGATTTTAATCATAATTAACCATCAAATACAAACAAAGGATCCTAAAGCCAGTGTTTTTGGAAGACTACATAGATTATTATGACTTATGAAGCCAAAATAAAAATATATTACATATAATATCCATAAGGAGTTCATTACTTCCTATGATATCTTACATCTTCATAGGATTACCTGGGGAATATATAAAGATAGTGGATGATCTAAAAATCATAATATGTAAATAAAAATAGGAATAAGTCATAGGAAAAGGATTAGAAGGAATAAGGTGAAGACATAGAAATGATTGAAACAATAATAAACATATAGAATAATAACATGTATTTCTTGGGATTGTGTAATCCTGGCATAATAAGAAGGTGGTAGAAACATTAAATATTATATAAACATGAGTAAAGGATAACATCCAAGAAAAAATCGCATGGTGGAAAAACTACCATAATGGAATTGGGTTTACTCCCTATCCCAACATTATGTATATTGAGATAAAAAATTTACCCACTGAATTGGACCACTAACTAGGTGCACCCATCATAGCATGATCATGCATATGTCTTCTATGAGAACAATCAAACAAAGGGAATAATCATAAGGGCTACCATTGAAAATAAATGGGAAGCATAATCATGTCATAGGGAATAACCATTTGGTGTGCTATAAATGTGTCTAATAATGAATGGATTTAAATAATTTACAGACAATAATTTGGGAAAAATGAATACATAATTATTGTTGACTTCCAACTGATGTGAAAACATATAAAAATAGTGATTATAAAAATTTTATAAATGATCAACATTAATTTTGTTTAAGGAAAAATATAAATGACTCTTTAATGGAGACAAAGGAATAATTGTTTTCATAAAACTATAAATGAGATACAATAGTATTTCATGATAAAAATTTCCATTATAGATAAATAATGAAGGCATAAAATAGAAAATGTTGTGTACATAGAAAGGGAAACAAATTGGGATGTGCCACTTAATCTGGTTTGTAGACCTAGGGGAATTGAAAAGCGATCCTTATAAAACATGTATATCCATATCCAAGGAATAGTAATTGATATTGGTATGCCATTTTTGTAACATTCACAAATAACTAAGGAGAATTATATAAGAATAACTTGAAATTACGTTATGATATTGAGAGAGAAAGCATAACCTGAAGGAAAAATGGGGGTTTAGAAAGAATCACTTACGTTATGTCTAGGCGTGTTTTTCACTTGCACATAATGTCTAGGATAATTAAATTGGATCTATTAATAAATCGATTCAGAACCAATTCTATTTGTAACTAATTTATTATAATTTTTTTAAGTTAATTTATGGACTTTTGATGTGATTTATGACTCAATATCACTATTCCATGATTGTTTGTTTCAGTTTATTATGATTGGTGCGAGTTCATGTCAAATAGAAGAAAAAATATAGAAGATGAATTAAATCATATTGGTGAACCTAAATTTTTTTAAGGGTGTGATATATCATTTGGTTTTTAGATATAATAATGATTAAATAGATAAGATATTAATTGTGAATGTTAGTTTATTTTGGTTAATATTCAATTAATATATATATTTTATATTATTATTTTGAAATATATATGGTGGATTAAAAATATAAAAAATTTTTTATATAATTCGTAAAATTATTATTTTTTTGTATTGTCATTGTTTTAAAACAAGTCTTGGAAGTGGTAATAGAAAATGTAAAAACGTTATCCAAAATGGTGGTGAATCAACACATCACCGATGATGTTTTTATTTTAGTGATAAATACATGAATTGAAGAGATTTTAGTATAGATATCCCATTAATATAAAAGAAATTCAAATATATGTATGAAACTGTAGTTGTCATGGCAATTTGGATAGTGTAGGAAAGGATGAGGTAGAAGAATGGAATAATTTAAAAGGGAATGGTGGATAATTCAATATGTTGGATAACATCTCCTTGAGAACCTCCATAAATCACATGGAAAATTATTTTGGGGAGATCCAGAATAACATAAAAAATAGGAGAGTCATAGAATATCATTTTGGTAGAATATTAGCACACTCAAATGCTTAGATGTCCTCTGGAGAACAGGTGGTGAGGGGTTGTATTTATTATGTGATCAGAGAGGTGTTTTTTTATTTATTCATTAGTTTATTATATTGGTTCTATAATATAAATAGTGTTGATTATTTTTTCTGAGTACAGTAAACAATACATCTGATTTCGATCTAATGAGTCCTTCCATTATCCATTACTCAAAATTTCATGTATTTTGCATAAAATGCAAAATACCGTATTTTACCGTATTTTACTATTCATCAAATATTCATCTATTTAATTAAAATTCCAAATTTCCCTACAACCATTTATTGAAGTATAGTTTTCAAAAATAGAAATAGTTTTATAAAATTTAATTTTTATATATGAGAAACAAAACTTTTATTTAAAATCATCATTTCATTGAAAAATGATGACTTTCAATTATAACTAATTTTATGATACATTGAAAAATTAATTAATGTATAATAAAATAATATTATAATAATAATAAAAAATATTAATTTATTAATATATTTTATGAAAATTAATTTTATTTTATGGCATTATATTAATTATTAAATTGTAAATAAATTTTTATTTATTTCAAAAAATACCAACACATATTTTATAATTTATAAAATTTAATTTAATTATAGCGTTATCAAAATATATCATGTTGTCAAATATAAAATCAATAAATTTTATCTATTAATTAATCAGTGAAATTAATTTTATATTTTCTAGAATACAATTTTTAATAATCGCATTACTATTCAAATGGTCAAGTTACTATTCCATCAGCATAGGTTACTTAATTAATAAAAATTACTATAACATAAACTATTCATCATTTATAAAGTATGTATTGAGTCCTCTATGTTTTTTAATGTGGTTTAAACTATATGAAATAATTATAAGAATGGAATTCCAATTGACATAATTCTATGTCATTACAATCTAAACAACACACTATTAGATAAAATTATGTTTTTTTTGAGTTCCTGACCCATTCATTGTTAATTACATTGATATATAAATAGTGCATCACTTAAAGTGATCTAATAGATCCCCTAATAATAATTCACATCAAAGGGGTTTCATAATATGTCATCATCCATAGGCTCCATGGGATTTTAACTCAATATATGGGATCTTCATCCTTCAACTATGCATTGTTTTGCAACATGTGAATTAGGAAATGATATATTCATGAATCATTAGTCAAACAATTTTCAAGTATCACCATGATCATAATCATAAAGAAACACCACACTCTCACCCATTGATTTATTTTATTCTTATGTACCACCATTATTAAAAAATAATATTTCTTGAAAATATAAAATAAAAAAAGCATAAACACATTTGGAGATATTGAACAAACGATCACATTCTTATAGGTTAAAATCAATCACTTTAAAGGTGAATCATCATTGTTTATACCAGTTTCTCTTTTTCGGAAATATATTTTAATTAAATCTTATTGCATTCAACCACCGACATAATGAAGTGTTATTGTTGTTAATATATTTTAAATAATAGTGTTGTAACAAATTCATTATGAATGTTCACTACACATTGAATATTAGATGAAATCGCCAATGAGAATGAAATGTCGACCCTCTTTCCATTAAGGTGTTACATTACCTAAATCATATGTATTATGGATGGGCGATTTGAAACATACAAAATGTTTTTGATGTAAGTGTGATGAATATTTTCTAATTACATTTCCATGTAACAAAACATCCTATAATAATGAAAACATATCCAAAAGTAGGATTTTAGTCATCCTTAACTTTTCACATGACTACATTTTTATAATTATAAAGGATAAAATATGTATATTTTTTATGAGTCAATCAACAATTAGGATTCCCTCTTATGTAGTATGAGATTTATATAACCTATGAATTTTGTTATTTAGTGGGTTTATTTGGAATAAAAAATATAAGGTATCCAAAAATTTAAATTTTTTTCTTGAAACTCAAATAAGGGTACAGATGTGCCACTCTGTCTTTGATTTTAATTCAAAATAAATTGTCTCAATAAACATTTAAACTTTGAAAGATAACCTTATTTATGTAGAAATTCCCACAAAATATTCTTCATTGTAAAAAAATAAATTCATCCAGAAAGATAATGATAACAATTGAGTATATATTTTCACCATCTACATGGAGATTCTAATCCACTTTTCCTTTATAGAAATACTTAATTCTATGACACTATAAAGCTTCTAAAACCATGATTTGGTAGGTTATTATATACCAAATAATGAAGTAGTATACATTCACTGTCACGAACAATATCTATCAACGATATACCCTTGATTTTGTTCAGTGTATCTCCCATTATAATATTTTTATTTTTAAAAAATATGACATAATTAATATTTTTGAAGATTTATACTTAAAATTAGGAGAAATCAAAATATATGTACCTATTTTTTCATGACCCACCTTTACTAAGATGAGAGAATTGATAGTTGATTTCCAGACCCTTCCTTCTTCACGTATAAGGAGAGATAATGAACCCTAAGACTAGCCGTTAATAGGTCCCGGAGTGGAGACTAGCACAAAGGGTATATAATCACACACAAGATGGAAGAAATTACCCTTTTTAAATAGGATCTGAAGATAAGATAGTAATTCCCAACAAAAACGAGAGTGTAAGTACAAGTAAATCCAAAACAACCCATTCCCATTTGCATGTTCCAAAAATAAATGCTACAAAAAGTACAAGAAAACCAAATAAGAAAGTACCAATGAAAATAGAAATATCAACCACAACTGTCCGAAATAGTATGATCATGCATGATCCTTGAAGTCCTCATGGAAACCATAAAATAGTTTAATTTATATAGGGTGAGTATAAAAGTGTACTCAGTAGGGAAAACCAAAGACTCTCGTGCACAAGAGGGGGGTCTTACTAATTCCCTGTGAGAAAATAGATAACCAAAGAAACCTGCAAGGAAAACTACCCAAACCTCACCAAGCCACACTCCCCAAATAATTCTAGTCATGTAATGTAATATTAGAAACAAATAGGTGTTTGGTTACCCCCTGCCACTTTCCCACTATTTATTGAAGACATCCTACGCATCAGACCACTCCCGCCATTCTCGCTACAATCCCACTACCACACCCCATACGCACACACATTGGCTATACCCACACGTCATGCCTGCAAGATCCTAGTCCACAATAACCACACATAACCATGCTCGCAAACACCTAGTCCAGAACAACCACTACGACATCCGAAGACACTTGGGCCTCATCCTAAAGATACATGGGAAACAACTTACCCGCACACACCTGGGCCAACCACCACAACTACCCTGCCTGAAGAATCATAAGCTATAATAGAACTCACTCTATTATAGCCTGCCCGAAGGATCTTGGGCTACTTTGGAAAGGGATTAGAAAAGGATCTAACAACGAGCCACTAATAGTGGTGTTGGTAAAACTACCCTCCCCCATGAAATGGGGGTGTTCAGCACGAAGTGCTCAACATGGGTGGGGCGCGAATAAGAAACATTAGAACTAGAATTCTATGTATAGGTAGTAAGAACTCATCCCAACCTAGGGGGTTCAAAACCAAACTAATAAAAAACACCCTCAGTACTATTTATCAATAAAGAGGCACACCACTGAAAACCATGTGACAACTCATTCCCAGATCCAATTCCACATTGAACCCATTCTTGTTTTCATGTTCAAGTGATTCCATTTTTGTAAATTATGTAATACTTGGATACTAACAAGAATAACCACATGCTAAGGAAATGAAAACCTCCAAACAACAATTCAAGCATTCACACTCGGTTATCTTGTAATGTTACAACAACAAGGGGATTCGTGAGATCCCTCAATGTACTTGAACAAAACCAAGCTTCAGGATACAGCCTCAGACAGCCTCAGATCCACAACCAACAACCATACCACAACAGAGGATCCCATTCCCCATCCATATCACCCCATAAATGTCAAGAAGGACAACCATACACACCACCTAGACATAACAAGGTAGTTTCCTGGTTGTATTGCACGATTCATTATGTTCTTTATTTTTTGTTTGGTTAACCGGGGTGGTAGCATAAGGATTGTTGTTCTATGGGAATCCATTTTATCATCTGATTTTATGTGATTAAACCATTTCCATGTTAAAATGATTTTTCACATAAATATCTAGAAGAAAGGAGGTTCATTAGTTCAAAAGGAAATACCACCAATGGCTATGATTTTCAGTGGGAATAAGCCTGTACAATTTAGAACACATAATCAAGAAAAGAGTACAACATAAAACACTGGGCACATCCCCCTTCATTCTTTAAAAGTTTGTGTTTTATCTTCATTATGTTTGGTTTCATCCATCCCCATAAAAGAAATAGCACACCCACCCCACATGATACATAGTAAATATTGACGAAGGAGAAATACTACTTGGATGATCAAAGATCGAGGTTTAAACATCACGCACCGAGTGATGGTGATGCACGACTTGTAGGGCAGGAACTTCAGGGACTCCAAGGTGGAGTAGGAAAACTCAAGAACAAACGCACCACATTCATCGAGAAGGGGGGACTCCAAACGCACAAGGAATGAAAATGAGACCATCCAAGAAGAAGAAGGAAGAAATTCTAGCATGATATAAAGATGAGATCTCGTTGTTACGGGATATAGAATTTTGAATGGATTTAAATTCAGATCGTGGTTTCCCACGCAGTTGGGTGATTATGCATGATGGCATTAATTATAATTTAATAAATCTCATCAATGTGGTGTCCATAATTGTTTTGTTTTAAATTGTTTTTTCTAATAAGAGGAAAACATGCAACATGGGTGGAATTCGAAGGTACAGGTAAAGGGTGTGACATCGAGGAAAACCACACGTTTTGGTAAGTTAAAGGTTGGCCAGATTTAGGGAATCTTAGATATCATTTATGGGCATTAAATTGATTCTAAATGGGGTAATAATTATTTAGACAACAAAAGATACATTTCTGGAGAAGAAAAAGACTGAAACTGTAAAAAGAACGAAGAACGCTTGGTGACGACATGGTGCCGCCCTCACGGTGCCACCCTCACGGTGCCACTGTCATGTTGGCACCCTCATGGTGTCAGCCATACGGTTCCACTGTCACGGTGCCACCATCAGCGGTGTCACCATATCTTGTTGAGACTGAGACTGGTGCCACCGTTTTGGTGGAACCGTTCGATGGAGATGAAATTTGGAAAAGTACTAGAGCAGGAGGGTCCAAGCCATTACATCAGATACCTCTAAAACTATTCTCACACTCGAGAATCAAAACTAGACCAGAAGAAAAGAGAGGGGTCCGAACAACCACCTCTAAAGATACCTCTCAGGAGTAAACCTCATCCATATTTCGAATGACTATTGATACACAACCGCTCTTCTACCCCCAATAAATCACACAAATGTTCAAGGGTCACACCACCCAGTCAGATGGTTTAGGGAGCTCTTTCCTCCAGGTCAATATAAAATCCAATTTTGGTGGCACTAACTCAACCGTACAGGTTTAACCTTATTCGTTTTAATGCTTATTGATTAGGGATCATGTCCTCCCCATCCCATTGTTAGGACTTCTCACACAAGATGAGAGAACAAGGAAAACAACACATTCAACAGTTAATAAGTTTAAGTGTTCCATCAAAAACAAGTACAAACAAAACAGAACAAAACTCAAAACAACTCTAGGTACTGAGCTCACATCTATGTCTCCTATTCCCAGGTACTCTCCTTTAGCCCGCCATGCCTCCACAACACATGAACCAAAGGAATTGTTCTTCCACGGAGCACCTTCTCCTCACAATCCTTGACCCTCACTGGTTTTTCCACAAAAGTCATGTCATCTTAGATATCTAGCAATCCCAATTATAGGTTGTGTGAACCATCATGTAGATATTGTTAGAGCTAAGATACTTGGAAGATATCATGCATTCTCGGTAGCGGCGGTGGTAGTGAAAGCTCATAAGCTACATCACCAACCCGCCACAACACTTCGAACGGCCTGACAAACCTGGGAGAATGCTTAATCCCCCTACCAAACCTCAGTTGTTCACGCCAATGGGAGACCTTCAGGAACAGGTGGTCCCCGACCTAGAACTCCAAGGGTCTCATCCTATTATTGACACATGACTTATGTTATTCCTACGTCGCCTTCATCCTTTCCCGTATAATCTGAACCTTCATCGTCGTGCTCTGCACCACATCTGGGCCAAGAACACCTGCTTCCCCATTCTATGTCCAACACATGGGTGAGCAACATGGCCTTCCATAAAAAGAATCAAACAGATCCATGACAATGTTGGAGTGATAGAAATTATTGTAGGAAAACTCTACCAGAGGCATGTGTCGCACCCACAATCCCCCAGAGTCCAGATCACATGCCTATATCATATCCTGCACTATCTAGATGGTGTGCTCTATCAATACATATGTCTGGGGGTGGAAAGTTGTTCTAAGACATAACTGAGTGCCCAAATCATGTTGCAATCCCCTCCAGAATCATGAGTTGAACCGGTTATCCCGATCCGAGACTATAGACCTCAGAAAACCATGCAACTGCACTACCTCGTCCACGTACCGCTACGTGAGCACATCCACCGTACCCGACTCCTTGATCACCAGGAAGTGATCATATTTTTCCAATCATTCCTCCACTACCCAAATATCATTGCAACCCACTTGAACTATGGGTAGTCCTATGATGAAATCTATTGAGATGTGTTCCCACTTCTACTCGGAGACTTCTAAAGGTTATAAATAACTTGCTCGAACACGGTGTTCGGCCTTCACCTGCTGACACACGAGGCACATTGCTACAAACTCTGCCACTAGCCGCTTCACCCCAGGCCACCAAAAATTGACTCCTCCTACCCCGTTACATCATGGAAACTCCTGGGTGCACTTCTAGGGGTTATTTATGGAACTCACCAAGAACACTCTTTCACATTCCCATGGGGACGGACAACATTTCATGAAAAAACATTTGATTCCTCCAATCTTCTGATCGTCCTTCTGGAGAATTTCCCTAGTTAATGTGACCGTGCATCACTTCATCCTCTATGTCCCCCCACTGAAACTCTTCCACCTGTTGTAATAGAGAGGACTGCATTGTCATCTAAAATAGGAAGCCTTTAGCACATCTACCTCACATCCAGGTGCAGGAAGCCAACTCGTCCAACGCCTTCCAAGCATCTGCCGACTCTCAAAACGCATCATTTTATGACTTCCTTCTCAAGGAATCAGCCACCACATCCCACTTTCCTGAGGTGTATGAAATCTCAAAGTTGTATTCTTGGAGTAACTCAATCAACCCTCACTGCCTCAAATTCAGGTCCCACTGGGAGAACATATACATCAAGCTCTTGTGACCCGTGAAGACCACAAAGCGATCCCCACCGAGGTAATTCCGCCACTATAAGGACCCACTAGGAGTAATAAACCACTGAGAGGGGGGGGGGGGGGTGGTGAATCAGTGGTACCCATTTTTCTTCTTTTATGTTCCCTTAATGTTTAGAACAACCTTTGTCTCATGTTAAAGATATAATTTCTTGCTGAGAAACAAACACGCACACATCCAAAGAAACACAAAAATTTACAAGGTTCACTATTCAATAAGAATATTTATATCCTTGTTATGTTTGGAAACAATCCTACACCATAAAATACACTAATAAAACAATCCTTGGATTACAAC
This sequence comes from Viscum album, assembly GCA_963277665.1. Classification (NCBI taxonomy): domain Eukaryota; kingdom Viridiplantae; phylum Streptophyta; class Magnoliopsida; order Santalales; family Viscaceae; genus Viscum; species Viscum album. The sequence goes on along the minus strand of OY728156.1, from coordinate 1,798,949,561 downwards.
GAGTAGGATATACCCTTACACTCATGAAGCACTTTGAAATAATCACTCCAGTACTTGTGCACCCTCTTAGAAAAATAGTGATAAGTCTCATTTCATGTAACAACTTATGTTACCTACACTTATTTCAAATAAAAAAGTGTAATCCAGTTCAGCACAAATCTTTACTTCCTTACCCAAAAGAAAGGTAAGGACTCCTTGGACTTGAGATAGATCAATTACAATCCGAACAACCCATTCCGAATCTCCACTCCGATTTATCCCAATCTGATTATTCAATCTGAATGTTCCTCAGTCTGAGAAACACAATATGGTGACAGCCAGTACTGATTCACCATTCTGAATATCCACTATGAATTCTTCACTCCGAATCCTTCACTCCAAATTTTCTTCTTCAATATGATTCTTCAATCCGAGACTTCCTCAGTCTGAGAAACTCAATACAGTGATAGCCAATACTAGTTCCCCATCCGGAATCTCCACTACGAATTCTTCACTCTGAATTCTTCTCCACTCTGAATCTTCAACCCGAGTCTTCCATAGTCTGAGAAACTCAATACGGTGACAGCCAGTACTGATTCCCCATTCCGAATCTCCACTTCAAATTATCCACTCCGAATTCTTCTCCACTCTGAATAATCATCCACAGTCTTCCTCTATCTGAGAAACTCAATACGGTGACAGCCAGTACTAATTCCCCATTCTGAATCTCATCTCCAAATTCTACACTCCGAATTGTTCACTCTGAATTTTCTCAATCCAACAAACTCAATACGGTGTTAACCAGTATCAACTTCTCATTTCAATTGAGACTGTAATGAAACTCTGTCATCAAAACACTTCTTCTTCTCTCTATATTATCAGAGCTTCTCTCTCTACGTTTTCAGCACACTTACTTTGCACCCCGATCTCCTTTTATAGGTGCTCCAAAGTGTGCTTAGGAGTCAAACCAAAATATTTTCCTTCTCACTTAAATTCAACCAAATCATAATTTCTCCGGAAATATTGGAGTAATTAAACATTTTCAACGCTTTTAGAAACTTCTCGAATCATCTTCCACTTCTCTTGATTTAGAACTTTGGACTTTTCTGGATCTGACTTTGTTACGCAGATTTTTGGGAGTCACATTCTTGGATCCACTCTTCTTTTCTTCCTCCACATGACACCATTTAAATTCTTGGTATGACCATTATTCATCGATACCAATGATTTTGAACTCTTGGTATGACTCCTCTGGATCCCGATATGACTTCACCAGTTATTGGTACGACATTCTGGTTCTTAGTATGACTTCTGGTTCTCGGAACGACTATTGGTTCTCGATAGGACTTGTTCGATTCTCCGTACGACTTCAGGTTCAGGTAGTCGACTCTGAACTTCATCACTCCAAACTTATGACTCATCAAGTCGACTCCGAACTTCCCGCTACGAACTTCTGACTCAGTAAGTTGACTCCAAACTTCATGCAATGAACCTATGACTCAAGAAGTCAACTCCGAACTTCCCGCTATGAACATCTGACTCAGGAAGTCGACTCCGAACTTCTCGATACGAACTTCTGACTCAGGAAGTCGACTTTGAACTTCCCGCTACAAACTTATTCTTCCCCATATCTTCAGCAATCTTTTATCATGAAATTTTTCATGATTAGTGAGAAATTTTAAATCAACAATGCATTTTCATATTTTTAATGAAGTCTTAGAGACTTCAAAATTCATCCACTTCCAGGTTCCGAGTATTTTCAGTTTCCCAGTTCCGAACATCTCAATTTCTAGACTCTAAAATCATTGAACACCAGGTTCTGAATGTTCAATATACTCAGTTCCGAAAATCTCAATTTCCAGACTCTAAATTCCTGACTCCAGATTCGTAGAAATTCAAGGTATCTTCCCTCTATGAAGACTTCTTGAATATCATCAAAAGACAAACCATGCAAACCATCTCCTCCTTCAGCTTGGTCCTAACAATCTCCCCCTTTGGATTTTGTTGTCAACCAGGTTTTCATAAATCACCAAACTTTGTATCCTCAAGCAATGGATTACTTATCAATAATTCTAAGCCAACGTTATCTAACTCATTGTAGGAAAGATGAATCATTGACAGTAAAACCATGCTGTCCATAGGTAGTGACATATTCAACTTCATACATCTTCAGCTTCATATATCTTCAGCTTCATAAATCCTGTAAACAATATCAAGTTCTTTCCTACAACCACTCCAACAAATAGTTAGAATAGTTCAGATAAACAAGAAGTGCGGAGTTCACAGCTTACCCACAACTCTATCATTAAACAAAAAGATTTATGATACAAACAACTTCTACCCCTTGACAAAACAATCCAAAGGTAAGAAGAGAGAGGGGACAAAACAACATACCTTAGCTTTGATGATAAAGAGGTTGGACACCCATGTTCAACCTAAATCTGGGGAATGATTCCATCGGCAATGGTTTCATGAAAATATTGGCAACTTGTTCAGCAGATGATACATATTCAAGTTTCAGTTCATTCTTTTCCACATCCTCTTTGATGAAATGATATTTTGTGTCAATATGATTCGATCGAGAATGTTGCATTGGATTCATGGTAAGATTAATTATTCTTTGATTATCACAGCCCAAGAGCATGGGCAGCTTCACTTCAACTAAAAAATCTTCCAACTGTGTCTTTATCTAGATATGTTGAGTAGCTGGCATGGTGGCAGCAACATATTCAGCTTTAGCCATACTAAGTGTCATATAATGTTTCTTTCTTCGAGTGCCAGCCAACACAACCTTTTCATATAAAGATCACTCCACCAGATGTGGATCTTCTATCATCAACATTTCCTTCCCAATATACACCTGAATAGCCAAACAAATCAATGTTATTTGAACCACTATACATGATTCTGAATTCCGATCTGCCATTTATGTATCTGAAAATTCTTTTTCCAGCAACAAGATGTGATTCTTTAGGAGCACTCTGAAATCTTACGCATAAGGTAACAACAAAAACAATATATGGGCTTAATGCAGTCATGTATAACAAACTTCCAATCAGCTTTCGATATTTTTTCTGATCAATTTCTCTTCCTTCATCATCTTTGCTTAGCTTTGTTCCAACTGAGAAAAGAGTTGATAGAGGTTTAGAGTTTTCCCTCCCAAACTTCTTAAGAAGTTCCTTATCATAATTTTCTTGGGAGAGAAAAAATGAATTCTTTCTATTGAAAAATTTGTAACCCAAGATAGTATCTCATTTCACCCAACATGGACATCTCAAAAACATTCTTCATTTCTTCAGCAAACCTTTCACAGCTTCATTCATCATTCCTAGAAAAAATAATTTCGTCAACATAGACAATCACAATGACAAAAAGATCTTTGCATTCCTTGATGTATAGATTGCTATCAACCATCCCTTTCTTGATGTTCACTTCCTTTAAGCAAGTATCCAGTTTGGAATACCATGCTCTTGGAGCTTGCTTTAGCAAATAAAAGGAATTCATCTACCTGCACACATAAATTTCATTCTTCCCAACAACAAATCCACATGGTTTCTCAATATAAACTTATTCGTTGAGATCACCATTATGAAATGCGGATTTACCATCCATTTGAAAGATTTTGTAGCCTCATTGTGCAACAATAGCAAGAAAGATTCAGATATTTTCTAATATGGCTACCAGGGAAATAGTTTCTTCAAAGTCAATTCCTTTAATCTGAGAGTATCCTTTGAAAACCAATATTGCATAATTTTATAATAACTTCACTTTCTTCATCCAACTTGTTCTGGAAGACCCATTTGGTGACAATAATGTTCTTACATTCTGGCTTGGATACGAGTTCCCATGTGTCATACTTTTCAATCTGATCCAATTATTCATTCATGGATTGAACCCATTCCAGATGCTCAAAGACTTCTTTAACACCATTTGGTTCCACTTTGTAATACAAAGATGTATGTGATATAGAATTACTTGTTCATCTTGTTTGAATTGTTTGACGTTGATCACCAATAATATTATGAGCCTGCACTTATTTCATTAGCCTTGGATAAGTTATTCATGTGCCTTCCTCATCACATGATATGGATGAATCTGATACTTCATCTTGATTATGATTACAATTCATTGCATCCCTATCAGAATTGTTAACTTCATCTTCCTCATCTTCCTTGTCTGTCTAGACATGCCTATCTTTTCATGGAGTTTCAATGACTTTTACATCAACTCCATCCACAATTCTAACTATTTCGTTGTTAAATCATCTATAACATCTTCCTTCTGGTGCATATCGAAGAATATTTCCATCATCTCCTTTCTGCTCGAATTTTCCACTGCTTCCACCTTTCTTATTTATAATTCCTGGCTCCCAAAAACATTAGCATGTTTTATACTTTGAGTAATGCCATAGAAAGGTTCATATTGAGTCTTGTTTGATTGAGGCCTATCAAAAAATCGATTTTGAATATAAACAAATGTACTTGTATCTTGCCTCCAAAAGTAATGAGTAAGGCCTTGTTCGAGCAACATGGTTATTCCCATTTAAACTATGCTTATTTTCTTCCTTTCAGCAACAACATTTTGTTCAGGTGTATATGGAGCACTATATTCATGCTGAATCCTATGCTTCTCAAGATAGTCTTCAAATTATTCACTTCAATACTCACCACCATTATCTGTTCTCAACTTCTTCACAGAGTCCTCACATTATTTCTCAGCTTTCCTTCTGAAGATTTTAAACATTTTCAGGGCATCTGACTTGTGCTTCATTAACATAACACATGTAATGAGACTAATATCATAAATGAAAGGGATGAAGTACTTGTCTCCATTTGTTGATTGTTTTCTCATCGGCCCACATATATCAGAATGTATTAGTTAAAGGGGTTGTTTAGAACAAATGTCAACCTTCTTATACCCAACACTTGTAATCTTTTTCTAACATGTAGTGAAACACCAATTTCTTCTTCTTGGAAAATCTGGAATATCTCAAACACTGTCTCTTTGAGATAATTTGCTCATATCTCTTGGACACATGTGTCCATGTCTTCTGTGCCACAACTGATTATCTTCCACTATTCTCATGTAATAAGAGTTTTGTGAATTTCCAACTCGAAACAGATTTCCTTTGGTTTGTTGGCATCTTGTAACAATCTACCCATCTTCTTCACTTTTCACAATAAATCAATCATTCTTGATGATAATATTGTTACCCTCATCACACAATTGTGATACACTCATCACGTTGTGTTTCATCCCATCAACATACAGAGTTTCTGTGGAAATTAATTTTTTTTTCCAATGATGGTTGATCCAACACCTTTGATTTTTAAGGATTCATCATTGCCAAATGTCATTATGCCTTCATTAAACTTCTTCATATTCTTTAGCAACGTCAAGTATCCTGTAAAATGTGAAGAACACCCACTATCAAGTATCCAAGGTCGTTCTTCCTTTGAAACTTGCAGAGCAGTTTCAACAACAAGAGATTTTTCTTCTTTCACTTCATTATTTACCTTCATCTTCTGAGAATTAAGAACTTTTTTTGAGCCAGTAACACCACAAGACATCCTTTTTCAAGGTGTCTAGGTTGTTCACACCTTCCACAAATGGTTTCCAGAGGCTGGAACCTATTTTCTGTCTTGACTTCATTCTTATAAACTTTACTCAGGAAAACCTTCTCACTCTTCTTCCATTGATAAGATTGAATCCCCCTCAATCTCTAACTTTCATAACACATGGGGTGATGGTAGTAATGTTGATGGAACCAACACATATTTGTTGTATGCCCGAATCCACCAGAATACCAACAGTACCCATAGAAGGAGTACCTTTCTCTAAAACTTTTGTTCTGATGCTTTTTTGTTTCTCTTTCTTCATTCCCACCAACCATTCTTTTGATAGAAAGATTGTTCTGCTAGAATTCTGCCTTCTCTGATTTTTCTTGTTTTTCACAAGTGTTAGACTTAGGTTTCTTTGAAACATCATAGTTCCCAGTAACACTTGTCTTGGACACATAAGTAACTTTCTCAGCTTTCTTCTTCATAGCAACCACCTTATTCTTCTTTTGAATTTTCTCAGAATGTTCTTGTTTAGAACCTTCACCAACATCAGTAGTTGAGTTTTGAAAACAAATGTTTTTTTATTCAACTTTAGAGAGATTCTTTTGAATAAGTTCTAATTCTTCCTATTTTGCCTTCAGCTCAACTCTCATGTGCTAATTTTGATTTTTCTCATCTTCAAGAGACTTCTTCAAGTCTTCAAGTTCTTATTTATCATTGGATTGATTGGATGATGAGAAACATTCATCTACCAACTTTTTTTAAAATTCTCCAGCCTTCTGATCTTCTTTAATCATTCCTTCAATTCTTCTTTCAGATACATCTCAAGCTGAGTTTCTTCTTCTTCTGAGCTGCTGCTTCCAAAATCCTCATCATTTAATGTTACAATGAATGTATTCTCAACACCATGGTAAACTGATTTTTTGGATTCAGAATCACTTTCTTCAACTTCTTCATTTATGGATAGGAAACTTTTTCTTTTGGATTTGATGAACTTGTTTTCCTTCCTCGACATTCCTTTACCACCCTACTTCTTCCATAACTTTCTTGGATTTAATTCTTCTTCATTACTATCACTTTCATTCTCCCTTCGAGGACAGTTAGCCGCAAAGTGACCAATTCCTCCACATTCAAAACACTTCAAGGGATGTTTTCCCTTGTATTTACCTATGCCTCTTTTAACATTTTTTGAATACAAGGATAACATATCATTAAGGTTTTTACATGCCTCGCTTAAAGATTCAGAGTCACCACCATCTTATTCAGTCAATATAATCTTAGCTCTCTCCTTATTCATGGATTTGAAAGATAATTCTCTGTCAACCTTTGTCTTGGTCTTCATAGCTTTTTCCCTTCTCATTTCATAAGTAATGAGTGTACTATGAAAATCATCAAGAGATACAGTCTCTGATTCTCTGTCTTCTAATGAAGATACATTCGGATCAAATTTACCAGGAAGACTCCTCAAGATATTTTCCACCATAGTAGAGTCTTTCAGCTATTCACCAAGACATCTGATGGTACTAAAAATATTGTTTAACCTGGTGAATAAATCCCCAACAAAATTATGCTCTCCCATCATAATGTCTACATACTTCAATCTCCATATATGATGTTTTTCCTTCTTGACTTTTTTTATTGCCTTCATATATTTTTTCTAGTTTTTCCCATATAAATTTGGCTATGGACACTCCTTTTACTCTTAATAATTCACTTTCATAAAGTAAAGCCAATATAGAATTCTTGGCTCTTCCATCAATCTCAAGAAACATCTTGTCAACCGGTGTAAGTGGAATATTGTCTTCAATGGGGGAAACCCAACTGTTGCAGCTTCATGAACATCATAACTAATAAACATGAGATACAATAGCATTCTATCCTTCTAGATGTGGTAGTTCTTCCCATTGAATACTGGAATGCCTTTATTGTTCACACAATTCAGATTATCCATCAAATAGTAAATCAAAGGCAACCTCCCTCTGATACCACTTGTAAGGACCCACTGGGAGTAATGAACCATTGAGAGGTGGGGTGAATCAGTTGTACCCATTTTTCTTCTTTTAAGTTCCCTTAATGTTGAGAATAACATTTGTCTCTTGTTAAAGATATAATTCCCTGATGAGAAACAAACAAGCACACATCCAAAGGGACACAACAATTTACAAGGTTCACTATTCAATAATAATTGCTACGTCCTTGGTATGGTTGGAAACAATCCAGCACCATACAATCCACTAAGAAAAAAATCCCTGGATTACAACGAGTATGATATAACCTTATACTCGTGAAGAAATGTGAAACAATCACTCCTGTGTGTGTACACCCTCTTAGCACAATAGGGAATAGTCTTATTTCATGTAACAACCTATGTTACCTACACTTCCTTTCAAATACACAAGTGTATGCAAGTTCAATACAAATATTCACTTCCTTACCTAGAAGAAAGGCAATGACTCCTCAGACTTGAGATAGATCAATTATAGTCTGAACTTCCCATTCCGAAACTCCACTCCGAATTTTCCCAATCCTATTATTTAATTTGAATCTTACTCAGTCTGAAAAACTAAATACCGTGATATCCGGTACTGATTCCCCATTATGAATCTCCACTCCAAATTCTTCACTCCTAATCCTTCACTCCGAATTTTCTTCTTCACTCTGATTCTTCAATCTGAATCTTCCTCAGTCCGAGAAACTCAATACCGTAACATCCAGCACTGACTCCCCATTCAGAATCTCCACTCTGAATTATCCACTAAAAATTCTTCTCTACTCCGAATCTTTAACCCAAGTCTTCCTTAGTCTGAGAAACTCATTACGGTGATAACTAGTTATGATTCCCTATTATGAATCTCCACTACGAATTCTCCACTCCAAATTCTTCTCCACTCTGAATCTTCAACCCGAGTCTTCCTTAGTTTGAGAAACTCAATACGGTGACATCCAGAACTGATTCCCCATTTCGAATGTCTACTCTAAATTCTTCAATCTGAATTTTCTCAATCCAAGAAACTCAATACGCTGTCAACCAGTATCAAATTCTCATTTCAATTGAGACTACAATGAAACTCTGTTGTCCAAAAACTTCTTCTTAACTCTAGATTATCATAGCTTCTCTCTACTTTTTCATCACACACTTACATAGAACCCCGATCTCCTTTTATAGGATCTCCAAAGTGTGCTTAGGCGGGAAACCAAAATATTTTCCCGCTCACTAAAATTCCCCCAAATATTAATTTCTCCTGAAATATCGGAGTAATTAAGACTTTGTAAACGCATCTAGAAACTTCTCAAATCTTATTGCACTTCTATTTATTTAGAACATAGGCCTTTTCTAGATCTAACTATGTTAGGAAGATTTCTCGGAGTGAAATTCTTGGATCCACTCTTCTTTACTTCCTCAGCATGACACCATTTCAATTCTCTGTATGACCCTTATTTATTCATCGATACCAAAGATTTTGAACTATTAGTATGACTCCTATGGATCTCGATACGACTTCACCAGTTCTTGGTATCGAATTATGGTTCTCAGTATGACTTATGGTTCATAGAACAACATTTTTTTCTTGATACAACTTCTTCGATTCTCGATACGACTTCAGGTTCCGGTAGTTGACTCTGAACTTCTTCACTCCGAGCTTCTGACTCAGCAAGTCGACTCTGAACTTCCCGCTACGAACTTCTGACTTAGGAAGTCGACTCCGAACTACACGCTACAAACTTCTGACTCAGGAAGTCAACTCTGAACTTCCTGCTATGAACTTCTGACTCAGGAAGTTGACTCCGAACTTCTTGCTACGAACTTCTGAATCAGGAAGTCAAGTTCGAACTTCCCGCTATGAACTTCTTCTTCACCATATCTTCAACCAGCATTTATCATGATATTTTTCATGATTTGTGAGAAAATTAAGATTAGCAATGCATCGTCAGATTTTTTATTATGTCTTATAGACTTCCCAATTCAACCGCTTCAAGGATCCGAGAATTTTCAATTTCCTAGTTCCAAATTTCTCAATTTCCAGACTCTGAATTCTTCGAACACCAGGTTTTTAATGTTCAATATACTCGGTTATGAACTTCTAAACTTCCAGACTCCGAATTATAGACTCTGAATTCTTATAAATTCAAGGTGTCTTTCCTTTATGAAAACATCCTCAATATAAACAAAAGACATTCCATGCAAACCATCTCTTCCTTCATCTTGGTCCTAACAGCCACAACTTTAGTGAAAACATGTCCACATTAAGTTCCTGATCATGGGTGGCATAGTTAGGCTCATGGGGACATTACTGCCTAAACCCATAAGAGATCACCCCTTGCCGTTGCATCAACACACACCATATGCCTTGTCCAGATGCATCACAGAACACCTCATACGCTACCCCTTCTTCTAGAATCCTCAACACTGGGGCACTAACCAACTTACCCTTCAGATAGCTGAAGGCTACCTCGCACTACCCATTCTACATGAATGCCCGGTCCTATTTGGTCAAGGTTTTCAAAGGTGCTATGACTCGGGAGAATTTGGGCATGAACCTCAGGTAGTTACCTTCCAGACCTAGGAAACTAGTAACTTCTGCAATGTTCTTGGGTGCTGCCCAAGAAACAACCACCTTGGACTTCGATGGTTCAACAACTATTCCTTGATCAGACACCACGTGTCCAGTGAATTTCACTTTTCGCATCTAGAAATTGCACTTGGACAATTTCCCATAGAGTTGGTGCTGTTGGAGGACCACTAAAACCGTTATCAGGTGCTCAGCGCGATCCTCCTCTGATCTTGAGTAGATCAAGATGTCGTCAATAAGCATGACTACAAACCAGTTCAGATATTCCTGGAAGATGGAGTTCATGAGCCCCATGAAGATATTTTGTGCGTTCGTAACACCGAATTACATGACTACAAACTCAAAGTGCACATATCTACACCTAATGGTAGTCTTTTATATGGCACCCTCTTTCACCCTCAACTGGTGATACCCAGACCGCAGATCAATCATAGAGAACCAACCCGCTCCCCTCAGCTGGTCAAAGAGATCTTCTATCCTCGGGAGGGGGTAACAGTTCATGGATGTTACCTAGATTAGTCTTTGATAGTCAATATAAGTCCTTAGACCACTATTTTCCTTCTTTAAGAAAAATACCGGAGTGCCCGATGGTGACACACATGGTCGAACCAAACCCTTCTTCATCATATCTTCAACCTGGATCGACAACTCCCGCAACACACAAGGCATCATCTGGTAGGGAGCCATGGAAATTAGATGGGCACCAGGTTACAAGTCTATCCCGAACATTACATCACATCGAGGGGGTAGAGTCACCATATCTTTAGAGAAGACATCTTTAACCAAACTGACAATCCTCGTGACTTCCACCATCTCTGTATCCACTGACTCCCCTGATAGATCAGCTAACAAGTAAAAGAGGGGATCCATTCACCAATTGGCTTCTTGGAAACCATGATAACCGATGAAAGTCACATGTCAGCCACCCAAACCGGAAAATGTGATCCTTCCTCAAAATCATTCAATAACGGAACATGTAGAGAACAACCAGTCAATGTCAAGGAAGACATCGTATGGCTCTATCTACAATAGTAGAAGATCACTGATAGACTGACGTGGCCCTATCATTAGTCTAAAACCTTGGAAAACATAAAACAAGTCGGTTTGACCCCCTGAGTGGCATACTCAACACTAGGGGAACTAGAAGTCTCTTAGCGTCTAGACCTGGAGGAAGCGCTAGTCTTGGTGAAACAAATGATTTCAAAGATCCTTTATTGAACAAGGCATGGGAAAGAGTACTGAACAAGCTGATCTTACTTCAAACGACTTCTAGACCTGTCAGATCTGTTGCCCCTATGGAATGTAACTGTCCACACCCAACTCCTATTCCCCTCGGCTATCAGCCGCCACCCCGACCATGCCATGGTCGAGGTCCCTGTGGATCACCCTGAGGTCGGCCTCCTTCTGCACCGTCTGCCCTCAAAGGAGTCAGATCTCGCTGTCCCTACTTCTGCTGAGATGGGTACTGCACTGGCCGACCCTCACTATGTTGCACTCTGTCTGGGCACTGGTTCTGAAGGTTCCCATGGCTCCCACAACTGAAGAATCTCGGTACTAGGCCCAAAAAAGGGTGAGGAATGGCGAATAGAAACTGGAACTCCATGGTCCTTCCCCCTACTGGTTGAATCATAGAGGGCCCTAATGCTGGAGGACTACTGCTGATGGCTTACCCCTTTGAAAAGCCCAACTAGATTCCCTCTCATGATACACCTCCCAGCATATGAATCATTTCCACCACTTCAGCCTTCTTCTGGACCTCCATGTACGTCGGTAAGTTGAATGGAGTAACAACATACTGTGGAAAAGGTCAATGTGCCTCCTCTAATCGGCACGCCTGGTACTCTTCATCCGGAAAGAGGTATAGAGCAAAGCGATGGAGAACCTTGAACTTGATCCCCAACTCTCTCACTAACATGCTTCCCTACTAGAGGGAGAGAAGCTCCTGCCTCTTCTCAGCATTTATCAAGGAAGAGATGAATTCTGCCTAGAACTCCTATCAAAGACAGCCCATGTAACCTCGACCTCCCTTTTCTACCCGATGTAGAGCATCCACCACTAATGCACTGATCCGCACATCTGGCTTACATCCTGAGGAACCTAGTACTCCATCGGAGCCCAGATCAAGCAGATAGCTATAACCAACTCCTCGAGCCCGCTCTCAGTCTCTTTGTCTGAGGTTCTGCCCTCATACTTCCCATGGTTCTATCACTGAAATTCTCAAAGCGTCCTCTGCTGCTGATCATCCTCCTCCTCTCTTCCAATCCTCTTCCAATCTGCCAAGTCATCCTCCTGGGCCTCGATCACCCGTACTACTCGTGGTATTCATCCAGGTGCTATAGCTTCAAGGTAAACATTGAATGCCTAAGACCGAATAGTGTAGAAGATTTTCTTTTAAGTATTCTTATACATCTTATTAATTTTAAATCCCCCAAATTCCCAAGAAAAACAATAACACAAGTCATTATGATTCATGTCCCTTTACTAGGGTCTCTACCCTCCAATTAGTGTAGCCTCACTTGGCCATTCGGTAGGTCCAGATTCCTTGCATCAGATCACGAGGGGACCTAAAATCCCGTGTCCTAGCCGGTCTTCCTTGGCATATTTCACACAACAAGACTACCTAACACTATTTCCCTACAATCCCACGCATTCCTCACTATGGCTAACTCAGAACTCCATCATATCTCTCTACCTCCTCTGATACCATTCGATCATGACTCATCTTCACCAAGATGAGAGAAGGGACAACATATTTCTAGGCCCCTCCTTCTAAAAGTTGAAGGAGAGATAATGACACCACGAGACCCACCCTCAATAGGTCTACGAGTGGTGATTAGCACAAAGGTTATAGAATCACACACAAGATGGAAGGTTTTACCCTTTTTGTTTTATACGATCAGGATATAAGATAGTAATTCCCAACAACACCAAGTGTGGAAGTACATGTAAATCCAAAACAACCCATATCCATATGCATGTTCCCAATGTAAATGCTAAAATGGTACATGAAAACCCCAAAATAAAGTACCAATGAAAAGGGAAACAAAAAAAGAAATTGTCTTAACTAGTACGATCCTGCATGATCCCTGATGTCCTCATTGATACATAAAACCAGTTTTATTTACGTAGGGTGAGCATATAAATTTACTTAGTAGGGTAAACCAAAGACTCTCAATAGTATGTGCGGAGGCATACAAATTCCTAGTGAGAAAAGAGATAACCAAAGCACCCTGTAAGGAAAACTATCCACATAATCCTTTCCAAGGCACACTCCCTTATTAACACAACTCAAGTAATGTAATAGTAATAACACATTGGTGTTTTGGTTCCCCACACCACTTTCCCACTGGTTATTGAATACATCCTATGCATCGGGCATCTACCTCTATTCTCGATGTAGTCCCACTACTAAACCCTTCCCGCACACACTTGGGCTATAACCACACTTCACGCCTGTAAACACACTATCCAAAACAACCACACGTAACCACACCTACAAACACATGGGCCAGAACAAACCCCACTACACCTGAAGACACCAGGGCCTCATCCCAAAGATATTTGGGAAACAACCTACCCACACACATCTGGGCCAACTACGACAACTACCCTGCCCAAAGAATCCTGAGCTATAATGGGCATCAGGCCATCACAGCCTGCCGAATGATCTTGGGTAACTCAGGAAAGGGAGAATAAAAGGATCTAATAACAAGCCACTCATAGGATTGTAGTGAAAAACACCCTCCCCCGTGAAATGGGGGTGTTCGGCATGAGGTTCTCAACATGGGTGGGTCACAAATAAGAAACATAAGAACTAAAATTATATGTATAGGTTGGAAGAAATAATCCAAACCTAGGGTTTACAAAACCAAACTAAGCACAAACACCCTCATTACTATTCATCTATAAAGAGGCACACCACTCATAGCCATGTAAAAACTCATTCCCAGATCCAATTCCCCATTGAACCCATTCCTGTTTTCATGTTCAAGTGATTCAATTTATGTAAATTTTACACTACTGGGAAACTAACAGGAATAAACAAAAGCTGAGGAATAGAAATTTACCAAACTGTAATTCAAGCATTTACACTTGGTTCTCATTTAATGTTACGACAACAAGGGGATTCGTGAGATCCTTCGATGTACTAGAACCAAACCATGCCTCAAGATATAGCCTCATAGAGTCTCAGATCCACATCCAAAAAATGTACCACAAAAGAGTATCCCATTCCTCATTCATATCACCACATAAACATCATGCAGGACAACCATACATACCACAAAAACAGAGCAAGTGATTTTCCAGGTTCAAGCACACTATTCATTATGTTCCTTCTTTCTGTTTCGTTAACAGGGGTGGTCACACAAGGATTGTTGTTCCCTGGGCATCCATTTAACCAGCTGAGTTTACATGATTAAAAAATTTCCATGTTATAATCATTTAATCATGAAAATATCCAAAATCACAAAGGTTCATAAGTTCATAAGGAAATAACACCAAAGGCCTTGATTTTTAGTGGACATAATCCCGTAAAATTCACAACACATAATTCGGAAAAGTGTACAACATAAAACATCAGGAACACCCACCTTCATTCATTAAAAGTCAATTCATTATCACAATTATTATTGGATTAATCCATCCCCAAAGAAGTAATAGAATACCCACCCCGCATGATACACATTAAGGTGAGACGAAGGAGAAACACTACATGGATGATCAAAGATCGGTGTTTTATCTTCGCACACCAAGAACTGGGGATGCGCGACTTGTAGGGGAGGAACTCTAGGGACTCCAATGATGAGTAGGAAAACTCCAACACACACGCAACACTTTAATCAAGATAAGGGGACTCCAAATTCACATGGAAGGAAAAGGAGACCAGCCAAGAAGAATAAGGATGAAATTCTAGCATGATATAATGATGAGATCCCACTGTTATGGGATATGGAATTTTGAATGGCTTTAATGTCATATCGTGGTTTCCCACATAGGGGGGCAGTTACGCAAAATGGAACTAATTTTCATTTAAGAAATCTCCTTGGAGTGGTGGACATAATAGTTTTGCATTAAACCATTTTCTCTAATCATAGGAAAACGTGCAACAGGGGCAGAACTAGAAGTTATGGGGAAAGGGTGTGACACTGAGGAAAACCACACATTTTGAAAAGTTAAAGGTTTCTCTAATTTGCAGAATATTTGATATCATTTATGGGATTTTGATGGCATTGAAATGGGGAAATAATCATTTCTACATCAGAAGATACGTTGCAGGAGCAGAAAAATTCAGAAACTAGAAAAAGAATTAAGACTGCTCGGTGAGGACAGAAAGTCGCCGTCATGGTGCCACCCTGATGGTGGCACCTTTATGGTGCCACATTCATGGTGCCACCCTTACCGTTCAACCATCACCATGTTACCCTTACGGTGCCACTGTCAGTAGTGCCTCTGTTTCTTGGTGAGACCATGATCGGTGCCACCTTTTTGATGTAACCGTTTGATGGAGCTGAAATTTGTCAAAGTACTAGACCAGGACTATCTGGGATGTTACATATTTTCTCTATCATCATGACTAGAGAGAAGGTATTATGAATATTGAAATCATTAAATTGAGTGTATAACCTATGAAATTGAAAACATTTTTATATGATTCATCACTTCCGTAGTTCAGTTTATTTTTAAAAATCCATTCCATTATGATCCCATTCTTATCTATAGAATGAAAAACCTATTAAATAGAATCAATTTTAAATTTTTTATCCTATTTCTATCATTATAATAATAACCTTGGGTTTTAATTACTCATCAATACACTTTAATAAAACATGTAATAAAAATCAGTTATGACTAGGATTCCTTAAACTACAAAATAATTTAAAACATTTTCAAATATCCACATTAATATTTTTAAATTCCATATAACTTATTTTCTAGATATATGTAATTACCCTTTTCCAATTGTTTTCAACATTATGGGATAATTTATAATCATCATGAGTGTTTTTAAAATTTTCATATATATATAGAGAATTCCTGTACTTTTGAATGCTTTCACCAAAAGGTTCTTCAATATAACATTCAATGAGAAGAAATGATTTCAATGATTATTTATTTTATAATATAATTACATCAATTCCATTGACATGATATCCTAAATTCTTATTCTAACATTGATAACACTTTCAACCACTTCTAAATCCCTAAAATATTTCCACAACTACAGTATTATAGATATTCCATAGTGTAAGACATAGATCATTATTTGATATGTGATACAGATCCCTTTCAATCTCTTCAAATTATTATAATTTCTAAATTATATTTATTATAGGAGACATTCTGTAAGAGTAGAAAAAAAGTGAGATTATAAAATGTTTTTGTGGTGTCATGTATCCAATTGAAATTTTATGTTTAGTGATATGATAACATGGTCCATGATATGTAAACAATTGTTTAGTTAATCACTAAAATACAAAAAATTTAGTGGAGTTATGAAGAACTATATTCATTCCATATTCCATTCATCTCAATCAATCATATAAATTGTTCATTGTTGTATTCATATTAATTATTATGATAAAATATTTTGAAAGCATATACCATTTTATTTTTATGAAACTCTTTGAAAGAGATGGAATTTTTTTCAATATCTTGATTCACTAAAATATATATATATATATATTTCGGATTAGTAAAATCAACAATAAAATTCATTAAGTATTTTACCCTATTGGTTTTATTTAATGTTCTCATACCACATATATTCATGTTTATTAACTCAAGATGTATGTATCTGTTTATATTCATTTCCTTGTGCCTATTTGTCAAAAAATTTCAATTAACCCATGTTCCATAATTATTGATTCCATTATGATTCAATGTTGATAGATTCCTTATAATTCCATTCATTGTGATTATAGAAATGCTATTTTTTTCACAAACAGATACGTATTCTTTTATAGTGTCGATTCTTATCCAATTTCATGAATCATAAATTATTTTTATAGTTTAAGATATATCATATATTTTAAATTAATTTCCACCATTTCACCAATTTTTCATAGTAAATAAATATTTTCATATCATGTCCTAACTTGTTAATTATATCCTTATTCAAGTTGTCACAATCTGGGATATAATCCATAAATAATGATTCAACATGTTGAAATAGATAATTTAATTTGATCTATTTTCAATCTCATTATTTTTTAATTATTCAACTCCATTGATATGAAGTTATAAGCAATTTGAAAATATAACATCATAACTGTGTATTTTTTTTAAATATTATTTTTACAATTATTTTGATATGCATAGTTACAATCCCTTTGAATGTGTTATCTACATTTCAATATTTTTACTTGTTCTAAACCACCTTTTATCGATCTTCATTCGTGAAACTCATTAATTTTTTATAAATACATTTTTTATTTCGCAATTCTGGTAGAATTGAGAGATAATCTTGGTTAGTGTTTTTGGATTCATCACACCATAAAAATGATTCATAAATTTAATTAAATGTGTATTGAAAATTTTTATTATCCTTTTTCTTTTTATTTGACAACCTAAAATAATTTCTTTTTGAACCCATTTGATTCAAGGATTATCTTCTTCTATGCAAGTAGAAAAATATTCAAACCTAAATATTTTTTGTGTCTATAGAGATTAAAACGCCAAAAACTTAATTTAACATAGAATATTAATGGATTTTAAAAATTTTCATCAAAATAAACTAATTGTATTATATTTGATTTGAATCGTAATATTTATTTTCAAAAATTTTATGATAATTATTATTATCATTTACATTGAACATTTCCTTTATAAAAATCACTTTATTTTTCACCATTTACACATAATTTAGTTTATTATTTTTATAATTACCAAAAGAGATGGTGATGAGTGTAATTTTCATTTTTAATGGTGAATTGACATTATTACTCCCTTTGTTTAGTGCATGCATGATTTATGTTGGATGTGTTATGGTCTATGATCAATTGTTAGTGAATTATAACATAATATTTTTGTTACATCGTAGAATTAGTTACCAATTCCAATACCTTAGATCTTTATCCAATGTTACAAAAATAATGTTGATATGTATTGTGATTAATCCTCAATAATACCTTTTCTTCATCATATTTTACTTTAGGATATTTTACATCTGTATTCCTAGAAAAAAAAATCTATGGTGGTTGGATTCATTTTTTCTTTATTATAATAGATATAATTGATATATTCAATTTTAAATGTGAACCTAACATTGAACCATGAATTGGTTTTATCCCATTATTAATCAAAATATTACAATAAGGAATCATTCATATGATTCAAAATTTCATTTCTTATTCATAGATTTTTTTATTCAAGTATATGAAATGACCCATTCTTATTTTGGACAACATTGATGATTCTAGATAACTTTATCCTATATTTTGACTAATATATACTTATTCACCACTCAGTGGATTAATGAGAGATATTTATTCTTCTAGAAATCCATTTTATTCAATCTTTTGAGTAGCCTTTCTCTATTTAAAATTACTCATTACATGAAATTGGAACCAATTTCGATAAAATTTTATTTATAATCATTTTCTTGGCAGTGTTTTTAGTGATTAATATTACTATAAACTGGTCATATTCTATCCTCTCTCTTCTTTATGACCATTGATATTTGTTTCCCTCAATATTTTTTCCTTCTACAATAAATTAATAGAAAGGATTCTAATATATCCTTTGTATAATTACACGAATTAGTGTTTTCACTTATATTTACCACTGGCGTAATGAGTAAAATTCAAAAATAAGGATAGGTTTATATAAAATACATATAATCATCATTCATAATGATTTATTTCTAATATGTCTTATTTTATTGAATATGAATCTAACTTTTGAGACTATTAATATATCACCAGATTTTAAATTTCCTTTTCACCCAATGATGGATATATCCTATCAACATAGTGTATCAAAAAATTGTTCACATTTATTGATAGTTCACTCGAATAAGACTCAATACTCAAGGGAAATTTTCATGAAATAGAACATATTATATTGGATTCTCAACAGGTACATTATCAGGATAATACATTTAAGAATATCCCAATAGCATCCAACTGAGCCCAAAATTCTGTTCAAATGAATAATGAAGTCATCCATTTATTTTAATATTATCCAATTTAAAAATCCTAAAATTCTTTCTATATCACCACAATAAAAATTAATCAATATATTATCTCTTTAATATATATTCCATAATTTCATATATATATATATATATATATATTCATTTATTCATCTATATTCCATGTTAAATCCTTCTCTAAGAGGTCCATGTAACATTTTTTCTCTCTCTCCATCTCCCATTTGTTTCAATATTATTTTTTCTAAATTAATATATTTATCCCCAACTATGAAATGATTTTTATTGTTCCAAGTGGAATTAATAACCACTATAATAATACAAAAATGTTATAAAACCATCCACTCACTCAGTGTAGGTAATCCATTTATGTTTAACATATCTCCTCAATTTTTATGATGATATTCAT
Organism: Viscum album; assembly: GCA_963277665.1. NCBI lineage: Eukaryota > Viridiplantae > Streptophyta > Magnoliopsida > Santalales > Viscaceae > Viscum > Viscum album. The sequence continues at coordinate 1,798,929,890 of OY728156.1, read as the reverse complement.
AGAATACCCTGAAAAATAAATAAAAGTTGTAATACATTAAATATAAATCAAAATAATTGTGAGCAGTTAGCTTGAAACACTTTAATAATTCTCTAATGAAAATTGAATAGCCCATGTTATATTTTTAATGCTTTTATTGCAAGACTAATTAGTAGTTAAAGAAAACAAAATATCAAAATCTTTATTATTATCACACCCATTTATTTATGATGGATATTTTTGGTAAGGATTTCATAAAGGTATTTACTGTTTTATATAAGACACATGATATAAGAGATGATACAATGATTTGTAATATTTTTATGAAATGGAGAATACCCAATGATTAATGGTGGAAATATCTCTACAAACACTCATATATTTGTATGAATAAGAGAAATTAATGAAGCATTTTCATATAGATATACTACCAAATAAAATAATGAATGATTAATAAAAAGAAGTCAAATTATCATATTTCACAAACCTAATGTTCTAGTTTAATTTTTATCATGTGTGTACCATCATGTTTCTCCTATGTTGTTTCCTAAAATTTTCGTTGAGCACTCCTCGTAATGTCTATATTATATGATTTGGTATTTTTTAATGTCCTGAAAAATCATAAAAACTTTATTTTATATTATAATAAATATTTTTAAATATAGTAAATGAATTATGGGTTAATAATTTACCTTATTTTGCGGCCAATTTATCTATAATATATAGAAATATAATAAATAAATCTTATATAATTTCTAGAAAATAGTTTAGTATAATCAAATATGTTATAGTTTGTTGACTCTATAATATATTGATCTCATAAACTATTAAATAACTACATCTTTGATCATTATTTCATGAATACCACATCAGCCAATGATCCTGTACCCCAGTGGTTCAGGATCCTGCTACGACAACCCTACTTTTAATAAAACTTAAACATGATTTATTACATAAAAATTCACTTGATACAACAAAGAAGATAGAGAGGTTTAGTGTCTTTGGGGCTTAGGATCATTACATAAAAACTTGAAACATTAAATACAACATCTTTATTGAAAACTTCCTTTACATGACCACTACATTTTCTTATACTTAGCATTGCATGAGATAACCTAAGGACATGCATAAGAAAAGGGTGAGCTATAAAGCCCAGTAAGGGAGTACACATGGAATAAAATGAGGAGTACAATACATGTTAGGAAATAGGAATGTCAATAGAGCATAAGATAGACATGAGCATAAAGGAATGATAAAGCAAGATAATCATATCATGGAAATATGGAAACCACACTTAACATTGAATTAGCATGAGCCAAGGCTCATTGCACATGGAGCATGAGTAAACCCTCTTTGCACATGAAGCACGAGTAAATCCATGTTGCACTTGAATTATAATTATTCAACACTCATTTAACATGATGTATCATGATACTATATTTTACCCAATGCATTCGAGCGCTATAAGGGCGCACCCTTCTCAATCATTTCATTTCATGCATAAGTGTTCCAAATGGATCATAAAACATGGATTCATAAAACATAATCATTTATTCCACGATAAAGTAATGTGGAATTCATACATGAATCTTTATAATCAATAAGTAAATGTGCATAAAGTTGGATACCCTTGATAGTGAAATGGGCATGGTATCCACTACACAATGGCATTGGGTTAGAAAATCGGTGTGATTTCAGCAGCGTAACGGGGTGACATAAGAATTCATAAAAGTGTTTAATGAGAGAGAAATGGGTTCCTCATAATATTTACATTTAATGGAAAGTAAGGATTTTATATAGATACATGTCCCAACAATTGAAATGGAATTTATATTCATGATACAAAAGTATTGCTTGATTGTAAAAGAAGAGAGAGAAGTTCCTTTCGGAATTTCGGCATAGTAACGGGTGTAAATGGGAGGCATTTAATGAGAGAGAAATGGGTATCCCATCATTCAAACAATAAGAGGGTAGTATGGGGGAGGATCGAAACTATACCCCAACATTCATAATTGAAATTAAAAGGGCAATACAACTTAAAGAAAATTGACAAAAATCAGAAAACAAGAAAAAAACCTTACTTGGAAGTGTGCTACCCAAGGCTAGAGAGAGGCTTGTGAGAGGATTCTTGGGAGCTTGGGGCACCTTGGGAGGATTCTAAAGAGAGTAGGGCAGAGGTTGGACGAATTCCATAGGATTTTAGTGAGGAGGAAGTGGGAGCATGGGTGGGTTTATATAGGATAGGTGAGGGAATTCTTTATTATTTAGGTTTGGGTCCCCTTACAATAAATAAATCCAAACAACAAACCATCCCATGTTTTTGTCCCATGGTTTTTGGAAAATGGAAGAGGAAAACAATATTTTATAAGGCAGAAGTCCAAACTTCTTAAAATTATAAGGTTTCTTATGCGGAGGTGAGTCACACTCCCATGGAAATTAATTTAAAAAGGCAAAGTGTTGAATATGTCTTGAGGGGTCCATTAATGCTTTGAAAAGTAATTCAAACAGACTCAAAATCTCATTATTTTAATGATAATACATATATTCGCCGAACATAAGGATTATGGTATTTTATTACCTCACCATTGTGTCATTATGATGTCATAAAACACATTATATATTTAAACGGTATTTTATTTTTACCCAAAAATTTGATTGTCTCAGAAAATTATGAAAAATTCACTATTGGATAATTTCGACGTCTTGATTCCAGAAATGAAATTTATTTTATGTAAAAAAATTTCTAAATATTTTAACTCTCACTTTTAAAATAAAAATCGACATTTATCGAACATTCACAAGTTTGGACAAAAATGGCTTTCAAACCGTAATAAAAAATTTTAATTGCATTCATAAAATTATAAAATCATTTATATTTAATAAAAAATTAATTTAATAATAATAATAATATTTTTTTAAAATATTATTTAATTCAGAAATCCTTTAATTTAATAAAATATATTTCTTAATTAAATAATAACTAAAAACACCATTTGTACTTTTAAAAACTATTTACAATGTATCAAAAATTACTAGAAATTATATTCATTATTATATTCAAAAATAATGTACATGAACATAGTTCTACTTATTTGTTACATAACCCCATAAAATAGCCGCATAAGACCTAAGGGTAAGGTGTGCAGTGGTGCAAGTCTCTTGGGGTGGCTCAGATAGCATCGCTCGAGTGGTAATTTCAATCAACTTCCACTTTTCCTGTAGATGGTCACGTTCGAGCTCGACATGATGAAGCTCAGCTTGGTCTTGGTCAAGGGTGAAGCCCAACGACGCCACCTCTTTTCCAAGCTCTTACAAATAAACATCTTATGGGGCAATTCTACTGGATGAGGCCATCTCTTCCATTGTCTAAGTAAAAATTTTATTCGTTAAAGACATATATTTATACTAATAATGTGATCACTATTCAACGGCTATAAAAGTAACGGTCACAACTCTTATCATAAAACCAATGAAGATGACATTTTATAAAACATTTTATATAAAGAGTCATTTAATAAGATCAAGAGGGATTTCCATTAATGAATCTTTAGGTCGTTACAATATCCCCCCCTTAAGAAATTTCGCCGTCGAATTTTTCCTTTTCCCACACTAAAACAAATGTGGGCAACTTAGCTTCATCATATCCTCTAATTCCCAAGTCGCTTCTTCAAACTTGTGGTTTCTCCACAACACCTTGAAGAGGGGAATTGTCTTATTTCATATAACTTTTTCTTTACGATCTACGATCATCACTGGTTGCTCCTCATAAGAAAGATCATCTTCCAATTGTACCACCTCAGATGAGAGTATATGTGAAGGGTCTGGTATATACTTCCTTAAGAGGGATACAAGAAAGACATCATGTACTTTTGCCATAGTAGGTGGAAGTGTTATTCGATAGTCCACATCCCCAACACGATCAAGAACCTAAAAGGGGCCGATGTACCTTGGACTTAACATCCCTTTCTTTCCAAACCTCATTACCTTTTTCCACGGAGATATGCGTAGAAACACCATGTGTCCATCTTTAAATTCAAAGTCTCGTCGACGATTATCTGCATAACCCTTCTGTCGACTCTGGGCTGCCTTGATATGCTGCTGAATGGTTTTCACCATCTCCACCATTTCGTCGACTATTTCTAGTTGAAGCATTTTACGTTCACCGACCTCATCCCAACATGCCAGTGTTTAGCACCTTTTCCCATAAAGGGCTTCATATGGTGCCATTTGGATGCTCGAGTGGAAACTGTTATTATAAGAGAACTCAACCAGAGGAATATATTGATCCCATCCTCCTTTAAATTCCATTGAGCACGCTCTCAACATATAATCAAGTGTTTGGATAGTACTCTCTGATTGGCCATCAGTTTGAGGATGATAGGCCGTACTAATGTTCAGTTCAGTATTCAGATCATGTTGAAGACTCTTCCAAAACATAGAGGTGAATCTTGGATCTCGGTCAGACACAATAGATAGTGGTACTCAATGCAACCTTACCACTTCCCTAATATATATCCGTGCCAGTTGATCCAAAGAGAAATCATCCCAAATAGAAATGAAGTGTGTAGTCTTTGTAAGATGATCCACAACAACCCATATTGCATTGTTTCCTTTGGATGTCCTTGGAAGTCTGGTGACAAAGTCCACGGTGATGTTCTCTCATTTTCATTATTGTATGGGCAGTGGTTGCATCATCCCCTTAGAATTATGCCTCTCTACCTTGACTTCTGACACACCAGGAACTTTGATCTATATTTGGTGATCTCCTTCTCCATATTATCCCACCAAAAGTTTTCTCGGAGATCTCGATACATCTTTGTGCTCCCCAGGTGAATAGAGAAATTTGATCTATGTGCATCATCCAAAAGTTCCTTCTTCAGCTCCTGACATGATGGAACAAAGAGTCTTTTCCCAAATCTCACAATTCATTCCTCATTAACATTAAAATCTGAGCATTTTCCCTTTTTGATAGCTTCCACTTTTTCTTGAATTTCCACATCATCCTTTTTATCATCCTTTAACCTTTCCAAAAGAGATGTTTGAGAAATCATTTGTGAAAGGATTGATGATGTTCTCTTCTTTATGATTCCCACATCCATTTTCATAAAGTCTAAAAAGATTAGATCCTTCTCAATTCTCATCATTGATAGAATCATTGGATCCTTTCTACTTAGGGCATCTGCCACCATGTTCGCTTTTCCAGGGTAGTAATGTATTGAACAGTCATAATCCTTGATGAGAAATATCCATATTCTTTGGCACATATTAATCTCTTTCTGTGTGAATATATATTTAAGACTCTTGTGGTCAATATATATCTCACATTTCTCTCCATAGAGATAATGCCGCCAGATATTCAAGGAAAAGATCACCGCCGCCAACTCCAGATCATGCGTTGGATAACTTCAATCATGGGTTTTCAACTTCCTTGAGGCATAGGATATCACTTTATCATTCTGCATCAACACACAACCTGATCCATTCTTTGAGGCATCACTGAATACCACAAAAAGTTCCCCACTTCTGGGTAATGTGAGCACGGGCGCAGTGATAAGCCTCCTTTCAAATCCATGAAGCTTTCTTCGCATTCATCACTCCATGCAAACATTACTCACTTTCAAGTTATCTTGGTAAGAGGGTTGGACAATCGTGAGAAATTCCTAACAAATCGTCAATAATATCCAGCTAACCCCAAGAAGGTACAGATATCCATTACAGATGTTGGCCTCGACCATCCCTCAATTGCATCTGTTTTGGAGGGATCCACAGATATCCCATCGCTTGTGATGATATAGCCCAAGAATGAGACCTCCTTCAACCAGAACTCACACTTGCTGTACTTTTCATAGAGCTTCTCCTTACGCAAAGTCTCTAGTACATTTTTTAAATGCTCCTCATGATCCTCCTTGGTTTTGGATTATATTAGAATATCCTCTATAATGACTACCAAAAATTTGTCAAGGTATTCTCTAAAGAATCTATTCATTAAGTCCATGAATATTTATGGAGCATTGGTGAGTCCGAAAGGCATTAATATGAATTCATAGTGCTCGTAACATGTATGAAAAGCTGTCTTGGGGACATCTTCCTTCTTCACCCTTACATGATAATATCCCAACCGCAAATCCACCTTGTAGAAGTATTGTGCTCTATGAAGCTGATCAAACAAGTCATCGATTCTTGGGAGAGGATACTTGTTCTTTATCGTGATTTTTTAAGTTCATGATAATCGATGCAATGCCGCATTGACCCATCCTTCTTCTTGATGAAGAGGACTGGTGCACCCCATGGTGAAGCACTTGGGCATATAAACCCTTTATCCAGATTCTCCTGTAGTTGTTTCTTTAGCTCATCAAGCTCTACAACAGCCATTCTATATGGATTCTTGGATATTGGTAGCGCCCCATGTATAAGTTCAATTGAGAACTCAATATCTCTTCTTGGAGGAAGACCATGCAATTCCTCGGGAAACACGTCAGCGAATTCCCTCAAAATAGGCATTTCTTCAAGGATTGTTTCTTCCTTGGACTCAATCATCTGAGCCAGTTATGCGTGCTCATAAGGAAGTAATATCCATGCTTGAGATGATGGATCTAAAGGAGATTCATCTTCCTACAAACACTTGTAAAGAATCAGAGGTCGATTATCCAAATGGAGTGTGATTTCCCTCTCCCGACAATTTATATTCGCTCTATATAAGGAAAGCCAATCCATGCCAAGAATTGCATCAAATTCCACCAGAGGGAGTATGACGAGGTTCGCCGGGAAATTCAATCCACACATTATAATAGGGGAGGACTTATATTCATAGGATGCAATGATTTCCCCATTTTCTGTACTCACTGAAATCTTTACTTCCATGATTTGTGGTGGTTCTGGGATTGTTATACTAAAAATTCGAGATATAAAAGAATGCGTAGAACCTGAATCAAAAAGTACATTCGCTATTCATGAATGAATAACAAGCGTACCTGTCACCACTTCGTTGTTGGGGTTCGCTTTGGCATAAGTGATGGAAAAATCTCTTCCTTGTTGTCTCGGAGGAAGTTGGTTGCCTCCGATAACCCTTGGATTAGGGTAATGATTTGCAAAATGACCCGGTTCAATGCATTTATAGCATTGGACAATGCGTTGAAGTTCGAACGGAGCATTCCTCTCCTCTATCGCAGTCGTGGGTCCTTCTTACCGACAGTTAATAGCTATGTGCCCTTCTCTTCCACACCTGAAGCATTTTCTCGTCCCCTTAAGGCAATTTCCAGGGTACTTCTTTCCGCACTTTTGGCTAGCGGGGTGCTAGAACTTTTTAGCGCCATTGGATTTATCCATCAGCCCACTAGCAATGAAGTCCACCTTATGCTTCTTATCCCCATGATACCCCTATGATTTTCCGATCTCCATTTTGACCTTGAGGGCACATCGGACAATTTCATCATAGCTGTCGATGTCACAGATCGCTAATGCTTTCCGCAAGCTAGGCTTCAGCCCACCAAAGACGCGGTCAACCTTGCATTCAGGGGTAACGAAAAAGCTGGAAGCATATCATACAAGCCTTGTGATGTTTTCCTCATACTTTCTAACAGATTCTTCATCATTTTTCTTGAGGGAAAGGAAGTCCCTTTCCATCTTATGCTGGAGGGTGCGCAGAAAATATTTATCAAAAAACAACTTCTGGAAATCCTTCAATTCCAACACCTCAATCTCCTCCTCAGGCTTCGTATTTTTTATGAACGTCCACCACTGATCAGCTTCACCCTCCATACAATAAGCCACTAGGATAACCTTCCCTTGTTCAGAACATTGGAGGATGGAGAATATCTTTTCAATGGAGTTGATCCATTATTCAGTGATCATGGGATGAGATGATCCACTAAAAGTAGGAGGCATTTGTCTCGTGAAGCTCTCGATGGTGACTTGTTCTTTCGTGGGGGGGGGGGGGGGGTTGAAAGTTCCTCTTGACCCGTGTTTCTATTCAAAACATGAGTTAGCTGAGAGAGAAGCATGAAAAAGTTCACGATTCCTGCTCCCATTGGATTGTGCATCTCATTAGTACAATCTTCACACTGATCTTCACAATGGTTTTTATCCCGAGTCCTCCTATTACTGGCCATTGTCTGGAATAAAAGGAATGTTAGGTGTAAAACATAATGGGTAATCCAAAGACAAAAGTTTATGACTTATAAATAATCTTTAATTTCTTTAACACATGAGTATATAGGATTCATTCTAGGATTTTCATGATCTACTTTCTAACATATATTCTTAGGGACATTTTCCCCTTAACAATGGTTCATACTAAGATTGTAAATTTATCAAAACATATCCCCTGGTAGTGTTGTAACCAAGAGTGCAGCAAGGCCTGTTGTCGTGCACCAGTTCCCGTTTGAGTCTAGTTCAAAGCAGAGCATTTGCGTTTTACCCCTAGGATACATCTGTTCTAGAGCCGCCTCTATCGGCTCGTATCAAGACACAGATGTATTTGTTTGATAAACCACTTAATTATTATGTAAAAAAACTTACGGATGTTTTTATTATACTTATTTTTGAATCTAAGGCTTTACTAGGGTTTTCCTAATCCCAAAATTAACTAACCCTATCCTCTGATACTAACTATGACAACCCTTATTTTAATACAACATAAAAATGATTTATTACATAAAACTTCACTTGATACACCAAAGAAGGTCGAGAGGTTTACTGTCTTTGGGGATTAGGATCATTAGATAAAAACTTGAAACATGAAATACAACATCTTTATTGAATACTTCCTTTACATGACCACTACATTCCCTCATACTTAGCATTGCATGGGATAACCTGAGGACATTCAAAAGAAATGGATGAGCTATAAAGCCTAGTAAGGGAGTACACATGGGATAACATTAGGAGTACAATACATGTTAGGCAATAGGAATGTCAATAGAGCATAAGATAAACCTAAACATAAAGGCATGATAAATCAAGATAATAATAACATGGAAATGTGGAAACATCACTTAACATTGAATTATCATGAGCCAATGCTCATTGCACATGGAGCATGAGTAAACCCTCACTACACATGAAGCATGAGTAAACCGTAGTTTCACTTGAATTATCAGGAGTCAACACTAATTTCACATGACGTATCATGATACTATACTTTACCCAATGCATTGGAGCACTATAAGGGCACACCCTTCTTAAACATTTCATTTCATGCATAAGTGTGTCACATGGATCATAAAACGTGGATTCATAAAACATAATCATTTATTCCACGATAAAGGAATGTGGAATTAATACATGAATATTAATAATAAATAAATAAATGTGCATAAAGGTGGATACCCTTGATGGAGAAATGGACATGGTATCCACTACACAATGGCATTGTCTTAGAAAATCGGTGTGATTTCGGCAGCGTAGCGGCGTGACATAAGAATTAATAAAAGTGTTTGATGAGAGATAAAGGGGTTCCTAATCATATTTACATGTAATAGACAGTAAGGAGGTCATATAGATACATGTCCCAACAATTTAAATGGAATTTATATTCATGATACAACATTATTTCTTGAATGTAATAGAAGATAGTGAAGTTCCTTTCGAAATTTTGGCATAGTAACGGGTGTACATGGGAGGCATTTAATGTGAGAGAAAGGGGTATCTCATCATTCAAACAATAATAGGGCAGTATTTGGGAGGTGTGAAACCATATCGCAACATTCATAATTGAAATTAGAAGGGAAATACAACTTAAAGAAAATTGAAAAAAATGAGAAAGGAAGAAAAAAACCTAACATGGAAGTGTGCTTCCAAAGGCTAAAGAGAGGCTTGTGAGAGGATTCTTGGGAGCTTGGGGCACCTTGGGAGGATTCTAGAGAGAGTAGGGAAGAGGTTGGACGAACTCCAAGGGATTTTAGCAAGGAGGAAGAGGGATACTGGTTGGGTTATATAGGAAATGTGAGGGAATTCTTTATTATTTAGGTTTGGGTCCCCTTACAATAAATTAATCAAAACCACAAACCAACCCATGGTTTTTGCCCATGGTTTTTGGAAAAGGGAAGAATAAAATAATATTTTATAAGGCACAAGTCCGAACTTCTTAAAATAATAAGGTTTCTTATGTGGAGGTGAGTCACATTCCCATGGAAATTAATTTAAAAAGGAAAAGTGTTGAATATTTATTGAGGGGTCCATTAATGCTTTGAAAAGTAAGTCAAAAAAACCCAAAATAACATTATTTTAATGATAAAACATATATTGTCTGAACATAAGGATTATGGTATTTTATTACATCACCATTGGGTCATTATGATGTCATAAAACACATTATATATATAAACAATATTTAATTTTTACCCAAAAAATTGACTGTCTAAAAAAATTAAGAAAAATTCACCATTGGACAATTTCGACATCCTGATTCAATAAATGACATTTATTTTATCTAAAAAAAATTCTATATATTTTAATTTTTACTTTTGAAATAAAAACCGACATTTATTGAAAATTCACGGGTTTTGACAAAAATGGCTTTCAAAGCTTAATAAAAAAATTTAATTGCATTCATAAAATTAAAAGATAATATATATTTAATAAAAAATTAATTTAATAATAATAATATTATTTTATTAAAATATTATTTAATTAAAAAATCCCTTAATTTAATAAAATAGATTTTATAATTAAATAATAACTAAAAACACCATTTGTACTTTTAAAAACTATTTACAATGTATAAAAAATGACTAGAAATTATATTCATTATTATATAAAAAATAATGTACATGAACATAGTACTACTTATTTGTTAAATATCCCCTTAAAATATCCACATAAGACCTAAGGGTAAGGTGTGCGATGGAGACAAACTCTTGTGGTGGCTCGGATAGCATCGCTCGAGTGGTAATTTCAATCAACTTCCACTTTTCCCATAAAAGGTCACATTCGAGCTTGAAATGATGACGCTCAGATTGGGATTGGTCAAGGGTGAAGCCCAAAGATTCCACCTCATTTCTGAGCTCTGACAAATGGGCTTCGTATGGGGCAATTCTACTGGATGAGGCCATCGCTTCTTTTGTCTGAGTAAAAATTGGGTTCGTTAAAGCCTTCTATTTATACTAATCACGTGATCACTGTTCAATGGCTATAAAGTAACGATCACAACTCTTATCATAAAACCAAATAAGTTGACATTTTATAAAATATTTTATATAAAGAGATATTTAATCAGATCAAGAGGGATTTCCATTAATGAAACTTTGAGTCGTTACACCTGCTTGGCATCCAAAAGACCCAGGATCAAATCTGGGCAGGGGAGATTTCCCTAGTACTGTAGCATGGCACTGTAGTAGCGGCGACTATAGAAGCGGCAACACTATATTGGCGGAGGGACTGTTGCAGAAACTGTAGCGGCTGCGGTACTGTAGCAGCGTGGGTATTATAGTAGTACTATTCAATGAGGGGTCCTTAAGGCCAAAAAATGGTCTTTGTAACGCAGTATGCAGGCCACTTGGCCTTGGGACTTAAGGCTATGTAATGGGTCACCCTCTACCCAATTTAAAGAGGGATATTATTTAATAATAAATTAAGGCTTCATCCCTATCCTTTTAAAAAAATGAATACCACATCATAGTGAAATTCCTCCTAAAACCCCTCAAAAAGCACAGAAATAAATTTTCATGGCATAGAAGACTATTTAGATGAAGTATTCTCTATGTTGTGATGTATTAGATTTATTTTGTGATTTTTCCCAAATAATGTGTCTGAAAAACATGTCCTTTATGAATATTATCATTATACAGAAAACTATTACTGTAATTTCACTAAAAAAAATTTATTGTAAAATAATAAATTCTATGAATTCATCACTATTCATAAGTGTATATTCTATCTGTTATAATCCCCATATCATCACAATACCTAACATCATTAAACTATGGGATTCATATCAGAATAAATTCATTCAATAAAAACAATAATGAAATCCAAATGTCTTTCAACCAATACATGAGAATGTTTTCATCAAATATAACTTCAATACACATTAAAATATTATTTAATTTATTTAATAAATATTTCAGGGATTGCTTAAAATGTGATTGTGATCTAAACACCCAAAACGTTGGATGTAATGGTGATTTTGAATATTCTAAATCTTCTGGAATTAATGTCTCTTTATTATTGATAATTTCATAGTTTACATTAACTCGTGGATAATTTTTTTCAATTTTTTTCATTATATTATTGTTCACTAATGAAAATTCTTGGGCTTTGAGTATATTTTAATCTCCCAAATGGATATAAAAATGGTAATAAATATATATTACTGTCTAGATTAATTTTTATTTTTAATAAAATTATTTTTATTTATAATATTAATAAAGAATCTTAATGTTATTAATTATTATAAAATTAAAATTCACTAAGTTATCACATGAAAATGTGTTAAATTTTCAATAGAATAATGATAGAAACTTTGAGAGTATTATTATTTAATGACAACGTAATGGTCATTTTAATTTTTGATGGGAACAAATACAATATTATTTATCATTTTTTAAATTTTAATGTGATATAAAAATAGAATTATATTTTAGAAAATATTTCATAAATATAGTTCTAGTTTCAAAATAAATTTCTTTCACATTCTGAAAAAAGTGTTAAATGGTATATTTTAAAAGGGTGGGAGAATGTACACTTTTCAAAAAAGAATTTAATTACAATTAATTTTGAGTAATGGTAATTTTTTTAAATGGCATGCATATGCTTTATACTATAATTTTATTTATTCATAGTAGGTAATAATAAAATATTTGTGTCTTAAAATTAGGTTAATCAAATTTTATCACTAAATATAATGTTTTAACACATATCAAAATTGTTATTGTTTCAAAAAATCTATGTTATGAAAATAAGTATATATTAAACTCATAATATAAATTGTACATTTTTATATGGGTTCTATATGGAATTATTTATTATAATATTTTGGAAACATTTCATGTGTGACGATTGATTTTTAATAAGGAACCGTTTTTCCTAAAAAATTTATTGGGGCTCGTAGTTATATTTTTTCCATTTTATTTGTGTAACTAGTGTGAATTAGGAATTATATTTTTGAACTCATTTTAAAATGATGTTATTATTATGAATTTTGATAATATGTTATATCTAATGTATTTTTTTAAAAATTTAACAATTTACATAAGATGAAAAATTATAGTGATAAAATTAATCACATGATGAATTCATATATACTACATTTTCATTGTTAGGATCCTTGTAAGATAACCAGTAATTATAATAATCAATTCCTATATTTATATTTTTTAATTAATAACAATAATAATATACATGATTTAAAAAAAAATTTCTATAATACGATGATATTTCTATGAGTGTTACTTTGAATAATAATGAAGTATCGCCCAAAAAAAGATTTGGGATTCAATGATGGTTCCAGGATAATAATTTTTTTGATAATATATAAATAAAATTAATTTTTTTAATATGGGTGAATTATTTTAATTCATATAATTTGGGGTTATTTATTTTTCATTTATAAATGTTTAATAAGATATTGAGAGGGTGTTATATTCGTAACACCAATAAAATTATGAAGGATTAACTTTTTTGTGATGGCGTGTATGACACAAAAGAAAAATAATATAATGTAATATAACCTTAAAATAATTTAATATCCATTATATATTTAAAATAAATTTATTTTATATCTTCTAAAACACACAACATAGAGTTCACTTTCATTAAATGAAATAATGAATTTGATCAACAGTTTTCATTACAAGCAACAACTAGATTTACTAAACCATAATATAATATAAAAATAATATTGTTTTATTTAATAATATAAGACAAATATTTTAAATTGATGGTCATAAATAATAAATAATAATGTATACATATATTTTTGAATTTGTTTTCTAACAACTATGTTGAAATGAATATCATAACTAATTATTTATATTTGAAATATTTTTAAAATGAATGATTTTTATGATTGCTAATGAATCTTATCATTATAAATTACATTTACTACTATTAGTGAATTATATTAATATAATTTAGATATTATGTATTTAATACTTTTTTTATATTAATTCAATAGATTTTATGGGAATATTATTAAAATAAATGCAAATTGATGCTTAAAATTTGTAATTTTCTAAAGAGGAAATTTTTCCTCATACTAATGGTGCACCTATTTTAAAGCTGAATTCCCACAATTTTAAATATTTTATAATAAATAATTTTTAAATTTGTAATTTTTTATTTATTATTGGGGTAATTTCAAGTATTATTCCAATATGATTTATATTCAGCTGAATACTTGAAAAATAATGATTTTAGATTGAAAACTGAAATATCCTAAATTTTTCTATATTGTTATGTTATGTTTAGATTTTTTATAAAGTATAATTAGATAAATATTTTTATCATTTAATCCAATTTATTGTATTGGAACCAATTTCACATAGAAATTGTAGATAAACACATCTAAAACCTTTTGAAAATATTAAATTAAAAAACCCACATTTCCATCCTTTTATGGGATTAATATTAAATTAGTTTCTTCATATTTAGTGGATGAAATTTTTAAAATTTGATTCTATATTTTTAATAATAATAATTTATATTTTATAAAAAGTTCAACATAGGTTTTTAACACAATTATAAGTTAATATAACTAAAATTATATACATCATTGAAGAGAAAAATTATATGAAAAAGCGACTAATCGTTAAAAGTATGGAAAAACGACCTAGAAATATGTAAAAACCCTATATTTAGAAAATCTTTGGACTAATATACTGTCTTTTATATAATTTGGATAATTATTCGATAATCATAATGTAAGGTAGACCATTAAATATTTTTTACCTATTTAAATTTATAAGAATGTTGCTCCTCCTCCACTATCTAAAGTCACATGACCCTCTATATTATTAAAACATCTCAATAGATTTTCCACATCCTAAAACATAACAAATAATCTCAAAAAATACCACCTACTTTTATAAGGATCACATTGGGAATAAATCCAAATATTGATTTTTTTTTACCAACAGGTGTGACCCAGACAAGATGAAACGTTATTCAACTATCACTTTTGTTACATTTATTTCACCAACCACTATATTATTATTATATAATTAATAAATAATATCAATTTTATCATAAATATACTGAGATTTGATAATGTTTTGATTTCAACCAACAATTTCACACACACCCATCAATTGGGATATGCAATCATCATCCATGTGTACGACATACTACCTCCTCACAAACCGATGTCATTCGTTCTTCCATTAACACAAAAAATCCCTCTCTTAAAGAATCATTGCATTCTTATACATAAAATTATAGAACATGATTTAAAAAATGATTCCCATGGTAACAAAATTATTGAAAACCATCCATGAATCAAAATAACAATTTATCCTAAGACTATTCTTATTCTAGAAAGAAGTATAATTTCATACAGAATTTAGTGAAAACCATTAATAGGAAATGTTGATAAAGTTGATGATGTGGAAATTATCTATTTTGTTCTTGATTTTCCATATATCATATTTTCCTATGGCATTCAACTATATGAAACTGTATGTGACAAAATCATTAATCATATAATCATTATAATTATATTGAACCACATTACTAATTTTCATATATGGGGAATTTTCGATGATATTTTTCATTTTATTATAAATGCCTAAGGGAATACACTATGTAAATAAATGATATGTGACTACTAATATAAAAAAATATCTTACGTGGATATTTACTTCACAAAATCACCGACATGAATCTTATAACCACTCAATATCAAATTGTAACACTTCATCAGACCACCATTCCTTATTAAATAAACAATTTATCATCATATAACATTCACCCTTGATATATAAATACATAAAAACTAGACCAACCATTAGAAAAACAAGTGACCGCCTCATGAAAGTTTTCCAAAACATTAAATAATCCATACCCACAAATATCAATGGGATATTCATTCACTCAAAAAATAAAACACATATATATTAGTTTAATTTTTTTTATGGACGAATCCTCTCACAACAAAGAGTAAAATTAGGAAATTATTTCGGGACAACATAAATGTATTCCCATAAAATGTGAATTTCATCAAAGATGATCATTTCATTAGTATTTATCATCATACCCTAATATATATTCTCATAATATAATAATATTCATCCATGAGATAGTCATTCCAATGTAGATCCAGTTTTTTTACAGGTATGTGGAATTTGAGGTTATTAATGATATAAATGAAAATTACATTCTCATGTAGATTTTTGTTTTTTCTATAAAAGTATGTTCAATCCATATATAAAATAGAATTAAAATCCATTAAAGGGAGAAAAAAATGTTCACAATGAAATTTAGCAAACAATTATTGACTGAAAAGAAGTTTTATATCTCGTACATAGTATATCCCCATTATCCATTTTTTATTATTTTTATTTCCATGTTTTGAGGTTCTATTTGAATTGTTCAAATAAATATTTATGACATGAATGAATTTGTAAAACAAGAAAAAAAAATTACACTCTTTATTCTTGAATTTATAACTAACATAATAATTATTAATTAAATGTCAGGATTCATGGTATGAGTTTTGTTTTAATATTTGTTCCTATTGTCAATAGGGATTGGACGTTAATGCAATTGGTTATATTTGATAATCATTTGATAGTTTATTGGATCCCATAGTGTCATTTATTTTTTAAGATATGTAATTATTAAATAGACTTAGGGTATACGAGAGAATTCCTTTTATCAATCTTATTGGTGGTTTTCTCCAATCGACGATCACTATCTTGGTGCCCCTATTTAAAATAGAATATAATTTTATTCCAATTATGGAAATTTATGGGGTTCATCTTCTCACTATTATAAAAAGTGGGATGTTTGAATTTCTTTCTAGTAAGATATTTCTCCAATGCTCCCACAAAATTAATCTTCATTACTTTATTATAGTATCGGGACACTTGAGAACTATGAAATTTTATAATATTTATCAATACAATAAGGGAACATCGCATAAATTCATCGTATATCTCAATGAATAAAATCACCCAATTATATTATGGATCTGGAATTAAACCATTGGAGAAGTGGTCAACATTAATTTCCTGGTAAATTAAAAAGGTAGCAGATTATCACACATATCTTATGAAGTATTTATCATACCCTATGATGGATTGTTCATTATTTTTAATGAGTCCATGGAAATCCATCAAAAAATTATGACGAATTGTTCATGGAAAATATTTATCATTTTTTTAAGAATTTATTCTACATCATAACTTCGATCACATATTTGGGAATAATATTCATTATCAACATCCACCATTGAGTAACTTCTCCATCAATTCGGTACAAAACCATAATTCCCCTCTTATACATAGAGCTTAGAGATTTATACATGATCATTATCAGTGAATTTTATACATTGTTCCATGATAAGGGGATCAAAAGATACAATCTCTGATGACACCATAACTCTCAAGGTACCCCTCTTATTTTGTTAATGATGTAAGAGAGATAATGGCCTCTAAGTCTATACTGTAATGGGCACCATGACAACAAAAATCACTAGGAACATAACAATATCACTAATGAGTGTCGTTAAAATCAAAAAAATTCAGATTAGATGAAATGAATGGTCTAAATCAGTAAACTCGATGATGAAATAAAATTGAAATCAACCAAAAACCATCCGAAAATGCATGAATAAAATGAAAAGATACATGAAAATGTTTCCAATGTAAAATAACCCAATGAAATGATAATGTAGAGGAACCAAAATATTTCCATGGTCTGAGCATGACATTTCTTTAAGTTTCTATATAATCCTCTTATAATCAAAAAATTAATTTATATACAGATGGATAAAATACCAGTATACTCAGGAGGGTAAAAACATTCTCACACGCACAAGTGGAAATGTAATATTAATAAAAACAATAGAAAACAACAAAACCAATAACCTAAAAATGTCAAATAAATAATATCATACTCATAGTGTATCTATAACCATGTAACATGTCCAATAATAATAATATATTAGTAATAATATCAATGATATAGAACCTTGTAATACTTCCCAATTAATTACCTGCTTTTAGAAACCAATGATGTATGTCCTAGAACTCAAAATACATCTAAATCAAACCCTTAATATAGAAACCAAAACCATCACATCACATCAATCACATCCCACCCACAAACACTTGGGTATCACCTTATACAACATTCCTCCCACAAAAACCATGTCTATCGCATCACATCACATCATTTAAGTAGTGTGAAAATGTATCAAGGAAATGAAGGAAGAAATCTTAACTACCTCATCCTAACATGAATGGAAACCACCATAAACCATCTAACCATCACATAAAACATCTCTACAATTCACTTTTTAATATTTTTATCACAACCCACACATGTTTTCAACCCCAAAAAGATATATCTGGGAAGAGTGGGTGTCTATTTATCCATCATGATTGTTGTGATTTTTGGAAAAGGTCCCCAAATAATATTGACTATTCACACTATGTGCTCAATATAGGTGGGTTTTATATATGAAATATAAAGTAAATATAATATATATTTATATCTTCATATAAATATTATATAATAAAACATTTATATATTTTCAAATATTATATTTTGAAATAAATTAATATTTTTAATATTTATCATTTCAGGAAGAAATGAAAATAGTTTTTTTATTATAAATAATTAATCCAGACATTCATTATATGATATAACAAGGTAATCTTTTTCTTTATAAAACATTTACATGGCTTGTGTTACATACAACACTAATTTTCTGCGAAACAACACATAATTATTATAATTTTGTAATCAAAATAGTTATAACCAATATTTAAATGTAGTAATATTAATAGTAATAATTTATTTTTTAATTTTTTTCACATAAATAAACCCTATTGATAATCAAAAATATAATTTTTGGAAAATTTTATTTATGTATGAAACTACAATTTTCTCAAATAAACCATTTTTAACGTCCTTCTCTAAAAAATTAAAAAATTAAATGTAGACACTCATAAAAATTAAATTTTATAAAATAAATTTTAATTTTAAATTGATAAATTAAAAAATATCTTAGTTTTATTTTTTGTGATTTTTTTTGAGAAACAACATTTTTTTTATGAAAATTCAAAAATATTGAATTTTAACTCAAAATCATTTTTACATCTAATTTTATAATATAGTTAAATTATATGTTAAGTTGGTTTCATTGATAATTTAGATAAAAAATAAACATATTAATAACATTTATTTCATTGGAATAGTTTCTATATTGAAGTTAGTTATAAAATATTATAGAACATTTGATAATTCTAACACTGAAAACCTATATTCTCGCCACGTCTACGGGGTTAGCATTAAACATAATATTCCTATAATTGGATTGGAATTTAAATAATAAGGCATACATAGTCTTGATAAATATTATATTTTTATACTAATAATATGTACTTAATTGTTGAATAAAATTATTCATTTAATTTGTTAAAATTTATTACAACGATTAAGGTAAAATTAATTCTAACAAGGGACTAAACCATAATCTTAAGAGGGATAATTTCCTAAAAAAATATTAGAAATCTATTTTATGGATATATTTATAACCATATAAATAAAATATTCCATAATTATTAATTTTTACACAATTGGAATGAGTTAGACTTTGGAATTGCCCAATTCTTTTCAAACAATACCTAATGTTTCATTTCCTTTCCTTATTAATGGCGACCACAAGTCCCCCTTCTTCACCTCTATCAAGATAAATTGGGTAAAAAAGATCTACCAATTACACATTAAAAAATATCTCCCTTCCTAATTGAATCCTTCCTTTGGGAAAAAATCCATCCATGTAATCCCTTAGGTGGCCTTTAAAATATAGTAAACCCTTAAGTGCAAACCAAAAGGAGTTTCTCGAATAAGAGGTAACATCATTCCTCAAGCTCTTTTATTTTATTTTTATTATACACCACCAAAAATATATTAATTAAATTATTATATAAAAATTATAGTATCCTAAAAATAATATGATTTTTAATGCAAATGGTTTGTCATACACTTAAACACGCTTCAATCTAATTGGTAACGAACATACTTTTTATGTGATTGGAGAATTATTGCCTCAGAAAACGATGATTGTTTGTTTTACCTTTACCACCATTCATGGTTGGGAATTATAATTGAAGAATTGTTTATATATTTTATATATTATATTTATTATTTAATTATTCTTTTTTAATTATTTTATAACACATATCGCTATACTTTCTATGTTGTGTAATTATTACAATATTGTATGTGGACGTGTGGACTGCTGACTCCTCAAAGTGATATGACATGTACACACACTAAATAGAATTTACTAAGGAAGGTTTTTATCAAATATATTAAATATATATATATATGTGTGTGTGATATTTAGGTCATAATTATATTTCGATAGATATGATATATTATTTTCTTTATCACCCTTTTCACCCACTTAACATGACAATGACAATCATGGACTTGTGGACTACTACCTCTTCAACATGATGTGGTTACTTTTACATCATAATAATTGTATATGTAAGTATATATGATTAAATAAAATTTTATTTATGATATATGTTTCATTATGAAATGATATGCTATTTCATACCTTATTTCCAAAATGATCATTGAAAAATATGATTGTTAATTATGTGCACGCACGCCTGGACATCTCCACGATTGTATATTTAGTTCATTTATCATATTTTTAAGTCAGGATTATTTTTAAATGTATAATATATGTATACATATAATAAATATATAATGATAATTATTCTGTAGATGTTTATATTTTGTATGCTTTGACCATATTTGACTGAACAATTTCTTTTGAAAACATGTACCAAATTTGGTAAAAACATCCATATTAAACATAATTATTTATGTAGTTATATAAAAAATTGTAATAAGTGATGTAAAATTAACAATAAACATGAAAAATGTTCCTATATAAATAAATAATTAACATAATTTTATTATTCAATAATCTAATGACACATGTGAAATGTCGAACCCAAGGAAAGGGAATTTCATCTGTCTTTTTATTTTAGTAAGTTATATGCCATATTCCACCCTAAATTATTTTTGTGGGTTATATACTACCCAATTCAGAGTAATTTCATTAATTTAATTAATTAATAATATTTAAATATTTAAATTTATGTTAATATTTCATGGGGACTATGATTCTAAAATGACTCTTGTAGTAAGGGTTATCTCATCTAACATATATTTTCTGAGACACAAGTCCTATACAACATATAGTTATTATATTTGTGTGTATAATTCCCATATATGTTTTTTATAATTATAATTAATAAATTTATGGTAATTTAAATATCAATATTATTATATTTCTTCAATGTGGGTTATGTTTCAAATGTTAGAAATTTTTTATAGTAATTATATAACAATATTCTTTCATTAGGACACATGTTGTTTTATGGACATATAATTATCTATGAGGTATATATAATACGTTTGACATGCTAATTCATAAATATACTTATTTTCATGATTTATTTAACTACAAATAATTTCATTTTCATACATGTGATGAATGATTCAATGTTACTAATTGTTGATTGTTTATTGAAACCATCTAATTGTTTATCAGGATTGGTTAGGAATATTCTCCAATTGATGAAATATTATGATCCATATCCTAATAACTTACTATGGTTACTAATGTTATCTTCATGCATTGGTACAAATTTTAAACTCTTACGAACATAATATCATCACGAACAAATTTTTTAAGAAATCCTAAAATTACATCTATATTTGTTTCAAAATATGTGTTTTTTAAAAACCATATTTTTTTAAAAAAAATCTGCTAAAATATTGTTTTTAAACTATTTTAATGAATGATCTAAATGTTTTCAAAATTTTATTTCTAACAAAATTGATTTAATTGACTGAAAATATTCTATATATGTTATAAAATTATTTAAAAAATGGTTTTCAAAACGTTTTAAAAAATATTTCACAACTATTCATTATAAAAGGTTTCCAAAAAAGCTTCAATATTCCTTCATAAGTATTAAATTAAAATGGTTTCAAAATGAAATCAATTTATTTTTGAACAAATTATTTTGAAAACATTTTTAGGACACGTTAACTAATTTATGACGAAAAAGATTTTAAAAATGTTGTTAATGAATTCGTTATTGGGTTTTATGTTTATTTTAAATATAATGGTTTTGTAAAGTATTAGTTTTTTAGACAAAAAATTTACAAGGGGAAAGGATAATTTCCTCCAAAAATGTTTTTGAAAAATCATTACATATTATTTCCCATCTGAGATAACATCCCTTGGTGTCACTCACACATTTATATGGAAATTATCCAATGGATCCATTCTTATTATTTTTTTGAATGGTTTATGTCTCGAGGGACTAATGTTTATGAAACATGTTTCAATTTCGCGAGGTATTTGTTTACGAAACCTGTTCCACTTCCATTAGTTGTATACTTATCATACCCACATCATTTTAGGCATTATTCATTGATGAATTGATCATAAAACATATCTTTTTTACATAGGTTAAGATATTCTTACATGTTTATGACACCCATTTCCTTACCTACGTTATGATAATATTTTTATGAGACCCATCTCTTTTTATTATTCACGATATGATTATTATTGTTTTTATCTTGTGAATCATGTATGAATGATTGTATTATGAGATCTGTGGGACCTATATAAGCCTCTAATGCATTGGGTAATGATTTATATCTCAAGATGATAACTATGCTGGACTTGTAAGTTGACCTTGACTACTAAGATGGATACAGTAGTGATCCTTGACTATAATAATAGTATCAGGAGTGAACTCATACTACTAATATATCCATTTGAGTCTACCATAAATACCCATATAGTATGGGGAGTGAAGTCATATAACTAATACAGTAAATGGTTCAATCCATGATGACTATGATGATATAGTGTTAGGCCCACAAGGCTGAATACCCTAAGAGGGGGGGTGAATCATGGTATGACTAATAAAAAATTAATTACAGTTCTGATCTTTTTTCTCTGTTAAGAAAAACACTCTTCTCCCTCTTTCCTGATTCCAAATACAAATATAACGTAAATAATGCATAGGACACATCAATTTTTACTTAGTTCACCCTCACTAGGATACATCCAAGGATCATATGTTGACTAGTTTCCGGTCATACCAAAATCACTAAAATCACACTGCTATTTAAAAATTTCGGGATAGATCACTTCTACTCCCAGACTCACTGCCTATACAAAATTTATGGTCAGCTCACTGCTTTCCAAAGGGTCACTCCCTATTTCTCTCTCTCTAGCTCATTGCAAGTGGAGTGGATCATCTTCTTCTTCTTCCTTTTCTCACTCCACCAGAAAGGATCCACTCACAGTTTATAGACGTGTAGGTCTCATCATTGTCACTAATGAATACATCCTTTTTTGTAATAGGATGCTATGTTGAAGTCCAACTTTCACTCGTAGATGAATTTATCTTCGCACTGAAGGTATCTGGAAAACATCTAGCTTTCACGAATACCAGAAACAATGCCATGAATCAACCTTACATGGTGTGCAAGTCAAACCCGACATGAAATTATCAACATGCAAGTCAGAACTGGCGCACAAGTCCACCTCAGACACTTGCACGACAGAAACTTTTTTAACTCCAAACTTGCGCGACACACATTAATTTACGCCCAAACCAATATTGGCGTGCAACAAACAACAATCAACCATATTCAAATCTGGCGCACAAGTCCTACTTGCATGGAACACCACCAGTTGCACCACCACCACACATGCACGACAAGAGCTCTAATTCTCTAAGTGTTGAAATCTGTTCAAAATGAGGAGGGGTAGTCCCAATTACATTCTTATCTGCTGTCCTCGAAACAATCTCCTATGTCTGGTTCTTCTCAATTGATTATGCTCTTCATTCATAGCCTGAACCCACTTTTCATCTTCAGCTGTATCGGAAAGACATTTCGACTCCACCTGAGATAAAAACAATGTTTTCTGTAATGACTTCATTCTTTGAGTCTGAACTGGAGTTGTATGATCACCAATGATATTTTTCCTATCAATTTCATCTCGACTCTTTGGCTTCCATGTAGAAAAAGACTTCAAACTTTCTTGTTCATCATGAGTATCTTCTTCTGAGATAGCCTCTGACACTTCTGATCCCCCTGTGTTTCTTACTTCATCTTAACATTCATACATAAACTGTTCACTGGGTCATTGAGTATTCTGTTTATTTTCAATTATAGTGGCATCATTTCTATCAACAATTTTTCCTAGCCTTTTGTTGAAACATTGATATGATTTTATTTTCCCTGAGTAGCCAAGGGATATCCCCCCATCTCCTCGTGACTAAAACTACCTATGATTTTCATTATTTCTAATGAAGTACTTACTAACAATGATTAAAAATTATTTTAGCGTTGGCTTCCTTCCATACCACATTTCATATAGTGTCTTCCCCTCCTTCAGACACAACATAGACCTGTTCAAGATATAGAACGACGTAAAAAATGCATCCTTCCAAAATTTCTCTGGTAGGCCCTTTTCATAAAGCATCATTCTTGTCATGTTGTTGATGATTCGATTTCTCCTCTCAACCACTCCATTCTGTTGGCAAGTTCTCACAGATGAAAATTGATTCCTTAACCCGTGTATCTTGGGATAGTCTTCAACTTCACTGTTTGTGAATTCCGTACCATTATCAGTATGAAACTTCATAATTTTCTACAAATGCATCATTTCTGATTCCCTCTTATAATTCTTTATGCAACTAAAAACCTCTGTCTTATGTGTAATGAAAAATACTCAGGCCGTTCTGCTATAATTATCAATGAAAAGTTCATAGTACCTTTTTCCATTTATACCTCGTGGTGAGATAGTTCCACCTACATCAGCATGCACTAATTAGAGCAATCTAGTTGATTTCTGTTCCTTTGGATTATATTTCTTTCTGATCATATTCCCTTGTTGGAAAGCATCACACGTATGAGTGTGATCACATGATCGTTTGGGATGGTCTCTATAAGAATCAAACGTTACCAGATCTTCCATAGATTGTTGGAATAGATGACCGAGTCGCTTATTCCACATATGTTTTTCCTCCTCTCTTGATAAAAGGAACGTATCTTCTTCCCTTCCAACAAGGTAATGATTTCCATTTATCCATTTACCCTATAGAACAACTGATCCATATTTTCTTTCACAACACACATCCTCTAGGTAAATCGGATAGAATGCCCAGAATCACATAGTGGACTAACATTGACCATGTTATGACTAAGACCCTCTACCACCAAGACACCACCATGTCTCATTTCATTTCCCCCAAAATTGGATTTCCCTAAAACAACAGTCATCAGGCCTTCATCATTTCCAAATTAGACAGCTCCTTCTTTTTCATATTTTATGCGTATAACAAGATTGTTATTAC
The DNA here is from genome assembly GCA_963277665.1 of Viscum album. Classification (NCBI taxonomy): domain Eukaryota; kingdom Viridiplantae; phylum Streptophyta; class Magnoliopsida; order Santalales; family Viscaceae; genus Viscum; species Viscum album. The sequence goes on along the minus strand of OY728156.1, from coordinate 1,798,904,331 downwards.
CCATCATGTGAGATGTGAAACCACTATCATGGATCCACAAACCATAGTTAACTGATGCCTTAAGGGAAATATCTACCACCACGTCCTTCTCATTTTTCTTCTTCTTGGTCCATACTTTTTCCTTCACACTCGGCATGGATTGAGGCCTCTGTTCTTTCTCAGATTATGATGGACCCTCTTTATCTTTCAAAGCTGCAAATCTATTCTGCATTTTTAACTCACGTGTATATTTATTGATATGATGTTTGCGAATGTTTTTATTCTGCTTTAGCACATTTCTTTGAATGGTCAAAGTGCAGTACCTAACCATGTTCCCAAATCCTCCACACAAAAAATATTGTCCTTCAAAATATGTTCTAGAAAACTATTCTATGTTTGTCTTCCAACTCTGTTATTGTTACCTTTGGTATCTTTTGGTTATATAACACACATACTCAGAATGTCCCATCTTTCCATAATAATAACACCTGATATAAGATGCATTCCTTCGTGATACATCAGCAACTACAAGTTTTCCCTTGGGATCTCTGAATATTCTGATTCTGCTTTGTGCCCAAATGAACCTTCAATCTTTGGAAGGGTGCTTCCGATCTGACTTTAATTGCCAAATATTTTTTCTTCTGATCAATCCCTGAATCAGCATTAACGTTTGAGCTCAATTGATGCTTCTTTCCTGATGAACTACTAGGATCATATTTCATCTTTTTAGTCTTTTGAATGACTCAATTTCCCAATAATGTAATGGGAATCTTAGGTTTTTCCTGGTCTTTAACTTTTCTCCGTAGACCGACAACTTCTTCTTCAAGACCCTAGATATGCTTGACGTGATCCTTCACTTTTCTATTCAAGCCTTTGATCTCCCTTTTCTATTCATCAATCTTGAGCTTATACTCACTTACTGATTCTGTGTTCTCTAGTGTTGATAACTTGAGTTTTTCAATTTATCCAATCAACTCAGACATCTCTTCTTTCTAATGCTACATATAGAGTTTGGCATCATGAACAACTTTATTGTCTTTCTTTGTTTTGGCTTTCCAAACATCTATCTCTTCCAGAGCTGCATCCAATTCGGCTTCCATATCAACTATTCCTTCAGCATCTTCTTCTTAATCTCCAGTGCCAGTTTCTTCCTTTTCCTGAGAATTACCGACGACCACCACCACAAAATTTTCTCTTTGATCTTTACAGTTCTCTATTTCCTCATCCTCTTCAACCTCAGACTCATCTAAACTATCTATTTCGTGTGAAAGATGATACTTCTTCTTGATGAAATTTCTCTTGAACATCTTCTCCCATTTCCCATAGGTAGAATATTTCTTCTTGAGAATTTCATCTTCATGTTCATCATTTTCTTCTTAAAACATTTTGGGGAACCTTTCCACATGATTTCCAACATTTTCACATCGATAACAAGAAAGTGGAAGCTTCCCTTTAAACTTTCCTTTTCCTCTTTGAATATTTTAGGAGATGAATGACCTCACCTCATCTGTCTCTTCTTCTTCCAGAGAGTCTTCAATGGTATGATTTTTCATGGCCTTAAATGCCACCTCTTTGGATTTCCCCTTTTCCACAGTTTCATTATCATCATTTCTCATTTCATATGAAATAAGGGTGTATTTAAAGTTATCCAACATCATCTCTTTTGGGTCTTTATCTTCCAATAATAAAAAATTCAGATTAAACCAAGGTGGAAGTTTCCTCAAGATACGCTTCACAATCCTTATGTCTTCAACAACATCTTCAAGTCCCTACATGTCTTCCACTACAAAATTTACCCTGTCGAAAAATGAATCAACAGACTCATTCGGGTTCATTCTCAGATCTTCATACTTGTTCCACAACACTTGCAGCTTTTCCTCTCTGTCCTTTCTATCCCCTTTATACATATTCAAAAGACTTTCCCACATGGAATGTGACGTTTTTCATGACATCAACATTGTATATATGGGATTGTAAAGGGACTCCCCTAAGGTACTGATTGAATTGGAATCAACATCCAACTCTCTATGCTCATCTTCTGATAATGCACCACTAGAATTATCAGCTGTGATACCATGCATAGCTGCTGAAAACACATCCATTCCCAAATATTAGAAAAAGTGTTCCATTAGATTCTTCCATATCTAAAAATTACATTCGTTGAAGATTGGAATGCCTTTTATAATTAGTAAACTCCATTTAGAGAAGATAAAATATCAACCTTTCCCTCTGATACCAATATTTAGGTTCAAAAGGCTAAATACCGTGAGAGGGGGGGGGTTAAATCATGGAATGACTAATTAAAAAGTAAATCATCTTATGATCTTGTTTCGCTGTTAATAAAAAGACTCTTCTCTCTCTTTCCCATCTCTTAATATAAATAGACAGTAAATCTTGCACAGGAAGCATCAATTTTTACTTGGTTCACCCTCACTGGGCTACGTCCATGGAGCATATGCCGACATGTTTCCGATCATACCAAATTCACTAAAATCACACTGCTATTTACAATTTTTGGGATAGATCACTTCTACTTCCTGCCTCACTGCCTATACACAATTTAGAGTCAGCTCACTGATTTCTCAGGGGTCACTCTATTTTTATCTCTCTCTAGCTTACTACCGGTGGAGAGGATCAACTTCTTCCTCTTCCTTTGATCACTGCTTTGGAAAATATCCACTCATAGTTAATAGAATTCCAGGTCTCTTCATTGCCACTAATGAATACATACTTTGTTGTATGTGGATGCTCTGTGGAAGTCCCACATTCACCCATAGATGAATTACTCTTTGCACCGAATGTATCGGGATAACTTCCAGCTTTCACGCAGCCCATAAACACTGTAGTGAATCAACCATACATTGTGTGCAAGTCAAAACCAGCCAAAAGTATCGGCGCACAAGTCACAACTGGTGCGCAAGTCCACCTTAGAATCTTGCACGACACAAACTTCTTCAACTACAAACTTGCGCTACACACTTCCCTTTATTCCCAAACCAATATTGGCACACAAAAAATAATCTCCCTTCTTCAAATCCAGCGCGCAAGTCCTAATTGCACAACACACCACCACTTGTGAGACCACCACACCTGTGCGACGAGAGATCTGATTTTTCTAAGTGTTGAAATCTGTTCAAAATGAGGTGGTGTGGTCTAGTATTTATATGCATTTGATCACCCTATGTGACGGTACGAAAATCTCCCCTCGGTGCGCAAGTTTCGGAACGCAGGTCTCTGACCTTACAAGTCACCTGAACGACCAACACAATACCTGCGCGACCCTCATTCCATTGTCATATTTTGAACTTCTGATCCAGAAAAATAATATGCATGAAAGTTCTTAAGCCTCCTAGGCATCGGTGTGAAAGTCCTTTCACTGCGTGTAGGTCACCTGTGCGACCACACCAATACCTACATGACCCTCTTTCCATTTCCATAATTTGATGCTCTGATCATGAAAAACATATGGCACGCAAGTTTCTTCTCCTTCAGGTACATGACGTGCATGTTTCATTTGCAAAACCACTTTTCTCCCTTTGCCAATTTTCAGGCCCAAAAATTTGGCAAACACTGGAAAATGGTGCCACCTTGTATCTGCTCTTTTCGTACCGCCTCCAGATCATCCATTCCATTGTTGAAGTTGTTGAATCAAACATAGATCATTGACCACAGCTCTTGAACTATACATGGCACAATGAAATCACCTTTGTCAACAAATTTGTATGTCATTGTTTTTATTTTTCAACAAACACCACCCAGATATCCATTTTTTCCACAAACACAATCACCTCAAAAATGCTACAATGATACCTTGAGGTATTTTTTCCCAAAATATAGGGAGTGGACCCATTATAATAGGATGCTTTTGGAAGAAATACCTAGGATAATATGGAATTAATTTTATATGCATACGTGTCTTCTATTATTCTATGTATTATTCCAATGTTATGATATCATTGATTATGTTATTTGATTCCTTATAAATCATGGTTTATTAAATGAAAATATTTATTCTATGATTTATGGTTATTAACTATGATATGGAGGGAATGAGCTTTTAATGTTTTGATCACCTTCTTATATCCCATTTCCCTTATTTATGTTACATGTATCCATTTTTTCCTGAGCATTTGAGATCACACCTTTTTATGTTTCCTATCCCAGGTATTAAACATTTTTATTAATAACGATGTTCCAAACAATGGTTATAGTTTTTAATAACTATGTGGGAGATATTGTTGGTCACTTTTGTTAAAGTGTATATCTTCACATGTTTCCAAAGTAACTATACTAATATAGTCATTAGACATATAATGGTGTATTGTTTTATGTATTCCACATATGTTACATAATTCATATGTATGTTATGAATGGGTTGTTATAGTTGGTATAAAATAAAACAATTAATCATCAAGTGTAAACTAGTAAGAAAAAACATCAGTTATATCCAGATGTATATTTTTAAAATATATCTAGGGATATAAATAAGGATAATTATAAGGATGATTTAACTATATGGAAAATGACTTCGAATATTGATAAAGGATAGAGTTAGTGATTTCCTAGAAATACATCCCAATCTAGATATTAAATGTGAATGTGGATATAAAATAGATATAACTAAGGTTAAAAAATATGACAATGTGTGTTGAGCCTGACTCGGCATAACCTATAATACAACAATGGGGCTCACTACACACCTAGTTTGACACTCCCAGTGCATATTCATTGTAAATTCACAAACAATTAAAAACACATCATAAAGGATTTAAAAATAATATGTCTACTAATATCATTGGGTAAACCTATGGTGTGTTATGATAATGAGGCATGATCTATTATTTAGGAATCCTATATGTAATTTTAATGACTATTTGGTTTTTTTAATACGAGTTTCACATTCTATGATTTCTGGTCGAAGTCAATTGAATGAAATAGAATGAACATGGTTAAAATTGAACTTTTCTAGATTGGGAAGGTATGGGAATTAAGAAATTGTTTCACCGAGTATAAATATCAAAAAGGAAATCAAAAAACAGGTACTACTATTGGTTATAATTTTAAAGAAAAATAGACCACACAACACATTTAAAATGTATGTAATGTTCTTCCATTATTTTTTACAATTAAAATAAGCGGCATGAATTGAATTATTTTGACGAAGTATAAGAAATTATTCATATTTAATATTTATAGAATTTGGTATAAATGAATATATTGATAAAGCCTCAGTAATTGCTTAAGAATGATGTTGTATGAATGAAGTATTTATGTTTTTTAGTTCAATGAATTAGTTATATAATCCATGAAATATGTAAGTATTTCAATTATAATATTTCATTAATTAATGAAAATGATTTGTCGAATGTTGATAAATACATATATTATTGATTTAATGGAAAACTGATATTTTGATTAAGGGAAGGTAATACTTAATGTGTTCAGGATATTGAAAATTTTATTTATCAATGTGAAATAGATGAAAGATTTGGATAAATTAAAGTGTATATCATTGATTAATGCATATATAATTATTGATTTTTTAAGAAGTTCTATATTTCATCATTGATGATTTTTACGATATCATAGTTATAACAAATAAATTATGAAAAATTTTAATAAAGATGAATGTATTTTTTTCAAAGGTGTATGTGGTAAATCATGTTATTTCTTTTTTGAAAAGAATATATGATAATGGTAATAACATTTTTTTGAATTTGACAACCAATAAATACTTTTTAATATATGGGTGGTCCAATGTTAAGCTGGTTTGTTGAATTTATTTCTATTGTAATACATTTTCATCATTTGGAATGGTTATAAGGTTAACCATTTATAGAAAGTTTATGTTAGAGTTCAGAAGAAATATTTATGTATTAAGGTTGTATTGGAAAATTAGTTAAAAGGATACTTAATTATTAAAATTATTTCAATGTTCTCCATCATATTTAGTTTTGAAATTATATTATTTTTATTTTATAAAATGACATCATATATGTTGGGTGACGAAGAATGATTTATAGAAAGCTTGGTTTCATAAAACCATGACTGAAGGAAGGTAATGGATTCACTCCTACGACAAACCTATACGATGTCCTCGTTAATGTGTAATTATTTTTTATTAATAATCAGTAATGATAAACCCATTATGTTACTTTTTTACATTTAGAGATTAATATATTAACCATAATGATTTAGAAGAATATTTAGAGAAAATATTTACACTTTTCATTATTTTATGGGCCTTAAGATGTGCTAAATGTTTATTGTTTTGCATCAGGAATCAAAGTAAATTTCTATATATTCATTTATGATGTAATGGATGCCTTTGAAATTGATATATGAAAATCCAATGAATTAATTTTTTTTCATAAATATACCATGTTAGAATATTTTCTCATATTATTTAAAAATAAAATAATTACTCAATATTATGAAATTTATCAAAATATGGTTTTTTTGATACCTTTATTTTTTTATCCGATGTTATTTTGAATCATCATTGATTTAAAAATATGAGTCCCTTCAAATAGTAATGATCATTCACTTATTTTTGATTGATATCCTTAATCACTCCCTATAAATATATACACCTATCCTACAAGTCTATTTTTCATATGCCATCGATGTTCACCTATATGTGAACCTAGTTATATGTTACTTGGGATCACAATTATGTTTCAAACATTATTTTTAAGGAATTGTATGTATTCATTTTTATGATGTCTATTTCTATGAAATAATCATTAAATAATTAAACCATTCACAACCCTGACGAATTTCTAAGTTGAAATAATATTTAAGTGGGTAGAGGGAAACACCAAGAGATTTTTTGAATTATTTATTAGAATTTATTTAATCATTTGGATAATTATCATTTCACGCAACATTGGAAATAGCTTTGTTTTATTTTAATTCATCTTGTAATAAATTACACGCAATACTAATTTGTCTAAACTTATACGTAACAACAAGTTTCTACAAAACATCACATAATTACTATAATTATTTAAACCAGACCATTATAGCAAGGATATTAAACATGTTTTGAGGAATGGTTAAAACAATTTTTTAAATATAATTTATTACAGTTTCACATTAGTAAAACCTATTTATAATTAAATTATCAATTTTTTGTAAATACTTTTTATGTTTCAAAATACTATTTTTTTCAAATATAATAATTTTTAACTGAATCTATGAAAAATAATAAAATTAATTTTAGAACACATATAAATTTAATTTTATTAGAAGAAATTAATTATTTAATAACGTTTTTAAAATAAATTTATGGTTAATTTTTTTTATGTGAAACATTTTATTTTATATCAATAATGAAAATAAATAATTTTAGCTCTAAATATCTTTTTTATCCAATTTATTTATATTGATAAATTATTTTATTAGCGGATTTTAATTTAAATTAGATAACTAATAAATATATTAATCAAATTTAGTTAATTTTAATAATATTCATATTGAGTTTTGATATAAAATATCAATGAGAATTTTAACATTCTCACATTTTAACCCTTTTTCATTCCATATCAGCGGGATTAGCATTAAATATAAATTTTCCAATTATGTGGGTTGAATTTCAAAAAATGTTCCTAGATGGTTTTAATCAGTGTAATATTTTTTTATAATATAATTATCCAAAATTTTTACCAAAAATAATTATCGAAAGAGATTAAATTTAATTATAGCAATTAATTTAAAATAAAACATAATAAGGGACTAAAACATAATAATAAAGGGATAATGACCTAAATTGTTTCCCAAAACCTATTGTATATCCATATATCGTTCAGAAGACAAATATGGTTCTATAATGACCCATTTGGACACTATGGGAAGATGTAATACTTAGTGAACAAAATATCTTTTTCAAAAATTACCAACTGTGCCCTTTCCATCCGTTATAAATGGCAACCACCACTCCCACTTCTTCAAAACTCTCAAAGAACTTATGTTTGGCCCGGGTACACTCAATAAAAATCACAAAATATCCCCACTCCACTTTGAATCATACCATTTTGGGAAATCCCTCCCCATAATCCCTTTGGTTCAAACAAAATGGAGTTACTCAAATAAGAGGTAACACCCTTCCTAATAATTTTTTATTTTATTTTCATTCTCCACCCAAAAAATATTATTATTCTAATATTATAGATCAAAACTAGTATCTTAAATATATTTATTTGTTTTTATTACATGTTTTTGATTAAACATACACAGACTTTGTCCAAATAGGTATCAAACATATATTCTATGTGTATAGATAACTATCTCCTCATGAAATGATGATTTTTTTTTTCAATTTTCCACCCTTAGTGGTTGATAATAATGATGAAAGCAATATTAATATATTTTAAATGTAAATTATTTATGTATACATTAGTATCTAACTATTTTATAACACTTGTCTTTATACTTTCTTTTTTTGTAAATATGATTACATCATTTGTGAATGAGTGGACTCCCACATCTTCAAAGCGATGTGATATGTTCACACACTACATAGAATATACTAAGGGTGTTCTAAAATAGTAATATGTAACTAACCTATAAAATATTTGATATTTATGAGATATTTATCAGGCCATATATATATCATATAATTTTCTTTATTACCCTTTTCACACACAAAACGTGATAACGTTGATCATCAATGTGTGGACTACCGCCTCCACGATACAATGTGTTTCCTTTAACATCAAAATAATTAAACATATATGTTTATATGATTAAATTAAATGTTATTTATGGTATATGTATCATTATGGGATGAAATATTGTTTCTTACCTTTTTATCATAATGGTCACTGCTAAATTTGATCGTTAGTCATGTGTTTGCATGACCTACTATCTCCATGATTGTAACATGGATTTATTTTTTATAATTGTCACTCATTTTTCATTTTAAATGTATAATAAATATATAAATATGATAATTATGTCATGATGATTATTCTCAATATGTTTATATAATGATCCTTCTAACCATATTCTACAAATGAATTTTATTTTTAGCACATGAACCGGTATTTTTCAAAACTCATGACTTAAATTTAGTAGTCTATTTAGTTTTATGAAACATGATAATAAGTTAATTAAAAGTGATACTGAACTTTATAAGGTTATGAATTTATTAAATAACTATAATTTTTTTATAATTCGTGATGATAAGGACACGTATGACATGTCAGACTCATGGGGAGGTTATATCATCTCACCTTTAATATCTATTACATACATGTCATATTCACCACTCAGTTCTTTTCTATAGTGTAAATAATGCCCTATAAAATTATATATCATTAAAATAATTTATTTAATGATAATAAAATATTTAAATTTATGTTATAATTTCATAGGAATCTTGATTCTGAAGTTACTAAATTTGTATGGGTTTTCTCAACTCAAAAATATTTTCCTTAAGATAGAAACCATGTTCACACCGTGTTTCTTTTATTTGGTTTGTATAGTGGCCATAAATGTGTTCCAGGATTCCTACACATAAGGGTGTTGGTATTTAAATATCAATTTTATGATATTTCTTTCATGGGGATTATGTTTCAATACATACAAAATTGGTAAAGTAATTTTTCCTTTTTTTTCTTTTTAGAGAATCATGCAATGCTATGTACCTATATTTTTCTATGAGGTGTATATACTACCTTCGACATGTTAAATCATGAATATAGTTCATTTAATAATATTTTATTCATTATTTAATTTTCATTTTCTTACATCGGGAGTATGGTTCAAAGTTACCATGTTGAAAGAGTCTATTGAAACAATCTCATTGTTTAATATGATTGTTTATTACAAAAAATCCACATTTTTATTTTCTAATGACACTTTTAACAGAAAATTGTGAACCCAAAATAATATAAACCATGTAAAAAAGTTAAAATGTAAATCCATATTCCACTTACTTCAAGTATCCCACCCACATCAAATTCAAAATTAAAAGACCGCATGTAATCATAGATTTATGAAATTTAAAATTTTAAAAAATTTCAGGATTGTTTATGATTAGACTACCACTGATGAAATATTATGATCAATATCTTAATAACTATCAGTATTTTTCAAATCCACTCTTTATTCCGGATATCTTCTTGTATGGGTACTATTTTTACATTTGTTTCTATATAGGATAGTTACAAAAGTGTTTATTATAAAGGACATGACATTACCTTCGCATTTGGCCACCAATATATTTTTATTCAAAACAATGCTTCCAAAAATAATTTATGTTTAAAATGTATTTTAAAATATTTTCAAAGAATTCATTATATATTTTCATAATTTTATATTAAATTTAAATTTTTTCACTGAATTCAAATCATCGTTATAACATTTCAAGGTATCTTCAAAGAAATATTTTTCTAAAAATTCTCAAGAATCATTTGAAAGCATCCAAGGAAAATGATGTACAAAACAACATCAATATTATTTAATAAGTTTACATGTAAAGAGGTTTTCAAAATATATTCATCCATTATTTATATGTTTAAAGGTATTTTCAATGAAATGGTTTTAAACTATTTGTCAATATTATTTTATTATTACTCAAGGATCAATGTTTTGTAAAATGGTTTCAATGATTACTTTATATGTTTTCATATTTTTGTTTTAGAAAATTATGTTCAAAAGTTTTTATATTTTTAGTACCAATATTCAATAGGGAACAAATAATTTAATCAATAATTATTTTTAATTCTATTTCAAATTTTTATCTATATATGATGATATTCATTGTTGTTAATCATTCATTTATAGGGAAATTATAAAACGATTTAATTTATATTATTTAACATAATGGTTTATGGACTGATGGATTGATGTTTATGAAAAACGGTTCACTTTCAGGGGTCATATGATTATGAATCTTGTTTCTCTTACATGGTTTTTATTCCATTAAAAATGATTCATTTCACAACTTATGCTTTGATGAAGTGATTATGAAACCTATATTTGTCAACAATTTAATATTTGATTTTCTTAGGAACACTTCCATTCAATTGGACATTATAGGAATTTTATTAAACTAATCTCAGTTTATGGGTCATGATATGTTAAATGTTTTACTATATTGTGGCACATGTTTGAATGATTTTATAATGAAATAGGTGGGACCAATATATCTATCCAATGCATTAGGAAAAGATTTATATATCATGATATAGAATAATATTGTATTGAGAGTGATCATTGATTAATATGATGTTGATGGTAGTGAACCATGACTTCCAAGATGGTATGGAGAGTGAAATCATAGTAATTAGATAAATGTAGGAGTGAATCATGACTACCACATCGGTATAAGGAGTAAACTCACACTAATAAGATGACTATGGGAGTTAACCAAGACAACCAAATGGTATGTTTATTTAACTCATACTACTAATATGGCAATGGAATAAATGTCTTGGATGCTATGGAAATCATTTTTTATTCTTATGTGTCTGCCAAAATTCGATGTTTTATCATTGTATGTTGTTACATCATGGATTTTTTTCATTACAATGTTATGAGTCATGTCTAATTAACACAAAATATTTATGATATGATTCATGATTATGATATTTTATATGTAGGCTATGAACTTAAAATTTTATGATAACATTCTCACATACCAATGGTCATGTATATGATTAAATATATCCCAAGATAACCCTTACTAAACATCTGATCTCACAAATTTTTATGTTTCCTCCCCAATGTTATCATGATTTATATTTAAAATGATGTGTACTAAAAATGTGATCATCATGAAGAACCTAGTAAGGAATAATATAAAACTCTTATATACAAGTGATTAAGATTCGATGATTCCAAAGGCACTAAAATAATATGGTTTTTGGAATTTATTTGTGTAATTTGTTACATATTCCATAAAAAGATATGTAACATATTTGTACGTTGATACTAGTTTGTAAAAAATCTAATCATATCAGTTCACAACAAGAATATCATCCCAACACACAACACTACAAAATTAACATTAAAACTCCACCACTTTCACATCCATCCCTAAATAAAAGACACGATACAACAAGACATAAGACACACACCACATTAATATTTTTATTTACATTACATAGGTTTTCACTTTTAATTTTAAAAATAAATTTTTACTTCAACCCATTATCCATTTTAGTTTCAACATTTACAATCTATTCCTCCACTATTAGGGAAAACATCACAACACACTGAAACACAACAAAACCAAACATTAAGAACATCATCATTATCCTACTTTTCATTCCAGAATTCCCCACATGGATACTATCACACAAAAACACCATTTTCAACAAAAACATTCACATATCACAACATCAACAATATATCTCCACATAAAAACAAACTTCCCATCATAATTGTATAAGATCATGATTATAAAATCATCCCATTTACATATAAAATCATTACTAAATATCATTGGACCATAGAAAAGAACACCACAATACCACAAAAAATTTCACATCTCGACAAAGAAGACTTTTCTAATTTAGAAAGTTGAATTTTATTTAATTCCATTTCTTTATTTAAGGGTCATTATCTCCCAAAAAATTGTTTTCATGTGAATAAAAATCATAATAGACATATAAGTAATTTATAATTTTAATCATTTTTATACCAAAAAGTAACATATCATGATTCAACAAATTGACAACTAAACACTAAAATAAGCTCCCATAATCCATAATTTTTAGTAGAGAATTCAGCTCTCTCATTTACTATATCTTCTATTTTATCAATGTCATTGAAATATTAAATTAAGAACCTCTAAATATTATTTTAAATTAAAAAGATAGATATATTCATCTAGACATGTTGAAACCTTAATCCCATATATAAACAACATTAAAACCCTTTCCCATTGATACACTAGATGAGAAATGAATGAACCTTGACCTCAAACTCTATTTTTTAAATCACTGTGCATGGTTCAAATAAAAGAACAATCACTATCTAGAAACACATGGAATAAGAAAAAATTAACATATATGAATATGACAACCCAAAAACCCCTTATAAAATCTAAACTGGAATTCTGATTCCCTGATTGAAGACTGTCCCAGATGATACTTCAAGGAGACACTAGAAGTAACCCATGAAGAAGGGATTTCAAAAAAACACTATATTACAATAAAATATCATGGTTCAAAACCAATAATAATGGTTAAAAATGATTCTTTTGGATACACTAGAGTAACCTAAGAAATAAGGGAGAAAATAGATTTTTTATAGAGTTTTTATGACATATGAAATTTATTATTGGACTAAAAACCTCATAACTATGATGAAACCACCATGACCCCATCATAACCTTTTTAAAACAAAAATTGATTAAAATATAGGACCCCTAACCATGCTTCAACCATATATAAAAAGGATAAAATGATATATAAAACTATATCTAAGTCAGAAATCTTTTTGAAGGTGTTAGAAGTCCCATGCGAATCGAAAGGTACTTCACTATAGAACCCAATCATCTAGGATGAGATCTTCTATATACCATTCTCCATGGAATTGTGGCTTATAAAAATTGATAACCTCTTAAAAATATCCCCACAATGAAAATATGTTGTAAACACTCCTCCTTACTGAATAAAATTATATTCCAAGAAGTAAGCAATGTGTTTTCAATGAATAGTATGTCAAAGAGTTGTAATTCCATGGTATATTTTATACCACATCCCTTATGAATAAAACAACTACACAAAAAATACTATTGGAACCTTTTCCACTTGAACAATTACAATCACCTCAGAAATTATTTAAGGTTACTCCACTAGTTGAATTGATGAATAATAAAGCACACAAAGGTTTGATCAGTTATATATGTTCCTATGAACTTATTTCCACCATTGATAATCTAAATAACACTAAAAAGGATGATGGTAAGACAACCAAAAAATATCAAAGATACCTCTCAAGGAAAAAATTTCCAAAAACCACCACTTGATCCAAAAACATAAATCAAATCTGAAATCATTCATTTCTTATTTAACACAAACACACCAGCTTACCATCTGAAACCAACCAATATTTTTATACATCTATCAAAACCGACATCTCATCCTCTACGACCCCAGTCCAACAGTCACCACTAAATAAGCCCTCAAGCACAAAAATCAATTAATATCATCTCCCAAGTCATGATATTGTCCACCTTTAGGTGGATCTTATAATGACCGAAGATTGAAGTACATGGTCATTATATTTATGTTGAGGAATATTTAACTAATTAAAGAAATATAATCCTAATGACTGTGTTAGATTAGTATATTTTTTAAACATGGAACATAGAATTATATCTTTATGAAAGTTCTTCCTCATCTCTAATAAAGATCATTCAATTTGTTTCCTTGATAAACCTAGTAATTAAATCCCTGGGAAAAGAAAACATAAATATGGTGTGATAAAATTATCATTAAGGGTAAACATGGAGAACATAAAACAAACCATAAACATAAGAATTTAATAACATGGACATAATTATTAAATAACAAAATATTGTTTTATGAAATAAATTATGGAAGCACATATGGAACTGATCATAAAGAAAAATTACCATTACAAATTAGCATGGGCATAAATTATAGAATTTTGGAAAACAAATAAGTACATAATATTATTTCCATTGTAGCCAAGGTATTGTTCACTAGACCATCATAATGGTCAAAGTCCATTACTGAACCGATTTTACATGTCCTTCCAGCCATGTAATATTGAACCGGATTTACGTTCATTACATCCCGGTATTACTTATCCAAATTTACATGCAGTTCTAATCATGTATATATCCTGAGATATAAATATTTACCCAATGAGTTAAGGGTATATATAGGTCCCCCCCCATCTCATAAAGAAATCATTTTTATAGGTTCCAAAAAAACCCAAATCATTCATCATAGCTTAACCCAAAAATGAGATTCATAAACATACTTCCATCATAACATAATCCATATAAAATATACCTCCATCATTGACACAATCAAATCTATGTAATAATATTTATATCAACATAACCCTATTTAATGTGCATCTTCATGGATGGAAAATAATATTGATAGAACAATAAAACATAATTCATGAGTAAAATATTATTTTTTCATAAAAAATGTAATCTTTTATCAAAATTCAATTCCATTTTAAAAGAAAAGAATTTAGTTGAATAAAATTTTGAAATCATGTAGATGATGCTTTAGGGAGATAAGGCATTAATAAGACATAAAAATAAATTAATTCCATATATGTTAAAAACATTCTTTTTGTACTCATGCCAGAACATTTTAAAAGTACCTCAAATAAAATAACCAAAAAATATTACATTCATACCATTTAATAAATATGATACAAATGGTAAAATTAAATATATATAATTTTTGGGAAATATAGATAATATTACATATTTAGGAAACATGGATGTGGACGATAAGTATACCATATTAAATACTTACGTAGAAAAAATCTGAGATAAAAATGAGATTGAAAAATTATCCCTTACCTTAGGTCCAATATTCATTGTATATATCCAAAACTCCTTTATAGTGGGATTAAATATATTAATAACTTGTAAAATAAACTTAATAATATTTATGATTTACTTATTACCCGTTCATTTATCTATTCCATGCTAAAGCAGCATTTTGGGTAATAATTGTTTTATTTATCGTAAATGTTTTGAAATGTTATTCCTGATCTTAATACATATATAATGATTGAATTACTTACATAATTAAGAAATTATTTATATATCATACATATTTAGTAAATATATGTTTATAATTAATAGATATGTGAAATGGAATACATTGTTCATGGAGATGGTAGGTTGTACGTATGCATGAGCGTTGTTTCTGTTTCTTTGTTGAATCGAATGGAATCAAGTAAATAACATATATATATATATATATAACTAAATACATTAGAATTACTATGTAACATATTGAATTATAAGTTATTATATAATTATTATTGAATGATTAATGTGGAGAGAGAATCTCTTCGCGTTGTCGAGACAGAAGGTCATACGTACGCACAAGTGTTGATATAATTCACTTAATGGATAAATGGTACAAAATTGGATAGTATATTAATTATTCTGAATTATTATCATGTTATGTTAATTATAATCTCCCATTATAATAATCATTATACCCTTCCAAATTATGTATTGTTGAACAAAAAATTACACCATGACGTTGAGAGGGTTAGCTATACGTACGCATTCATGGTGATATTATTATTCATTTGATGGATAAAAGAGGTATATTGTTTTCCAATAATATAATAAAATATAATAATGTAGAATATAATAGGTATATTACAATATTATTAAAAAAACATAAGAATAAGATGAATAAGAATAAAAGAATTTTGAATGAGGCGATAAAACAATTACCTCTTTTTCGAGTATCTCCTTTTGATTTCCAGAAAATGACTCCCTAGGATGGATTTATGACAAATGCTTAGACCCTAAGTAAAATTGAGGTATGTTGGGAGCATATTTGAGTATATTCTGTGGGATCCGATGTGATTTAATTGTGTGATTAAGTTGGTAGAGATAGTAGCCTTTTATAAGAGGGAGGAAGGGAACTTTAGGAATGTCTTGAAATATTAATTAATTTTAAATTTATTTTCGGATTTTAATGGTCTCATAATCATTTATTTATATAATAAAACAATTATGGTTATAAATCCTCTCAATAAATATAATTTATACAAGTTTTTATTTTATTTTAATCCTCATCATTTTGATTTATCTGTATTTAATATATTTAATTTTATTTTTGGTAATAATATTGTAAGTATTAAATGGTTATATCTATTTAATTTTGTGTTGTAAAATTTACAAAATTATATACATTATGATATTTTAGACCTTACAATTTCCATTTTTAATTATTAATTATTTTAGATTTTTAAATAATTTATTAATATGTTATTTTTATAAAATATAAATATTGTCAATTTTAAAACTATTCATTTATTTGACTTTAAATAAAATCCACACAAAGGATTGATTTTAACATAAATATTTAATAAACTCCAAACATGTAATAGACACCAATACATTTTTTGAAGCACATAAGGATGTTCATATTATATTTCTTTTAATATTTTAAGAAAACATATTGGATATTTCTATTAACAAAATAATTTCTTCATCATTATTATGTCATCATTATTGTTAATTATTTAATCTCTAAAAATTATAAATAATATCAAATGATTTATATAATTTCCATATATTTCTGTAGAATATTTATTTTCGATGTTTTATTGTGTTTATTACTACATTAATGGTATTATACTTACAAGATATATGATAGTAGAATATCATAACATTATTTTTTTTCAATTATAATTATATCACTTTCAGAGAAAAGATAAATTAATTTGGTCAATTCCGACCCTTGGGTTATATTGGTCAAATTTAATTCATCCAATTTTATTTTTTCACGTGGTATTGTAATTATATTATCTTTATCATATATTTTGTTACCCTAATTTACCTTATTTATCAATAACTATGTTAAATAAAAATTATTTTAGTTACTATAAACAATATTCAAAAAAGATAATTAAACTATTAATATAATTTGGACCCACAGATTAAAAATACAGAATCTGATTTTAGAAATTAAAAACAAAAAATTGTATTTATTAATTGTAAATTAATTGATGTTTTCAAAACCGAAAAGTATATTTTTATGAAGTAAAAACTATCAAATGATTCACATGTATTTATGTACAATTTAAATGTAAAATTACATCCAATGATGAAAATTGGAATAAATGATAAAAACATAATAAAAATAAAATTTAAAACCAATTAATATGATAATCTATCTGTATGAAATTTTTTGAAGAAAATGCAGTTTTGAATTAAAATGCAGTATTATTTAATATTCATTAAAATATGAATTACATCATAAAAATTCCAAAAATTATACCAAAGTTAATTTTGATGTCTTGATTAAAAGAATAATATTATTTTTTCGAACAAAATATATAAAAGTGATAACAATTATATTTAAAATGGTTTCACCATCAAAAGGTGGTAGAATTGTTTTTTTATGAAAAATCATTTTTTATCTGAAAAAATGAATTTTTTCATATATAATATATAGACAAAATATAATATGAATTTAAAACATTATAATGAATATATTACATATATTCTTCACTAAAAACTTCCATATTGATGGATTTAATTATTTTAGAGACACACTTATTTCCATTAAAATTGTTTTTAAAGGAAGTTAATACTATTCATACCCACTATTATAATTATTGGGTAATAATATTTAGTAATCACTTAGATGTGGCCTTTCATGAAAATAATTCTATAAAATGTACTTGAAATTGTGTGTAATATAATAAAATAATAGTGTTTTATATACTACAAGATTATACAATGTTGTGTATAGTGCAAGCTAATCATGGGGTAGTGTACAACAATACATCAAGGAAATTAAAAATAATATATCTCATATAAATTTCGGAATTTTATATTATACCGACTTTATATGAATTTAACCCTAAAAATTCATCAGGGTTATAAAATGTTTACTACATCAATGTTTCATTCGTAAAAACTGACATCGTAAAAAGTAATACTAAAGCATCATTTAAAAAAGGAATGTAAACCATAACAGTTCCCAAAGTAAATAATCATTCAGTTTCATCATAAGAAAACATAGGTGGGATGATTAAACATGGATATGGAAGAAAAGAGTTATCCATCAAGTTTTGATGGATTGTGTTAGAGAATAATGATTGGATAATGATAATAACTAGAATGCCACATATCTGTGATAATTTATGGGACCCTCTTATTAATCAGATAAGAAGGTATTAAAATTACAATTTTGGGTTTCAAGATCCGTTCCCCAAATATGAATAATTTTTAATGAGAATAAATACATACTTTATTTTTGTACAATCTCAAAAATTTTCGTGCCTTGATCAATTTCCACTTCATCTCTTATATAAATAAATGATGTTGAATGTGTCATTAATGAAGTGTTAGCAGATCATGCGATAAAATGATAGGTCATTCCATTTATCTCAACAAAAATTTCAGCACATGTAATCAAATATATATAAGTCCACCTATAGTGAGATAATAATCTAATCTAACAAACATAAGATGGATTAAAACTTATAATATCCATAAAAGGATAAAATTAAAATCCATTAAAAAATATAAAACATTTTGAAAGGGGTGAACTAAATTGGCATAACATTTATCTCCCATATATCCTAAATTAGGTATTTTTTGTCACATTCCAAACATATAAATACCGTAATATTTATTTCTCCTGAAACATGGTAATAACATGAATTGTCATAGATCCTTAGGGAAAACATGTATTTTTACAAAATTAACTCTTCCCAAACACCAAAAATACCTAAAATTCTTTATACTCAATCCATGATATCAATTTTTTCTTTATAATATATTATCCCTTAATTATTTTCATATCACGTTCTTTTCAAAAATATTTCAATCACTTTTCATTATTATCAGAACCATATAATTATCGAAAACTAAAATGGAATAATACATAGATATTATAATAATATAAAATATAGTCTATAACACTAATTTGGATTTACATTACATAAACACTAAATCATTCGACCACTTCGTTTTCATACTCATCAACACCAATAGTGATTGGAGGTTATTTTCATTTATCATTGTCCTTAAGAGGTTTTTGACATCGATAATCATCCATAATGCTTATATTAGGTCTTTGGAAAAAATAACACCCCATTTCCTTGCACTTGTAACCCTGATATGTGGGAGGATCATTCTGTAGAGATTTCATTTTATTCCAACTATTGCAGCAATAAATGATAAGTGGCCTTATATCCCACACATTAAACATTTATCGGTCCCCTTAAGACAATTTTCTCCATGGGCCCTTCCATATATTAAGAATAATTAAAATCTAATATTCTTTTCTCCAAAATTTTTATAGTTTCCTCTGAATTATATTCTCATTTTATTATCATAATGAAGAGATAAATGAGATATTACAATATACCATAATGTGTAACGAATTAGAGGATGGTACATACTGAAAAATAAGATCTTGAACTCATCCTAGTATATGGAGTCAATTTTAACGTGTTGCCCCGTATTCTTGATAAATTTTCAAGATAGATTCACTTTACCATACAAGAAATAAATTCCCAACATATAATTGTCATGTTCCTAAAAAAGGAGAATGGAAAATAAATTTTCAATTGTATAAATCCATTTATGTCCTACAAATTGATTTTTTGTTCCATTAAAATATGTGTTTTGTTTCCTTATGAACGATCTAAGATAATGATGTTCCCTCCTAAGGTCACATTCAATCCTAGTCAAAAATATTTTCATAAAAAATATATTCATTATGGGCTCTCCCAAAACATTTGGTTGTTCTGGAGTACAATCATTGTAATCCCCATCATATCCATCATTAACTTGGTTCTTTTGGGTTCTAGCCTTTTTATAAAATCCAGAAATAATAGTGTGAGAGGAAAAAATCCTACTAAGAAAATAAAATCATCCATGGGGAGTACATTCAATCGCTAACATCTTAGGTATAATCTATGGTTATTCATGATTTCCAAAATAATTCGAGGACTATAAATTATAGATAGAGATACCCATAGAGAAATCCCTAGACAGACATCTGATATATCTATAGTGATATCACTAGTGTTTTTCCATCCTAAATTCTATATGTTAACTAAACCATCGATCTGATACCAACTCTAACAACCCATCTTTGATGTACATGGATTTTAAATTTATTTTATGTAATAATCAATAAATTACACAAATATACACCCAAATATTGTATTAGTTTAGTGTCTTTAGAAATATGGAACATAGTTTTATAATATGGTGAACGATCTTAAACATATCCTATATATATCTTCCCTGTTTTTCCTACCTAAAAGCTTTCCTAAAACCTAGGGAATATATAACATAAAAAAGATAAGATAAAATTCTCAATAAGGTTAAATATGGAGAATATAAATCAAACCATAAACATATGAATGAAAAAACATGAATATAATGTTTAAATATAAAATTCTTGAGTCATGAAAGAATTCTTGTTTGTACAAAAGAAATAGATCATATTGGAACATTACCCTGATGAAATTCAATTGGAATAAAAAATTAAATCATATAAAATAAATAAGAAAATAATATGATATATATAGTATCCAAAGCATTTCTTGCAAGACGATCATTGTGTAAAAAAGTCTATTACTAAACCAGGTCAACTTTTTGTTCCAACCATGTATTACTGAACCCAATTTAATTATTGTTCCATCCCTCTATTACTAAACTATATTTACATTCCATTCCATTAATTTAAATATTATGAGATATAAATCATTAACTAGTTCATTTGAGGGAGATGTAGTTCCCACCCATCTCATAATGAAATCATTCTTACATGCGCCACAAAAGGATAAACCATTCATCGTAGAAAAGAAAAAAACGGGTTTCTTATAAAATGATCCACCATCACATAATCCATAAAAAAATCCATCCATAATAAATACAATAAAATCATAGTAATAATGGGAATAGAAACATAACATTATTTAAATATCATAATCATAGATGGAAAATAATTTTGATAAAATACTTAAACTTAATTCTTGAGGAAAATATCTTTTCTTAGTCAAATATTTTTCATTTCTAAAAATGACTTGAATTTTTTAAATAATATAATTATGTTGAAAATAAACATGTAATTGTGTATTGGACACTTCATGGAGATATGTTACTATGAAGAATTAAAAATCCATTCATGTTGTATAAGTTAAAAAACATTCTTCTCATAATCTTACCAGAAAGGCCAGAAAATACCTCAAATCGAATAATGAAAAAAGATTCCATCCATACCATTTAATAAAAATTGACAAACCGTAAAAATGAAAATTTAAAAGTTATTGGAAAATATTAATAATATTAAATAATAAGGATAAATGGATTCAGAAGTTAAAGATACCATTGTAAATACTTATGTATAAAAAATCTCGGATAAAAATGAGGTTTCTAAATAATCCCTTACATTAGGTATGATATGCTTCAATTATATCAAAAACTCGTGTATATTGGGTTTAAACATATTATTAACTTGTAACGTGACTATAATAAAATTTATGATATCATATATGATTTACTTATTACCCATTCATTTATCAATTCAATGCTAATGCAATGTTTTGGGTAATTATTGTTTTATTTATTATACGTGTTTGGACTTGTTAGTCATGATCTTATTACATAGTTCAAGATTTAAATACTTACAAACTATAAAAAATATTTATATATCATATATATTCAGTTTATAAATCTATATTATAAAGATAAATGAAATGGAATACACCGTTCATGGAGATGGTTGGTCGTATGTATGCATGAGCGCTGTTTCTGATTCCTTATTGAACTGAATGAAAGAAATTAATTGAAACATACATATACATAAATAAATTTGAATTATTATGTCATATATTTCATTATTATTTATTATATAATTCTTATTGAATGGTTTACATGGAGAATGACACTCATCGCGTTGTGGAGAAGGTAGTCATACGTACGCACGTGCGACGATATCATTCATTAAATGGTTAAATGGTATGAAATTAAAAGATATATTAATTATAAAGAATAATCATCATGTTATATTCATAATTTTAATCCATTTTACACATCGTTATGTCGATTAAATTTTTTTTATTGTTGAATAAAAAATTACACGACAGCGTGGAGATGGTTAGTTGTACGTATGCACACCCGGTGATATTGATAATCATATGATGGATAAAAGGAAGTATAATGCTATCCCATAATTATAATAGAATCTAATCATGTAGAGTATTATTAATATATTACTTTATCATGGAATAAAAATAATAAGATGTAGTATAAGAAGAAAATTATATTGAAATAGGTGATAAAACAATTACCTCCTTTATGAGTATCTTTTTTTGATTTTCAGAAACTTCTTCCTAGGATGTGCTTGTATAAAATATTTTTCCTCTATGATGATCATAGGGATTTTGGGAGCTTATTTTATCATATTTTGGACGAAAACAATGGATTGATATGTGTTAGTAAGTATGTAGAGTGGTGGCATTTTATAAGAGGGAGGAGGAGCACTTTAGGAATTTCTTGAAATATTAATTTATTATAAGTTTATTTTTGGTTTATAATGATCCAAAACACATTTATATCTAATATAAGATGATGATGGTTAAAAATTCTCTCATCAAATATAATTTATATTTTTTATATTTTATTTCAAAAATTATTATTTTGATTTATCCTTATTTAATATATTTTATTTTAGTTGTGTTAATAATATTATTAATTTTAAATGGTTATAAATATTTACTTATGTGTTGTCAATTGAACATAATTGTATAATTTATAAAGTTTTATGCCTTTTAAATTTCACTTTGTAATTTTTTAATATTGTTTTGACTGTTAAACAATTTAATAAAATTTTATTTTTGTAAAATATCAATAGTATCAATTTTGACACATTTAATTTATTTCACATTAAATAACATCCACACAGAAGATAACATCCAATGCAAATATTTAATACACTCCTAAAATTTCATAGTCACCTACAAAATTTTTGGATCACATTAAGTAATTCAAATTATATTTCTTTTAATATTTTTAAAAAATTTATATGATATATCTAATAATAAAATAATTTCTACATCACTATAGTGTCATCATTATTGGGAATTATATAATATTTAAAAATTATAAATAAATTATCATGAAGTAGATAATTTTCTCATATTTTTTGATACTATTTATGTTTGATGACTTATCAAGTTTATCTCTCCATGGTAATTATAATACTTATAAGATATATAAGAGTGACATGTTGTCACAATATTTTTTAAATTATAATTATATCAATTTAATGAAAAAAGACAATTAAATAATGAAATTTCGAACCTTGGGTAATATTTGTCGAATTTAATTCATCCAATAGTATTTTGGAAGGTGTTAGGGCAAATTTGTTATCTTCATTATATTGTTTTTACCCAAATTTATCCGACTTACCTTTAACCGTGGGAAAAACATTAATGTAGTTACAATTAAAATAATATAAGTAATATATTAATATAATTTGGATCCAATGGTTACAAATATGGAATCCATTTTTCAAAATTATAAACACATATTATTGGTTAATTAATTTAAAATTAATTTTCTTTTTCAAAACCAGAATATGGTATTTTAAGAAGTAAAAACAATCAAATGATTGACATGTGTTCTGAACAAATTTAAATTGGAAATTACATCCAATGACCTAAATTGGATTAAATGATAAATAAATAATACTATTAAACTTTAAAATATTTAAAAATAAAATCTATCTATATAAATAAATTAGACGAAATAGTAGTTTGGAAATAAAATGCAGTATTTTTCACAATTAAGAAAAATATGAATTTTATCTGAAAAATACCAACAAATATTCCAATATAAATTTTTATGTACCACTACTAAATAATAAGTTTATATTTTTAAATATAATTTAAAAAATTGTTAATAACTAGATTTGAAATTGGTGCTCCATCAAAATGAGGGAAAACGTATTTTGTTTTGAAAATTACTTCTTTTTTCCAAAAGAATTAATTTCTTCTTATATCATCTCTAGAAAACATATAATATGAATTTAAAACAATACATTGAATATATTACATATATATTTCACTAATAGAATCAATAAAGAGTGATTTTATTATTTGATAGAGTCACTTATTTTAATTTTAATTATTTTTAAAAGGAAGTTAATATTATTCATAGGCACTATTATAATGATTGAGTTATAATATTTAGTTATCTCATATGAAAAATCTTGAATGAAATTAATTATATTGAAAAAATTAAAATTGTGTGAAACACTAGACATAAATAGTGTTGCACATACTGAAAGCTAATACAGAGTTGTGTATAGAGAAATCTCATCTTAGTGTAGCATACAACACAAGACATCAATGAAATTAAAAAGAACCTATCTGATAAAATCCCAGTTTTCTATAGCTCTGAATTGAATATAAAAATCAAGTTAAGTGAATGAATAGTTTGTCTTAATTAGTATTGGCGATCATAAATTTCAATTGTTAATGAACCCGCATTGTGAAATCATCAATATAAACCCCTCCCCAGTTAATGATACAATAGAAATTGTGAAGATGCTAATGAATATGAGCTACATGGAATATGTTTTGAATATATTCCAGTTATTTTTGATGTTACATCTAATAATACACCTTCCGAACTTATTCAAACTATGTGAATGTCCAAAATAATTGTGGAGATAGTAACACCAGATGATTTTTAATGAACATTGTGGTTAACAATGTACACAACGGAAAAAACTAATTTTAAAAACCCACAAAAAAATATAATGTCATTAACTCGTATCCATTTAATTGGTTGTTCTGATAGTATTAATTAAATTTTGAAATACATCAAAAATAACATCACAATACTAATCCATTAATAAAATCTTATGAAATAGTTAATCAATTTACAATATGGTAATTTTATGATTCGAGATTAATTTTTCTTGAATAAATTTTCTTGATTTTTTTTTAAATAATATTAATTTTATTTTTGGGATCCTATATAAAGAATATTTTATAAAAATAATATAATTTTCTGAAATTATCATATCAAAATTATCAATGGGTTAAAATATAAAATTTATATGTAATGATATAATTTTAATTTTATAATTATAAAAAAGGATTTGTATTGATAATATATATATATATATATATATATATATATTTAATTGATTTATAATAGTCAATTTTATTTATAAATGATTTAAATATATAACAAGTTCACCTATATTATTAATCTGACAGTTAAGTTCATTCAATTCTATTTAATTATTGAATTATGTTTAAATACAATTTTTATTCTGATAAAATTATTTTTCTTAAAAGTGACTTCTTGTTGAGTATGGAATCTTGATCTCAGAATAATTTATAAAAAATAATAAAACCGATCCCTTAAAAATGGATTTCAATTTTTTAACAAGGGTTTTCAAAATATCTAAATATATTAATATTATATTCGTTCAATATGAATAATAATAATCAAATACTTTATCACCTTAGAAAATGTTAAATCTGGTTAATAAAGGTCAACCCAATGTGATAAGGTCCTTGTATTTTATATTAACTCATTTTTGTGGAATTTAAATATTCCACTATCACTATAGGATTTATGTTCATTTTATAGTGGACACATGTCCCTAAATGTGACCAATTAAATTATTAAATCAATGAAACACGTATAGTTTCACCCTAATGGATTTTAATATCAATTATGCATCCAAATAGGGATAAATAAGTTGTGAAATAATTTCAAAGGATATTTTGATCATTAAGAAATAATTATTATTATGGTAATTTATTTCTAATTTTTAGGAACTAATAAATTATCCTAAATGCTTACACAATTCATATGAATTATTTATTCAATTAATGAAAAAATAATATAACTAATATAAAAATATTAAATTTTATATAGTTTTAATGAATTAATTTTTCTAATTTTTTTTCTAAATATAGATGATATGATATAGAATTGTTATATTTTAATATTAGAATTCACCAATTTTGTTTATATATTTTTAATCTAATGAATGGAATAGTTTTCCAATTGATAGTAATGATATATTATAATAAATAAAACGTTATTAAATGATTTAATGTTTATATATATCATATATTCATCCAAAATAATGATATATTGTATTCCAATTCTTATATGAATATTTTATGGTTTTCTCATTTATCTGATTTTTCCTTTTAATTGTAATAATGATTCATGGAGGTTAAAAGTAATATATAATGGTGAAAAAACAAATAAAAATTAAAAAATTTATTTGATGTGATTATTAAAAAAACACAATCATCCTATATTCCAATTATATCTATTTTTTGTAATTTAGTAATAAAAATAATTTATACTAAATTAATACATCAAGAAATTACCTGACAGCCCCGCGCCACAATTATGAACTGAATCCACTATATTATTTACTTTACAAAAAAATCAACACCATTTCATAGAATAATCATTATAATTACTCTTCTAAAATTCAATATCAATGTTATCTTTGTTCATTTCATCCTAGATGTTTAATCCTAGGACCCATAGAATGATATATAAAGGATGTATTTAATAGAATTTTTAATCTTATTTATCCCCTATTTATGATCTATTTCACATCTACATAAAATTAATGGGTTAAAACAATCATAAAATAATAAAAGTAGTCTCATAAAAATCTTGAGATCTTATTATTATTGCCGGTTATTATACACTATCTTTTTTCATACTATGAAAAGAGAATACATCACTCGTGCATACGTAAGACATACCCTTTTAATGTAGAAATGTAATTCATTTTTCATCACCACATTACATGGATTTTTTTAATGATGAAAACAATCTGAATATATTATATTTACATCATAAAAATGACTCTTTAACTATAATGAAATATCTAAATGTTTACATCAAATCTATTCAAAATTAATAACACCGACCATGCATATGTGTTGTCTACCACCTCCATAGAGAAATGTGATTTGATTTTTTACATTTTAGTTGGATGGTAATAAAGATATATTTAATGAATATTTAATATATATATAATATAATATCGATTAATTAATGTTGAATTTATGTTTACATATCATTCATTTAATCTATTGGAATGTGAAAACATTTTTTACGAATATATATTGATACCAACTCAATGAAATGTGAAAATTATTTTTCCATATTTATGTAATATTAATTACAGTAAATAAATATATAATTAATATATATATTATTTATATCAATTTTTAAATTATAGATAATACGAAAAAATAATATAAAATAAATGATCGATATTATTAAACTATAACATACATGAAAAAGATATTTTTACTTCTAACAGTGATTTTAATAATAAATTGTCAATAAAAGGGTTATAAAATATTATAACTCAATAATATTTTGTATGATTTATATGAGTAAGTTTTGAGAAGATATTTATAATAAATATTTATTTATAATATTGGATGTTTTAATATATATAATGGAAATCAAACATGAGGTAATTTTTTATAAGCTTACTTTTCTTTATTGAAGACTTATTCCATATTCACACCATATTTATTTTTTTTGTGTATATAACTCTCCATTGATATCATATATCATGGATGTATTTAAATTCATATAATTTAATATTTCATTTGATTTTATTTATTTGATGGGGGTTTTGATTAAAATGTTACCAAAGAGGTATGGGCTTATTTCACAGTATCATCATTATTCGATATTGATTATGTGTATGTCAAAAAAAGTGGAATTGATTCATATTTCTATATTAAACCCAATATTTTATTTTCTAATTTAGTTACTCATTTTAATTTCTTGTAATATTTCAAATTTAATGTCTTGTGTATATAAAATTATTGAGTGAATGTATTTAAGGAATCATTTCCTTGTTTATGTCACGGGGTTAAAAACTATTTTATTCAATGAAAAATTTTCCAAAAAAAATTATAGCAATGTATCCAATAATAAAAAATTATATACCAATGAAATTTTAACCCAATTTGATTTAAAAATTAAATATTTTTTCAAATGAATCATCATATAATTTTTCTAATGGAGGAACATTTGACCTTTTTACAATGTTGTGAAAAAATATTTCTAACTTATACAACATTTTTTGAATTTTTATCCATAATAACAACTCATTGCATTGAATCATCCCTTAAAATTAGTATGATTATTTTCGTTAATATTTACTTACTAATACTCAAAAAAATTTTTTTCATTGTTTGTTATATTCATTTTGAATTGGGTATTTTCATCACGAATATTTTAATGGAATTTTATGATAGTTTATTAAACAATAAAAAACATCATTTTATTTATGATTCAATGGATATATGTTGTAATGATACCATAAATATTATTTATTATGTGTTTTATTATAGTTTTTCATGGGATAAACTTTTTTTATACCATTCATCAAATTACTCTAGAATTTTGATGATTAAAATTATTGATTAGGAAAAGTATTAACATTTTACATTACATTGTTCTTCAATATGAATATTTATATATATTATGTTTCAACCCATTTATTTGAATAATGCATTGGAATTATTATATGATTGGAAGGGCCCACTAAAACCCCTTGAAGAATTGGTACGTTTATGGAGAAAAACAATCCTAAGGATTTTGAATAAGAGTCATCCATTTATGTAAGAAGCCTTGGAACAAGTCCTTGAGGGTATGATTTAGATTTCCTCAAATAAAGAATCAATGGTCACTAAAATATATCTCAAACTATGCATTACATAATTATTAATTATGATATTGATTCCCATGAGTTCTTTTTAATAGTTTTTTATCCAAGGTTATGTTTCAATCTCATGTGATTAGTTATATGGAATTATATGATCACCATTTACTCATCCTATATTATATATTTTTATAAATCTGTTGATAAAATGGATTTTTAGTCATTTTCCTTTCAATATTTAGTATGCCTTAAAAACATGTGATTAATTTTACTGTATGATGCACTTAATGAGAAGCTAATCTCGAACTTATTTTGATTCCATTTCCTAGTAAATGAAGAAGGAATAATTGAATGTGGTTAATGATGAAGAATATTTAAATTCAATCTATTATGTATCTTTTATTTTCATATAGAACGTGAGAATAAAGTATGTATCTAGTATTCTAAGAATAATAATCTATCCAGTCTATTTGGATGTTATTACTTTTATCTTGTTATAATGTAAAAATGTAACTACCGACACTCGGCTAGTAGAGTCGTGGAATTGATGGGTTATATATGTTAAATATTAGTAGAAACATTGGGAACTAGATTTAGGATAACATTGAATGTAAAATAACACCATTTGATATACTTTGATTACATTCCCTATTGTATATATGTTAATGATTTTGAAGAGAATGGTTTATGATTTTTAGGCACTATCCCTACTATATATGCCAAAGGATGGTAAAAAGTCAAATGGAATAGATAAATTTTTTTATTTTTTTATGTGATGTGTTTCTAAGATGATTTAGAGTATTTTGGAGAATATTAATACAATTCAACACTGTATTTTAATTTGTGTTATAGTGAATTGGTATTTTTTTTGGAATGTTATTTTCTATAAAGATACACATAAAGTTATTGATGACCACTAGAGATTATATGATCATTGATGTTGAGGTAACAATGGTTTATTAAAATTTGGCAACTTTTTTTAATCATTTTAATTTACAAGGTATTAAAATGACATTTTATGATTTCTATTATTTTTAGTGTGTTCATCATATCATTTTTAATTCTATATGAATAATATAAATATTCATTTCAATGAAGGAAAACCCGTATTTTGGAAGAAAAATATCCATATATGAGAAGGATAATGTGTTTGAACCATCAATTTGGGATATATTTTGTATTAATAACGTATTATTTTTTGTGATGTAAAATCAATGGTATGAGAAACCCATTGAAGTCAAAACCATCATTAATGTTGGTGTTAATAAGGATATTTGAGAAATAATGTCATTTATTTAACAAATGATTTATGATAAACCTGTCTTTTTGTAATTTAATTTTGAAAACTAAAGAGGTATTTCATAAAATGAAGGATTGTATTTTTCTATTATTATATTAATTTTTTGTAACTATTTCATCTTTTGAATATGTAAAAATACAAGTGGAATAGATTTGCATCCTTCTATGGATTATTTTAGAGTACTCTCAATTTTTTCTTTTTAAACTTTTTTCTCTTTTTATGTTCACAATGTGTATGGTTAAAAGACAGGAGAGTTCATAGATGGTTAGATATGTTTTTGGGGTGAATAGGGGATGTGCATAGGTTTCAAACAATTTTCCTATACTATGTGGAAATCCTAGGAGAAACCATGTGAAATAGCCCTTTTTTGGAAGAATATTTGGCATAGTTTTCACACGGTAAGGGAGACTATGTGAGGACGTTGTGAAAGGGTTTCTATAATGTAATAGGTAACATGCAGTTACTAAAACGATTGTTTAAATGTGAGGTGAGTCTAATATTGATCTTAACTACTGGGATCTCAATCATTTTTCGTCTAACTAACTCATTTTTTCTCCTAGATAGCCCTGACTCGGGATATAACTTATCTGAAAGGAAGAGAAGGTCCTCACATCAATCCAGATGCAATATGAAGACTTCCATTAGTGATTTTAATTGGGATTCTTGAGGTTTGTTATTTTTCTTCATTATTCTTGATCGGTTTCTTAGATCTACTAAGATCTACTTCTACTCTTCTATTGGTTTCATAGATATACATCCTTTATGGTTAAATATATAATATTGAATATAAAATGTGATATTATTTTTTCTTTTTTATTATAGGAGAATATATCTATGGATATTTGAAGGAGATCAACATGATCTTCCAAATCAATCTTCATCCTTGTTCTTTTTTTGTCATAACGTTTGATTTAATTGGAATCACTATTGAATCAACTATGTAGAACTCAATGGAATGGTTTCAAATTTATTTAATTGTGTGGCATTGATTGTGAATTGGCATATTTATGATGTTATAAACACTCTATGGAGATCATTGTGGAAAATATGGGAAGTTGGTTCTTTGGATTAATTTATTTTATTCTTGATTTTAAATTGTGGATTTTGCAATTGGATTTGTTTCTAATAATGGTGAATGGATTCATGAAAAAGGATTTCAACAAAAGGGATGAATTTATTGAATTGGAAAGGGTGATTGGAATTGGTTTTTTTAGATGGGTTTAAATAAAATATTGATTTTATTGAAATGGTATGAAATGGATAATTTAATTTGTTTTGGCATAATAGTTGTGTGTGTACATCACATTTATAAGTATTGTTTAGAATATGACCTTTTACATGGGGAAAGTTGTGTAATGGAATATGGGGTATAATTATTGTGTGACAACATGGTATACAGATTAGACACCACAGATTAGTATGGAAATACCATAATGAATTATAGATGGTGACATGTGTAAATAGTTGGAATGGAATTTTTATGAAAAAACAATAATGATAAATGATTTTAAGTTATTGTTCGGTATTTTTTCCTTAATTTTTTCGTGCTGGAAAATGTGTGGGGATAATAGTTTATTAAATTTGGTTATAAATGGTATTGGAACAAGTTTATTTTACGTTATAATATTTTATGGTAATTATTTTATAGAAACTATTTTATATAAATATTTTTTACAATTATATCCTATTGATGAGAGTTGAGAATTCATTGGAGAAAATGTACTTAGATTTATATTCACCCCTTCATTGGAACATTGGTGATTTTTCAGATTCTATCTTCCTGGACATGGGGAAAGGTAATATATCAAACGTATATAGAACCACCTCTTGATACATGGACTATTTATGGATATTAGAGCTTAGAGATTGTGGAGCATAAAGTCTTGAGGACTTCTTTGTGGTTTCAATATTTTTTCTATTTACATTGATAGTTACTTGGTCATCTGATTTTTCACACATTGTAGGGGATTTTAATGAATGGATTGATTGAGTTTTATATCATTTTTTCTTAAATCTTATAGTTATATGTTTGGTTATGGTTTTTTTAGTTAATGGTTTTGTTCATAAAGTGAATAATGTCCCCCAATTGAATATGAACAACTTCTTAATTTATTTATATCCATTGATATCTTGGTTATTTCAAAAAAATCATAGTATTGGTTTATTTTATTATCTATCTAATGATAATAGGAGGTTCATTACAAATTGTATCAGTTTTTTTGATCAAAATGTTTCTTTGAGATGCATGGCATCATCTTGTTTCTTACCTTGTGTAACTAGTAGTCCTTAGTTTTTCTTGGTCTTATTGTTTAGGGTGGTTCTTGTTTACTCTTTTGTTTATTTTCATAGAAAGTAGTAGTATTATTAGGGATTAAAATGTAGAGAAAAAAATACATAAAAAAACTTTTGTATATGTAACTTCAATTTACATGTGTGTTGGGTAAATATGTGTTTTCGAGATACTTGTAAGATATTGTTATATAATTTTCATGGGTTTAGTAAATGGGGAGAGAGTGAAATGAATTGTAGAGGAATGATTTCCCAATAGGACATAAGTATCCAGAGAGTGAGACTTATATATTTTGTTGCCTTTTTAGAATTTAGATCCTGGTAAATGTCATCGAAACAAACTGGAGGAAGGTGTAGAGAAATTCATTATACCTTAGCCACATGTGTACCAAGAGCTACTTCTAAGTATCATCCATTAATTCCAAGATATGAATACATAGAAGTGGAGGAATAATCCAAGGAATATTGATCATTTTATAATTTTCATGAACCATAATCCACCAACATTCTGGGGTGATTCTAAACATGAAATGGTGGAGGTTTGGATGAAGAGAATGAATCATATCTTTGATTTCATCAGTACACCAATAGAGATGGATTCCAAGCATTAAACCTATATACTCATGGATATCACATGCTAGTAGTGGGATTTAAAAGTGAAGGATAAACTTGATCACAATCTTAGTTGGGAGGATTTTGAGGAATTTTTAAATAAACAATTCTATCCTCACACATTGAGGATCCATAGAACAACAAAAATATTCACCCAAAAGAATGAAGATCACTCAATCATAGAATATGTGGATAATTTCAGGCATTTAGTAAAATTTTCACTAGAACTTCTTGCTGTTGAATCCTTGAAGGCATGTATATTTGAAACAGGGATAAGGTAGGAGGTTCTCTCAATGATTGTGGTGATTTATATGATGGATTATATAGAGATACTTAATAGAGTGATAGTGTTTGATGATTGTATATCAGGATCTATGGGAGGATGAAGTATGATGATACCTAGAGGAAATGGTGGGAACTCTATTGTTGGGAGAAACCTGAATAGGGACACTAATTTCCATGGTGGGAGTTGAACACAAAACCAAACCACTTGATCATTGAAACATCCTCCACAACCGAATAGAAAAGTTGGATGTTTCAATGTGGTTCCATTGACCACAAGAAATGAGAGTGTACACCACGACCAAGAGCACTAAATAATTTCTAAAATATGGGACATTTTAATCAATATTTTCGATGTGTGTTTTGGTTAGGTCCTTGACACACTTATCACATGTCATAGGAATCATTTGATTTTAAATAATATAGACAATAGAATCTATCTAGTAAACAGAGTAGAGCTAGCCCCAAAGATTCTAGGAACACCTTGAATCGTCAACAATGTCCCTCTAATCAATTAAACAAGTAGCAGAGTTTAGTGATAATGTAATTATATCGAGTTGTGTATATGATTATAGTTGTTCAGAATATACCATCTATGGTGACAAGTATGTTTTTATTGATTTATACACTTATGGAAGGGCTATTTTATATTAGTGCTTCTTACTCCTTCATTCCATTTTGTTGTTAATATTTTATATGTTTGAAACATTATATGATGCACTCTATGATAAAGCCTGAAACTCTTCTCGAGGAAATAGAATGTAGATCCTACCTATGTTGATCATGTTCTATAAGTGTTTATGGGGTTGAGATGAAATGAGACTTCTATATGTAAGATATGGATGTAGATGATGTAATCTGAGGTATGGATTGGTTAATAATGTTCAAAGATCACATCAACTATTATAGCATAACAGTTCATTTCACAATTGAGGATGGCACCAAATATCTCTTCAGCAGACAACGAATTGTGAATATATGTGAAATAAGATGGTTTTCACTAGTGGTGGGCATGATATCATACCATTTGGAGATGTTGAATTTGGAATCAGTATAAGGGATTGAAGATAACATTTTCCGAGAAATTTATTATCAATTTCTCGATGTCGTTCCAAAAAACATATCCGAGTTACCCCATATAAGTGAAGTGGAGTTTATAATTATCTAATTCTGGGGACTAGTTCTATTTCCCTTATGTCTTATAAGATAACATAAAAAAAGATAATGAAACTGGAAGAGAAAATAGAGGAGCTGGAAATAAATGGTTTCATTCAGCCATGTATGTATCCATGGGAACCACCAGGCATGTTTATAAATAATGTATATGGAACAATTCCACTATGAATTGATTATAATAAGCTTAACTAAGTTACAAAAATGACCAAATATCCACCTCCATGCATTGATGATCTTTTCGATCAATTTATGGGATCCTAGTGGTTATATAAAATTTAAACGCAGCCAAGATATCATTAATTAAGAGTTCAAAAAGAAGATATTACAGAAATAACATTTAGAAGTAGATATAGACATAACTAATATATAGTAAATAATTTTTCTCTCATGGATTCACTAGCTGACTTTATCGAATTGATGAATAGAATATTTCAGATATATGTAGATTTTTTTTGTTTATGGATGTTATATTGGGGTATTCAAAGACAAAGTATGATCTGGAGGAACACTTTGTGATAGTTTTAGAAATATTGGGAGACCATAATTTGTATGAAAAAATCACAATATGTGATTATTGGATATGAGAGGTACACATTTTTGGAAATATAATTTCTAAAAAGGAGTTTTAGTGGATCCTAAACAGATAGAGGTTATTCTCTCTTGGAAACCCCAAAAGAATGTTTTTGAGATACGATGTTTTCTTAGTCTAACTAGTTATTACCAACTCTTTAAATGTGACTTATCATGACTAGCATCTCCAATGATAGCATTGGAAAATAATAATTTTCCATTCCAATATACATAGTAATTACTGAAGCCTTTTATTGAGATACATGTTTGTCTTACATCAGAACCTATCTTGATTTTTTTGGAATCGGGACATGGGTACATGGTGTACTGTGATGGTTTGGGATCGAGTTTGGGATGTATTCTCTTGAAAACTGACCATGTGGTTTCATAAGGTTGATGTTAGTAGATAGTTCATGAAATAATTACCCAACACACAATTGGATATCAATTGTTGTTGTCTAGTCCTTGATGACTTGCATCATTATCTCTTTGGTGATAAATTTAATGTGATCAGGGACAAAAAAATCATGGAACATATTTTCTCACAACTGAATATGAATATGAGGAAAAGTGGATGGTTGGAGTTTCTCCAAATGATTTATGTTGACTTAATGTATACATAAGGAGAAGTTAATTCAATGGCCGAAGAATTAAGCATCAATTCATATGCATAGATAGAAATGTATCTTTAGATGAGTGGTAGTTAATGTCATTACTTGATGACATGCATATGTAATATGATGACCAAGGTGGTGTTGTGGGTTTCCTTTCAGTCTCTATGGTTATTTAGTTGGTAATGATTCTCAAAAAGGAATATATATCTGATGTGTAATTCCTAGTTATTAGTTAAAATCTCTGTGGTGGTGAGAACATTGAGGGATGGAAGCATGATGGGAGTTCGTTTTTGTGGCTCATGGATCAGACGGTTGTACCTTAGGATTTTCAGAAGAAAATTATTCATGATTTCCACCATTCGTGATAGAAAGTATATCTAGGAATACATTAGATATAAAAGTCGTTGTAGGCACAGTTTTTGCGGAATGGAACGAAAAGGAATGTGGGTGAATTTGTTTCAAATTTCGTAACATGTAATCATGTAATGGGAATGAATTAGTGACCATCAGGTCTATTTTATTCTTTACCAATTCTAGTGTGGAAATGAGAGTATATAACAATGGATTTTTATTGGTCTATTAAGAATGATTTGGAAACATAATGGTGTGTGGGTGATAATAGAACTTCTCAAAAAGATGTCTCATTTCATCCTTATTCGTGAAACTCATATGGGTGAGAATCTTTCTAAAATCTATTTTTAAGAAGTGGTAAATAGACATGTAAAACTAGGATTAATCATCTTAGTGAGAGATCTAAGGTTAACATCTCATTTCTATAAATCCTTATAGAAATACCATTGAACCCAGGTCACTTTGAGTATGGTGTATCATCCGGAAATGGATACGAAATATGAAAGGGTGATACAAAAATAGGAATACATTTTATGGTCTTGGGTAATTTATATTGGTGCCTCCATGGAGGAGCATATACCCATAGTGGAGTTCTCATATAAAAACAGTTTTCTGGCCTTGATACAGATGGGTCCTTTTAAATTATTGTATGGGTGTCCTTGTCTTTCATCACTATGTTGCGTAGAATCGTGTGATACGTCATTATTTGGTAGGAGCCCTATCAATGAATTGAAAGAAAAGATTCATATGATTATAATGATACGGGATATAGCTTTGATTCATTAAAAATTGTATGTAGATCAACACCGAAGACCATTTTCATTAACAGTGAGTGATCGTGTGTTCTTGAGGGTCTCCCCAAGGTGTAGAAATCATCATTTTTGGAATCATGGAAGGTTAATCCCTCCTTATATTGGACCTTTTGAAATACTATAGTGGGTTGTAGAGGTGGGATATTGGTTGTAATTTCCACCATGGTTCAGTTCGGGGAACAATGTGTTTTATGTATCTCAGTGGAAAAAGTATCATCTTAATCCTAACCATTTCATGAGATGGGATCACATTGAGAAAGAGTTGGATGCTTCATTGGTACATATACTATTACAGATTGTGGACATTCTTGATAATGTATTTCCCGGGAAAAAATCAGTCTAGTGTTGGTTTTATAGAAACATGGTTAGATTTAGGAAGAGGCTTGTTAGTGTGAGAATGAAATGATTGACCAACGGTTCTAATTCTTTTAGGGATCTGATTGATTTCAACATTCTGAGGACAGAAAGTCAAATGGTGGAGTGAATGTTGTACTACTATTTAATGTCATGTAACCCCAACAATAAGATTTTTATTTTTATATCATTTAAGGATGACATATGGGGGAGTTGGGTAATCTGTAGATATGTTTTTTTGAAAAATGGGATGTTCACTTGTTACACATGGTTAGTCAAAACCAGGAAGAAATCATTTATGAAACTGTATGTAGTGACAGTTTTGAGGCAGTAGCTTTGGCAAGGTGGGAAAACTGTCAGAGAGACCATGTGAGGAATCTATGAAAGGGTTTCCTTAATGCAGTAGCTAAATTATAGTTAGTGTATGATTTTTTTAACTATGTAGTATTATCATGCATAAGGTCAAATCTATATCCTAAAAAATTAGATGTTACTTGTTTTGCCTCTACCTCCACCATTTCTTCTCCATGGAAGCCCTAACATAGGATTTTGTTTCTACTACAGATAGAAAATGTTCTCACATTGATTTGGAGGCAATATAAATGCATTCCATGGTGATTTGAAGTCTGATTCATGAGGTATGTGATAGTTCTTCGTTGTTCATGATAGATTAATTGGATCTACATACCTTAACATCTCATATACTATTCATTTCCTAAATCTATATCCTCTATGGGAAGATCTCAGATACCTAATGATAAATTTGATACGATTTGTCCTGGTTGTTGTTAGGGGATGTTATGTGAGGTGATATTATGGTGAATCAACCCGATTTTCTTGAGCATTCATCATTTGTTGTCGTTTTTCATCAAAATATTTGAGGTAGGTGGCATCACTCTCGACTCATATTATTAAACACAATTAAAATGGTCTAAAATTTATTTCATTAGGAGGATTTAATTGTGAATTGGATACGTTATGATTCATATAAATCCTCATTAGTGATGGTTTGGGTAAATATGTAAAATTGGTGATTTTGATTAAAGGGTTTGAATCCTGATATTGTAATGTGGATTCTAAAATGAGATCTATCTAGAATAATGGTGAATGGAGTTGATAAAAATGATATCTAAAAAATGAATTAATATATTTAAATGTAATGGGTGATTTTAATTGTTGTGTTTAAATGGGTCTCAACAAAATAACAATTTTATTGAAATGGTTTGAAATAAATTTCTGAAATGGTTTTGGCATAATAGTGTTGTCTGTTGATCACATTTACATATCATGGTTAGAATAATACCATGTTTTTCAGTGCCAAAAGTGCAATGAAACATTGGGTATAATTATAATGTCATAACATAGATTATCGTCAATATACTTTTCATGAGTATGGAACTCTCATAACTAATCATACATGGTTAAATGTGTAAATAATTGGAATGGAATGGTTATGCCAAAACATGAATGAGAAATTTTTTGAGTAAATTTTATGGTTTTTTCTGGAATTAGGACATGCTAGAAAATGGTTGAACATTGAACATGGTTAAAGTTGGTTAAAATAGTTTTCAAACTAATTTATATTATGTTATAATCTTTTTTGGGAAAATATTTTATATAAACTATGTTATAAAAAAATTTCTCACCATTCTATCCTAGTGACATGAGTAGGTATTTCATTGGGTAGAAACAACTGATTTTTTACACTGACCCCTAATTTAGAATGTTGGTTCTTTTTTAGAATCTCTCTTCTGGAACATTGGAAAAAGGTAATGTATCACACATATTTAGCTCCACCTCGTTATACATGGAATATTTGGTGATATTGGAGCTTGGAGCCTGTAGAGAATGGAATATTGTTGTTCTCTTTTATTATACAGTTGCATTTCTACTATTTTAATTTATTGTTTCTTGGTATTCCATTGTTGAAAACATTGGAGTGGTTTGATATGAATGGAATGGTTGAGTTTTCATTCATTTCATCACACATTATATAGTGAGTTGTTTGTTTTTTGTTTGTTGAGTTAATGGGTTTTTTTCATAAATGGGAAATTTCCCCCACTTTCATTTGAATTCCTTGAGCATTTATTTATATCATTTTTCATCTTGGTGATGTCTCTTAAGGCTTAGTATTGATTCATTATATTCTCAAGACAATGAGAATACGATGGAAATTAAATATTTTATTCTGAATTAATTAATTTTAATGTATCTATCATTAAAAATAATCATAAATACAAATAATTTCTTGAAATCGATGATATTGTTGTAAAAAAAGTATCGAGGGAAGAAATTATAAGTGAATTTACTTATAGTTCCATATTTCCTTAGTCTATATTGTAAGGGTATTGTTCAACCATAGGAAAATGATCAAGAACAAAAATTTTATACGAATTCCTTCCTCTTTTTGGGGTCTTTAACATTCTCATGATCATTAAATGTTATATGATCAATGATATTTATCACCCCAATCATTAGTTGCAAATTTTGATTTTCTTAATTGTCCAAATTTTCACATATTTCTAATGATCTCAAATTTCAAAACCATTATTCATGTTAACCTTCATATTTATTTTTCCCTCTTTCAAGAGGATTCATTAATAAACCTTTTTTATATAGGATTTAGAAAAAAAAATAAAATAAAAACTCTTGATTTGCGGGAAAAATGTAAGATTGCGGGGGGGGGGGGGAATATTACTGAGTGTAGAATGTAACATCCTATGATTTTAAAAGGAAAAAATGATTTATAACATACAAAGGATGCAACACCATGTCTTAATAGACCACAATAAAAATTTAAAATATCATTATCTCCTAGACAAATAAATTGATGATATAAATAGTACTAATAATGATATTAAATATATATATTACACCCACTCCATATAAATTCATTGATAATGATAAGGATTTAAGTACTCAATTATCGGTAAGGATATATTATGCTTGAGATATATATTTTCTTTAAACATTAATTATAATTCATTTTCATAAAAAATATTATAATAAATTTTTATGACATAAATAAATTATATTTTAAAAAGTATTATAATTTTCTATAATTTCAATTATAAAATAAATCTATTTAAAATTTTAAAATTTATATTAAAAGATAAAATTTTCAGCGAATAGTGAAAAATACCGATTTTTTTTAAACTATATTTTTAGTTCAATGATTTATTAAAAAAAATTTATTTAAATATTTCTAAAACTAGAATTAGACATATTATAGTTTCATTAACTAATTTAAATTAGTTAAAGATTTTTATAATTGAATTATGTCAAAATTAATTTTTTAACAAAAAAGAAAATTCATTGAAAAACTACATTTCGTTGTATTTTTTGTTTTTATTTTATAACAATTAATTCGACATATATGAATTTCACATCCAAAAATAGATCCCATATTTCTAATAACGTTTTTTATTTTTTGGTAAATATGACACATTTATTTCTAGAAAATATATATTGAAACTGTATTAAAATCAATCATATTGCAAAAGGTTAATCATACTAAATCTAGTATAATAATCTAGGGTAAAGTCATAATATTTCATTTTAGTTATTATTAGATTATTATAATTAAAACCTTATACACTAAAGTTGAAAATGGATTTTATTAATTCATATTTATCCATGTAAATGAGTAATATAATATATAAATTAGAGAAAGTTGCAAAATTTCCCAATTAATGTTTTAAATAACTCTTATCAGTCCACATAAAGAAATAAAAATGCTGTGAATGATTATCATTGAATAATTTGATAATTATAAACCAATTTTCATGATATGAAAAAATAATTATGTATTTAACAATTACTCTTAAATATTAAACAATGCCAAAATGATATTTATTTTATTAATGAAAAAAAAGATATAAAAATATTACCAGTGACATAATATAAATGAGTTAATTTATAAGAGGAATTATATAATCTATAAGACATTTGATTATACTTTTAAATAATTATAATCTAATTCCCCCTTTTTATTATTAATTTATGTAATATAAAATGAATAATGTTAAAAATGACATTAAAATTATTTTATAATATCTATTATTTTATTAAATGATATAATGGTGATAAACACACATTATTCCAAAAAAAATTGATAAAAAATTTAATATAAAAAAGTTCAATTAATTTTAATTTTGAGACGTTATAAATATATTCTTAACAATTAATCTATATAAATAATTAATATTATAGTAATTTTCAACAAGAGTGATAGTGTTTAAAACTAAAATATATGGTTGAAAAAATACACTATACATATATAAATATTATTTATTTGTGTATTGAATCATATAATAATCTTTTATTATTTTTATTTAAATTTTATGATAATTTTTTCATGAAAATTTTTTTTAGATAAATTAATAATTGATGAATTTAAATGAATGAAATTCTCCTCAATTATAAAATTGTAGCTCAAAATTCTCTAAATTATAGAAATTAGAGCCATATATCTAGAAAAAATACAAACATCACTAATAAAAATATTCATACCCACGTTCTAGGGGTTTGTAAAATTCCAAAATAAATACTGTAGGTTTCATATAAGGATATTAACTAGAACTCTTTTGAAGAAGTGGTAATCATTTTTACGGACACTTTTATGTTTATTTATTTTTATTATTTATAATAATTTGTTTTACACATCATAGAATAATTTTATTTTATAATAAATTTATTTTAATATTTATATTATTACGGAAAACCTATATTCCATCTCATTTCTATCCAAAAAGAGTGAAAAATGATTTTTTAGTATGAAATACTTACTGTATCCATTAAGCGATGGAATTTTTTTCATATCCTTTTTTATTATATTTACATAAAGATGAAACTAATGAGTTTATATGATATTGATGATGTAAATATGATCATATTTCTATAATAACATATATATCATTTGA
This sequence comes from Viscum album, assembly GCA_963277665.1. NCBI lineage: Eukaryota > Viridiplantae > Streptophyta > Magnoliopsida > Santalales > Viscaceae > Viscum > Viscum album. The sequence continues at coordinate 1,798,861,653 of OY728156.1, read as the reverse complement.
ATTTCTAATCCATTGGAAAACAACATTTCTCATGTGGGTGTGTGGACTACCACCTCTACAAATCGATTGGATTCATTTTGCTTATTTATTTTAATGGAATGTAGACTAGGATATATTAAATGATTATATATGAAATATACGAGTTAATAATTTTCCAAGAAAAGTGAATTATTCCTATACATTTCACTCATTTCAGCTATCAAAATGTGAAAATAGAAATCCTCGGTATATACAGGTTTACAATCTCAATGAAAAATGTATTTCATTTTTTTATCTATATATATATTAAGGATTTCAATCATTAAAATTATAATGAACATATAAATTAAATATATCTTGGTAAATATTTTTTAATATTATGGAACCTTGATTAATGCTAACAGATCGAAACTAAAAAAAATAATATTCATGAAAAGGAAGCAGTTACTACCAGAAACATTGATATTATAACTACGAATTATATATTAAAAAGTTAAAATTTGTTATATATAAATAATAATTGTATAAGATATATGTTTATGGTTCTGTAATATATATATAACAAATATTTAATTCTATAGGTGGTTCATACCCATATGAATGAAATCAGATGTAAGGTAATGTCACTCATTTAACTTTTACATCAATGAGATACATGCCTTATTGAATATGAATTTATAATGTGTTATTTTTATAATTATTCATTAATATGATATGTCATTAATAACTTATTATTAATTTTAATTGATACATAATTTTAAATCATTTCCCTAATGGATTTTATTAATCAAAAGTAACCGATGTGGTAAGGGTTTTTATCAAAATATCATTATTAATCTAGATTATTTATGGTTAAGTCACCATTGGAGAAATTGTTTTATATAAATATAAGAAACCCAATTTATTTTATCCCCCAATGTAAATTCATTGAAACCTCATTTAATCATTCAATTTCCCTCTCTTTGTGACATAAAAATTTGAGAAATGTTTTTTAATAAAAAACGACATTATTCATCTATTTAGTTCAAAATCGTTTTTTATCATATTCATGTTTTCTAAAATTATTTTATATTTGTTTTAAATATTATTAAAAAATTTAAAATACCTTTTTACCATGTAATACTTTTTAAATAATCTTTTTTAATGGAATCTTCTTGTTATTTTCTAAAATATGCACTCTTTGACCTATATAGAAGAACATGTACAATTTTTTTAACATATATAGAATGTATGAAATTACACAACATCTATACAATAATTTCATTATAGAATAATTTATTTGTTTCTAGGATTCTTTAAAGTATAAATGATGTTCATAATATTATAGAACATTTAGTTATCATAAATTTCTTTTCAATGTGAAATGTAAAATATACTCTAATTTTTTTAATGAAATAGTTATGGTATATATATTCATAAAAAACATTATTTTAATTATTCTCTAATGGTTGTTGTCTTAATTATATCATATTAACTATTTCTCTAGATGGGTTATGGTTTTATTGACAGCAGATGTACTATTTTTATACCATTCTCAATATTAGTCAACATGGTTTGTGAATATGTTTATTTAATAAGGAATTATTAATAATTTTATGCTATTTTTGAATTTGAATGTTAACATTTATTATGTTTCCCACCACTCATATTAGGAATGGATTGAACACAGTATGTGATGTGTTTGGCCCACTATAGCCATATGATTCATTGATAGGTCTCATGAGATAAACTTGTTTGGTTATTTGGCTTTATCCATTATAATTATTGAATGATGTAATATATCAGGTCATTGATGGTCTATTATTGACTTATTTGGATGATCCCTCGATTGTAAGATTCAGTTTTCTATAATTATGCAATAAGTCATTTTGAATTAGTTATTGAGTTCTATTAGATTGTTTTATTTGTTTTAATATCCTTGGATAAGATTTATGCTCTTATGATTATTTATTTGGAATAATTGTATCATTATTTCTTCATGTCATATTATTGCATTCTATTGCATTATTGATTAAATTTAATGTGATTTCATTTATATACCATTCCATATAGATTATTTCTAATTTAAATATTATATTATCTTCCTATACATAAACCTTACTAAGCATCTGTGTTATCCCTTATTTGTCAACTTTTCCCAGAATATGAGCATGGTATCATTTAATGACATCAATGGTGATGATTTTTTATTTTAATTATATTATTTGTCTTATATTAAAATATATTAATTAAATATTAAACTACATATCATGTTTACCAATAGGACTAAACAATTTGGTCCATTGGGATACAATTTCATGTATCTGTTTCCATTGTGATAATGTAACCACCAGTTTTGGTGTAATGATGTTTGGGTCATTAAAGTGAAGTATTAAACCCCTGCTAAGCCATCACTATCACTTAGAGGGGAAGATATTAAGAATACATGGTCTCTAAACTCATCCTCTAATTGAATCCTCTTATAATAGGCATAAACATTTTATGTATCATGTGATTAATTTTTTAGTCAAAAAAACATATACCTTCCCTAATATACATTTTTATACATCATAGTGGAGAAATGACTACTCATTGACCTCAACCGAGCCCAATAAATAATTACATCGATTCATGTACAAATAATCAAACGGGGTCATATAAATTGATGAGTTATAATTAGTATAATATTTAAACTAAATAAATGAAATATTCATTTCCAAGATCTTCTAATTTCTATGATTCATTACAAAAACCTATCCTCTAGTTTTTGTATGGTTAACTTCATATGACCATCATTTTGAGTGTGGAATGCAGAAGCGAGGTCTGTGTAAGTACAAAAATCATATTGAAATCCACTCTAGACTTAAAAGGTAATAAATATTTCCTTATCAATGAAATTCGGCCTTGGACCACCATTAATTTTAAATACACCATCCACATACATCATTTCCATAACATATAATAAACTGGGCTCTCTAAATGCTAAGAGGGGATATTATTCTATTAACCAATCCATAAAAACCCATGTATCATCACAACATCATTGATTGTGGGATAACCATGTGATGAATTCTATTTATAATTCTTCCATCTTCGAGATGAGGCCCATGCAATTCATAACACATAAGAAAGGATAAGAAGTACATCAGAACATCGACAACCCCACTTCATTCTTTAAAAGTATATTTATTATCTCTATTATAGTTTTGTTTCATCCTCCCCCATAGAATCATCAGCGTAACCACCCCAAATGAAACACATTAAATAGAGGCGAAGGAACACCCTACATGGTTGATCAAGGATCGATGTTTTTCTCCACGCACCAAGAAATGGGGATGTGAGGCTTGTATGAGAGGAACTCTGGGGACTCTAAGGGTGATTAAATAATCTATAGTACAATAGAACCACTGTCCATGGGAATGAGAACTCCAAATACACCACGGGGAAGAACTAACCTAGCCAAGAAGAAGAATAAGAAGAATGAATTACCATGCAATAAAAAGGTGAGATCCTAGAGTTAGGCGATATTGAATTTTGAACAACATTAAAGATGGATTGTGTTTTCACCACTAGGTTGGGTGGTTACACGTGATGTAGTTAATTGTAATTTAATAATTCCCATAGGAGTGGTGACCATAATGACTGTTCATTAAACAGTTTCCTTTAAATCGTGCAATAGGGGCTGAACTGGAATGTATGGGAAAATGTTGTGACTATGAGGAAAAGCAACATGTTTTGGTATGTCAATGTTCGTCGTGTTCATGGGGGATCTGGAATAATATTTTTCGGCATTAAAATTACTTCTAAAGGGGTATTAAAATAGTTTTCCGTCAAAATATGTGTTTCAGGTGTGGATGAAGTCGGAAAATTGAAAAAAAGAACAATGACCGCTCCGTGAGGACACTGTGGCACATTACGGTGCCGCCTTCATGGTACCAACATCATGGTGTCACCCTAACAATGATACTCTAATGGTGACACCATCACAGGGTCACCCTCATGGTGCCACCTTAACTGTTTCACCCTGATGGTTCCACCATCAGTAGTGCCACCGTTTCGGTGTGAGACCATGATCAGTGCCACCTTTACTGTGTGAGATAGTGACTGGTGCCAAAGTTTTGGTGGAACCGTTTGATGGAACTGAGTTTTTTGGAAATGTATTGGGCAAGGAGGGTCTGGGAGATTACATCATATACATCACAAAGTATTTACATCCTCAATAAATAAAACCAAACCTGATGAAAATAGAGGGGTCTGAACAACCACATCGAAAGATACCTCTCAGGAGTAAACCTCATTGACATCTAAGAACACCAATTCCTCATACATATTTCAAACGACTATGGATAGACTACCACTCCTCTCTCCCTAACTACGCAATCAAATTTTATAGGGTCATACCATCTAGACATAGGGATTAGGTAGTTCCTTTCTCAATTTCAAGATACTATCCGCTCTCGGCGTCACTCACTCACCCGCACAGATTTAATTGCATCCAACTGAATGTCTTGATTAGGGATCAGGTCCTCCCCTTCCCATAGTCTGGACTCTTCAAACATATTCCAAGAACATGGAAAGCAACACATTCTATAGTTAATAAGGTTAACCAATTCATCAAAAACAAGAGTAAATCAAAATAGATCAAATATCATGATAGCTTTGGGAACTGGGCACGCATTCATGCCTACCATTCCCTTGTACTCTCATCTATCCCACCATGCCTCCTTGACACTTGAACCAAGGTAATGGAACATCCATGTAGCACCTTCTCCTCATGATCCTCGATCATCACATTTATTTATACATAGGTCACGCCAACCTCGATATACATATTTCCTCATTCGAGGACGTGTGAATCATCATGCAGATACCGTCAGAGCAGAGACACATATAAGACATCATGCAATCTTAGTAGCAGTGATGGTAGTGCTATGTTTATATGCCACTTTTCTGACCCACTAAAAAACTTCGAAGGTTATAACAAAATTGGGAGAAAGCTTACTCCCCCTGCCGAACCTTCATTTTATATGACGAGTGGAGACCTTCAAGAACACGTGGTCCCCGACCTCGAACTACAAGGGTCCCCTCATGTTATCGAAATAATACTTCTTCCAGTCATGATCTGCCTTCATCCTCTATCATATAAGCTAAAACTTATCCATTGCGCTCTACACCACATCTAGTCCAAGAACACCTGCTTCCCGAACCTCTGTCCAACATAGGGGTGAGCGACATGGCCTCCCATACAATGCTTTGAATGGACCCATGACTATGGTAGAGTGATAACAATTGTTGTAGGAAAACTCTTCTAGAGGAATGATCCATACCCATGATCCCCCAAAATCCCAAAAACGTTCTCGTAGCATATCCTCCATCGTCTTGATGGTGCGGTCTCTCTGGCCATCTGTCTGGGGGTGGAAAGAAGTGTTGAGGCACTACTGGGTACCAGAAGCACGTTGAAATCCTTTCCAGATCTGTGAGGTAAACATGGTATCCTGATCAGATATTATGGACCTCAGAACCCAATGCAACTGCACCAACTCATTGACATATATCTGTGCTTGGTCATCCACTGCACTTGAATCCGTGATCGCCAGGAAGTGAGAAAATTTTGTCAGTCGGTCTACCACTACCCAGATAGCCTCACAATCTCCTTGAAACATGGGTAGTACTGTGATGAAATCCATTAAGATGTCATCCCACTTACACTCATGGAAATATAATGGTTTCAACAGTCCCCATGGGACATATTGTTCATACTTCACCTGCTGAAACATGAGGCACTTTGCTACAAATTCTTCCCCTGCTCGCTTTAACCTAGTCCACCAAAACTGATCCCTCATGCCCCGATACATTTTGGAAACTTCTGGGTGCACTGCTAGGGGTAAGTTGCAGAACTCACCAAGAAATTTCTCATTCATCATCTCTAGGAAAAAAATCTTCACTCAAAAAAGAATCTGATTCTGACCGTCCTCTAACCATCCTTCTGGAGAATATCCTTGGTTATCCTGATCACATATCACTTCACTCTATGAGTCTCTCCACTAAGACTCCTCCACCTACCACAATAGAGAAGACTGCACTATTATCTAAAACATGAAACCTTGACCACCATCCATCCTTGCATCCAGGTGCAGTGTATCCAACTCCTTCATCGCCTTCCAAGCATCTGTCGATTCATGAACCACATCCTTATGCGACATTCTGATCAAGGAATCGGCCACCATGTTCCTCGTTCCTGAAGACAATGGAGAACCATCCTTCCCATTTTAAGTGGATGAAGAGGTAATCTAACCTTAGGAGTGGGTAACATTTTATACCGGTACCTGGTTTAGTCTCCATTATTCTATGCACATCACGAGACCACCATCTACCTTCTTTGCGAACAATACTGGAGAACCCTGTAGTGAAGCACTTGGTCGAACAAAACCCTTCATCAGTTTATCAAACAGAATTCATAACTCCCATAGCTCAGAAGGAGTCATCTGATAGGGATCCATTTAAATCAGATGGGGACAGGGTTGCAAGTCTATCCTGAAGTCAACATCACGTTGAGTGGGTAGAGTAGCCAATTCATAAGGGAAGACATCCATGAACTCACTGACAATCCTCAGGACATCCACCATATCTGTACCCGCCGACCCCACTGATAATTCCGATAATAAGGAAAGGAGGGGCTCCACTCCCCGGCTGCCTCCCTGGAAACCCCACTCGTTGATAAAAGTTAAACTTCTGACGCCCAAATCCAAAAACACAATTCTTCTTCAGAAATAGTCAATAACGTCACATAAAAAGAATAACCAATCAATGGCCATGATGAGATCGTATGGCTTTATCAACACCAGTAGAAGATCCCTGCTAGACTGATGTGGCCCTATCATCAGTCTACACACTCGAAAAATACAAGACAAGTTGGTCTTACTTCTGACTGCGGTACTCAACACCAAGGGAACTGGAAGTCTCTCAGCATCTAGACCCAAAGCATGGGCTAAAATAGGTTAAAAAAGGAATGATAAACTCCAACATCGAACATGTCATTGACAAGAGTAATAAACAAGTTGATCGTACCTCGAATGACTTTCGACCCTGCTGGAACTGCTGCCTCTGTGGCATGAAACGTCCCACGACCAGATCCTCTACCCCACAGCTATCAGCTACATCCCCAACCATGTCCTGGTTGATGTCCTCAAGGATCTCACTAAGGTCGGCCTCCTCCATCATTGTCCGCTATCAGAGGAGCGGGAGTTCGCTGTCCCTATTGCGGATGCTGAATGGGAATGGCTAGAAACTGCTGCTGCGGTGGTGGGTGCTGCACCGGCCCACCCCCGTTGTACTATACTCAGTATGGCCACAGATTCCAAAGGTTCCCATGGCTTCCAGAAATGAAGCATCTCTATCCCAGGCCTACAAGGAATGGGAGAGTACCAAGAGATCAGAACCGGAACTGATGGGACCTACTCCCTATTGGTAAAAACCTAGAGGGCCCTGACGCTTGAGGCTTGATACTAACGACCTTCCCATTTGATGAGCCCAACTAGATTGCCCCTCATGATACAACTCCTATCATGTTCATCCTTTCCACAAATTCATCCTTCTTTTGGACCTCCATGTATGTCGGTAGAGTGAAGGAGGTGACAAAAGATTGAAGGGAAGGTCGGAATGCCACCTTTAAATGTCACTCTTGAGAATCCTCATTCGAAATGAGGTCCGGAGAAAATCGAATGAAATCCTTGAACATGATCCCCAATTTTCTCACTGACGTACCCCCTGCTGGAGGGAGAGTAGTTCCTGCATCTTCGTAGCCTTCCTCATGGAAGAGAGGAATTCTTGCTAGAACTCCCACTCTACGTCATCCCATGTAACCTCGGCCTCCCTCTCCTTCCCAAGGTAGAGAGTCCACCACTAACATGATACTCCATGCATCGAGATTAGACCCAGAAGAACCTAGTACTCCATTGAATCCTAGATCATTGAAAGTTATCAGCAGCTCCTCAAGCCAGCTCTCCATCCCCATGTCAACGGTGGTGCCCTCATACTTCCTGAGGGTCTGCCTTTGAAATTCAAGAAGCATCCTCTACCACTAATCCTCTTCCTCCTCTCGATCAGTCCTCTTCTGATCAACCATGTCACCCTCATGGGACTCGATTTCCCGCACTACTTGTGGACATCACTCATGTGTCGTAGCTGCAAGGTAAACAAGGAATTCCTAATCCTGAGTAGTGTAGAATATTGCTCTTAAATTTTCTTACACTTTTTATTCATATTAAATCCCCAATATACCTAGGAAACACAAGAACACAAGTCATTATGATGAATGTACCTTTAAACGGGTATCTACCCTGCAATTAGTGTAGCCTCACATGGTCGTTTTTTAGTCGTAGAGTCCTTGAATTAGATCACGGGGGGGCCTAAAATCATGTGTCCAAGCCGATCTTCCTTGGCCTATTTCACTTGACAAGATTTCCTTACACATTTTCCCTACCATCCCATGCAATACTCATTGTGCCTAACCCCGAGCTACATCATATCCCTCAACCATACCTCCGATACCATTCTGTCATGGTTCGCCATCACCAAGGTGAGCGATGGGACAACAAACTGTCAGACCCTTACTTCCTCAAGTTGAAGGAGAGATAATGATCCCTAAGACCCAAATTCAATAGGTCCCAAAGTGGAGACAATCACCACGGGTATAGAATCACACACAAGGAGGACAGAATTACCCATTTTTAGTTGGATTGGGAGATATGATAGTAAATCCCAAACAACACAAATGCTAGAGGTAAAAGTAAATCCAAAATAAACTATTACCATATGCATGTCCAAATGTAAATGCTCAAAAGTACAAGAAAACCCCAATGGAAATTACCATGGAAATGAAATAAAACATCAACAACTATCACAAAATCCGAATTAGTATAGTCCCACATGATCCCTCATGTGCTATTGGAAACCTGAAAGAAGATTAAATATGTAGGGTGAGTATACAGGTATACTTAGTAGGGAAAACCCAAAGCTCTCATTGACAAGTTGGGAGGCATTATAATGACCCATGAGAAAGGTGATAACCAGAGAACCTAGCAAGAAAACAATCCACCCAAACCTCACCAAGGCGCACTCCCCAAATAATACAAGTCATGTAATATAATAGTAATAACACATAGATTTTTGGGTACCTCATGAAACATTCCCATTTGTTGTTATCTAAATCCTATGCATTGGACCTCTCCCCCCATTCTTATAGCTGACCCACTACGACACCTCGCCCGCACACACCTTGACCATCACTATCACACATCCCACCCAGAAACACCTGGGCTCTCACTACCACACATCTCCCCTACCAACACATGTGCCACAAAAACCGCACCTCACCACGCCCGCAAACACCTGGGACAGAACAACTACTTCCACACCCAAACACACATGTGCCTCATCCTGAACTCAATTGGGAAACAACCTATCTGCACACACTTGGGCCAACCACCACATCTAACCAGCCCAAAATATCGTGGGCTATAATGGACCTCTGCATGTCACACCCTACCCGAAGGATCATGGGATACTCAGGAAAGGGAGCATAAAAAGAGATAACAACCGGCCACTCAAAGGAGTTTTGGGGAAAACACATTCCCCCATGAAATAGTAGTGATCAGCACCAAGTGCTCAACATGGGTGGGGCATGATTAAGAAACATAAGAACTAAATTTATACATTTTGGTAAACACGAACTCATCACAACCTAGGGGTTCCAAAACCATCCTATGAAAAAACACCATTGTTACTATTAATTCAAAAAGGCACACCACCCACATCCAAGTCACAAATAATTCCTAGAACCAATTCACCATTGAACCAGTTCTTATTATCATGTTCATGTGATTCCATTTCAGTAATTATTCACTACTGGGTAACTAACATGCATAGCCATAAGCCATGGAAGGAGAAAACAACTAATAAAAAATTTAGGAATTCACACCCAATTCTCTTGTAATGTCACAAAAACAAATGAGATTTATGATATCCCTCAAAGTATTGGAACAAAACCAATCTCCAAGATATGACCCCACATGGCCTCAAATCCACAAGCCAACAAAAACAAAATAATAGATGATCACATCCCCATCCATACCACCCCATATACATCAAGAAGAACAACCACACAATACCACCAAGACAGAGAAAGGGAGTTTCCTGATTCAAGAACACCATTCATTAAGTTCCTTCTTTCGGTTTGGTTAAACGGTGTGATCACAAAAGGATTATTGTTTACCAAACATTCATATAGTCAACCATTTTTACATGATTAACCAATTCCCATGTTACAACAAATCAATTAGAGTACTTTTGTATTTTCTAGAAATAATTTTTTTATATGGATTAACACCAAGAATCCCATCATTGATATGTGGTGATCCAAGGTTCGTTATACCAGTCTATTCTAGATGTTTTTTTTGTTCATTATCGTTTTCTCCTAATTATATTTTCCATGAATTCAAAGTTAATATATGTTATTCTAATTGGGTTTCCTTATCATATTAGAATGTGTTCATGGAATAAAATACATTTTAGATTTTATAATATTTTTCGATAGGTGATCCTAGATCTGGGATGTTGATCTATTCTCATGGGAAAACCATAAAATCTTTTTAGGTAAGGGATTCATTGATTCCCATTTATTTATGTTTGATTTTAAATTAAAATATTATTATCACATTGATCCAATGTGTCTTTTTCCTAATATATTTTGAACCACGTAGATATATATATTGAATAAGCTTAACATATTGATGTTTTATCACAGTGTAATGGGTTTCCTAATGATTTTATTATGTTCACCCGATACTATTTGTTTCAAGCATGTCTGTGTGATATTAACCATCATGAAACATTTGGAAACTCAATAAATAAAAAAATAATATTAATAATTAACCAATTGAATGGAAAATTAAATGAGGATATGTAATAATTTCCATATATCATGTAATTTTGTGGTTCTAAAATTGATTCGAAATGTAAATTTTTTAAAGTTGTTATTCCATTTTTTAATTGAATTTTTCCCATTGATTAAAATAATTAAAGTAATTTAAAAATATAATATTTATTATGAATACCATGATAGGGATAGAAATCCCATGAGTTAGGTATAATTATATTTTATGATAATAGTTTGGTTTCTTACATTTTTATCTATTGAAAGGCCATATGGAAATTTTTTTTGTTTATCTTATTTCCTTTCCCCACTAATTGAGGTAGCTGTATGTAATAGGTTTCATCTATCGATGGTGTCATAGGATGTTTTCCTAGAGTTCCTAGATTTATGGAATGATTAATAATGACTAAAAACTATATAACCCATGGGGGTGGATATCACTAGAATCGAAATTATGTAATTACAGTTGGAAACCATGGACCTAGTTAGGATTATTCCTATAAGGAATAGAATACAACTGGTTATTTGATTAAATGTATTTGGAATAATATTTTTGGTTAATTAATAAATAATTATTTAATATTTTTAATGATAAATGTTTAATGAAAATAATATAATTTAATATATGACATTAATTTTTTTTTTGTCCTTATTGGATATATTCTTCTTACTAGTTACAACTAGGAGTATCAGGATGATATCCTTAGTGGATCAAATAACTATGTTATTCTCGTAGTGAACATGGGAGGTAAATTATATATTTATTTTTTCATTGATAAACTAACACACCCAAGTTGGATGGGTTTACAAAACCACCGTTTGATTTGGAGTGTTTTTTCCCCAACATCTCCATGGGGGGTGAATGGGTGACTACACCATTAGGCCACACTCTCTTCTATTGGTAGTATTATATGAATGTTTGTATGATAGTAAGTTACCCTATATATATCTATAGAGATATTTAATGTTATATGGTTATCTCATAGAAATTTTTCATAAGATATTGTATCCCATGTATTATTATATTTATATATGACTTGAATGTGTTGTGGGTGATCAAGTTACCATACTCGTTGTATGTGTTGTGATTTCCTGATCAGTAATTCATATTGTATAAAACATGAAATGCGACATGTGGTGGAGAACAAAAATTATTTGGAAATAATATGGTTATGTGATATTGGATGTTGTGATTATGTGATCCATATTTTTCAGGAAGTGATACATTGCAAATGTGACTTCTGGGAAACTTCTTTTGGAGATAGATGGATTAGGATGTGCAATGTTGGGGTAGCGTTAAAGAATCATGAAGAGATAGTAGCAAGTTATCCTTATAAAATATTTATTTTAATATATTTTCTACGAAATATGCATAACTTGGTGAGGGATAAGCTTGGTGTGGTTGGGAATAGAGTATACATTTTTTGTTAACAATTTGGTATAACTTTTTGTTTACTGGGCTTTAGAATGATTCCTTCATATTTTTAAAGATAGTCTTTGGGGATAATCCTTCTAAGTATACCCATTATTCCCTCCGCACTCAAATATTGACATTTTTAAGTAAAAATGGGTGTGTTGGATATCTGGGTAGATGTTACTAGTTCATGGTTTTGCATAATTTTTTTATTCCTGGTAACTTTCATGTTTACCTTTTTTTACATGTAGATTTATATTCAATTGATTTAGTACATTATTGAATAACCTATATCTAGTGTGGTTTTTTTATTTATATATCTATGATGTTTTTTATTCACGTATATTCTACATATTTATATATCTTCGTATTGTTGTTTTAGAGGTTAATTCATCCAATTTGTATGTATGATATACCATTACTGCCATTCTCCATCTAAGGCCACATTGATGGTGGGACTCGGATGATCACCATCATCCTTCTTATGATATTACCCATGGATGGGTACTGTTTGGGTGGAGGAGATAATCACAAGGATGGCCAATCTTGTTAACACATATCCATCCCACATCACAGCTACACATTACCTCCCCAAACCAGGACCACACTAGTAAACATCATATTTCATTTCATAGCACAACACATAACAATTTCCTTATTTATGTAGTGGATTTTCTTTAATTCCAAATCATTATTTTTGGGACATTATCACATAAGATATTGTTTCCCTATGAAACCAGTTCATTTTATAGATATATGTTATTAGAGATATTCATTTTGGTGATAACAAAAATACAACAAAAAGGATTAAAAAAATTTCATTTAAGCACCAACATAGTCTCTCAATGTCCATTATTATAAGTGGTGCATCAATATTACTGAATAAAAATAACAATAATATTATCAAATTAGTTAAAAATGTAATTAAACCCCCAATAATTACCAATTAAATTACCTAGTTAATTATGATCTATTAAAAAATTGTAAAACAAATTGCCAGAGATAAAATAATAGTAATTATCAACCCATGTGATATACAAGATGGGAAATCATGTCCCCCTATAGCAAATAATTTTTTTTGATTCACTACGCATTGTTAGAAGAAGAGTAATGTCATCACAAATTGGTTTAAAGAATAATTTAACCTTACCTTCCTATAACACAAAAACCTTGTAATCCACTTATAAAAACCAAAACAACCCCCATGATTCCATTAATATAACCCACCCCAGATGATGGAACATGGAGAAACTAGAAGAATAACATTAGGGGAAACATACCACAACAACCATTAATCAATCCTCAAGGACCATGGTTGAATTCTGATGATATGGGGAAAAACATTCTCCTTGGGATCCACAGGAGTCACTATAGAAATGATATAATCATTATAATATTAATCGTGTTCAAGGAACATTGGGAATTCATACCCTGCCTAAATAATATATAACCACAACATAGCCACCATAAGTGCACTGGAACCTATTTAAAAAACAAAGGGACTTTTTAATAGAATCCCAAGCTATTCCAATTTCGTTCCAATATATTTATACTTAGAGATATATTTTGTATCCACTCATAGAGGGAGGAATACAATAACCCTTTCAAATGTGGTTTTTCAAATAACCACATCAACTAAATAGAGTTGGGAGGTATCCCCTTCTCTCCCGTCCAATAATGACTAGAATTATAGATCCAATAATAGTAATCATGCCATGACCATACACTATTGACAATGATCCCCACCATATAACCATATCAACCATGAATGGACCATGGTTCTACTGAATAACACAACACCACACAACAAAAATTCTTTGATGGGGGCCACATTGCAGTCCATACTTATGGAATAGGTACAACCACAATAGAAGTAGAATGACATCCTGTGAACATTAACAAATACCATGGAAAATACTTCATGTTACTCTACTATGTAAATTCCCATAATGTAATTGGTTGGGATATATGGCATATAACTATGTGAATATCGAACTAATTTTTCATATAAAGACCTCAACAAAAGAATTCTATTTCTTAATATGATGTGGGATTTCACCTGTTTCAAGTTAATATTAAAAATATGTGTTAATTGTGTATTTATTTTCATATTCTTCTTAATGCTTTATCCCATTTATATTTGATTATATTTTGGGTAGTCAACGAATTTCCCATCCTAGTGGTTTTTGAATATTTCCTCATATTTATACCATTTTCTAAAATAAAGGAAAAATTATGCATGATAATATTTAAAATATTAAATACAATAAAATGAATCCATGATAATTTAAAAAATAAAAAAAACTGAATTATAATCTATAATATATTAATTTATATGTTTTAATATATGTTATAAACAATTAATCATCAATTATTTAATTTCAAAGGCATTTCCGAATAAAAATGGTTTATAAAGATCATGTGAATTTTCCTAAAAAAATATACAAAAAAATTAACACTTTATGTGAAATAAGAACTATTTATTATGAAATACATAATGACCATGTTAATATCTATACACCATTTTAAATATTATTATCCATAGGAAAAATTGTTCTATAGTCACATCCACATAAAATATCTAGACTGGGATTTTGTTCCTTAGAATCCATTAACTACATACCATCCCAAAATCATATAGATGTTTTCCTATGTTTACTCTTTACAACAATTATTTAACTGAGGTTTTGTAATTATAATCCAAAACATTACTAAACCTTATTAATATATAAAATATTACCAACCAGATAGTTTATAGACCACAACTAATGACGTATCATAATAGGGAAAATATAATAGAATATAATATTATTGAGATGCATTGACTATTTTGGTAATTAAATGTATATCAAAATAAGAACAAAAATTGATAAAATAACATTAAATAAAAACCCATAAAATTCCCATTGAAATCCAGTAATCATAATACAATTAATGTGATATCATGAGGATGAACATAAGAATGTGGTTTTCTATATTTCGTATTATGGTAATAGTCAAATCATAACAACATGATTGAATATTTATATCATTGTCACATGAAAGGGTGAGAAGCCTAGAAATATTCTTTGAAGAATGCTATTATTTTATCACATCAAGGCCAGATAAGAATATGGAATAAAAATAAGACATGAAATGTTAAGAATTAGTCAGGGATAACTGCTAAATCATTTTAATATTACATTAATAGACTATACACACATATAACATACATTCTATATCATGATAATTAATAATTAGAAAATTTATTATAGGGCTATATAATAATTGGCCAACCCATCTAATTCATATTATGTATTTTGAGTTGGGCACCACATTGTTATTATGAAATTAGGAAATATTTCATCACTATTAATCCAATAATTAAGGATTGTGGGTTATGAAACTCCTTTCATTTTTAAATGAGAGAATTATTTTTTATATCACATGTGATACACAACATAGAACCAAAATGATACTTGATTTTTTAAATAGCAGCAATTTAATATTTCAATTATATTTTAGGATATTATTAGGGATTACTACTTTCTGATATTTACAAAAGAACTAATCATCGTAAATGTTTTAGGAAATTCATTTTATATAATCATTGAATTATTTTTTGACAATTATTTTTTATTACTATAAATATTTTTTCTTTAAAATTTATATTTACCTGATTTGGTAAAAAATGTAATCATTGATTCCTATAAAATTTAAAAAATTTATTTGGTAAAATGAAATCCATTTATAATATTTTAATATCAAAATTAAATTATGGTTTACTTTATTGTTTTTTTGGAAAATATAGATTTTCCCAACAATAGTGAAAATTGTCATTTTTAAGTTAAATTGTCATTTTGTTAGATTAATTACATAATATAAAAGTGAAAATATTATTTTATTTTTAATTAAAGGTAACATAAGTATTATTTAGTTAAATATAATTTAATTAATATTGTATAAATAAATTTTTTGATGCATTTTACTATATGTGTGTTTTCATGAAGAAAAACCAATTTTTATGGAATCCTTCGTTAAAAGGCATAATGTTTATGCAATTTAATTAGATAAAATAATCCCTCATAAGAAATTATTTAAATATATTTTAGATTTTATGAATTTATTTATGAATATCAATTTATATAACGATTAATACTTGTAATAGTGTTAATGTAAAAATATCTTTTCCATGAAAACTAAATTTTTTAGAAAACCATAATCCATTATTTTTGTGGGATTTATTTTAATATAAATTATTCTAAAAAATATTTAATGAAAATGATAAAATTTATTCCAAAATTTTAATCAACATAATTAATATTAGGTAGTAGAATCAAATTAAATGTTCACTAATAAGAATTGTACCTATAGTAAATATTTATTGACCTACAAAAATGAAAATTGTTTAATTAAGGTGAAATATAATTTAAGAAGGACTAGATAAAATTTAACCCCAATAGTATTGATATATTTTTTTTAATTTCAATACAATAATGGAGGTAATTTTTTATTACATTATAATGTACTAAATAATGATTTTGGAAAAATAATAATTTTGATACACTAAAACATTAATTGTATGATCTGTAAAATATTGTTTTAACGATGAAATACTTTTTCGATTAATTCGTTAATTTTAAAAATAAATGATATTATATTGGAATATTTTTTAAAATTATTTATATTAAGTATAAATAATTTTATCATGTGAAAATATTATTTTACTAAGGTATGTAAACAATTATTGAAAAAAAAATCAATATTTTTCAATAACATGGTATATTAATTAAATTATAAACTATTAATATATATACAATTATTTACAAAAATTAAATATGATTTTTAAAATAATCACTTTGAATTTATCGAAAGGATATTTTCCAATTTTTTGATATAATCAACCTTTTTTGACAAAATTAAAAATGACATATGAATACGGATTGTATTATCACATCATAATAAACAAAAAATAAATTAAAGAATACAGTAAATGGTATCCATGAAAAAATATATATTTACCCTTTAATAGAATAGATTTACAAGGCTATTTAATTAATTTTATAAATAGTTATGAATCCTCATAAATATATATTATATTTATGGATTTATAATCATTTCTTTATAAATATTACTCACTTCCTCATCAACAAGTGAAAAATTTCAATAATATCGACGCTTGAAATTATAAAATAATTTAAACCACGTCACATTGTCATAAAAAATTAGATAAATACCATGTGATGGTTTCTGAAATTTATTATTTTATTATATTTTCCAAAACCTATGTTTAGGAAATATTGAAGAATACATATCTCTTTTATTATATAAACCCACCCAAGAACCACATTATCTTCACTCAAAAACCATAGAGAACGTCCATAATATTTCCTCCCATCATTAGACACCTCCCAAGTTTCCCCCAGGCGCTCGGGAATATCCCCCAAACATTTGGAAAAAACATCTCAGGGCAACGTATATCCCTCACTTTTATTTATAAAAGAATATCTTTAATGATTTACCTACTAATTTCCATTTGATCTTTTATGGGTTATGATAGAACACATACCTCTATTGTCAATTTTTACTTATATTTGATTATATACCCAATTCCATACCTTTAATTCGCTCCATGAATGTTATGTACATCTGTTATACTGTTGAAATAATATTATCAATTTGCATACAAAATGTGAGGGACCACCCACCCTTCTTTTCAATTCGACAAACATCATTATATAAATACATTTGAATATGAATTAGATATTTTTAATTAACTTATAAATATCCCTCTAATTTACACTACATGTTTTTTCAATGATATATAATTTTCTCCTCTCATTATAGGACTTACCTATGTTGTTAATATGATGATATCTTCCCAATATCTTATTTATTTAGGTATCTTTATTATTTTATCCCTTTTATGCACAATTCCAAAGGATGGCTGGTTTTCTATCATACCCCCTTACTTTACTTATGTCTTATATATGATTACGGACCCCCTTTACTCTCATTAATCCATCCCATAAACATTTATGTTCCTAGTTATGCTGGTGAAATTTCATAGTGATTTATTATGCCAAACAATTGTTTAGTAAATACCTATACCCATTTATTATAAAGAATGTTCATATCTATAACCATAAAATTATTTTATTTGAAACTTAATTTTATGCATTATAATATCATTTATCATGGTACTATATGTGATGAAATATGGTCATGTGTTAGATGATAAATGTGGCATACATATGTATGTACATGATATGACTATGATGGGTTTGCGCAGATAACTCTCTAATTCATCGGGTAATGTTTTAGTATCATGAGACACCATGGTTAATGTAGGAGAGATTATACTAAGAACATTATGTTATGATGTCTTGGTTGTTAAGAAATACCAATGCTTATAATGACTTTTTTAAAGTTGGTTCCACATCTTCATTCAGCCTTCATGTAATCATGTGTTTTCTTGCCTCATTGTTCATGTTTATGGTTCTCACTTTTTTTATATACCGTTGAAATTCCATTTTTCTGAAATTTAACACCATATTCTTTATCATCCATTATTGGGATTTATATATCACCCATTCTTAGGTATTTTTCTTGGTTATCTCATTCATCTTAAATATATATTGAGTTTTAGATGAACTATAAGGAGGTTTTTATTAATGTTGTTGTATAAAATGTTTAATCTTTTGTGATATGTACATAATTCCCAAGGAAACAAGTCATATTGATCATATATGTTTTATTATGTGTAATCATAGATTATAATTTAATAATTATTGTTTAATTATGATAGGGTTGACCATATTTTTCTTGAATGAAATGTTTATAAATATTTGGGATTAACATTATAAAAATCTAGATAAATCCTTAGGGATAAGACTAACATTAGTATACTTAAATAAATATTGATAAATAATAGAGTAAGTGTTTTATAATAAAATAAATCCCTTTCTTGATCATATAAGTTGATGGGGATCATGAATAGATTTTCATAGGGGTAGAACCCGAAAACACCACACTCTGTTAGACTCACTTGGAAATAAATATATGAAAACCAGCCTTTCTATACACCTAGACTGAAAATATAGTGGGATATGATTTGGTGAATTCACAATATTAATATGAAACATTATTTTAGGAATAATAGTTGTTATTTGATTTTAAATAAGAGAATATATCATGGAAATGTATATTTAAAAATTGAATTTTTTAAATGAAATACAAGTGATTATTTCTTTTTAAAATTAAGAGATTTCATTCCCAGTTATGTGTCAAATATTTTAAAAGCAATAGTTCATAATTTTCCCTTTATGTTAATCAATCAAAATTAATAGGAATAATTGATTAAATGAACATTGTTATGGGAAATGTGATGACTTCCAAAAATAGATGCAAAATAAGAGATCATGTAATACATACTGCGATTGTGTGAAACTAGATACAAAAAATGAACATTTATGTCTGTCACATATCTGATTCTAAAAATAAATCAATGAAGAGGATGATGGAATATCTAGGGAGATTATCTCATATTGGGGATAAAATAAATATGATTCAATTCAAAGAATGTCAAAACATAATAATGAACCACCAAGGGAAATGCTACAAATGGAGTCAAATATGTGTTATGGGTGGATATATAAGTAATAATGTTGCTAGTTGATATAAATAATGAAGAGTATGATGTAAGGGAATAGATTGAATATTATAGATCCATTATTTTTTAATATATTCTTATGTGGAAGAAGTGTGCATTATTAGATTTATTTCTTAAATCCAAGGGTTAAATAGTTGACTAAGGAATGCCCTTTGATATGGGGGGCATTGAATATTAAGGGTTTGAGTGTGCATGTAATGGAATTTGAGATATTTAGAAGTTATATTTCAACAAAATTAGGTATATATGAACCATGAAATATCTAGGAATTTTCCCACAATATTTTTTAATTAATTATTTGTGTAATGAATCATATTATCGGTGTAACATTTTTGAATATTATATGGGTTCTTTTCGATAACAAGCACAGAGGCGGTCAATGATTTTGAGGTCTGGTGTATCTGGAGTAAATAGCTCAAATATATTCAATATATTAAATAGAATTATTTTATGTTTCCTGAATGATGTAATAACCATTTAACGGTGGAATATATCATAAATATGAGGGAACCATTGAGTTCTATAATGTCTCTTTTACCAATGTTAGGATATAAAAATGTCAACGTGGGCCATTTTTTAAATTATATCATGTTTGTGAAACTAATAAAATAAATTAAAAAATGATTTAGTTTTATTTTTATTCAACATAAAAACCATCCCCACATTAAATATGTAGAAACTTATTTTGTCTCAATGTTGTATAATGAAACGATGGAACTAAAAGTAATTTCAGGAGAGGGTATTGGTGAATTATGTTGGATTGGTATCAATTTATGGATTTTGGATCCAATTGAGTTTGTGGATCTTGTAAATAAGAAGAAAAAAATAGTTATTCACTATATATATAAATATATCAAACCAATATGTAGGGTGTTTTTCTTTGTGATATCCATCTTCTTTCTTAATCCTATATAAACATAATTAAATTCCACAAAACATAATTGATATTCAAAACATCAGTAGAATAAAATGGTAGGAATTATTATTTGATCATTTTTCAATATCCATATTTCATTGGTACATTCTATTATAGTAAATAGAATATGAAAAAACAAATTATGAGGTTAATTGATCAAATTTTTTAGCATTTTGAAATCATCCATTGTTATTCTCATGTTCATCATAAATTTTTTTGTGGCCTGCTATTTAATGAAATACCCAATATGTTATTATTTTGTGACCATTCCTAGGGGCAATAGAAAAATACCTTGGTTGTTGTCTATGATCGATTGTGTGTTCCAAGAGAGACACATGTGGTGGATTACTGAGAGCATAAAAAGTGTGTTTCATGTTCCTATTTCTCGTCAATGTCTATGTTTTCAAAATGGTTTTATATATTTATTTATATGGAAATAAATGTTTTAAAATCTAAAATGATTTAAAATATTCAATGTGGTATGTGATACTTTGATTCAAAAATATATTTAAATAATGTTTTAAATGGTTTTGAAAATGGTTTGCTAAACCATCGATTATGCCAATATTATGAAATGATATATTGTGATTAAAAATGTGGAATGATTATCTTTCATTTATACTCATTTTATGTGTTATCAAATATGTTATGGTTATTGGGTAATGTTTGCATATACGGGTGGCTCTGTGATAAACCTAGGGTAGATGAGCCCGAGATAGCTCTCTAATGCATTGGGAAACATGATAGAGGTAAACATGAATGTTTCTCCTAATAGATTTAGGGAATATACTGTGATCGGTATTACAAATGTGAATCCCTATGTAGCTGTGATAGCTACAATGTATGTATGCTAGGAATGCCATATGATACCTTTATGATTTATGTTTTAGATGTGTTCTTCCTAAATCTTATGATTTCATGTGGAATGTTAAATTACATATGTTATGTATGAAATGATGAATTAGTGTTTTCATTCTTTTTTTATAACCCTTACATAGCTTTTTATGCTCATCTGATGTTTTTGAATTGTTTTCCATAAGACTTAATGATGAATAAGGTTCAAGGATGAGATCAAGGAAATGTCTAGCTGTCTAAAACATGAATCTAAACATGTTTATTTATAAGAGATTTTATTTTATTAAAAATGGATACTGAGTAGAAGTGTTTACATATAATATTAAAGGGTTTTATGCAATGGTTATGTCCTAAATCAATAAGACACTAAACCTGAAAAGATCCTCAATTTGAATTACTCATTTAATTCATAATTATGTAATGTTTTAAGGTTAGGTCCATATAGTTGGTATCATAGGTCGATTTAGAGAACATAATGGATTAGGTGTTTTCGTTAGACACATGGTTAGTCTCTATTCCTATTATTTCAGTTAAATCCTTTTTTTATATATTTTTTAAATCATGTAAAGTCAGTTACAAATGGAAGTAGTAAGATCAAAAACGACATTATTATCTCTTTCGGATGACTTGCTTGCAATAATTATTACAAATTCATGTTCAGATGATTTTGAATCTTTTTCTAGCATACAACTAACCTACAAGAAGTTGTTTGAGATATAAATCACCTCCACTATAACTTGATATCATCAGCGATATTGGGTTGTATTTAATCAAATCATATCCCAACAATATTCTCATATTTCTAAGAAAGGTAAATATTATCCAGGAATTTTCAAATATTTTACCTTATCACAAGATTTTGAAGAATATTATGATTTTGAAAGAGGTGATGCGAAAGGGGACCCTTGCACTACCTATTTATATTTTGTTTTAATATATATTCTCCCATAACATACTTATGGTATTTTAAAAGGACCATTGATTGAAGGTTTCATCTAAAATTCGGTCCGACTGTTTTATAAAAACGATATTTTATCAGATGTTTTGAAATTATATGTCATACATGATTATATTCCAAAACTACTTTTCTGAGAACACCCATATGACCCATGTTGTACAAGGTGTATTTGGATGAAGGAAGAAAATGAATCTGATGGATCCCTAAATCATTGTTTAAATTCATGTACCTTCTACCTACGATAATAAGATGACGATGAAACCATAGGGACACCATGATGAATGTATGTTGTTCTTTCTATTAGGAATAGCTTTATTTTATCATTTAGGGGTGAAATAATAAAAAGTTAAAATTTATATAAGGCTTCATGAATAAAAATGACGAGGTATTAATGTGTTGGGATGAAAATGAAAGGTATAAGAAAACTTTTGTGGTTAAAACATGTTAAGGTTATTTTTGAGTTTTACAAAAAGGAAAACCCATAATATGGGTGAAAACCCATCACATCTGGCAAAGCCATGGGAATTGAATCCAAAACCATAGGGATACAAGGGTACATTTCCTACCACTGGCCAACGTGATTTCCTTGGTAGTATAAATTAGTTATTTAGTTAAATTATTTTATGGATAAAGAATAAGTAGATTTTGGGAACATATGTTTTTTTTCAAATGGATATCCTTATTATAGGAATACAATTGAGTGAATATGTGATAAATTTCATTTTGGAAGAAGTTCTCTCTTTTGGGTAACTTTATATGTTTATAGGAAATAGAATACTATGGGATCTCTTTTGTGGAGTAGTGGTTAAAATTTTATTTGGGAGGAATCTATGTTTTTATTGTGGACATAAGGTGATTATGGTTATTTATGGAAATGATTAACCTATCATAGATAATATGTGATTACGTTAATTACATTTCAACATGAGACTTTAAGTGTAGTCAATGTTATTTGGTGTTAAATGTTATGATTTATCATGAAAGCCTATGTGATCAAATTCCTATAAATTTTGGGACACCGACTTACATAGGATTATATTGATGAATTTTTGGATAGTTTTTTGTAGAATATTCTTTGTTGAACATTGGGTATCGTTTGACAAATTTTGGGGATTAAGAGTAGTTTTTTTGTAAAATATTATCCTTTGGAGAGATTATCTGATCTTGTACTAACCTTTTTGGTTTTGGTTAATGTGTAAAGACATGGGAAATGTAACACCCCGACCCCAGTTACCCATAGTCGGTGCATTATTACATAACATTGGCATGATCACAAGAATGATCAAGTCTCGAAAGACTGATTAGTTTAGTATCCTTGGAAAAACTAGATACAATCATAAAGTTTTACATTACATAAAAAAATCTTGTCTTCGTATCCCCTCATACTATCCCAGCAGGTCATTCATAAATTAATTCTTTATAATCCTGGGAAAAATAAAACATTGAAATAGGTGAGCTCAGATGCTCAGTAAGGATAACATTATAGTAGAAGCTTTCATAGATAAGCATAAACACTTAAGGCAATATATAATTAAAAGAAAATCCTTTTAAACATGAACTTCTGCGTCATATGGAAAAGAAAAAATGACATAATTCCATTTACTTATTCACATGGATATTCTACTAGTCGAACAATCACATGCAATATCAATAACCACTTTCATAACGGTGGAATGCATAATGCCAGACTATCATAACCACATAGCCAAGGCCTCATGCCAAGACTAAAAATATGATTTTTCCAAGGCCTTGTGCCAAGACACTAGTTTGTCTCATGAGACCTACCGATACATCGAAGAGCTATAGAGGGCTCCACCCATCACTTATTAGGTCCAAGGCATTCCTCATATGAACAGGTTTAAACATAACATAAACATTCATATTAAAACTAGCATACGAAATGTAAATACTTTTACCACAAACCATGAATGGTATAAAAATAGCACATCCACAGTCAAACATAACTCATTCGATACAATATGGAAGATTTTATTGAATCCAATTAACCTCAATCTATAATAATGAAGGATGTTTACATAGATGAAAATAATCATCAAAACTATTTGAGAGAAATATCCCCCTTTTCTTGAAAACATTTAAAAGTCACAGTACTTGTCAAGAAGCCATTTAAAAATAGATTTTTGAATCAAATTGTCCCATACCACTTTGAAACTTTTTAAAATGAGTTTTAATTTTAAAAAATTAATGTCCATATAAATAAATCCTTAAAACCATTTTTTAAAACATGGACATTAATGAGAAAGATTTAGATGAATAAGTCTTTAAAACATTTAAAAATGATATTTTAGTTAGAGATTATAACCAAAAGAGAGACACATGAATACAAATTATTGAGGTAATAAAAACATTTTAATATCATGAGAATAAAGGTATTCATGATATACATTGTCAAAGTACATTATATACACCACATAAATGTGATTTGGTGTATAACAACAAAGACGTCTCAATGGAATTTATGTTGAGATGAAATCGCTCAAAAAGGACGTATCCTTAGGTTAAAGATAAATCAACAACATAGTTATGTGTGAAAATTATAAATACACTAAATATTATTGGATATTCAGTGTAAAACAACCAAAGTATATTCAAACATATTCTTGTAAAAACAACACCAACGAATTGGATGTTTAACTCAACAAATGGCGAATGAGTTAAAATTACTCTTATCAAATTCATATCAATGACTTGAGAATTATCAATAGAGTGATTATGTGTATAAAATGTATATACATAGGAAGGTGAGTGGAAATTATTACATAATCAAATGAATAGTGATTCCACACATAATCTTGGGGTAATATAATCAATGTAATATGCGTAAAGCCAAATGAGTGGAAATTGAAATCTCAAATTCCCTTGTCGATTAGGTAACTTACGAATCATACACCCATGAAAGAAGTATCATTCCATGATGATGTAAATACCAATAAATTAAAGTATATTACACAATGAATATAATCATGGGCAGTACACATACACCACATGCAATAATTAAGTGGTGAACAATGGAATTCTCTTGAAATTAAGGGTGTGTTAAGAAAATCCCTTACTTTGTACTTTTTCCTTGGTAGATGGTAGGTTAACCTCCTGTATAATGGTGAAATAATTGTTATTTAATTATAAAAGAATCATTTACTTTAATATGATATCATATATGATCTTTTAACATTGATTTGTTAATAATATCTTTGAATTATCGTCATTTCGGGTGTTAACAGGTTCATTTTACTTTATATTCGTTGTTATGTGAGCCATAGTAGTTATTAATTGGATGTATATTATTCATATACAGAATGATATCATGTCCTTAGATACTATTTTTAAATCATCAAATTATAATTATACTTCAATGGATATGATGGAGAATGAATCTCATCGCGTTCGTGGAGACGGTAGTCCGTACGTACGCACGAGAGATAATATCATTCTTTTGATATTAAAATAAAATATAATTGGATGGTATATCATATATAAAGAATCATTATCTTGTTATATTTATTATTTACATGAGTTACACATCATTATTATACCCATCCAAATAATAATATATTGAATAACAATTACACCACGACGTGGAGACGGTAAGCCGTACGTACGCACATATGGTGACATATTATTCAAAGGATGGATAGAATACTGAATATGGTTGTACCATATTTATAATAACATCACAGTATATATATGATAGTGGAGTTATTATTTTATAATGGTAATAACAATGAAAGAAGAAGTGGAATAAGAAATGAACGTGAAAAGGGGTTGTGAAAACATTATCTCTTCTTTGGGTTCTTCCTTTTGATTTGATCAAAAGGGCTCCTTAGGTTGGCTTTCTGATCGAACTAAGGCCTCTAGGTTGTAGTGATGGATGATGAGAGAGTATTTGAGCAGGTTTTGGCTGAACAAAAAGGCTTTAAAGGTGTAAAGAAATGAGAAGGAGGAGTGCCCTTTTATAAGAGGGGTGAGGGGCACCTTAGGAAAAGCTATAAATATTAATTTATAATATATTCATATTCAGTTTCTAATGGATCCAAAGTTTATTATTCAATGTTTAATGTGGGTATAGGTCGAAAAAAATTCATAAAATAAAATTTAGTCAGGTTTGGGTCACTATATTAACCTTATGTTTTAGTTTTAACTCTTAGTTAATTAGTTTGACATTTACCATGTCACTTTGTTATTTTATATTATATAGTTAATAAAATTACTATATACATCCAAGCGACCCCAAAGTGGTCCATTAATGACATACCTATCCTGATATAAGTCTCTTGTCCAATCATTAGATTTTTATGAATTTAATATCAATTAATAATATAATATTTGTTTTAAAAACTCTTTTATGTCAATTTTGACACTATTCAATAGTTGATTTTTGTGAAACAGATAACAGAATGATTACTTCGAAAAAAGATAATTAAATCAATCCTAATAAGTCATTGTATCCTATAAAATTAGTGTTATTCAATAAAAGTCTCAAATTATATTTATTTTTGTATTTATAATAAGAATTATTCTAATTTTTCACTACTATGGTAATTACTGCATCACCATTGTGTCATAAATAAATTAACTTATTTAATGTCTAAAAATTATAAATAAAAAATCATTATGTAGGAAATATTTTTAGATTTATAATTAATATTTATAGTCTAAAATCCAACAAATATAACCCTATGTAACAATTGCGTTTCTAAAAGATATATGCTTGTGTCATTTTTGTATTTATTTTAACTTAATTAAAATAAAGTGTCATCATCACATACATGTGGATCCATGGGGTCCCAAAATCGAACCAAAGATGCCCATGGTCGACCAATGTATTAACCAATATGGTTAAGAAACGTTTTAGGGTAATTTATATTTATTATAATATTATTTTTTAACCCTTGGTTACCGGATTTACCCTTTAACCATGGTAAATAAAATATTTACCGAAGTAATTATCCAAAATGTCTAAAAATAAAAGTTACCTATTTACGTAATTTGATCATCCTGATTAAAAATATGGAATCCATTTTTCCAAATTCAAAACACAGAAGTGGAAGAAATTAATTTAAAATGA
The DNA here is from genome assembly GCA_963277665.1 of Viscum album. Classification (NCBI taxonomy): domain Eukaryota; kingdom Viridiplantae; phylum Streptophyta; class Magnoliopsida; order Santalales; family Viscaceae; genus Viscum; species Viscum album. The sequence goes on along the minus strand of OY728156.1, from coordinate 1,798,833,882 downwards.
ATTCCCGTTGTTTAAACAAAAAGCGTGTTTTTAAGAGATAATAGTTATCAAAAGATTGGCACTTGTTTATGTCTGTTTTAAATGTGAAATTATGTTCAATGACCCACATCATATTACATGGTAAAAATATATTATTAATATACTTTAAAACCACTCAAATTCATAATTTATCACTATTAATTATTTTGATTAAAAAAGTTGTTTTTAATTAAAATTTAGTAATTTTCACTATTCATAAAAATATGAAAGTTATCCGAAAAGTACCAAAATTTCACCCTAGGCTAATTTCGATATTCAGAATCCAAAAATGAAGTCCAATTTCAGAGGTAGAATTTATAAAATTTCAAAAAGTAGGCATTACTATTCAGAACGGCTAGTTTGTTTGGTTGTGGTGTGTTAAAATCTCAAAGTTGCGTACAATGCACGCCATTGAATTATTAGAAGGGAAACGTACCGTGGATGCTTGGGGTGTTACATTCTACCCTCCTTCAATAAAATGCGTCCTTGAAATTTTTTAAAATTGTTCTTGGGAATATAATGTAAAGTCCCACATCGGAAAAAGAGTCAATAAAACTATCACTTTAAAAGAAAGAAAGAGAGGTATAAAGGTCATCCAAGATAACCCATATCGGATTCCATGTAGGAAAACATGGATATGGATGATAAACTTTGTGTCATGTTCTGATGGAGAGGGATAGAAATCATGATCAGGAGATTGTTAACAATAAGAAAACCAAAAACTTATGTTGGGACAAACGGCCATTAGTCTCCTAGTAGGAAAGTAAACAGACAACATTTTTTATGTTTTAAGTTACATTACATAATGACGAGGAATTCATTTACGATATTGACTAAGAACATAAAGAAATATACTTACTTTTTAAGTAGTGTTTCATTATTTAATAACTTTTTACCACTAACTTATTTTTTTGAACAATGAGTATTCAAGAAGACTTGGTCATAATAAATAAGCTAGAATAAACTTCTATAGAAATTCATGATCCATGTAGGATAAACTATATATTTAACTTGTCTTTAGAGATTAATCAAAACCAAAATGTTTAGTATAAGATCTGATTATCCCCTAAATGTATATTCCATTAAATAAAGAAAAAAATACTAATCTTAATTTCTAAAATTAAACCAACAATACCCCAAAGTTAAATAAATACCATTAAATAATAAATTTTCCTTAAAATCCTTCAATATAATCCAAAATAATATTGAAACCAAAAACTTATAAGAATGTAGTCTTCCACATTAAATTGCATCTTCAAATGACATCATCTACTCTTAAAGTCACATACTTAAAAGTAATTAACCTAATCACATATTCTTTATTATAGGATAATCATTTCCATAAATAACCCAAATCACTATAGATCCACAATAAAAACATAGATAAAAATCCACCATTACTCCTCTAATGACATCCCGTAGTATTCTATTTTCCATGGACATATAGTGTTCCTAACAAAGTGAACATCTTCCAAAACAACATTTATCACTTAATCACTAAATCATTTTCCTATACTAAGAGTATTCATTTGATAGGACATAAGAACCCAAATAATCATATTATTGATCAATAAAATCATTTAACTAAAACAAATAGTCACACTAACCAGGGACTTCATGTAGTCCAGTGGTAGGCGATAAATGGCAATCACACTTTGGTTGTGGGTTCGATTCCCACAGCTTTGTCCGACACGACAGGTTGTCACACGGTCTATGTGTTGTCCTTTTTCAAAGACTATATTTTATAATATTACCAAAATGAGATAAATTCCTCAAAATAACATAATTTAACCGCAAATGTTATATCATACCTTGAATTTTTATCCCAAATTATAATAACATATAATTCTCTCAAACCCCAATGATCATATAAAACCAAATGGTTATTTATACCTATATCCACAAGAGAAGAGGCAATTCTTCCTCAAATATCATTCTCACATGGAAAACATCGGGGTTACAAATACAAGAGAAAATTATTCCAACGTAAACCCATCAACAAGGAGCGCTAATAATTTTTAAACATTTCTCCAACCATTTATTTCCACATAGCTTCTTCATTGACCATGAAAATATCCTATAGAATAGGGCATTCACTCGGGTAATGGCCAGGTCCCCTACATTTAAGGCAAATGACTATAAATGGACTCTTGGGACCATTTTTATCTTCTTCCATAATACTCTTCATTTTTCTTTGGCAATTCTTCACTTTATGTCCTTCCTTCCCGCACGTAAAGCATTTCGTTGTCCCATTGAGACACTTTCCTGGGTGTCTCCATCCACATTTCTTGCATGATGAAAATTAAGGGTTCTTTTCTCCATGGTCTCCATTGCGGGAGCTCTTATCATTCATCACCTTTATCTTCCTTGTTGAGTCTGGGAGTTGGTTAATATATATGTTGTTGATCATATTTTTGGAAAACTGATTTGGCATAAATACGATATCTTTTACGCCTATCAACATTCCATTTTGTTGCTCATTTCCACCACCGTTCCCACCTTGTACATCATTCTCAAAGTCACTATGACTTCCTTGTAATCCATCCATTGACTAAAACCAGAATGCATTGTGTGAGTAACAGTAGTCGTAAAATTATTTAGAGATTAACATGTCACCATATTCTCAATTTGAAACATATTAGTATTAACCAAGGTAATTTACTCTCATCTTATTTATATATTACTTAAATCGGTTTGTAATGAAAATGTAAATTATCCTAATCATATCCCCCAGGAGTGTCGTAACCAAGAGTGCACAAGGCCCGTTTTCGTGCACCAGTTCTCATTCGAGTCTAGCTCAAAGCAGTGTTTTTGGGTTTTACCCCTAGGTACATCTGTTACAGAGTCGCCTCTACCTGCTCGTATCCAGACAGGGATGTATTGCTCGGAAAACTCCCAAAATATCTACAATACCAAAATTCTAGGAAGTTATTCTATTCTAATCCTCAAAGTTCATCTTAGTTCTACGTGCTCTAATCAGAGTTTATCTAAATCTAGCTTCCAAGGTTTTTACTAAACTTCCTCTGATACCAATTGTAACGCCCCGACCCAGTTACCCAGAGTCGGTGCATTATTACATAACATTGGCATGATCACAAGAAAGATCAAGTCTCGAAAGACCGATTAGTTTAGTAGCCTTGGAGAAACTTGATACAATCATAAAGTTTGACATTACATAAAAAAACATCTTGTCTTCGTATCCCCTCATACTATCCCTGCAGGTCATTCATAAATTACTTCTTCATAATCCTGGGAAAAATAAAACATTGAAAGGGGTGAGCTCAGATGCTCAGTAAGGATAACATTATAGCAGAAGATTTCATAGATAAGCATAAACACTTAAGGCAATTTATAATTAAAACAAAATACTTTAAAACTTGAACTTCATCATAATATGGAAAAGATTAAATTAAATAATGCCATTTACTTATTCACATGGATATTCTACTAGTCTAACAATCACATGCAATATCAATAACCACTTTCGTAATTATGGAATGCATAACACCAGACTATCATAACCACATAGCCAAGGCCTCGTGCCAAGACTACAAATAATATTTTTCCAAGGCCTTGTGCCAAGACACTAGTTTGTCTCATTAGACCTACCGATGCATCGAGGAGATATAGCGGGCTCCACCCGTCACTTATTAAGTCCAATGCATTCCTCATATGAATAGGTTTAAACATAACATAAACATTCGTATTAAAACTATCATATGAAATGTCAATACTTTTACCACAAACCATGAATGGTATAAAAATAGCACATCCACAGTCAAACATAACTCATTCGATACAATATGGAATATTGTATTGTATCACATTAACCTCAATCATGAATAATGATGGATGTTGACATAGATGAAAATAATCATCAAAACTATTTGAGAGAAATATCCCCCTTTTCTTGAAAACATTTAAAAGTAACACTATTTGTCAAGAAGCCATTTAAAAATAGATTTTTGAATCAAAGTGTCCCATACCACATTGAATCTTTTTAAAAGGAGTTTTAATTTTAAAACATTAATTTCCATATAAATAAATACTTAAAACCATTTTTAAAACATGGACATTAATGAGAAAGATTTAGATGAATAATTCTTTAAAACATTTAAAAATGTTATTTTAGTTAGAGATTCTAACCAAAAGAGAGACACTTGAATACAAATAATTGAGGTAATAAAAACCTTGTAATATCATGAGAATAAATGTATTAATGATATACTTTTTCAAAGAACATTATATACACCACATAAATGTGATTTGGTGTATAACAACAAAGAAGTCTCAATGTAATTTAAGTTGAGATGAAATCTCTCATAAAGGCCGTATCCTTAGGTTAAGGATAAATCAACAACATCGTTATGTGTGACAAATATAAATACACTAAATATTATTGGATATTCAGTGTAAAACAATCAAAGGATATTCAAAAATATTCTTGTAAAAACAACACCAGCGAATTGGATGTTTAACTCAACAAATGTTGAATGAGTTAAAATTACTCTTATCAAATTCATATCAATGACTTGAGAATTATAAATGGAGTGATTATGTGTATCAAAAGTATATCCATAGTAATTTGAGTGTAAATTATGACATAATCAAATGAATAGTGATTCCACACATAATCTTGGGGTAATATAATCAATGTAATATGGGTAAAGCCAAATGAGTGGAAATTGAAATCTCAAATTCCCTTATCGATTAGGTAACTTACGAAACATACACCCATGAAAAAAGTATCATACCATGATGATGTAAATACCCATAAATTAATTTATATTACAAAATGAATACAATCATGGGCAGTACACATACACCACATGCAATAATTAAGTGGTGAACAATGGAATTCTCACGAAATTAAGAGTGAGTTATGAAAATCCCTTACTTTGTACTTTTTCCTTGGTCGACGATAGGTTAACCTCCTGTAAATTGGTGAAATAATTGTTATTGAATTATACAAGAATAATTTACTTTAATATTATATCATATATGTTCTTTTAACATTGATTTTTTAATAATATCATAGAATTATCATCATTTCGGGTGTTAATGGGTTCATTTTACTTTATATTCTTTGTTATGTGAGCCATATTCATTATTAATTAAATGTATATTATTCATATCCAGAATGATATCAAGTCCTTAGATACTATTTTTAAATCATCAAATTATAATTATACTTGAATGGATATGATGGCTAATGAATCGCATCGTGTTCGTGGAGACGGTAGTCCGTACGTACGCACGAGCGATAATATCATTCTTTTGATATTAAAATAATATATAATTGGATGGTATATCATATATAGAGAATCATTATCATGTTATATTTATTATTTTCATGAGTTAACCATCATTATTATACCCATCCAAATAATAATATATTGAATAACAATTACACCATGATGTGGAGACGGTAAGCCGTATGTACGCACGTATGGTGACATGTTATTCAAAGGATGGATAGAATAATGAATATGGTTGTACCATATTTATAATAACATCACAGTATATATATGATACTGGAGTTATTATTTTATAATGGTATTAACAAAGAAAGAAGAAGTGGAAGAAGAAAGGAACTTGAAAAGGGGTGGTGAAAACATTACCTCTTCTTCGGGTTCTTCCTTTTGATTTGATCAAAAGGGCTCCTTAGGTTGGCTTTCTGATCAAACTAAGGCCTATAGGTTGTAGTGAAAGAAGTTGAGAGAGTATTTGGGCAGGGGTTGGATGAACCAAAAGGATTTGAAGGTGTGATGAAATGATAAGGAAGAGTACCCTTTTATAAGAGGGGTGAGGGGCACCTTTGGAAAAGCTAGAAATATTAATTAATAATAAATTCATATTCGCTTTATAATGGATAAAAAGTTTATTATTAAAAGGTTAATGTGGGTATAGGTCGAAAAACATTCATCCAATAGAATTTAGACAGGTTTGTGTCACTATATTAACCTTATCGTTTAGTTCTAACATTTAGTTAATTAGTTTGACATTTACCATGTCACTTTGAATTTTTATATTATATAGGTATTAAACATACTATATACATCCAAGAGACCCCCAAGTGGTCCATTAATGACATACCTATCATTATATAAGTCTCTTGGCCCAACCGTAGATTTTTAGGAATTTAATATCAATTAATAATATAATATTCTTTTAAAAAACTCTTTTATGTCAATTTTGACACTATTCAATAGTTGATTTTTTTGAAACCCATAACAGAATGATTACTTCGAACAAAGTTAATTAAATCAATAATAATATGACATGTTATCCTATAAAATATGTTTAATTCAATAATAGTCTCAAATTATATATATTTGGGTATTTATAATATGAATAATCCTAATTTTTCACTATTATGGTAATTATTGCATCACCATTGTGTCATAAATAAATTAACTTATTGAATGTCTAAAAATTATAAATAAAATATAATTATGTAGGAAATATTTTTATATTTCTAATTTATATTTATAGTCTAAAATCCAACATATATAACCCTATGTAATAATTGCTTTTCTAAAAGATATATGCTTGTGTCATTTTTGTATTTATTTTAACATAATTAAAAAAAAGTGTCATTATCACATACAAGTGGATCCATGGGGTCCCAAAATCGACCCAAAGATTCCCATGGTCGACCATGTAGTAACCAATACAGTTAAGACACGTTTTCGGGGAATTTTGTATTATTATAGTATTATTTTTTAACCCTTGTTTACCGGATTTTCCCATTAACCATGGTAAATATAATATTACCGTAGTAATTATCCAAAATGTCTAAAAATAAAAGTAAACTATTTACACAATTTGAACTTCCTGAATCCAAATATGGAATCCATTTTTTCAAATTCAAAACACAGAAGTGGCAGAAATTAATTTAAAATTAATTCCCGTTGTTAAAACAGAAAACGTGTTTTTAAGAGATAATAACTATAAAAATATTGGCACTTGATTATGTCTGGTTTAAATGTGAAATTATGTTCAATGACCCAAATTTTATTACATGGTAAAATATATTCTAAATATACTTTAAAACCACTAAAATTCATAATTTATCACTACTAATTATTTTGATTAAAAAAGTTGTTTTTAATTAAAATTTAGTAATTTTCACTATTCATCAAAATATGAAAGTTATCTGAAAAGTAAATTTTTTTTACCCTAGGCTAATTTCGATATTAGAAATCCAAAAATGAAGTCCATTTTGAGAGATAGAATTTATAAAATTTCAAAAAGTAGGTATTACTATTAATAATGGCTAGTTTGATTGGTTGTGGTGTGTTAAAATCTCGAAGTTGCGTACAATGCACGTCATTGCATTATTCGAAGGGAAACGTACCGTGGAAGCTTGGGGTGTTACAGGAAATAGATATTTCATCATTTTTTTATTATTTGATTATATAGATGTTGATTATAGAGATTTTAATGTGAAAAAGTCATATTGAATTCTCCTCATTTGGAGAAAAGATGAGCTTATGGTAGAAATGTAGTAAAGGATGAATGTCTATTTGATAAGTAAGTATGTTTCATTATGTTATTATTTAAGATATTAAATAAATTGCTCCACATTATGAAATGTAATGTAATACAAAAACATTATTGGTTTACATTTCATACTGGGTAATCAATGATCATTTAACACATCATAAGATTGTGATTTTCTAGTGGTTAACTTTCTCCTAATCATGTTTTCTATCACTCTCCATCAGAAATTGAAATTTATTCTCTCTTCCATATCCATTTTTTCATAAATTTAATCCTATTATGGGTTATTTTGGGTGACATTTGTAGTTATCTTTATTTCTTTTCATGTTATATTTTTACTGACACTTTTCCGACGTGGGACTTTTAATGATGTTTCAAGGCCCAGTTTTAAAATTGCGAGGACGCTATTCTAAAAAGGGGGGAAAGATGTAGCATCCCATGTAAATAAAGAATAATACATTTTTAATTTAATTAATATTTGTAAATTAAATATTTATTATACTTTAAAGGGGATTCAATGTTCAATAGATTTCCCAATACACAAAAGCGGGTTTCTTTGAAATCTTACGTTGCACCCTAATAATATTTTATTATTATTTTAAATGGTAGTTAATGCCTAGACATTGTATCGACGGGAATGAGTATAAAAAAATATAATAAAATTATACATGTTTTTAAATGTTTTTACATTTATCCAATAAATGATAGAGTCATAAAATGTGAATGAATCTAATTTTAAGCATAATTTTCATTAAAAGGTTGATTTACCTCCATTTAATGGAGAAACCTCATTAAATCTAGTTCATTTGACTATTATATGTTCTATTTGAAAAAATAAAATTCTTCTTTATAATCAGAAAATGAAAATTTACTTTGTATAAAATTTTGGTATTTTTCTGATAAAATTCATTTTCTATGAATAATGAAAAATACTATATTTTAATTCAAAAGTACCTATTTGTCTAATTTATTTATATGGTTTTATTATCTTTTTAATTGGACTTAAATTTTAATTAGAATATATTTTTACCATTTAATCTATGTTTGGTCTTTGGATGTAATTTCATTTTTAAATTGGACATAAAAAGTGTTAATCTTTTGAAAGTTATTATTTCTTAAAAATATGCATTTTGTTTTGTCAGCGGAAATTAATTTTAAATTATTTTCTGCCACTTCTATGTTTTGAATTTGGAAATATTTATTCCATATTTTTAAGTAGTAGGTCCAAATTTTTTAAATAGATAACTTTTATTTATATACTTTTTAAATATTTCCTTCAGTAAATATTTTATTAACCGTCATTAAAAAGGAAAATATAGTAAGTAAAGGTAAAATATAATATTATAATAACATTGAATTATCCAAACATGTGTCCTAATATTATTTTATGATACATATCCTATCATGGTCTTCCTTGGGTAGAATTGGGTACCCCATGGGGCCACATGGGAGTAATAATGACACTTTATATTAATTAATTTAAACTAAAGACTAAAATGACCTAAACCAATTTCTTTTAGTGAATAGATTTTTAAATGGGGTTATATAAGTCACCATTTAGACCATAAATATTAATTGGATAAATAAAAAAATTTCCTACATCATGGAATTTTTTTATAATTTTTGGACATCAAATAAATTAAATTATTTATGACAAAACAATAATGAAATATTTACCACATTAATAAATGATTTAAATAAACAAGATCATAAATATTAAAACAACATCCAAAACCTATCCAATTCTTTTTTTATTATTTTATTTAGGCCTTGAGTCATCTTAACTTAGTTTTTAACTAATATTTGACCTTTTTATCCAAAATATTGGTTTATAATAAAATAATTGTTTCAAAATTTCCTTAAGAGGACAGCCTCTCCCACATAAAAAGCCCTCACTTCTAACTCATTCCTCAAACTTCTAAAAACTTTGTATCATCCAACCTATGCTCTAATAAACTCCAATGATCCCTTTATTCATCCTAGAATCCTTGCCTTATGATGAAATCATTTTAATAAACCCATTTGGTTCAATCTAAGGGGAGTTACTCCATTTAATGGTAATGTCTTCTATTAAGTTCTTTGGTTTTATTTTATTTCTCCAACCCACTAAACTCTTTCTATGCCTTTATTTTATGACAACACTATTATAATAAATATAATAGGATGTTTTTATGATAAGGATCATAACTAAACATACACACACCTCCATCTAATGGGTGATGAATATATTGTTTCTGTTGATGGAAAACTAACTCCTCACGAAACGATAATAGTTCGATTATCTCCTACCGCCTCTCATGGTGGCCATTATGATGGAACTGTATTTATATATAATATATATTATATTTTTTTTATGCTTCTATATTTTCCATTTATATCATACCTTTATGGTTTCCATTATGGGTAAACGCGATAATTTCATTTGAGGATGTGTGGACTACCGCCCCCTCAAAGTGACATGACTCGTAATGACATAGATTGGATGTATTAAGGATTGAGTTAATGAAATTATATATTATATTATAATAAAATTATAATATACATATTTATCATTATTTTTTTATTCCATTAAATACAAAATAGAAATGAAAGTAGCGTTCATGCGTACGTACGACTTACCATCTCCAGGTACGATGCATTTCTTTTCATACCTATAATTGTTATTTTATATTATAAATAAATATATATAGTGGATATATATGATATATATGATATCTAAATCATGAATATCATTCAGGATATAATATAATCTTGACCACATGGATAACTTGTAATTATAAAGTGTTTATTTTTTACTCAAGTACCAAATATCGAAAAAAAATGACCATTATAAACTTAAATGATTTCGTAATGTTTATAACATGATAATAAGAGATATAAAAGGAATAATAAACATTGATAAGGATCTTAATCATGTATAAATTAAGTTAACTTTATTATTCATGGAGAACAATGAACAAACAAGTCAAGTCAGACACAAGGTAAGGGATTTCTTATCTCACTTTTAATTCCATGATATTTTCATATTTCGCCACTTATTCATGGAATGTGGTGTATTGTGTACTGTGATTTGATATATATTATCATAATTCTAGTTATATTAATGGTATTATATGATTCATTTGGTGGTTATTAACTTTTGTTCATATGACTCAATTGATTACAACGTGGTAAAGGGTTTCATCTCACTTTTTATTCATGTGAGATTCATGCTATATTTTCCACTATTTTATTTTGTGTGGTTTTTTTAATACCCATTATTGTACTATTTTTGTGATATATATTCATTTATGGGTATTTAAATCTTTAATGTATGATCCTTCATTCATATGGTGTATGTTTTGAAGGTTATTAAATCGTTAAGGGAAGCTTTCACCCTCCTCTTTTAAAAGACCTCTTTTTGTTATGTCTTTTACTTTACATCTTCTTATGTTGGGATATAATATTATATATCCATATTGATGTAAATTTTATTTCCATGTGATGGGATACCCTTTTCTCTCCCATTAATTCATTTTCTCAATTTTAATGTGATGCCGTTAGGATGTCAAATTTTTTGAGGGGAAATTCATTACCTAATTTCAATTCTTTGGGTCAAGATTTTACTTCTAGAAAATGTCATGATGTGAATATGGGTGAATGACCCTTAAATTTTTTACACATAATATCAAATTATATTTGGTGTATTCTTATTTTTCACACATAATTATGTAATTTATTTATCCTTAATCAAAGGATACCGTCTTTATAAGGTATTTCGTCTCAATTTACATTCCATTGAGACTTCATTGTTGTTATGTACCAATTCACTATTATATGGTGTATATACTATCCTTTTTAATATTTTATCATGAATACATTTATTCTCAAGATATTATAATGTTCAGAATAAATCTTATTCCTCAATTATTTTTATTCAGGTATCTCTCATTTTACTAAAACCCCTTTAACTAAAATATCGATTTAAATGTTTTAAAGATTTATTCTTAAGAATATTTCTCATTAATGTCCATGTTTTAAAAATGGTTTTACCTATTTGTTTATATGGAAATAAATGTTATAAAATGTTAACTTCATTAAATTTTTCAATATGGTATGGGACAATTTGATTAAAAAATCTCTTTGTAAAATGAAATTAATGGTTTTGAAAATGGTTTGATAAAGCATCAATTATGCCAATATCATGAAATGATATATTGTGATTTCCAATGAGGAATTGTAATCTTTCCTTTATACGTGTCTTATGTGTTATAAATATGTTATGTGTATTGGGCATTTCTTGTGTATACGGGTGGTTCCGTAACAAACGTAGGGCGGGTGATCCGGAGATAGCTCTCTAATGCATTGGGGAATGTGACAGAGGTAAACATGAATGTTTCACCTAAATGATTTAGGGAATATACTGGGATGGGTATTCTTAATGTGACTCCCTATGTAGTTGTTGTAGCTACAATATAAGTATGTTATAAATTACATATGTTACATTTATTATTTATGTTTTCTATGTGTTATTTATAAATATTATGATTTCATGTGGTATGTTTAAGAGCATATGTTATGTATGAAATGATGAACTAATGTTTTAAATCTTTTTTTATAACCATTAATTATATTTTTATGATCACCCCATCTTTTTGAAACTATTTCCACAGTACATAAAGATGAATAATGGATATGGATATGATCAATGAAAAGATATTCTATCTAAAACATGTAACTAGACATGTTTCATTTTAAGATTTTTTTATTAAAAATCAATAATGAGTAGAAGTGTCTACGTGTAATACTCAAGTTTTTATGTAATAGTTATGGCCTAATTCTCTAAAAATATAAACCTAAAAAGATCCTCAATTTGAATTATTCATTCAATTCATTATTTTGTAATGTTTTAAGGTTAGGTCCTTATACAAGGACATTAAGTCACTTTTTTGGAATAATAAATAACTTATAGAAAAAAATCCCAAAGTCCATGTTAATTGTGTGCCTTTTGAGACTTGGGAAACTTATTCTAATTCGGTGAAATTTCATAAACATATCCCATAATGATCTTCCCCTTCAATTTTCATACCTAAGACCCTTTTTACATCCTAGTGAAAAGAAAACCTATGAAAAAGGTGATAAAATTATCATTATTGATAAACATGGAAAATATTAAAAAAAACAGAAACATAATAATTTAAAAACATGAACATAAGTATTTAAAATCATAACATGTAGAACAAATATAAAAAACATTATTCATGCAATAAATCCTGGATGTTCATAAGGCATAAATAATAAAGAAACATGAGCAATGACAAAATGAATTTCTCATAAATATTTGCTATACAACATAGAATGGAAATTCATTTCTATATTATCTGAGGATCATTTCCAAGACTCTCATAGAGGATAATGTTTTTTACTGAACCATGTTTACTCCTCATTCAATCAATATATTACTACACAAGGATTACATATCATTCTAGCATTGCATTGCTGAACTAATATCATTTCCCATTCTAGTACTATATATATCATTTGATATAAGTAATTTCTGAATTCATTGTAGGGATATATATGTCCCATACATATCATAATTAAATCATCCTTATCTGTGCCACAAAAATAGAAATCATTAATCATATCATAACCCAAGAAATAAAATGAGTTTCATAATCAACATTCCATCATAACATAATCCATGAAAAAATGGATTTCATAAATACAATTCCATCATAAAAAAATTAAACCATAGGAATAATAGGGATAATGTACATGAAACATATCCTTATTAAAAAATATCACCTGAGATGGAAATTAATTTTGATAAAACACTTGAAATTAATTATTGAGGAAAATATTCATTCTTCTTAAAAAACAATTTCTTTTCCCCACGTGAGGTAAAATTATAAAAGAAAATTTTTTATTTGATAATAATATTGAAATAATGGAAAGAAATATTCATATGAATAATTAATTATGAAAACATAAAAATCCATTCATGCCATATAAGATAAAATGAAACATTCGTCTAATACTTTTGTAATAAAGTCAAAAAGTACCACTTTTTAAAAACCAAAAAAGTTTCCTTTCATGTCTTTTAAAGAAAAATTCACCTTTGGGTAAAATTTATTTTGAAAAAATGTTGAAGAATATAAATAATGTTTCTAAAATACATATTTCAGAAACATGGATATAGTTGATATATATTCCATAATAAATACATATGTATAAACAATCTAATATAATATTGAGATTACAAAATAATCCATTACCTTATGGTTCAATATCATTTGTACGTATCTAATTTTTTTATAATTATATAAATAATGTCATTTAATTATCCCAAAATCATTGTCACTTTTATGATATCATATATGATCATATTATCATTGGTTTGTTAATATCATTTCATTATAACTCATTATTTGAGAATTAACTCCATTTTCAAATGCATGATTTGTCAAATAAGATCATGTTTATCTTATTAGTATATATTAATATAATTTCCATAATTATATTAGTATAATAAATTTCTTATTTATTCATTATATTCATTTATATAATTATTCTTTAATGATTATCATGTAGAATGAGCCACATTACATCATGGAGACGGTAGGCCGTACATACACAGGAGTGATTTTATCATTCCATTATTTATGAAATGGATTGGAAGTGGAAGGTATATACATGATTACATAATAAATATTTTTTTATGATAATCATATATTTGTATTATTTAAATAATTATGAATATCCATGTACAATGTTAGTGAAAATGGATTACACCACATCATGGAGATGTTATGTCGTACGTACGCACGCGTGGTGATTTCATGTTTTTGTTGGATGGATAGATGGTGGAATATGGTTTTTTATTATATATAATAATTTCTTAGTATATAATTGATAATATATTTATTACTTTATAATGGAAACCATAAATGAATAGGATGTAGAAGAAAAAAGAAGTTTGAAAGAATTAAAAGTGAGATTTCCTCTTTTTCAACAAGATCTCTCTAGATCTCCAATTAATGGCACTCGAGTTGGTCAATTGAGAATAAAAAATCCTCTATAATGTGAATAATGATATTTATAAGGGAAATGGTTATGGTTTTTATGATTCTAATGGCTCAATGTGATGTGAATAGGCAAGGGAGGAATTGTCTTTTAACATATAAGATGAGGGGAACATTTGGATACTCCCAGAATATTAATTTATAATAATCTAAAACAACATCCAAAAAAACCAGAGTTTCATATTTTTGAATATAAGATGATGTAATATTGTTGTTGTACCCCTGGTTTCTAGGTTGTGACATCTTGTTACCTTCATGATGTATTTTTTCCACCTTTTCTAAGTCCACGTTTGATTAAGACTCCATAAAAATAGTTTTCTAGGGATTATAGCAGGTTTTCGACTGTGTACTGAAAGAAAATATTATGTATGGGAAGTACACACCATGTACTTGGGTATAGAATAATTTCGTTAAGTGGGGGTCATGCCGAGATCTAGTACACGTCATGCACTAAATGTACACATCTTGTAATGTTAAATTTTTTTTTATTTAACCCGAGGCAATGGGTTTTTCGGCGTAACTATCCTGAATTCCCTTCACATCATGACCAGGGCGTACATATCATGAGTAGGAAAACACTCTGCATAAAATCACATGTGAGGATATTCTGTCTCATTATTTTGGTTGGTTATTTATGGATCTTGACCCTTGATGGCCCTTGGTGACTTTTAGTGGCGCTCCACATTCTGAGTAAGGGTTTTTTCGTCCGTTTCAATGTTGTGGTACGCCGTTATTCATCCTTCATATAGGATTTAATTATATATACTTATCATCTACTTTGTAATTCAATGATATATGCTCGTTATAGGAAGATCTAGGTGTTTTCATTGTAGTTATGTTGATAGTTTGATTTCTTGTTGATATGATAAGGGATTTAAGGTCATTTATTAACGAATCAACCCGCTTTTTGTGAGTTATCTTCATACATTGTGGGTTTTTGTCACAAACATCAATATAGGTGGATTCATGGTCAAATTATATTAGTAGAACAGAATGGAATGAATTCAAGTGGAATGTATTATACAAAATTGATTTTGATTTGGTTGTTGAAAATTTGTTGGAAACCTTCTTGAGTGATGGTTTCTGAAATCATGAAAATTGGGGATTTGGAATGAGTTCATTGGTTCATGGTTTTAAAATATGGATTTTAAAAAGGTGTATTTTTCAAGACTTTTTCCACATGAATTGTATTAGATCATTTCAATAATAGGGATTTTTTTTTGAAATGAAATGTTTCTCTGAAAATGATTGTGCCTTGGTATTCAATAAAAGATCAGATTATTGAAGTGGTTTACTTTGATAAAGGAAATATTTTTCCATACATGGTTTTTGTGTGATTTCAGGCTGAAATTTACATCAATAAGGGAAGATTACTATTAGGGTACAAGGTATGTGAACCTAGATCGGGGGTGAGTTTTAGTGGGACACAAAGTGATTGGACAATAGACAGCTCATGAGTATGGAAATGTCGAATGAAGAATGCATGTGTTGGTGTGTTGTATACTATAGAATAAGTATCCCAAAATAATAATCAAAAAGTTTTTATATGATTTAATTAGTTATTTTCTGGAATATAAATTGGTGAAAACTTGTTCCACATAACTTATTTTTCACTTGCTTATAATTGGTTTTTGAACTTGTTTATATTTGGTTATAAATATTATTGGAAAATTGTTTTATATCAACTATTTTATATAATGATCTATCTATTCTATCATAGTGTCATGAGTTAAGAAGTCATTGGGACAAACCTACTGAGTTTTATATGCACCCCTTCTTTGGATCTTTAGTTCTTTTGAATATGCTATTATCTGAGAGAGGGGCAATGGTAACGTTTCACACGTTTTTATCACTACGTCATGATACATGGGATTTTAGATGATTTTTGAGCTTAATGAATTTAGAGTATTGAGTGTTGTGGTATCTTTATAGTCGGTAGTTTTTATCCTATTTTTACATTGACACTTTTTTGGTCTTCCACTTTTTCACACTTTGATGTAGTTTTGAGATACATCAAGTTGTTTATTATTATTTCTTTTGTTCATGTATCATTTATTGAATGGTTATTTTGATTATTGGAATATTTATTCAAAGTTAAATCATCCCCCACATGTATTTGAAACCTTTTTTCCTTTATATCCAACCTTTGGCGCCTTGGAGATTTCACTTAAATCCATGTAATGACTTGTTATACTCTTAAGCAAATGAGAATTGTCAGTCATTAAAAATGTTATTAGCTTGTTGGGTCCTTTCGTAACAAATAGTCATTAATGTTTTTGGACATGTAGTAGGAATTATTTCTTGTCTACTCCTTGGAATGGATTATAATAATTGATTAGGATTTTCAGAACTTGAAATTTTTGGCATAAAATGACATATCTAATCCTTTTATGCTGAACATCAATTTATTATGGTGTTGGGTACAAATGACATTGTAAACAGATTTAGGATTTTGAAAACTCATTATCAGGGGTTTATCCAATGAGACGAGCATGAAATATATTGTAGAGGAATGACTTCCCACATTGAGTGTATACATCATTTTTATTAATGGTTCATGTTGTAAAAATGAGTTTATTTTTGAAAAAGTACCAATTTTTTCAATTGCATGATTTTTAAAAAATAAATGCTTATGGTATTTTGAAAATGGTGTAATTTTCAAAAGAAAATTTGAAATTTTTAAAAAATGGTTGAACAAGGAAAAATCTGGGTTTTTGAAAACAATGTTGTGATATCCAAAGTGATAGATTTTGAAATTCTAAGAAATCAGTTTCAAGAGATTGAGACATTCAAGGGTTTCCTTTTGTTTAGAAAATGGAAACTGTTAGGAATCATCAAAACCAACCTAAAGAAGATATAGAGAGTGTGGTTTCACCTGAAGCATCGGTGAATAGAGATATAGTTTATAGTATTGGCCAAGATTTTCAATATGTGGATATGGGGAAATAGAGTAATAATCCAATTCACGTGGATTATACCATCTAGTTCATGAAGGAGAATCCACCTAACTTCCAGTGTGATTGTTAACCCAAAAACATAGATGTGTGGCTGGATAGGACGAATCTTATCATCAATTTCATCAGAACAAAATCAAATGTCAACATCAATATGGTGACTAATATGACATAAAATATTTCATGCTAGTGGTGGTATTTAGCGTTGTAGGATAAATTGGAGTAAGGACTTACATTGGAGGATTTTAAGGAACTATTCAACAAAAAATTCTATCCTCACATGTTCGTGAATTAAAAAATGATGGGATGGTTTATCCTGAAGCTAGATAATCTCTATATCATTTAATCTGAGGCTAAATTCATGAATTTAGTGCTTTTGGAATACAATTTGTGGAATGTGTGTCCTTGAAGGCATGCATCTTCAAATCGAGGATAAGGAAGGATATCTGATCAATGAGTGTGGTGCTCTGTATAATTTATTATAAAGAATGTTGAATAGAGATATAGTCATGGAATGTGATATCTCGGGATCTATCGGTGATGGTATGTTGATACATATTTGAAATGGTGGGAACTGAAACATTGGGTCAAGTGGAAAAGGGACACATATGTCCAAGGTGGAAGCAGATATCAAAATTAGACCATAGGATCAGTGAACCTTCCACGATGATGCAAGTGGAATGAAAGTAGTATTCAATGTGGTTTTCTTTGAAACCTAATGCGC
Source organism: Viscum album (assembly GCA_963277665.1). Taxonomy (NCBI): domain Eukaryota; kingdom Viridiplantae; phylum Streptophyta; class Magnoliopsida; order Santalales; family Viscaceae; genus Viscum; species Viscum album. The sequence continues at coordinate 1,798,815,616 of OY728156.1, read as the reverse complement.
TAGTGTATGAAACGAACTAGATCATTTCATAACTGTAGAAAAATGGGATATTATTAGCTCTATTGTCATAGTACTCCAAGGTTAGGTGCTAGAGAAACTTCTCATGCATCGCAAGCATCGTATGCTTCAACAGGGCGAGGAAAACAGAATCAGTATCGTAAGAAGAATAGATCTAGTAATTTTGAATCTATGAATACCATGAATCCTTAACCCGAGTAATCTCAGTAGGGAAATAAGGAGAATAGTGTAGTGATGAACCAATTGTATGGAGGTGAGAAGATGATTGTCTATCACCAGGTTTGGACAATCAATAGTGAGAGGTACGATACTTTTGAATTCTACCCTTGTGAAAGTGATCGTAGATCCTAGTTCATCACATTATTTCATTTCATCTCATGCTGTTTATTTACCATGATTAATGTTGGAACAGATTCCTTCTATTTTAAAACGGAAAACTCTTCTTGGGAAAATATAATGTCAATCCTTTGTGTGTAGAGAATGTGCAATAACTGTTGATGGATATGAGCTAAAATGGTATTTCATAGTGTTGGAAATGGATGTATATGATGTAATATTGGGTATTCATTAGTTAAAAAATTCAAGGCTCACATCAACTATTATAGTATAATAGTTAGTTTCATGATTGGGGATGGAATAAAGCATCTCTATAGAGGAGATAGGATGGTTATGAAAGGTGAAAAGAGATTGTTGGATTGAATAGTGGGAACAATATTTTTGCAATGGGTGGTGTTGACTTTTTCATAGATGGGATAGAATGAGAAAAACAGTTTTCTAGCAGTTGTGGATCAATTTTCTGATGCCTTTCTGATGAACTTCTCAGGGTTACAACCTCTAAGGGAAGTGGCGTTTATGATTGATCACCTTCCAGGGACCAGCCCAATTTCCCATCCATATTATAGGATGGAACAAACAGAGTTATAGTAACTGACTGTGCAGTTTGTAGATCTAGAAAGATAGATTTATATTCATCCATGTATGTGTTGGTTAGTAGCACAATTTTTTAGTTAAGAAATCAGATTAAAATATTCAGTTATTGGTTGATTATCATAAGAATAAACAACTTATAATAATGAAAAGTTAACAAATTACATGAATTTATGATCTATTCGATCAATTAAAGGGAGCATAGTGGTTCTCCGAGATTGAAATGTGACCTGTATATCACCCATTTTGTGTCCAGAAAGACGATATTTCAAAGGAAGATTTCAAAAGCAGATATGGTCACATTGAATATGTAGTCATGCCTTTGGTTCTAATGAATTCACATGGGGTCCTCCTGCATTTGATGAATTATTTAATTTAGAGATATCTAGACTCTTTTGTTATGGTGTTTCCAGATTACATCTCTGTGTATTCAAAGACAAGGTCTTAACATGAGGAACACCTAGAAACAGTGTCACAAATAGTACTCATGGAAAATGCCACATTAAAATGTTATATTAATTAAAACTGGTATTTGAAAACATTAAAATCATTTAAAATAATATAAAACACATGTCATAATCACTTCTATAAGGATCCAAATGGTATATAATTAGACCCTTTCATGATTATTGTCTATATAAGCAAGAAAAATAATTTTTTGTCAATTGTTTGAGTCTTTTTATGGTTATCATAAATTTAATAATAAATAGTATATTGATTTTTCATTATTTAAATAATTTATGCGTCTTCAATATATATTCCTTTAAGGTAAATAGTTATTTTATAAAAAGTAAAAAAAAATCCATAACGAATAGATACACTTTTTCTTTAAAATGGATATTTATTATCAAATGCCACTTCTATATAACTTTTTATATATAATAAGTTATTTATTAAAATTTGAGTGTGACATATTTAACATCTCATTAAATAAAAAAATAAAATCTCTTACTATTATCCAAGTTTTTTCCAAATGGTATATTTTCTACCAACATATTTTTAAGGTTGTTAATAACTCATCCAATAATATTAGGACAATGTTAGGATAATTTTAAAATATTATATTTATCCTTAATTATCTGATTTAACTTTTAAACATATTAATAAATATTACAGAAGCCAATATTCATAATGTCCAAAAATAAAATATTTCTATTCACATTATTTGTACATACTAATTCTTGATTTGGAATCTATTTTAAAAATTTAAAAACTGAAAATTTTTATTAATTTTTTTTAAAATTAATCCCACTGTTAGAAAGAAAAATGAGTTTTTAAATGACAGACGTATACAAAATATTGAATTGTTTTTAAATAAATATCAATTGTAAAATTATGGAAAATGAAATATATTATATTTAATGATAAAAATATTTTTTAACTATATTTTAAAACCATTTATTAATGAAATTTTACCTTATAATTTATTTTGATGAAAAATTTTGTTTTCAATTAAGATTTAGTGTATTTTTACAATTCATCATGACATCAAAGTAGTCAAAAAAATACAAAATATTCATCCAAAATAAATTCATATATCCCAATTCTGATGATGAAGTTTATTTTATGAAATAGAATATAAAATGTTTAAAAAAATTAAAAATGGGTACTCCATCAAAATGAGACACATGTGATTATTTGGAAAAATACTTCTTTAATCTGGAAAATTGAATTTTTACTTATATAACATCTAGAAAACATATCAGATTAATTTTAAATATTATTTTAATATATTAATTTAATGAAATCTATTAGAAGTGATATTAATATATTATAAACTCAATTATTTTCATATAATTAGTTTTTTTTGGAAAATCAATTCGTATTATTTAAAAAGCCTTTTGAAATTTATAATTAATTTATCACCAAATAAATAATTATATATACATCGGTAAAGAATATATTCAAAATTTAGCTAATATTTTTCACACTATTATTATAATAGCTTGGATATATGTAATAACTCAGTTCTTATTTTTGAGGTACGAGTTTTTTCTTTTCTATTTTCTATAAGTGTATTTGAGAAAATAAGGAAATTAGGGGAAAATCCTAAATTTTGTGACTACACGTCGTGTACTTTTCCACACGCCGTGTACTTTGGCAGTGTGGGGTTAGTACACAGGTTGTGTAGCCATGTCGACGAGAAGGGGTGTAAACACCGATTACATGATGTGTAATGGGCATGTACACGCCATGTAGTCAGTCGGAAGGGATACAGTAAGGCAGTGGAAGCAGCCACCAACCGGCCGATAGTACACACCGTGTGATTAGGAATACAAGTCATGTACTCATGTCGACCGATGAACAATGATGTGGTGGAAAGAAGCCCCCGGAAGAACAGTTAAAAAATAAAAATTACACGTCATGTACTTGAGAAGTAGACGCCATGTAGTTTGTTTTTTCACTTAAAATGGGCAGTAGCCTCCCCTGTTCACAGAGAAGTTTTAGAACCATAGGAAATGAGTCGGGAGAGAAGGTCGGACCTTTGAGGATCTCCAGATCAAGTGCCGGAAATCCGTTTTCTGCACCGTCGATCTCCCTAGAACCGCACAAGTGAGTTCTTACTCCTCCTTGAATAGTTCGTGACAATTATTTCTCTAAGGGATGTTTTTTGAGTTTTAACAGGGATATCTTTCACCTAAGATCTACATCGTTCTTGGATGATTCGTGGATCGTCGTTCGCGTATACCGTTCAGGGGCATTTAAGGTAGGTGTCTTAGTGTTTAATTTCCAATTGTTGTGTGTTTTTGTTTATCGTTGAGCTACAGAAACATGTTAGGGTGTCGTGTGGCTGAGGCCATAGCTGTTTTAAATACCTAGAATTGTATAAGTAATTAAATGTGATAATAAACTGCTATTTGGGATCACAGCTTGGATCCAGGACCACCCCAGGGGTGCGTTCTTCTATTTAGCCATTTGGCCAGGATACCCGAGGGTATGCCATGTTAATTTTGCGCATTAATTTTTCCTTGAGAGGAATTGTATGTGAATTTATTGTTTATATGTTTGTCATGGGCTAGTTACATGTTTAGCCTGAGGGCAGTGTTTCCTTTAGCCTGAGGGCAATGGTAATTTTATCCTGAGGGAAACTTCTTTCGTGCCTGAGGGAAATAGACTTTGTGCCCGAGGGTGACAGTTTTTATACCTAAGGGAAATATGTTTAATGCCTGTGGGAAATTATCTGTGTATTATGTTTCTGATTACCTGAGGGTAAGGGTTAGCGTATTGGAGGACACTGACTGTTTACATAGAAATTTACTATAGTGGTTTCCTAATAATGAATGATTAAATTAATATTAAAATGGAAATATAACTGGTTAATCAAGTTACTTTTGAGTCCTTCTTAGTCTGTTGCATTTACATTTGCACATTGTTGTTGCATGTTTACACACAGTTGAGCACATGCCTTTGGTGGGTGCGTACTGAAATTATTTCTCACACCCTGTTAGTGTCATGTCTTTGGCCCAAACAGATTACATTTCTACAGGTGTGGATAAGGGCAACGGGCACTATACAGGCACTTGATTGCTGTTAAGGAGTACGGGAGCATGTGATCGGGCTTAGGATCACGATGCTACAGACTATTTTGTTTTGTTTTTTTGTACTCTATATTATACTATACTGTATTGTTGTGTAACATGTTCTGGCTGTATTCTTAGAACTTGATAAATTTTTCATCATTATCGATATAAATGTTGATTATCTTTTACTGGAGTTGCTAATTTTGAATGTGTATGGTTTATTGCATCCGCTATTGTTGTGTGTTTTTTATTTTATTCTGCAGTGCTACACATTGACAAATGAGGGCATAGTTTCCCCTCTATCAGACCTGGGACCTCACTGCTAGCCGGCATCCTCTGGATTTTGGGGAAATTCACTTGAGGTCATGTGACCAACCGGGTTCGGGGCACCCGTTGAGTGGCACCCGGATCTGGGATGTTACAAAGTGGTATCAAAGTATTTCTTTTCATTAACTTACTATTTGGAGCCCTAGTGATGGATAGGACGGAAACAATAGTTGGTAATAAGCAGTTCCTGGACGTAGCTAACCAGTGTACAGAAAAATCTTGTCTACCTCGTATTTTTGCAAATTCATCAGATTCTGCAAATTTTACAGTTGATTATATTTTCACCTTTGGGTGATGCACTTGTGATTGTGCTGTTTATATTTATCTATGGGTTTTATTTATTTGCAACCCGATAAGATGAGGGTATGCCATCTCATGCATCATTTAGGCACATGTTATAAATCACATGCCATGAATAGTTCCATTCCAGGTAGGCGCATTAGAAATTGCATGTAGTTTTGATAGTCATTGTGCTAGAAAAGCATGTTGTTGTGATAGCTAATTTGATAAACACCTGCTTTGTGATAGGGTATTTTCGTGTGAGCTGGTTGATAGAGTAGACTCCAAACTTCATTTTTTGGGGAGTATGGTCCCTAATAAACCGAAATTTGGTGGACCATTAGCTGTTTTATTATAACACATAGAAGATTCCAAACATTGATTTGTGGGGAGTATGGGCCCTCACAGATCGGAATTTTGTACTTTGGTGTTGTTTTTTTAGTATATTCTTGGATAATGGAGTAGTTTCATAGGGTTACTGTCTGGAAAAATCAAGAGACACGCTGGGTAGTTCCTCGGACACATGTCGTGTGCTCTTCTATTCTGGAAGAAAAGAAAACTTTTTGAGTACACACAGTGTACCATCAGTACACATCATGTAGTCTCTTCCCGTGTCATAGACCATGTGGGTAAGAACATTGGAAAGGGAAATTATTGGGGAAAACACTCCGTGTAGTGTTAACCTAGAGTCCACCCGTGTAACTAACAACACAGACAGAGGAGACCTTAAGGAATATATGTCGTGTCCACTACGGAACACGCCATGTAATCTGACCTGGGATCCGACCGTGTAACTAACAGCACGGGTCGGTGTAATCCTTCATGTACACGCTATGTGTATATTGAACACACCATGTAGTGTGATTCGTGTATCCAGCTGTGTAACTAACAACATGGGTCGGCGGAGTTTGTCTAGTACAAACTGTGTACCCATGGGACATGCCATGTATTTTTGACCGGTGACAGACCGTGTGGACCTGGCCATGTGGCAGGGAAAACGGGGTGGTGAACACGTCGTTTTAGGGTGTAACATGATGTGTAGTTTAATCCGAGTAGTCATTCATGTCTCAAACAACACATGCAGTTGTAATTTACACTATACACGCATCGTAGATTATATACACGTTGTGTAGTCTTGTTCAATGGGAGCCATGTGGATTAGCCATGTAGAAGGACCAGGGAAGGGAAAAAAGGGATAGGTATACACTGTGTAGTCATTATAAACACTGTGTAGTCATGTTTTTTAAATCATGAATGCCTTCTTCCTCTTGATTCCCTTTTGGTCCTTTCGTTTTCAGTCTTTGATAATACTGATCTAAGGTGTGTGTTTCACCTTGTAGATTCATGCCGCCGAGACGACCAGGTGATGTTCACTAGGAGAGTGGCAACGATTATACTCCAGATATGGTGGGCCATGGGATACCAGTGGATCCTCCAGCAGAGCCAGATGCGGCGATAGCTGTTATACCAGACACAGGCGCATATGCGCAGTTCTGTGAAGGCTTCATGCGGTTCATGCAAACCTTTCAGGGAGCACCACCGGCTGCCACAACTATGGATGAGCTGAATCTTATTTTCCCACAGAAGCATCGACTTATGTTTTCAGGGGATGGAAGATTATAGGGTACAATGTCTTGGTAGGGTTATATGCATACTATATTCGAGCATCATGAGACGTCTCTAGGGAGGAGGGTCATGCTTGCGATGTATATGCTGCATGATTCTGCCAAGAGGTGGTGGGATGTTACCACCTAGTCAGAGCACCACAGAGACATGGCATAGGAAGATTTTCAGGAAATTTTATATGACTTCTTCTTTCCAGAGATGCTAAGGGTAGATTGAGCTTGATATTTCATGAACCTACAGTGGGGCTCTATGACGGTGATGGATTATTCTGCTCTCTTCACCAAGCTTCAGCGTTTTGCACCCGTTCGGGTGGGTGATAAGACGTTGAGGGCCAGACGCTTTGATGGTGGTCTTTGATATTTTATCTAAGCAGTGGTAAATGTATCTGTGTTGCTTATAGTACCTGCTATCCTGAAACAGGCGCTGATTACAGAGAGGAACCGGTGGGAGTCTAGTGGTGTGGGACAGGGTGGTTCACCACCAGTTTTTGGTACTATATCTACTTGCAAGAGGAAGAGATAGTTGGAATTCTATCAGGGTGGCAGTACCAGCCATAAGAATGTTTTCAGTGGCCAGGTCATGTCCTACCAGTGTGTTAAAGAGGGGCACAAGAGACCTCAATGTCCACAAGGCCAATTGGAGTGTCGAGATTGTGGAAAGATGGGTCATCTGTAGTGTTTATGCATGGCGTTTCTACCAGTGGCTAGTGAGAGGGGTTCTGTGCATACTCTGCATTCGGGAGCTGGACCAGCAGCATCTTAGAAGTCGTAAAACTAGAATATGTCAAGGCGTGCAGCCAGGGATGGTGGTCATGGTCGTGGTATCGAGACACGAGGATCTCAGAGATAGCAGGGCAGGATAGCTCAGGGTATCCAGGCTATGTCACAGGGCCGCGACACTAGGCAGGCATATGCAGTGCAAAATACCCAGCAATAGCAGTATCTCGTAACATCTACTATCAGATGTACTATTCTAGTAGATTTTATCTTATCTTTAGTACTTTTTTATATGGTTTCTACGCATAGTTTCATATTTTTACCCATTTTGGAGAGCCTCAGGCTCTGTGTTTCTTATTATTCTGATGTTATAATGCTAGACACTTTGTTGGGAATGAGAATGACAGTTGTGCATCAGTGCAAGGAGTGCCCCCTTGGGGTTGGTAGATGTCACTTTCTATGGGACCTCTATGACTTACAGATAATATCTTATGACATCATTATTGAGATAGACTGGTTGGTTCCCAATCGAGCCTTTTAATATGTGTATCGTTGTAGGGTGAGTTTCATGTCACCAATGGGCGGAGAGTTTCTATACAAGGATGAATGGGATGTTCAAGTGAGTCGAGCTGGACTAGAGTATAGTGGGCGAGGTAGAGTTACATTTCAGATTTCGATTTTATATCAGGATGATCAAGGGACTTGTCATAAGGATTTCCATCCAGTGGTTGATTGTTTCAGGTACATCTTCCTAGAAGAATTTTTAGGTCTACCTCTAGAGCGTGAGGTGGACTTCTCTATTTAGCTTGTCTCAGGAGCAGCACCAGTGTACATTCCACCTTATAGGATGTCCATGCCTGAGTTGCACGAGATCAAGAGGTAGTTAGATTAATTACAGTCAAAGGGTTTTTATCCAACGCAGTACTTATCCTTGGTGTTCGTCGGTCCACTATGTGAAGAAGGAAGACGGTACCCTCAGACTCTGTGTGGATTATTGGAAGCTGAACCAGTTGACGGTTATGAACTGATTACCCTTTCCAAGGATTGAGGATCTTTTTTATCATATTCATGGAGCACGAGTGTTCTCAAAGATTTACTTGAGCTCCGGATATCATCAGTTGCAAGTGAGACCATCAAATATAATGATTACAGCTTTTTGGAGCAGATATGTTCTATACGAGTACATGGTTATGCCGTTCGGACTCTCGAATTCAACATCAATTTTATTGTCTATGATGAATCATGTGTTCCATCCTTATCTAGATTCTATTGTAGTGGTATTTTTGGATGACATCTTGGTGTACTCTCACACTCGACATGACCATGCCACCCATCTTGAGAGAGTATTGAGTACACTGAGAGAGCATCAACTATATGCTAAGCTCTCAAAGTGCCACTTTTGGATGGACCATATTCACATCCTGGGTCATGTCATCTCAGGGGAAGGAGTTGTCGTAGACCCAGATAAGGTGAGATTAGTAGTTACCTGGGAGCAGCCTAAGAACATGTTTGAGATACAGTGTTTCTTAGGGATGGATGGTTACTACAAACATATCATACAATACTTCTCCCTCTTATCAGCACCATTGGCGGTATTGACTAAGAAGGGTGTAATGTTTGTTTGTTCGGAAGCCTGCGAGACAGACTTTCAGGACATGAAAGTATGGTTGACATCAGCACCCGTCCTGATACTTCCAGAGCAAGGGAAGAGCTATACAGTTTCCTGTGATGCATCAGGTATTGGACTATGAGCAGTGTTGATGCAGGGCGATCGAGTTGTTGCATACGGTTCTCAGCAGTTGAGTCCGTATGAGAGGAATTACATGATGAATGATCTCTATTTTGCTTCATTTATTCATGCATTGTGATTTTGGATAAATTATCTATTGGGAGAGAAAAATGTGTTTTTCACTGACCACAAAATCCTCAAGTATAGCATTACTCAGCGCGACTTGAACATGAGACATCGAAGTTTGGACGAATACCTTCAGTCCTTTTCCTTTTAGCTGGCCTATACACATGGTAATGGTAATGTATTAACTGATGCACTGAGTAGGAGGACTCAGATACAGGTGGTTTAGGAGGCCAATGGTGAGTGGCAGCTTGTGGATTTATTCTCTGAGATTCATTTGGAGGTGCACGATAGTCAGGGGAAGACCTATCATTCATCTTTAGCTGTGACATCTACCCTCCTGGATAGAGTGAGGATGAGACAACTATTTGATTCAGAAGGCCTAGTTCTATGAGAGTTGGTGGCAAATGAGGAGCCTCCTTCTAGATGGATGATATGTTATGATGAAATTTGGTGTTTGCATGGACGATTGTGGGTTCCAGGGGATATACGGGAGGAGTTGATGCGGGAGTTTCATACTTCAGCTGGGGTAGTTCATCCTGGAGTTACCAAGATATACCGTGACTTGAGACTTTAGTACTGGAGGCCAGGTATGAAGAGAGAGATAACTGGGTTTGTTACGATGTGTTCAACCTGTCAGCAGGTGAAGGAGGAGCATCAGAGGCCAGCCGAACTGTTACAATAGTTACCCATTCCGGAGAGTAAATGGGATGATGTCGTGATGGATTTCATGACTATGTTGTTGCGGTCACCTCGAGGCAATGATGCTGTGTGGGTTGTTGTGGACAGACTCACAAAGGTAGCTCAATTTTTGCTGATCAAGGAGACCTTCCGAGTTGACGAACTCAGCAAGATTTTTATCCGATAGATCTTATGTATTCATGGGGTTCCTCATTATATCATTTTTGATAAGGATGATCATTTTATGTCTTGTTCTGGAATAATTTTTAGAGGGAAATAGGTACGCAGGTGCTTCTAAGCACAACGTACCACCCTCAGACCGATGGCCAGTCAGATAATATGATACAGATGCATGAGGACATGCTGCGTGCATGCATCCAAGACTTTTGGGGCTCTTGGGTGAATCATATACACCTGGTCGAGTTTTCCTATAATAACAGTTTTCATGGAACTATTGAGATTGCACCTTACAAGGATTTATATGGTAGGTCATGCTGCTCACCCTTGATCTATTTAAAGGAAGGTAAGGCAGCTTTAATGGGACCACATCTCATATAAGAGGCTTTTGAGCAGGTCTAGTTGATTCAGAAGCAGATGGCTACTATTTAGTCTCATCAGAAATCTTATGCTGATCGCCGCAGATGACCCTTGGAGTTTGTGGTTGGGGATCAGGTTTTCTTATGTGTTTCACCGACGTTAGGACACATGTAGATTAGAAGTTAGGGTAAACATTCACCAAGGTATGTGGGGCCATTTGAGATTCTGGAGAGGATTAGGATGGTTTCCTATTAGTTGAATTTACCACAGAGGTAGTGATCCATGCATGACGTATTCCATGTTTCCCAGTTTCACCGCTACCATTTAGACCCATCTCACATCTTTCAGCCTAAGGAGGTTGAGCTTGAAGTCGATTCAGCCTTTGAGGAGCATCCGATTCGTATCATTAATATGAGCACATAGGTTTTTCGAGCCTTTTCTATTCCTCTCGTACGGGTTCTATGGTAGCACAGCAGAGTGTAGGACGAAACCTGGGAGCAGGAGACCGATGTATGTGCTTAGTGGCTAGAGCTATTCTGAGCTTTATCTTTGCTACCCTTGGGAGGGAAATTTGGGGACCAATTGATTTAAGGGGGGAAGTTTGTAAGAACATGGTTCTTCTTTTTTAGGTATGGGTTTCTTCTATTCACTTTTCCTTAACTATTTTTGAGAAAATAAGGAAAATGGGGGAAAATCCTAAATTTTTTGACTACACACCATGTACTTTTCCACACGCTGTGTACTTTGGTCTTGTGGTATTAGTACATAGGGTGTGTATCCATGTCTACGAGTAGGGGTTTAAAAACTGATTACATGGCCTGTAGTAGGAATGTACACACCGTGTAGTCAGTCAGTAGGCATATAGTATGGCGGTGGAGGCAGCCTCCAGCCAGGCGACAGTACACGCCGTGTGATCTAGAATACACATCATGTACTCATGTCAACAGATTATCATTATTGTGGTGGAAAGAAGCCACCGAAGGAATAATTAAAAAATGAAAAGTACACGTCGTGTACTTGAGAAGTACACGCCATGTATTTTGTTTTTTCGACTAAAATGGGTAGTAGCCTCTCCTGTTCATAGGGAAGTCTTAGAAACAGTGGAAAAGAGTTTGGTGAGAGGGTTGTACCTCCAAGGTTCTTCAGATCGTGTACTGAGAATCAGTTTTCTGCACCATCGATCTCCCTGGAACCGCACAGGTGAGTTCTTCCTCCTCCTTGTGTAGTTCTTGCCAATTCTTCTAATAAATAATGTTATTTGAGATTGAACAAGGATTTCATTCACCTCATATCTACGTCATTCTTGGATGATTTGAAGATCGTCGTTGCGTATACCATTCAGGGGCGTTTAATTTAGGTGGCTTAGTGTTTAAATTCCAACTGCTATGCGTTTTTGTGTATCATTGAGCTACGAACCCATGTTGGGGTGTCGTGTGGCTGAGGCCTTAGCTATTTTAAATACCTAAAATTGTATAGGCAATTAAATGTGATAATAAACTGCTGTTTGGGATAGATGCTTGGATTTAGGACCACCACAGGGGTACATTCCACTATTTAGCCGTTTCTCCAGGATACCTGAGGGTATACCATGTTTATTTTGCGCATTACTTTTTCCTTGAGAGGAATTGTAGGTGAACTGCTTGTTTACATGTTGGGCATGACCCGGTTAAATGTTTAACCTAAGGGCAGTGTTTCCTTTATCCTAAGGGTAGTGGTTATTTCTGTAACACCCCATGTAAATAAAGAATTTGACATTTTTATATTTATCAATATTTTTGAATAAAATATTAATATTACTTTAAATGGAACGCTATGCTCGATGGCATACCCAATACGCGACAACGAGTTCCGTTGAAATCTTACGTTGCACTCTAATAATAAAATAATATTATTTTAAATGGTAGTTAACGCCTAACCATTGTAATGGCGGGAAAGAACAGAACTAACTACAAATTGATTATATATCTCTGTCAAATATTTTTACTTTTATCCAATAAATGTTAGAGGCATAAAATGAAAATGTTTCCAATTTTAAGCATAAATATTCTAATATTCATTAAAATGTCGATTAACTGCCTTTTGATGGAGAAACCTTTTTAAATATACTTTTGACAATTTTATATGTTGTATTTGAAAAAAATAAAATCCTTCTTTAGAATTTGGACATCAAAATTTACTTTGTGTAAATTTTTGTTATTTTTCCGATATAGATCATTTTTAGTGAAAATGTTGTATTTTAATTCAAAAACTCCTTTTAATCCAATTTTTTATATGGATATATTATATTTTTAACTGATATTAAAGTGTATTTATAATATATTTTTACCATTTAATCCAATGGTGGTCATTGGAATTAATTTCACATTGAAATTGGACTTAAACTAGTGTTAATATTTAAATAGATATTGTTTCTTAAAAACACGCTATTTGTTTTGACAACAGGAATTAATTGTTAAATTAATTAATGTAACTTATATGTTATGAATTTTTTAAAATAGACATAATTTTTGAATTTGGAATATCAAATATATCTTATGGTGAATTTTTGGTATTTTTCTGAAAAACTTAAATTTTTGATGAATAGTGAAACCACTAAGTGGTAGTTTAAAAACTGATTTTTTGTTTAAATGAAACTTTACCACATCTGTGATTTGAATTTCAAAAATCCAACATATATGGTTGTCATTACGATGTAAAATGTTGTTCAATGGAATTAAAATAATTTTTTGGTGAATAGTAACTGTTAAGTTTTATTAATTGCGATTACAAGTAATTAGTGTAATTTAAGGTAAAAATAATGTTTTAATAATATTAAATGACCTCGAAACATGTACTACCCTTATTGGATGAGTCATTTCCGACCAATAAAATCCATGGTTCAACTTGGGGTCCCCATGGATCCACATTGGTTGGAAAATTACATTAATAACTTTTTATTTAAAGTTAAAATTAAAATGTCACAAACATGTATTGTTTTACTAAAACAATTTTTACATGGGGTTATATAAGGGATATTTTTTACTATAAATTTTAATTATAAATATAAGAAGATTTCCTACATCATGATATTTTTTTTATAATTTTTAGACATTAAATAAATTAAATTATTTATGACACCATGATGATGCAGCGATTACCTCATTATTTGACGATTTAAATAAAATGAAAATATAATGTAAAATCAAAGACATAAACTTGTAAAAAAACTATTGGATGGTTGGATTTAGAACACTTATCACCATATACTGGAAATATAAAATTTATGGACCTTTAAAATCTGAAAAAGCATTTTATAATAAAGTAAAAGTTTATAACTTTCCAAGAGTGCCTCTCCTCTCTTCTTATAAAAGGCCCCCACCTCTACCACCTTACCAACACATCTCAAGACAATGGCTCGGAAAACCCCTGACCATTTAATCTATCCACAAACCTATCTTCATCATTGAAGCCTCACCTTTTGACAGAATCCTTTCCATGGAATCTTTTGAGCTCAAATCAAAAAGAGTTACCTGATTAAAAGGTAATGTCTTCCCTTGTGTACTTTTGTTTCATTTTGCTTCTCCAACCCTCTAATATCTTTCTATTCATTTATTTTCTAACAACACCAGTATTTTAAATATACTATGATGTTTTTATGTGAAGTATTCAATCTACACTTACACACACCTTCGTCTAATGGCTAAAGAACATACTGTTTCTGTGGATGGCGAATTTCTGCCTCACGAAACGATGATTTTTTAATCTTCTTTTAACACCATCAAAGGTGTCCATTATTATGTCAATATATTTATATATGATATATAATATGTTTATGTTTTTACTAAATCTTATGTATTTATCATTTATGGCATACCTTTATGGTTTCCATTATGGGTAAACACGATATTGTCATTTTAGGAAGTGCGGACTACCGCCCCCTTAAAGTGATTTGAATCATTAATTCCATATGTGGGATATATAAAAGAAGTATTTAATGATGTTATATATGATATTATAATTTAATTTTAATATTACTATGTATATTTATGTTTTCATTCCATTAAAATATTAAATATAAATGAAAGTAGCGTTCATGCGTACGTACGGAATACCGTCTCCATGAACGGTGCATTTCATTTCTTATCTCCTAATTTTGTGTACTATTATAAGTAAATATATATAATGGATATATATGATATATATTAATTCTAAATTATGAATATCATTCTGTAATTATAATATATATATCTCTCTCATTTAGTTTTAGTTCCATTAATATGATAAAATGAAAGTAGCGTTCATGCGTACGTACGACCTATAGTCTCCATGAATGGTGCATTTCATTTTTTTATCTCGAAATGTTTTGGAATAGTATAAAATGAATATATAATGGATATATATGATATATATGGTATCTACATCATGAATATAATTCTGGATATAATGGATATTTTTCCACATGAACAACTTGTAATTATAAGGAGTTTATTTTTTGACTAATGTACCAAGCATCAACAAAACGTATGATATGATCTCACATAATAAACTAATTATTATAACATGATAATATCTGAAATTAATTGAATAATAAAATTTAAAGTAATTACTTATGAAATTATAAATTGGCCAAATTTTATTATTCAGGAATATAATGAAATGAACAAGACAAGTCGGACTTAATGTAAGGGATCCTACCCATCTCTTTCTTTTTAAGTACACTGTTTTATGTCATTCCTTTTAAGATCATATATCTTATTATTTGGGTGTTATTTTATATTACTCTTACTGTAATTTTTATGTTCATATTATGAGACACCCTATTTTCTCTCATCAATCCATTTTAGATGTTTTGAGTGGCGCCGTTAGGCTGCCAAATTTTCTTAAGAGATCCAACCTCTCTCTTTCTTCTTATGTACTCTCCTTTATGTCACTTCTTTTAAGATCCTCTTTGTTATGATGGGTATGTTAATTTATATTCCTCTTTCTATAAATTTTATTTTAATATGATGAGAGACCCTATTTGTTCTCATCAATCCATTTTTGGATTTTTTAAGTGGCACAGTTAGGATGCCGAGTTTTCGTAAGCGATTTTTCATCTCACTTTTATTCCCGTGAGATTTTTGCTACATTTTCTACAATTTCTTTGATTGTTATATATACATCCAATTATTCTAAACTTTGTATAATATACATTCGTTTATGAGTATTTACATCAATGTTGTATTTTCCTTCTTTCATGGGGTGTATGTTTCAAAAGATACCCAAGTCGGTAAGGGAACCTTTCACCCTCCTCTTTTTAAAAGAATTTTTTTTTGGGTCCTTTTAATTTACATATTTTAATGTTGGGTTATGTTATTATATGTCCTTATTGATGTCAATTGTATGTCCAAGTGATGAGATACCCTTTTTATCTCTCAATAAGGATATATAAGGACATAAAAGAATTCTTTTGTTGGGTCTTTTAATTTACATATTGTAATGTTGGGATATGTTCTTATATGTCCTTATTGATGTAAATTTTATGTCCAAGTGATGAGATACCCTTTTTATCTCTCATCAGCACATTTTATGAAATTTGAAGTTACGCCTTTAGGCTGTTGAATATTTGAAAGGGAAATTCTTAACCCAATTTTGATTCTTTGGGATAAACTTATACTCCTTGAATATGTATTTTTATGAATATGTGTGAATGACCTCTAATTGTTTTACAATTAATATCCACTTATATTTGGTGTATTAATTTGTCACAGATAATTATGTAATTTATTTATCCTTAATCCAAGGATACCGTCTTTGTAAGGGACTTTGTCTCAATCTCCTTTCATTGAGGTATATTTTGTGCTAATACAAGACTTTCTTTTATAAGCTGTATAAAATACCTTTTACATTTAATTTCATTCAAAGGTAATCTTTTTCTCGGAATCGTTTTACAAAACATCAAAAAGGAATGTTTATTTTCACGTACGCGGTGACAATGACCTTTTCTGCTGCCGCGAGTATTATTTGGTTTTTGGCTTCCTTAACAAGCCGTAATCTTTTTAAAATGAAATAAATACCATATAAACTTTTATGTATTTTGGTATTGAAAATGGTTTTTATAATGGGTTTGTTATGTCAATATATTTAAGTGATATATTGTGATCAAAGTGTGGAAATGTTTTCTTTCCATTAAATTTGTTTTATGTCCTATGATTTTATAATGGTACTTGGACATTTTATGGGAGGTTACGTGATAAACCATAAGATGGGTGGTGCCTTGAATACCACGATGAGTGGTTATGTTATAACCTCCAATGCATTGGGTATGGAAGTCATCCGTATGTATATTCCATTAAGTGATATGTGTGGAAGTCGACCGTATAGTTATTCCATTTATGTATGTTTATGTCCCAAGTTACCTTTATATGTTATGTATATGGGTTTTATAGTAATATTTTGGTTAAAAAAGGGTAAGTAATGATCTTTTATTCATTAAAGAGTTTATACTACTTCATAAAGGTGAAAAGTATAACTTTGATAAAGAATTCATGGTTTACATGTTGTTTTGAAAAAACTAACAGTTTTCCTCTTTTTGTATCCCATACTGAGCTTTTTATGCTCATCCCAAGTTTTTTTTGAAATGTTTTTCACAGGACAATAAGTTAAATAGGGTCAAGGAGGGGATCATGGAAATTTCAGGCATTCTAAAACATGGAAATATATATGTTTATTTTTAAGTGTTTTTATTTTATGGAAATATAGTAGATGTGTCTACTTTTTAATCAGTTGAGATGTAATAGTTATGTCCTAAATCTCTAAAACTCAAAACCTGAAAAGATCCTCAACGTGAATTATTAATTTAATTCAATATTAAGTAAGGTTTAAGGCTGGGGCCTTATAGTTTGTATCAGTGGTCAGTTTAGATAACTTTAGAGGTTAGGGTATTCTCTAAGAATAAGTGACATTACCATAATGGTTAGCATTTCAGAAAGAGTCTTAGTTTTAGATAACAGGAATGAGTAAGTATATCTTAGTGTTTATCTTAAAAATTAGTACATAATGGTTTTGTTGATATACTCACACTGAAATTTTTGTTTTTAGTAAATGGATGGATCTAGAAGGCACCAAAGTGACAATGGGTTTGAAGGAAACTGTGGTGGTTCTCTGTTTAAGAGACTAGATTAAATGGGGGATTCAATGAGGAATCTCGTGGTTGTTCTAAACCAACTATAAAGGAGTCATGATCAACCACTTGAACCTTGGTGAGATCACTAATGCATTATAACAACCCACACTTTACATACATTGTTAATACTTCAAAATTGAAGCACACTTATTACAACATATGACAAAACCACAAAGGAATGTATAGGTATAGTGTCTTTAGAAACTGGGAAACATAAACAACTGGTTCATAAATCTTCTATAGTGTCTCCCATTTATTTCATCATATCTAGGGTCCCTTTTATCATATTCTACTTAATATCCATCTTCCTGACCTGGGGAAAAGAAAACATAAAAGGGTGAGCTCAAATGCTCAGCAAGGGCAAATAAAGGAAATAAAAATCATATCATATCTTTATGAAAATCAAAACCTGCAAAAGAGACCATAATATCTTAACATGGAATAAATCATAGAAGTGAAAATGATATCCCCATAACATAAAACTTGAAACTTTGTGGCATGCACACATAATCATGGAAAATAATTTCTTGTTAGTCATGACTCATTGCCAAGACTATCTTAGTGGACAAAGTCCCTTTCTGAACCGAGTTCACTCCTCGTTTCAGTCCTGTATCACTGAACCGAAATAACCTTCCGTTCCAGCCATGTCTATCTCATGAGATATAAAATCATTACCCAATGCATTGGAGGGAGATATAGGTCCCACCCATCTTATAATGAATCCTTTCTTATTGTGCCACATAATCATAAATCATACATCATCGTATAACACATGTAACAAAAATGGGATTCTTGAAACATCATGACATCATAAATCAATTCATATAAGATAAAGGAATTCATAAAAATAATTCCATCACAACATGATCAAATCAATTTAATAATAGGGATAAAAACAGAACCCTTTATTATCTTATATGGAAAATAATTTTGATAAAACACTTGAACTCCATTCTTGAGGAAAATATCCTTTCTTCTTCAAAAACATTTTTCCTTTCATAACATGTCATACAACTTTAAAATAAAAGAAGTTGATTAAAAATAAACTTGAAAACTTGTAAAGGAAGCTTCTTGGAAATAATGTTTTAAAAATCCATTCATGCCGTATAAGTTAAAAAAAACATTCTTCGTACTTTTGTCGGAAAAGTCAAAAAGTACCTCGTATGAAAAACGACAAAAGATTCATTTCATATCTTTTACTAAAAACCCACCGAAGGGTAAAATTGGATATAAACTATTGTAGAATGATGGAAATAATATTACATATTGAGGGAACATGGATGTGGATGATAAAATACACCCCAGTAATTACCAAAGTAAAAACAATCTCGGATAAAAGTGAGATTGTGATATTTCCCTTACCTTAGGTCCGATTTGTTTTTTTCGTGTCCGAAGCTCCTGTATAATGGTTTAAATAATGTTATTGACTTATTCCAGAATCATACATATTTATATGATATCATATATGGTCATATTATTAGCTTCTTGTTAGTAATATTTCATTGTTACTTGTTACTCGGGTCTTTATAACTTTTTGTTCTTATGCGTGTTTTGTCGAATAAATTCTTATTCTTATCTTTACGTTATAGATAATTCATTTACAGAATGGTATTAGTGTAGTATATACCATATTCATTCATTCAATTCATTTATATAATCATTATGAAATGAAGATCATGTAGAACGAGTCGCATCACATCGTGGAGACGGTATTCCGTACGTACGCACGAGTGATGATATCGTTCCTATGATCGTGGAATTGTATTGGAGTATATATATATATTATTTCAGTATCAATATTACTTCATAATAATCATATATAGTTACTCATTACACCATTATACCCATCCTTGTAAGGTTATGGTGGAAAATAGATTACACCACGGCGTGGAGACGGTATTCCGTACGTACGCACGCGCGGTGATTTCATTTTTCCGTAGGATGGATAGAAGGTGAATTAGGGTTGTTTCATATTTATAATAACATATCAGTATGTAAGTAATACTGATGTTATTACTTTATCATGAAACAACTAAAGAAGAAGAAGTTGAAGAAGAAAGAAATTGAAAAGATCTGTAATGGATATTACCTCTTCTTTGGAACGCCTCTTTGAATCCTTCACTTAGGGAACTAAGATTGGTCTTTGAAGAAGACCAGGACCTCTAGGATTATTCTAGGGAAGTGGAGAAGGGAAAATGGCAGGGGTTGGCCGAGCTTGAGTCCTCAAATTGGTGTGAGGAGGAGGGGGAGGAGGTGCCCTTTTATAAGGGAGGAGAGGGGCACCTTAAGAATATCTCAAAATATTATTTTATATTAAAGTCAAAATCGGTTTATAATGGTTCCAAAGGGTCTTATTTAGAAGATAAAGTGGGGATGGATCGAAATCCTATCATCCAATAGGATTTAGACAAGTTTATGGTATTATTTTAACCTTATCAATTAGATTTAACTCTAAGTTAATTAATTTAACTTTTACCGTGTCTTTTTGTTTTCTTTCACTATATGGTTAATACACTTACTATAACATGCCAAAAGAACCCCAAATTGTTTATTATTAATATATATATCCCTATATAAGTCATTTGGCCGAACCTTAGATTTTTAGGAATAAAATAACAATTAATAATATAATATTTGTTTTAAAAACTATTTTGTGTCAATTTTGACACTATTTGATATATGATTTTTGTGAAAGTCATAACAGAATTATATGTTCGAACCAAGTTTATTAAATCAACAATAATATATCATAGTAACCTATAAAATTACTGGAATTCATAAAAAGTCTTAAATTACATTTAATTTGGTATTTATATTATCAATTGTTTCAATATTTCATTAATAATATAATTACTGCATCATCTTTGTGTCATAAATAAATTAAATTATTTGATGTCTAAAAATTACAAATAAAATACCATTATGTAGGAAATCTTTTTAGCTATCTAAATAATATTTACAATCGAATTTATCTTATGTATAACCCCATATTAAAAATTATTTACTTATTAAACTTTGATTTTAACTATTTTAACCCTTCTTTAAATAATTTAATAATAAATGTCCTAATCTAATCCAAGTGGGCCTAAATGGTCATATTTTATTCCTAAGTTTGTTTTTGGTCGAATTACACTTGTCCAATAGAATTAGGACATGTGTTAGGGTAATACTAATATCATATTTACCCTTAGTTACCCTATTTACTATTAACCGCGGTAAAAAAAGTAAAATGTTACTATTCACCAAAAAATTATTTTCATCTCATTGAACCACATTTTAGTCCTTGATATTAACCGTGTTTCTCGGATTTTCGAAATTCCATTCACAGAAGCGGTAAAATTATGTTTTATGCAAAATTCCGTTTTTAACCTACCACTTAGTGGTTTCACTATTCATCAAAAATTGAACGTTTTCAGAAAAATACCAAAATTTCACCCTAGGCTAATTTCGATATTCTGAGTCCAAAAATGAAGTCCATTTTGAAAAATAAAATTTATAAAATTTCAAAAAGTGGTTATTACTATTCATAACGGTTAGTTTTAATAGCATATTGTTGTTTAGTGAAACTCGGTATTGCGTACGACGCAAGCTATCGAGGAAGGTCGTGATTGCGTGTAAAGCAAGCCAAGCAAGTGTTGTGTAGAAAAAGATTCCTTTGATTATTTATATAACATAAAAGTCTCGGGTGTTACATTCTACCCCCCTTAAAAAGAATTTCGCCCTCGAAATTCGTCACTTTGCAACAAACAGATGAGGATACTTCTCCCTCATCATATCCTCAAGCTCCCATGTAGCTTCTTCAAGTTGGTGGTTTCTCCATAAAACTTTCACCAAGCGAGTGGTCTTGTTTCGTAGGACTTTTTCGCTACGATCCAGGATCTCTATCGGCTGTTCTTCATAATAAAGATCTTGCTCCAGCAGTACAACTTCTGAGCTGAGTACATGTGAAGGATCTGGTATGTACATTCTCAGGAGAGATACGTGGAACACATCGTGAACTTGAGATAGATTCGGTGGAAGCGCCAATCGGTAAGCTACCTTCCCAACACGATCCAGTATTTCAAAATGACCGATATATCTAGGGCTCAACTTCCCCTTCTTTCCAAATCTCATAACCCTCTTCCAGGGAGATATTCGTAAGAACACTTTATCGCCCACTTCAAACTATAGGTCTTTTCATCGGTTGTCGGCATAACTTTTCTGTCGACTCTGAGCTGCTCTAATGTGTTGTTGAATAGATCTAACCTTTTCTGCCATTTCATCAACGAGATCAGGTCCTAATAGCTTTCTTTCCCCAACTTCATCCCAGCAAGTCGGAGTCCTGCATTTCTTTCCATAGAGAGCTTCATAAGGAGCCATCTGAATACTGGAGTGAAAGATATTATTATAAGAAAATTCCACCAAAGGTAGGTGTTGATCCCAACCTCCTTTTAAATCCATAGAGCAAGCTCTCAACATATCTTCTAGGGTTTGAATTGTTCTCTCAGACTGACCGTCTGTCTGGGGATGATAAGCAGTGCTGAAACTCAACTCTGTGTCCAGAGTATGCTGAAGACTTCGCCAGAACTTCGAGGTAAATCTCAGATCTCGATCAGATATAATAGAAAGTGGTACTCCATGCAATCTTACCACTTCCTTTACATATATCCTGGCAAGCTGATCTAGATAGAAATCCTCTCTAATAGCAATGAAGTGTGCAGACTTTGTAAGAAGATCAACTATGACCCAGATAGCATTATTGCCTTTGGATGTTTTAGGAAGTCCTTTGACAAAGTCCATAGTGATGTTTTCCCATTTCCATTCGGGTATGGGTAGTGGTTGTAACATCCCCTCAATAATATCGAAAATCTTCTATCCTTAAACAATACTAACTTATGTCCAACATAATCCATTTTAATCTTTAGGCTTGTCCATAATACTGTAGTCCACTCTCATAATATAGTAAAAACGATTACCAGAGATTTAATACTGTCATTGATCCCCATATATCATAAGATATGTCTTGTTGGTCACATTCCAAAGATTCAAAGGCCTTAATCTTGTACTCTCTTGAATACCCATTGAACCTTATTGAAAACATGAATTCTATTAAAAGTTAACTCCTTCCACATACCAAAATCCTCAAAATTCTATATACTCAAACCATGATATCACTTAGTCCTTATATCAATCATGAGCTCATGAATAATATTAAACATTTCATTTTCTCGTCTTCATTATGCGCATATTATCTTATTTCCAAAAAATATCTCAATCAATAAATATTGCAATACTCAATGATAAAACATTATTTTGGAATACCATTACATAAACACTTAATCATTCCACCACATCGTTGTCATATTCAACATTGCCAATAGTGATCGCATGTGATTTCCCTTTGTCCTTTGCCTTCAGTGGTTGCTCATGTTGATCATCACTAACCCTTGGATTAGGGCAATTATTAGCATAATGCCCCATTTCCTTGAACTTGAAGCATTGAAGTGTTGGCGGTGCGTTCTCTGCATTGTTTGCTTTATTCACATCATTAGAAACCCTTTTTCCATTACTTCGACACTCAGCTGCTCGATGACCTTCTTTTCCACACTTAAAACATTTTCTAGTCCCTTTAAGACAATCTTCGCCATGCTTCTTTCCACACTTTGTGCATAAGGAAACATTCATCTTCTTTTCACCATTATTCTGAGATTTCGTTTCTTGTCAAAACCATGAGATGGATATGTAACACCAACTTCCATTTCTACCTTGATAGCACAACGCACAATTTCTTCATAGCTACTGAAGTCTCTTATAGCTAATGCCCTTCGAAGACTTGGTTTTAGGCCACTGAAAAATCGATCAACTTTACTTTCAGGTTGGATGATAATTCCAGAAGCATACCTTGCAAGTCTTGTAAAATTTGCTTCATAGGTACCAACAGATTCATCGTCCCTTTGCTTCAGTTCAGGAAACTCTTTCTCAATCTTTGTTCGAAGAATACGAGGGAAGTACTTACTGAAAAACATGTTCTTGAACTCGTCCCATTCCATGGACTCAATTTCATCTCTTGGCCTCGTATTCTTGATAATATTCCACCATTGATCAGCTTCACCTTCCAAACGATATACTGCTAAGATGTCTTTATCATGTTCAGAACATTGAAGAACTGAAAATATCTTTTCAGTAGTACTAATCCATTGTTCAGCAACTAATGGATCAGTAGACCCGCTGAAAGAAGGTGGACGCTGCCTCATGAAGGATTCAACAGAATGTTGCTCCCTCCATTGTTCATTTGGAAATCCTGCATGATTCATAGCTTGAGAAAGTTGTGTGAGCATGGCTACAAGATTTTTCATTCCAGCTCCCATATCGTTTGGTTGCTCAGGGGGACAATCATTGCATTGCCCATCACATTCCGCATTAACACGGTTCCTTCGGGTTCCAGCCATTGACTAAAACCAAGAAGAATAGTGTGAGCAACACTAATTATTATAGGAAACCACATAATTCAAGAATAAAATTTTCATGCTTAAGGTCTTATCCTAGGTTATTCAAGGCCATTTCTAAAACACTAAGATTGTGTTCTATGCTTAGACTTATCCTTAGGGTTCTTACTAAGGCTTTCACATCCTAGTTTCCAAAGGTTGACTATACCTTTCCTCTGATACCAACTATAACAACCCACACTTTACATACATTGTTAATACTTCAAAATTGAAGCACACTTATTACAACATATGACAAAACCACAAAGGACCGTATAGGTATAGTGTCTTTAGAAACTGGGAAACATAGACAACTGGTTCATAAATCTTCTATAGTGTCTCCCATTTATTTCATCATATCTAGGGTCCCTTTTAGCATATTCTACTTAATATCCATCTTCCTGACCTGGGGAAAAGAAAACATAAAAGGGTGAGCTCAAATGCTCAGCGAGGGCAAATAAAGGAAATAAAAATCATATCATATCTTTATGAAAATCAAAACCTGCAAAAGAGATCATAATATCTTAACATGGAATAAATCATAGAAGTGAAAATGAGATCCCCATAACATAAAACTTGAAACATTGTGGCATGTACACATAATCATGGAAAATCATTTCTTGTTAGTCATGACTCATTGCCAAGACTATCTTAGTGGACAAAGTCCCTTTCTGAACTGAGTTCACTCCTCGTTTCAGTCCTGTATCACTGAACCGAAATAACCTTCCGTTCCATCCATGTCTATCTCATGAGATATAAAATCATTACCCAATGCATTGGAAGGGATATATAGGTCCACCCATCTTATAATGAATCCTTTCTTATGTGTGCCACATAATCATAAATCATACATCATCGTATAACACATGTAACAAAAATGGGATTCTTGAAACATCATGACATCATAAATCAATTCATATAAGATAAAGGAATTCATAAAAATAATTCCATAACAACATGGTCAAATCAATTTAATAATAGGATAAAAACAGAACCCTTTATTATCTTAGATGGAAAATAATTTGATAAAACACTTGAACTCCATTCTTGAGGAAAATATCCTTTCTTCTTCAAAAACTTTTTTCCTTTCATAACATGTCATACAACTTTAAAATAAAAGAAGTTGATTAAAAATAAACTTGAAAACATGTAAAGGAAGCTTCTTGGAAATAATGTTTTAAAAATCCATTCATGCCGTATAAGTTAAAAAAAACATTCTTCGTACTTTTGTCGGAAAAGTCAAAAAGTACCTCGTACGAAAAACGACAAAAGATTTCTTTCATATCTTTTACTAAAAACCCACCAAAGGGTAAAATTGGATATAAAATATTGTAGAATGATGGAAATAATATTACATATTGAGGGAACATGGATGTGGATGATAAAATACACCCCAGTAATTACCAAAGTAAAAACAATCTCGGATAAAAGTGAGATTGTGATATTTCCCTTACCTTAGGTCCGATTTGCTTTGTTCGTGTCCGAAGCTCCTGTATAATGGTTTAAATAATGTTATTGACTTATTCTAGAATCATACATATTTATATGATATCATATATGGTCATATTATTAGCTTCTTGTTAGTAATATTTCATTGTTACTTGTTACTCGGGTCTTTATAACTTTTTGTTCTTATGTGTGTTTTGTCGAATAAATTATTATTATTATCTTTAGGTTATAGATAATTCATTTACAGAATGGTATTAGTGTTGTATATACCATATTCATTCATTCAATTCATTTATATAATCATTATGAAATGAAGATCATGTAGAACGAGTCGCATCACATCGTGGAGACGGTATTCCGTACGTACGCACGAGTGATGATATCGTTCCTATGATCGTGGAATTGTATTGGAGTATATATATATATTATTTCAGTATCCATATTACTTAATAATAATCATATATAGTTACTCATTACACCATTATACCCATCCTTGTAAGGTTATGGTGGAAAATAGATTACACCACGGCGTGGAGACGGTATTCCGTACGTACGCACGCGCGGTGATTTCATTTTTCCGTAGGATGGATAGAAGGTGAATTAGGTTTTTTCATATTTATAATAACATATCAGTATGTAATTAATACTGATGTTATTACTTTATCACGAAACAACTAAAGAAGAAGAAGTTGAAGAAGAAAGAAATTGAAAAGATCTGTAATGGATATTACCTCTTCTTTGGAACGCCTCTTTGAATCCTTCACTTAGGGAACTAAGATTGGTCTTTGAAGAAGACCAGGACCTCTAGGATTATTCTAGGGAAGTGGATAAGGGAAAATGGCAGGGGTTGGCCGAGCTTGAGTGCTCAAATTGGTGTGAGGAGGAGGGGGAGGAGGTGCCCTTTTATAAGGGAGGAGAGGGGCACCTTAGGAATATCTCAAAATATTATTTTATATTAAAGTCAAAATCGGTTTATAATGGTTCCAAAGGGTCTTATTTCGAAGCTAAAGTGGGTATGGGTCGAAATCCTATCAACCAATAGGATTTTAGACAAGTTTAGGGTATTATTTTAACATTATCAATTAGATTTAACTCTAAGTTAATTAATTTAACTTTTACCGTGTCTTTTTGTTTTCTTTCACTATATGTTTAATACACTTACTATAACATGCCAAACGAACCCCAAATTGTTTATTATTAATATATATATCCTTATCTAAGTCATTTGGCCGAACCTTAGATTTTTAGGAATAAAATAACAATTAATAATATAATATTTGATTTAAAAACTATTTTGTGTCAATTTTGACACTATTTGATATATGATTTTTGTGAAAGTCATAATAGAATTATATGTTCGAACCAAGTTGATTAAATCAACAATAATATATCATAGTAACCTAGAAAATTAGTGTAATTCATAAAAAGTCTTAAATTACATTTATTTTGGTATTTATATTATCAATTTTGTCAATATTTCATTAATAAGATAATTACTGCATCATCTTTGTGTCATAAATAAATTAAATTATTTGATGTCTAAAAATTACAAATAAAATACCATCATGTATGAAATCTTTTTATCTTTCTAATGAATATTTACAATCTAATTTATCTTATGTATAACCCCATATTAAAAATGATTTACTTATTAAACTTTGATTTTAACTATTTTAACCCTTCTTTAAATAAATTAATAATAAATGTCCTAATCTACTCCAAGTGGGCCTAAATGGTCATATTTTATTCCTAAGTTTGTTTTTGGTCGAATTACACTTGTCCAATAGAATTAGGACATGTGTTAGGGTAATAGTAATATCATATTTACCCTTAGTTACCCTATTTACTATTAACTGCGGTAAAAAAAGTAAAAAGTTACTATTCACCAAAAAATTATTTTCATCTCATTGAACCACATTTTAGTCCTTGATATTAACCGTGTCTCTCGGATTTTCGAAATTCCATTCACAGAAGCGGTAAAATTATGTTTTATGCAAAATTCAGTTTTTAACCTACCACTTAGTGGTTTCACTATTCATCAAAAATTGAAAGTTTTCAGAAAAATACCAAAATTTCACCCTAGGCTAATTTCGATATTCTGAGTCCAAAAATGAAGTCCATTTTGAAAAATAAAATTTATAAAATTTCAAAAAGTGGTTATTACTATTCATAACGGCTAGTTTTAATAGCATATTGTTGTTTAGTGAAACTCGGTATTGCGTACGACGCAAGCTATCGAGGAAGGTCGCGATTGCGTGTAAAGCAAGCCAAGCAAGTGTTGTGTAAAAAAAGATTCCTTTGATGATTTATATAACATAAAAGTCTCGGGTGTTACATGCATCATGTAAGAGATGACCAACTCGATGTAGAAGTTCAGTTAATAATTATAAAGGTAACCATTAGGGTTTTTATGATCCTTACTTTTTAGGTATTTATGGGTTACTATATGTTATGATGGAATATGAACTACATGAGATAAACATGATGTTAAATTATTTTATGGTTATTTTTGAATATTTTATTGTTTTATGGGGAATGTTATAAGAATTATATAGTTTTGGAAAAAGGAAAACATGCATACTGTGTGACAACTCGTCGCATCAGACAAAGCTATGGGAATCGAACCAACAGCCAAAGTGAAACTGGTATTTATCACCTACCACTGGACTATGTGAAGTCTCTGGTTAGTTTGACTAATTATTTTTAGTTATATGATTTCAAGAATCAAGAGTAAGTTTATTTTGGGTTATATATAGAAATTATTAACCTATCATGGATGATATGTGATTAGGTTAATAAATTTTCAATATGAGACTTTAAGAGAAACTAATGTTATTTGGAGATAAATGTTAATTATTACCTTGGAAGAATATGTGATTAAATCCTTCAAATAATTGGGATTCAATATTAGTTTGGTTTACTTTGAAGAATTTTATGTACAAATTGTTTATTGAATGGTCTTTGTTGAACTTTCGGTATTGTTAGACAAATTTTTGAGATTAAGAATAGATTTTATTATAAAGGATTATCCTTTTTGGGTTTTATCTGATCTCGTACTATCCTTTTTGGTTTTAGTTATGGTTAAGGTCTAAGGACATGGGAAGTATATAGTTCTATTTTGTGGATTTGGTGATTCTCTAGAAGTTGATTATAGTGCTCTTAATGTGAACAAGTGATCCTAAATGCTCGTCTATTGGAGAAATATGAGTTTGTGTATAAAATCTTGTAAAAGTTGAAAGTCAATATTACAAGTTAGTATGATTCATTATGTTTTAGTTACGCTCATAAATAAACTCCTCAATGAAATGTAATTTAAAACAAACATTTTGTCTGTTAATTTTCCCTACTGGTGAATCAAATACCGTTTAACCCGTCACAAGTTTGTGATTCTTGGTGGTTAACTTTCTCTTAAAAATGTTATCTATCACACTCCCTCAGAACATGACCCTTTGTTTTATCTTCCATATCCATGTTTTCAGACATGGAATCCTAGTATGGGTAAACTCGGGTGACCTTTGCACATCCCTTTCTTTCTTTTAAAGTGATAGTATTATTTACCCCATTTCCGATGTGGGATTTCAATGAAGTTTCCGAGCACAATTTTAAAATTGCGAGGATGGAATTCCCAAAATGGGGAAGGATGTAACACCCCAGGTAAATAAATAATATTTCATTATTATATTTATCCATATTTGTGAATAAAATATTAATATTACTTTAAAGTGAATGCTATGCTAGATGGTGTACCCAATATGCGACAACGAGTTCCTTTGAAATATTACGTTGCACTCTAATAATAAAAAAATATTAGTTTAAATGGTAGTTAACGCCTAGCCATTGTAATGGCGGGAAAGAATAGAACTAACTACAAAATTATTATATATGTTTGTCATATATTTTTACTTTTATCCAATACATGTCAGAGGCATAAAATGCAAATGAATCCAATTTTAAGCATGATTCATCTAATATTCTTTAAAAGGTCGATTAACCGCCTTTTGATGGAGAACCCATTTTAAATATACTTTTTAAAATTTTATATTTTGTATTTGACAAAATAAAATCCTTCTTTAGAATCTGGGCTTCATAATTTAATTTGTGTAAAATTTTTGTTATTTTTCCGATATAGATCATTTTTAGTGAAAATGTCGCATTTTAATTCAAAACCTCCGTTTAATATGATTTATTTATATGGATAGATTATATTTTTAATTGATATTAATGTTTATTTAGAATATATTTTTACAATTTAATAAAATGGTGGTCATTGGAATTAATTTCACTTTGAAATTGGACTTAAACTAGTGTTAATCTTTTAATAGATATAGTTTCTTAAAAACACACTATTTGTTTTGACAGTGGGAATTAATTATTAAATTAATTAATT
Source organism: Viscum album (assembly GCA_963277665.1). Classification (NCBI taxonomy): domain Eukaryota; kingdom Viridiplantae; phylum Streptophyta; class Magnoliopsida; order Santalales; family Viscaceae; genus Viscum; species Viscum album. The sequence continues at coordinate 1,798,785,688 of OY728156.1, read as the reverse complement.
CAACTTATATGTTTTTTTAATTATTTAAAATATACATCATTTTTGAATTCGGAATATCAAATATAGCTTAGGGTGAATTTTTGGTATTTTTCTAAAAAACATTAATTTTCGATGAATAGTGAAACCACTAAGTGGTAGTTTAAAAATTGATTTTTCATTTAAATGACACATTACCACTTCTGTGATTTGAATTTCAAAAATCTGACAAACTTGGTTGTCATTAGGATTTAAAATGTGGTTCAACAGAATGAAAATACTTTTTTGGTGAATAGTGACTTTTAAGTTTTATTAATCGCGATTAAAGATAATTAGTGTTATTTAAGGTAAAAATAATGTTTTAATAATATTAAATGACCTTGAAACATGTCCTACCTTATTGGATGAGTCATTTCCGACCAAGACAATCCATGGGTCAATTTGGGGACCCCATGGATCAACTTTGGTTGGAAAATGACATTAATAACTTTTTCTTTAATGTTAAAATTAAAATGTCACAAACATGTATTGTGTTACTAAAACTATTTTTACATGGGGATATTCAAGTCATATTTTTGACTATAAGTATTCATTAGGAAGATAAAAATATTTCCTAAATAATTAATTTTTTTTATAATTTTTATACATTAAATAAATTAAATTATTTATGACACCATGATGATGCAGTGATTACATCATTATTTAACTATTTAAATAAAATGAAAAGATAATTTAAAATATAAGACCTAAACTTGTCAAAAACCAATTGGATGGGTAGATTTAGAACTCTTATCACCATATCCTAGATATATATACTTTTGGGACCTTTAAAATCCGAAAAATCATTTTATAATATTGTAAAAGTTTATAACTTTCCAAGAGTGCCCCTCCTCTCCTTTTATAAAAGGCCCCCACCTCTACCACCATACCCACACCTCTCAAGCCTTTGGCTCGGCTAAAACCTGCCCATATCATTTCTCCACATCCCTCTCTTCATCATTTAAGCCTCACCTTTGGGCAGATCCTTTCCAAGGAAGCTTTTGAGCTCATATCAAACAGAGTTACCCGATTTAAAGGTAATGTCTTCCCTTGTGTTCTTTTGTTTTATTTTTATTCTCCAACCCTCTAAATTTTTTTTATTTGATTATTTTGTAACAAAAACAGTATTTTCAATATAATTGGATGTTTTATGTTAATTATTCGAGCTACACTTACACACACCTTCGTCAAATGGTTAAAGAACGTACTGTTTCTGTGGATGGCGAATTTCTGCCTCACGAAATGATGATTGTTCAATATTCTTTTAACACCTTCAAAGGTGGCCATTATGATGTCTATATATATATATGATATATAATATGTTAATGTGTTATTTAATCTAATGTATTTTTCATTTATGGAATACCTTTATGGTTTCCATTATGGTTAAACATGATATTGTCATTTTAGGAAGTGTGGACTACCGCCCCCTCACAGTGATTTGAATCGTTAATGCCATATTTGGGATGTATAAAGAATGATTTTAATGATGTAATATATGATATTATACTTTAATTATAATATACCTATGTATCTTTAGGTTTTCATTCCATTAATGTATGAAATTGAAATGAAAGTAGCGTTCATGCGTACGTACGGATTACCATCTCAATAAACGGTGCATTTAATTTCTTATCTCATAATGTTATGTACTATTATAAGTACATATATATAATGGATATATATGATATATATTACATATAAATTATGAATATAATTCTGTAATTATAATATATATATCTCTCATATAGTTTTAGTTCCATTAATATGACAATGAAATGAAAGTAATGTTCATGCGTACGTACGACCTACCGTCTCCATGAACAGTGCATTTCATTTTTTTAAACTCCAAATGTTATGGAATAGTATAAAATTAAAATATACTAGATATATATGATATATATAATATATAAATAATTATTATAATTCTGTATATAATGGATATTTTACCACATGAACAACTTTTAATTATAAGGAGTTTATTTTTTGACTCATGTACCAAACATCAACAAAACGTATGATATGATCTCACTTGATAAACTAATTATTATAACATGATAATATTTGAAATTAATTTAATAATAAACTTTAAAGGAATTACTTAATAAATTAAAAATTGACCAATGTTTATTATTCAGGAATATAAAGAAACGAACAAGACAAGTCGGACTTTAGGTAAGGGATCCTACCCCTCTGTTTCTTTTTAAGTACATTCTTTTATGTCATTCTTTTTAAGCTCATCATTATTATGATTTGGGTGTTATTTTATATTAAACTTACATTAATTTTTATGTTCATATTATGAGAGACCCAATTTTCTCTCATCAATCAATTTTAGAAGTTTTGAGTTGCACCGTTAGGCAGCCAAATTTTCGTAAGAGATCCATCCTGTCTCTTTCTTTTTACGTACTATCCTTTATTCCACTTATTTTATGATCCTATTTGTTATGTTGGGGGATATTATTTTATATTACTCTTGCTGGAAATTTTATTTTAATATGATTAGAGACCCTATTTGATCTCATCAATCCATTTTTGGAAGTTTTAAGTGGCGTCGTTAGGCTGCAGAGTTTTCATAAGGTATTTTTCATCTCACTTTTATTCCTGTGAGATTTATGCTACATTTTCCAACATTTCCTTTGATTGTTATATATACTTCCCATTATTCTACTCATTGTGTAATATAATTTCGTTTATGAGTATTTACATCAATGACGTATTTTCCTTCTTTCATGGGGTGTATGTTTCGAAAGATACCCAAGTCGGTAAGAGAACATTTCAACCTATATTTTTTTAAAGACTTCTTTTGTTGGGTATTTTAATTTACATATTGTAAGGTTGGGATATGTTCTTTTTATATACTTATTGATGTAAATTTTATGTCCAAGTGATGAGATACCTTTTTTATCTCTCATCAACTCATTTTTTGAATTTTGAAGTGACGCCGTTAGGCTGTCGAATTTTTGCAAGGGAACTTCTTAACACAATTTTGATTCATTGGGATAAACTTGTACTCCATGAATATGTATTTTTATGAATATGTGTGAATGACCTCTGATTATTTTACACATAATATTCACTTATATTTGGTGTATTCATTTGTCACACATAATTATGTAATTGATTTATACTTAATCCAAGGAAACCGTCTTTGTAAGGTACTTCATCTCAATATCCTTTCATTGAGATATATTTTGTTCTAATACAAGACTTTATTTTATACACTGTATAAAAAACCTTTGAATTTTCATTTCATTCAATGGGAATCTTTTTATATGGAGTGTTTTATTAAACGACAAAAAGGAATGTTTATTTTAACGTACGCGGTGACAACGACCTTTTCCACCACCGCGAGTATTATTTTGTCATTGGATTCCTCAACAAGCCGTAATGTTTTTAAAATGAAATAAATTCCATATAATCTTTTATGTATTTTTGTATTGAAAATGATTTTTATAATGGATTGGTTATGTCAATACATTTAAGTGATATATTGTGATCAAATTGTGGAAATGCTTTCTTTGCATTATATTTGTTTTATGTCTTATGATTTTATAATGGTACATGGAAATTTGACGGGTGGTTACGTGATAAACCTTATGATAGGTGGGGCCATGAATACCAGGATGGGTGGTTATGTTATAACCTCCAATGCATTGGGTATGGAAGTCAGCCATATGGCTATTCAACTAAGAGATATGTGTGGAAGTCGATCATATGGTTATTCCATTGAAGAATATTTATGTCCCAAGTTACCTTTATATGTTACGTATATGGGTTTTATGGTAATATTTTTGTTACAAACGGTAATTTAATGATCTTTTATTCATTTAATAATTTATACTAATTCAAAATGGTGAAAATTATTACTTTGATAACGAATTCATGGTTTACTTGTTGTTTTGAAAAATAACAGTTTTATACTTTGTGTATCCCTTACTGAGCTTTTTATGCTCATCCAATGTGTTTTTGAAAAGATTTTCACAAAACATAATGTTGAATAGGGTCAAGGAGGGGATCAGGGGAATGTCAGGATGTCTAAAACATGGAAGTAGACATGTTTCTTTTTAAGAGTTTTTATTTTATGGAAACTTAGTAGAAGTGTCTACTTTGTAATCTTTTGAGATTTAATAGTTATGTCATAATTCCCTAAAAATATAAACCTGAAAAGATCCTCACTGTGAATTATTCATTTAATTCAATATTAAGTAAGGTTTAAGGCTGGGGCCTTATAATTTTGGCCTGAGGGAATCTTCTATCATCCCTGAGAGAAATAGACTCTATGCCCGAGGGCGAAAATTTTTACTTATGAGGGAAATATCTGTTATGCCTATGGGAAATTATCTACAGGTTCCATTTCTAATTACCTAGGGTAAGGGGTTGCATGTCAGAGGACACTGGCTATTTACATAGAAATTCATTATGATGGATTATTTATAATGGGTGATTAAATGAATATTAAAATGGAAATATAACTGGTAAATCTAGTTACATTTGAGTACTACTTAGTTTGTTGGATTTAATTTTTCAAATTGTTGTTACATGTTTACACACAGTTCAGCACGAGCCTTTGGTGGGTGCCTACTGGGTTTTATTTCTCACACCCTTTCTGGGTCATGTCTTTGTCCCAAAAAAATTACATTTCTACAGGTGTGGATAATGGAAAGGGTCCCTATACTGGTACTTGATTTCTTCTGAGGAGTAGGGGAGCAAGGGACCAAGCATAGACTCGTGATGTTATCTGCTTTTTTGTTTTGTTTTTCTGTACTATGTATTGTATTGTACTGTATTGTTGTGTAACATGTTCTGGCTGTTTTCGTAGAACATGAGACATGTTGCATCATTATCTATATAACTGTCATATATATTTTACTGCAGTTGTTTATTTTAAATGTGTATGGTTTATTTCTTCCGCTGTTGTTGTATGATTTTTATTTTATTCCGCTGCGCTACACATTGACAAATGAGGACATAGATTCCCCACTATCAGTCTTGGGCCCTCGCTGCTAGTCGGCAGCCTCTGGCGTTTGGGGAAATGCGCTTGAGGTCATGTGACCAACCGGGTTCGGGGCACCCGTTGAGTGGCTCCCGGATCTAGGATGTTATAATATAAGTTAATATAATAATGTCTAGTTGTTCACTTAAACTCAGTCTTGTGTGAAGTAAATTCAATCAATATTACTTGAAATTACGTATAACAAAAACCAATAATAGTGTTTCATATGACAGAAGCTAATCCAGTGTTTCATGTAGCGCAAGCTTATCTAGCTGTATAGTCAAACACAATACAACAATGAAATTTTCTAAGGAATTCGATCTCCTAAAATTAATGGGGTGTTATATTCTACCCCCCTTAAAATGAATTTCACCATTGAAGTTCTTCTATGTTATAAAATTATTTAAACTTGAGTGTTTCATTCATAGAAACCCACAATGTAAAAATGATGTGAAAAAAAACCTTTTTAAAATTAGCTAAAATTAATATTTCCCAATTTAAATCATGACTATGTATCTATGTAGGTGAACAACGGTGCAGATTTGGGAATGGATGAAAAGAATAAATAACCATAGAGATTCATAATGATTATTGATCAAATCAATGTGTGTGATCCAAGGAATGCAAATAATAAAAAAACTGTAAAATATGGATTCAGGAATGAGTTCATTGTTATCATAAAAAATTATAATACTAAGACAACCTCTTACATAACGATCCATTTTTTATAATGATAAATAATTTTCATGAAACAATATACTCACTTGATTTTGGTATAATCTCGTTGTTGGTCTTGGCTTGAAAAATTTCACATCATCACTTATTCAATGAAATTCAGTTGAATTTGTTATACTTTAAGTGCTAACAAGTTTTTCTATCTATAAATAGAACGATATTTCATTCCATATATCTTTATAAAAAACAGGTTATCAGAAGTAGTAAAATATACATAATTCGACCTATGGGGAGATAATAATCTATCATAACCAACTTCATATGATGTTACACTTCAACTTCCTATAAATGGATAACCATATAATCCATCCACAAAATTAAAATCCAAAAAATTAGAAAGAGGTGACAAAATAGGCATTTAATTTATCTCTCATATATCATGATTTATATCTTGTTGGTCATATTCCAGCCTTTGATTTCATTCATCATGTATTTTTTTTTAAACATGTTATTAATTTGAATTACAGGATGACCTTCTTAAAAATATATATTATTTCAAAAATTCTATCTTTCCACATACCATAAATCCCAAAAATTCAATATACTCAATAAATGATATCATAAATCACTTTTTCATCTCATATGTCCTGAGGACATTAATACTATAAAATATATATTTATATAAATAACCAAATATTATGAAAATAATATGGTTTACCCTTCCCTTAATTTTTTTCCCAAAAAATCTGAACCACTTATCATGGCTACTTGTACCATTCGAAATGTACTGTTAAATACATGTTGAAAAACCAAAATGGAAAATTACATATATATTTCATTATCCCATAATACCATAATTATAGATTTGTGACTTTCATGTCTTGTAATATTTTTCATTTATGTACCAAGAGATTCATCATACATTTTTTAATCACCAGGAACTACTTTTCCATTATTCTACAAAGAATACCATAAATGTACATCCTAAAAAATAAGTTCATTAATTCACCCCATTTAATGGATTCTATTATATATTGCTGCCTCGTATTCATGATTATAGTCCACCACTATTTATCTTTTTCATAGAAATGATAAACATCCAAAATATCATTTTCATGATCTGAATAGTGTATGACATAAAATACATTATCAATGGTACACATCCATTGTTCAACAAAATTTCGATCATAATACTTACCGAATGAAGGTGGGAGTTGCCTCATGAAGGGCACAATAGAATATTGTACCCTTATTTTCTCATTTTGAAGACTAGAAATATTCATAGATTGTATAATTATACATATATGATTACTAATTCCCACACCAATAAAATTTGGCAGTTAATGATGAAAATAGTTGCATTTCCCATTTCATTTATAATTAACACAGTTCCTTCATGTTACAACAATGTTATAAAACCTAAAATGAATTGTCTGAGAGGAAAAACTCAAACTAGGAAAATAAAAAAAATCATGTGGGATTATATTCAATTTGTAACATCTTAGGGTTACTACTTATTAAACCATGACCATTACCAAAATTATAGGATTCTAACCTACACATAGAATAACCATAAGGTATATCCCTATACGTACCTTAGAAATATCTCTAGGAATATAATGAAATCATTTTTAACCTATTTTCTAATGGTTGACTAATCATTATATCTGATTCCAACTATAATGACCCAAGCTTAACGTACATGGATATTTCATTACATTTATAAAATACAAAGTACATTACAAAAAACAATTCCCAAATATCATTTTAGTTTAGTGCCTTGGAAACATAGATCACATTCTTCTAATTTGATTAATGGTCTCCAACATCACCCATAATTATTTCCGCTTTTTTCCTACATAATATTTTAATAACGGGGAATATCATATGAAAAGGGTGAAATTGAATGATTAGTTAGTGTAATCATGGAAAATATCTGGAATACCATAAACATAATATTTTAAAAACATGGAATTATCTATTGAAAATCATAACATGTATAAATAATGTCAAAATATTTATTCATGTAATAAATCATGGTAGTTTATAAGTCATAAATTTAAATTTAACCCTATCAATGAGAAAATACCATTAGTATAATTCACAGAATTTTGGAAAACACATATAGATATAAATTCATTTTCATTTTCGACATTGATCACTTCTAAAACCATCATAAAAGAAAATTTCCTATACTGAACTGTGTTCACACCTCATTCCATCCTTGTATTACTGATCCATGAATATAAACTATTCCAACACTATATTACAAAACATATATAATATCCCATTCATGTCCCTTCAATATTGTGAGATATAAATCCTTACACAATGAATTATAGGGAGGTATAAGCCCCACCAATATCATTATGAAATAATTATGAAATGTTACACAAAAATTGAAATTATTAATCATAGCAGAATCCTAGGAATAAAATTGGATTCTTAAATTTCATTCCATCATAACGTAATCAATGAGAAAATAACTGATTTTATAAATATAATTTCGTAAAAAAACCAAATAAAACCATTTAAGTAATAGTGATAATATACATGAAACATATACTTATTAAATTATTTTATCTTGGATGGAAAATAATTTTATAAAAACACTAGAAAATAACTTTTCTAGAAAAATATCATCTCTTATTCATAATCATTTTCTTTCTCAAAATATCATTCCATTTTAAATGAAATGATTTATTTTTAAATAAACATGAAATAATTACAACAAATATTCCTGTAAATAAGGAATTATGAAAATGTAAATATTTGATCATGTAGTATAATTTAAAATAAAACATTCTTCATTTATGTTGGTTTTAAATTCAAAAAGTACATCGTATCAAAAATGACCAAAAAGTCCATTCATAAAATTTAGAAAAAATCCCCAATTGGAAAAATTTATATTAAAAAATCTTATAAGAAGAGAATAAATAATTTTAAATAAATATTTAAGAATCATGGATGTTGATTTTAAATATACTCCATTAAATACGTTCATATAAACAATATCATATAATAATGAGAATAGAAAATTTTCCCTTACCTTAGATCTGATATCCATTGTATATATAAAAATAGCCATGAAAAATGATTTAAATAATTTAATTTAAATATTAAAGAATCATATTCATTCTTATGGTATCATATATGATCATAATATCATTTTTTTGTTAATAATATCTCATTATTAAGTGTTATTCGTGTATTAACTGCTTCATTTTCTTATGCATGTTTTTTGTCAAATAAATTAATGTTCCTCTTCTTAGGATATATATATATATATTTCATTTATAGAGTTATATTAGTAAACATTATTTCTTATTTATTAATTTTATTTATTTATATATCAATTTTGTTAATGAAGATCATGTATAATGAATCACATCGCATCGTGGACACAGTAGGTCATATGTAGGCATGAGAGATGATATCATTATATTATTTATGAAATGGTTGGAATCAGATTTTTTGTATATTTATGAAGAATAAATATCTTTTTATAGTAATAATATATAGTTATTAAATCTATCATTATACCCATCCATGTAATGATGTAGTGAAAAACTGATTACACTATAGTGTAAACATGGTATGTCATATGTAGGCACACTGGGCAATTTTTTTTAGGATTGATTTGGAATATAGTTATTCATAATTATAATAAAATATTTGTATATATGTGATAATAGAGGTTTTAATTTTCAATGGAAGGAACTCATTTAGAGTTTGTAGAAGAACAAAGATGTTTGAATGAATTAGTAGTGGCTATTACCACTTTTTTCTGCAAGATGCCTCTAGATATCCTCTTAAGGGAACTAGATTTGGTTTTTTTAGAAGACCAGAACCGCATGGATATGAAAAAAGAATCCTATAATGTTAATGGTATGGGGATAGACGAATTTTTTTTTCTCCAGGTGATGTGATGATGTGATGGAGGAGGTTCCCTTTTATAATTGAATTAAGGTCCACGTTTGGAAAATCCAAAAATATTAATTTATAATAAACTCAAACCATATCCAAAAACCTAAAAAAGGTCATTTTTATTAATATTAAAGGAGGTAAGGTTTTAATCTCCTAAACCAATAATTTTTATACATGTTTTTATTTCATTTTACACCTTATCATTTTGTTCTACACACAATTATTCTCTTTTAATTTTAAATATGTTGACAAATTGTCCAATTTAAAAATAGTGTATTTTTTACTTATTTTCTGCCAATTATAAAATAAATAAAAAATATGCAATATTTTTTTATTAAAATATAATTATTTTATTATAGTGTATTTTTTATTATTTTATATTTTTTTAATGTGTCAATTATGACACATTTCATTTATGAATTTTTGAAAATATCATGATATGATGTTAACTTTGAAAATAATATTTTATTATATATATAAGGGGTAAAGTTAATAGATGAATTTTATATATATTAATTATCCAAAATTATATTTATTTTAATATCTTTGATAACATTATTTTTATATTTCCATTAATAAATTAATTACTCCATTAGTATAGTGTAATTATTTAATTTACTAATTTCATAGGTAAAAATTAAAAATAAAACACTATGAATATTATAAATAAAATATAATTAATTAAATTTCTTATAATATAATATATCTCTTTGAAAATCCTACATTAAATATTTTATATGTCTTAAAACATAATGTGTATACCTTAACATAACAATAAATAAGATAATATAAGTGTCATTATCTATTCTATAAGGATCCAAATTGTCAATAAATAAACCCTTAGATGAAAAGGGTCTAGATATACTTGGAAAATAATATGTTTTTCATGTGTTTGTGTCTTTGAATAGTTATTATCATTTTAGTAAAAAATTTATTAATTTGCCTTCTATAAAATAATCTTTGCATCATCAACATATGAACCTTTATGGAAGATATTTGTTTCCTAACAATTAAAAATAAATTACCATGATAAATATATAAATTTTAGCTTACAAATTAGTATTTATTATCTTTTTTATCTTCTGTATAGCCATGTATTAAAACTAATTTATTTATTTCATTTATAGTGAGACATATTTAACTTTTCTTTAAATAAATTAAAATAAATCTCAAAATCTAATCCACGTAGCTTCCAAAGGGTTTAATTTCTAGCCATGATTGTTCAAGGAATAAAAATAATTATCCAATAATATTATCAAATGTTTTTTTGGTAATTTTAAAATATCATATTTTCCCATAATTACCCAATTTACCTTTTTATGGTATTAATAAAAACTACCCCTGTTACTATTCATAAAGTCCAAAAATAAAAGAATTTTCTCAACATAATTTGGTATCACTAATTAAAAATCTAGAATAAATTTTCAATAATTAAAATAACATGAGTTTCATAAATTAATTTAAATTTAATCTGATTGTCATAATGAATTTTTTTTAATGTTCAAACATTGATATTGATTGAAATTTTTTTGAATAAAATTCATGGTAATGATTTGGAAATGAAATAAATTATATTTAGTGATAAAAAATTATTTTTTATACATTAAAATAATTTAATAATGTAATTTAACCATATAAATTAATTATATGAAAAAAGTTGTTTTCAATTTAAATTTAGTGTATTTTTACTATTCATCAAAAGAAAAAATCGATCCGAAAAATATCATAAATTCATAAAAAGTTAATTATTATATCATGAATTCAATAATTATGTTTATTTAGATAAATATAATATAAAAAAGATTAAAAAACTAAATTTAAAATTGGTGTCCAATTGAAATCTGTAAAAACTATAATTTTAAAATATATTTATTTTATCCGAATAATTGAATTTTTAATTATATCATTTCTATGAAACATATAAGATAAAGTTTAAATAGAATCATAAATATATTACCTAAACTAAAATTGTAAAATCCATAAAAAGTGATTTTCTGATTTTATAAACACAATTATTTTCATTTAATTAATTTTCGAACAAAAAAATTTTTTTATTTAAAAAACAGTTTTTTTCATTTATAATTATTTTCTAACAATATAGTTAATTATATATATTTTTAATGAATTTTCCATAATTTATATAATACTATTAATACTATCATTATAATGGCTGGGTAATAGGGTAACATAATAACATTTTGTTGTTCTCTTAAACCTGGTCTTACATGTAACAAATTCTATAAAAAATATTTCAAATTTTTTGTATCAAAATTCATCCATAGTATTGGGTATACCAAAATGTAAGAAGATGTTTCATGTGGCACAATATTATCATGAAGTATTATAAAACATAACACATCCACAAAATTATGAAAAATTTTTATCATAAAATTATCATGGTGTGAGATCTCGCTTACCCAGACATGAAAATGACCACATGTACATGGGTTATCACACAACCATATCCACCGGTACATGTACAATTCAATGTGGTAGAATATGGGTTATTGTGTCATTACAATCCATGTACATGTTCTCCATGCCATGTTTTTGAGACAAAAATGTAATTTGAGGATTTTCTACATGGGATGACCTGGGGATAGTTGGACATGCTGTTTACCACATTTTTCAGATCGAGTACCCCTTTGATGTGTTATTATAGTTATTTTTTACATAGTTTAGACCCATAATGGTTGATCATGTTCTCTTATTCCATTCCTTCAATGGTACAAAACAAAATTACATCCTGAGAAATAGATTATGATACACTTTAGAGTTCAATTCATAGATTGAGTTGTGATGTACCTCCATGATACTGGAGTGTGATACGATGTCATTATTATTCCCTTTGTGGTGTTTCTAGATTTACCAAAACCACATTGAGTATGGATACAATACTCCATATAATGTTTTGTACCTATAGAGTTTTATGGTATCATTGAAATTTATGCCAAAATATTGTGGGTTGATCTATATTTTTTTATGGTGTCCTCTAGCATTTATGGGAATGGCCCTTGATATGTGCTTCCGAGAATTCATAGATTTGTGAGTTCTCCTAAGAGGGTCCCAATTATCTAAACCACATCATTGATTATTTACAGTGATATCAAGGATCAGGGAGTATACTATCATGGAATGATCATTTCTTCATATAGAATCATGTGGCTGGACGTTGGTTGTGACCCCATGGTGGTATTATATCTATCCATAGTACATTTGGGCGTTTCGTTTGGATATTTACTATTATATACTCTATTAAAATGACTATATTTGGTGGGTTTTGTTTATTTTTTTGGGGTGGCCTCTTGGAAACTATTATACTCACATATTCATGGGATTTTCTTAGATGTGTTGTGTCTTATACAAATGAAGACCCTTTTGATAGTGTCCTAGGAGGACATGGTGTGGGTGGAGTGTAGTTAGTGCTTATAATATCTAGGTGTTTACTGGGGTCATGAATTTGAATTACAACACTCCCTTAGGGATATTTGGACTTGTTACGTATTTTGTTTGGGATTGTATTTATAAAGCATAACCTCTCTCAGTACATGAATTTCATCCACTATTGTGCGATCATAGATGTACGCAAGCATTGATTTCAGTTGTATATTTCATCATTTTGAGGACATGGAGATGTTTGTGTGCATACTAGTGCATTAGGTTAATAACTATAATTTTTGGTATAGTCATACATGGAACTACATCAAATCCACTATCCTATTTGAACAGGGTTTGGTGTGGTAATTGTCCAGACCATGGTGGGTCGGGTCATTACAGATTGGTATCAGAGTGTATTTTGTTCATCCTTCTGACCAGAGTCAGAGAAATAGGTTTAAGGAATTTGTGTTTAGTCTCTATAATTCTGAATATAGTATAAAAGCTCTAATTTATGTTCAGAGGATAAAATATACATGTTCCAGGACTCTAATGACCTTGTATTCAACTAAAATACATGCAGACATTAGTTATAGGAAATATTAATTTGGTACACCCATCATATCAGAATGGTTGTGTTTTACTAGTCCTTCATTAGTCATGATACACGATATACTCTTTAATCACTATACATCATGTTTAATTATAGGATTCCACCATATAGGTTTACATATAGGATCCCACATCATGATCGTTATGATTATCACCCATTTAATGAGGCATCAATATAAGGGAATGATCATATGATAGAACCATTGGGTGTTTACTTGCTATGCCACCACAATTAGTGAAGCAGCTACTGCATGAAGTACCAGATGAGGATAGACGCGAGTTGAATGTGTTGCATGAGTTTCATAGGTATTGTCTTCTTTGGTTTTTGGGGTTAAATAGAACACCATGTGGGTATGTTCTTGATTGGGATATTCACTAACATTTTATGACTTGTGAGTATTCCTACAAATCAGATGGTGTCAATCACAAATATTTTTATCCATGGCTACAAAGGTTGATATTAAAGCTTACTAACCTAGTCACATAATGAGACAACTCCCACCCAGTCAAAATATGAGATTATATTTTGGGAGGAGTTTTATATAGACATGTTATGATCAGTATGCATACTGGAGAATCCCCATTTTTAGAAGGTTATAATTACCCCAGTGAAGTATTCAGTGAGTTTTATCAATCACTCACATTACTATTCAAAAATGGTGGGGGTCCATTTTTTAGAGATTGATCCTTTGACTATTGATTTCACTAATACTTTTGGGATTTCTTTTTATTCCTTTTTATTTCCACTTATTATGGGGTTCTTGAAAAATAAATGGTATTGGGGTGGTTTCTTGCACAACATACACTGACATTGGGCGATATTAGTGGGCACCTAGTAGGTGAGACCTTAGAAGTAGTTAAAAACTAATTGAATCATTGATCCCAAATAGTATGATGCATTTTGAGGAGATCCCTGGACTCATTTTCATTTGTACAGGAATCTCAGGGTGGCTCGAATCATCATGGGGAGAGGTAGTGTTTTTCCTCAGATGGACTAGAATATATGGCTTGGGTTTTTCTGACCTATCATACAGCTGATCGTTAAATAGTTTAAGTACAACTAAGATAGAGATATAGGTAGTTGTAGGGTGTTATGTAGTGCAGTGGAAAAGAATATAGTATGGCATAATAGCATGAGTGGTCTAATGTTTGACCTATTAACACCCCCACCACTAGGTGGTTCATATAGTCTTAGGGAGCCAGTTAAATGGTATGAGGCCTATTAGAATCTATGGTTTTCTATTACCCCAAGGCTCCATGGATGATAAGTGAAACAATTAGTTTTTTTAAAAACATATTTTATTGTATTTATATACATGTTTGTGATTTATTCCTTCATTTTCACTTCTTTTTTTCAAGACAAATAGATTCAAGTAGGACCATTGGCTCAACCCCTATGGTTGGAGACCACAATAAGAGGTGAATTGGTAATTCCTCATTTGTTCCAATAGTGTAACATGTCCCTTGGTGGTGAGATTTTTTTATGGGATAACATTATAGCATCAATGACGCCTTACAAATCATCATTATTATGGAATGGACGTCCAATGTTCATGCAGAAGTTGAATATTTTAAGAGGAGTATGCAGTGTTTCCACTATGACAGAATGATTTTTCCCTTTTTGGTGATAAGGATACGTTTGAATTGTAGGATAAGCTCTAGAATAATAGAGTGTATCCGATTACTCAATATTTGGTTAGCATGACACTTAGAGTGGTGGATACATTGGGAGATCAGTTTCCTATTGTGATGTTAGAGTATGAGGACATAATTCCTAAGGATATACCAGGATTACCACCCTACTAATAGATAAACTCAATCTCTAAAATTCATCCCATGACAACAGTGATATTTGTAATGATAAATTAGATGGATCCTACAGAGCTATGAGATATGAGAGCCCATTTGTAGTACATAATGTTTGAGGGATTTGGGAGGAAAAATGTTTCCTCCTAAGAAGACATAGTATTGTTCACCATGAAGGTGAAAAGTTCTTGAGGTTATGCATGTACTACTAGGAATTAATCTTATTTCGTTGAGTAATTGTACCCACTAACAAGGATTCATGTCAATGTTTATTTATTTAGTGTTGTGGAATGGTTCTCGAAGATTTACCTCCGTATAGTATATCACTATCTATGAGTACAAGATTAAGATATATAGAAGATGGAATTTGGCTGTTACTATATTCACAATCTGTACATGTTGATGCCTTATAGTGTGAAAAAATCTATAGATGTGTTCATTGGACTCATGAACTAGATCAGTCATTCATTCTTAGACCAGTTCAGGTTTCCCCTTATCAATAAAATCCTAGTGTATTGCGCACCTAAGGAGGAGCATAAGAAAAAAATTAGGATAACACTATAAAGACTTTGAGATTACCAAATTTATTGGAAGATCTCTATATATAAGATTTATATTCAAGATGTACACTTTCAGAGACCCATCATCTCATTGGATGGATTAGAATTTCATTTGAAGATGGTATTTACTTCTAACTTCTATGCCACACAAGAGAGACACCATGGTACCTAGTTTCCTTGGGATTACAAGGTAATATTAAATGTTTTGACATGATTTATTCATAGTGGCATCACCTATGACTGCATTGACAAAAAATAAACGTCATTAATGTTGGAATTAATGCCCCATAAATTTTTTCAAGAACTAATAAAGATGTTATTGAGATATCCCATCTTAAGATTCCCAATGGAGGGTGTTAAGTACATCATTTTCATTGATGCATCATCAATCAGACATTGTTGTGTACTGATTAAGGGGTAGGTGGTTATTTCCTATTTTTCACTATAGTTAAGGCCACATGAGTAGAACTACAAAACCAATTATCTCTATTTATGAGTAGTACTCTGCATTTCTAAATTTTACAGACACTACATGATGAGTGAGAAATTTATAATTTACATAAGCCCCAAGAGTCACAAGTATATCTTGTTAAAAGAAGATATTACCTTGATATTGAAGTGATTCCATTTTTACTATGACTTTGAGAGGGTTTATAATCATGGGATTTGGAACTTGGTTAATTGCACGCTCAATATGTGATATGTTGTTCAATTATTGACTGATACATTAGAGTAGTAAGCCTTATAACATTTTTCTTTATGGAAAAGTATGAAGCTCCATAAAATTAGTCAATTATTTTTATGACACCAATTTTACTACATTTTAGGGATGCTCAGCATGGAGATACCGAATATGTGACCTTACCTTCATAGATATCAACTAGAGATTATTATAATTTATATATGGAAATAGGGGATAACTCTATACATTTAAAAATCATTACAATGGTCCCTATGATGTTGTGGAAGGAGGTGAGCTGGGAGATTCATTCATCCCCTTTGGTGGTATATCAATGTTTGGAAAATATATCCAATATCCTCCAATATCTATTTTTTTATACAGGTATGAATAATGGTGTTGTTGAGATTTTCACTAATTTCCTCACTTATCAGCAATTGAAGGAATAGAACCAGGTTCTAGTTAGTTTAACTTAGTCCCTCGAAATGTTGCAACATCATCTTACTTTTTAAATTAATCTTAAAACTCTAATTTTACAATTCTTTTGTTGTGGTTTTAGGTGTTATTTGGATGTAATTTTTGGAATCTCATTGGATGTTGGGCTTTGTAGGGTTGGTTCACATTTTTCCAATATATTTTTTATTGGTATTGAAAACCCAAGAAACCCAAGCATTATTGGTTTTCATGGTCAGTGCAAGATTTGGAATGTTTTCTCCCACCATGGGGAAATAGTGAAATGACACCGGCATGGTCAGATGGTTATGTTATGTGGATTTCCTATCTATGTTTCCTTTCACAACTAACCATGAATATAATATTTAATTTAATAGAAAATTAATTTTATGATCATGGAAGTCTCTTTTTATTTTCCTGAAAAGCATGAACAATAGTAACATGCATTTCTCTTTATTGGAATATCCCACGTGAATATTGTAGCCCTTCTACACCCCATTGGTAATGATCAATGTTTGGTGAATGACATTCGATCCCATTGGGGTTTGTTTCCACTTTGTATTTTCATTACCACACAGTATCCTCTCTCTAATACATATGGTTTATTAGGACCCCATGTTTTTTAGGATAAATTAACCATTGACTCAGATAATGAATTTTGGATTGATTCTCAAATATTTATTACTATTTCTCCTTATAAGTGTTTCCCATTTATGACTTTGTGATTCAAGATCTAGTGGTAATAAGGTAGGTGGTTCAGTCTTTGAGTTATTATATATAATTATAATTCCTAACATATGTACCACAAAAGTAATAATACTATTTAATTTTCTCAATGTTCATGTCAAAGGTATCTATATCATCATACATGTATGTCTCAAGGTACCACATAATTCAATTTTTCTTATAATCTCCTACACTTAATTAAAAATTTGTATCCAAGTATCAGTCAATATCCCATATGATAAAATTTCTATTTTGATACAATAAAATAAATTCTATTTTAAAAACCATGTATCACCATCATCCAAATTTATTTTAATTATTCTTGTAATATAATACTTGCAATTCCTTATTGAAATATAAATAAATCTGAATAAAAAATATACTTCCATTTATAATTTTATCCCTTCCATAGATTTTTATATGGGAATAAAAGTAGCACTCAAGGACCAAAATAATTCCATTCCTCCTATGATACCTTCAAAGTAATTTTTATAGGAATTCATGTATCATCCATGAAATTGTATAATTTCATTTGACTGTTAGATAAAAAATAAGGTATTATAGGGGGGCCTAGTGAAGCTATCATAATATTAAACTCATGTTAATTCAATTAAAAATTAAATTCATAGATGAGAATCAAAAAACCCATAATAATGGGTGAGTTATTGTAATCAAAATTGGGTAATGGTAAACTCCGACAATCATGAAACCATGAGTAATGGTTTTGTTCATGTTATATTATCTCCAACAGTGAAATTTGATGTATTAAGACTATCTAATTTAGGGCATTATTAATTTATTTAATTGGTCTCATGCTTAAAATATTAAATGATGATGGGATAACATGACACAAAATGTAGAATGATTAATACATAAATAATTGAATTTAATGGTAATAAACCACATACCATAAACCATTAGTTGAATCCTCATCCCATTCCAGGTTCAGCTTTGAGCTTGCAAGTCAGAAAACAAAAAACAAGAACAAATACCTAATTATAGGCTATATTATGCAACATGATCATAATCTTATAGATAGGAATAAAATATCATATAAAATTGAGAGGAATGGGAGACCTTTCAAGGGTGATCAACTAAAAAATCACATAAACCCAATATAATAAGTAAGATATCATTCAAAGACAATATATTTGAAATGGGATAGCTATCCTACATGAAATAAATTGTGAAAATGAGTAGGTAGAAGGTTTTTTAGGTTTTATTTATAGATAGGAAATATTGTAATCTCATATAATTTAATGGGTGTAAGATTTTGATGCACCATTACCAAACCCTTACAGAAAACCTATAGTTTCTTTTATCTAGGAGGTCACCCCTCTCACCATGATGGGGAATGATTTAAAAAACCTAAGGAACATCATCTGACTTCCATATATGATTTTTTAGTTTTTTTATATCTATTTAGTTTCACTCATATGGTTACATAAATTGGGATTCTTTATTTGGGGATCACATGATTGATCCACATAGTTAGAACTTATCATGCTCAAATCATTTGTATCTATTAATTTATTTAAAAATCATTGACACTTGATCGTGAAAAAAGTATCAGAACTACTAAACCCTCCATGAAATCCTTTTTAAATATAAATATAGAAAATTATATTTTGTTCAATACATAAAAATATTCTCACTATTAAAACATAATAGGATCTTACAAATTACACTCTATTAAAAAACTCATCATATATTTCCATAGAGGGTGGTTGATCTAAATCCATGAATAACTCTCTCCACTGAGAATGTTTTTCATCCTATCTCCTTTAGATATCATCCTACACATAGTTAATATATATATAACATATACATGAGCAGGGTACATTCCAAGATGATCCATCAAGAAACTATCAACTATCTGAATAGGATAACCTAAGAAATGACTGTTAGAATATATCATTACATATTGACAATAAAAAACAATAGACCCATAAGAAGATACTAAAAATGTTGGGATTCATCAAAGACATCAAATATTTCTCATTCCCTCACCAGAGATGATTTTATCCCTTATACACGACTCAATAAGATATTGATTCTTGGTGAAATGTATTGAATACCTTCATTTCATGTTTCCTCTTCCATTTCTATTTCATCCAATATATCCTCTCTATCTCTCTCTCTCATAAACTAGATTTTTTAGGTCTCCATGTTTTTGGGGGATTTAATACACATTTATTCCGATTTTGAATCTAGATATTATTTTAAGATATTTGTTGCTGAGGTTCCCCATTGGAGTTGGGAATTTATGGAATTTTTATCCATGATCATGTGGTACTAAGGTAGTTGGTTTATTCAATGAGTTATTCTAAGGAATTATAATTCCAAACTCATGTATCATTAATATAAAAGAACTGTTAACTTTGTGCATGTCATGAAAAATCTATATCCGAATACAGGTATCACTCAGGGTTCAAAAAAATTCTAATTTTCCTATAATACAATTACAAAATTCGATATTGGTATCCATGTATCACTAAAGGTCCAATGTTATAAAATTATTCTTATAATTCTATTTAATTAATAGCCTTTCAAAATCCATGTTTCGCCTAATTCCCAATTTAATTTCATTATTATAGTGAGCTAATGCATTGAATTACATATCAAAATCCAACTATCATCAAAAAATGTAATTCCATTTATAATTATATCCCTTACATGGAATTTGATATTGGAATAAAAGTTTCCCTCTACGGCCAATATAATTACATTCCTCATACGATCCCATTAATGTAATTTTGTATTGGAATCCATGTATATCCCATGTCACGGTATAATTGTACGTGAAACTTAATTATAAAAATAAGGTGATATATATGGGCCTAGGGATATTATAATAACATTATTTCCATTTTAATTCAATTGAAAATTTAATTTAGAGGTGAAAAACAAAAACAACATAGGAAGGGGTGTTTGATTATAATTGATATGGTGTAAAAGTCAATTTCTACAAACCAAAAACCCTAAGGCCATGTTTTATCTTGGTATATGATATCGAAAAATGAAATTTGAGGTATATTGAAAATCGAAATAAAGGAATTATAATTTATTTAATTGGTTTCAAGTTTATGTGGTGACATAGTGATGGGATAGAATTATTCATTATGGTTCATTATAAATACATCAATAATTAAATGGAATGGTAATAAACCACGTACAAAAGACTAATAGTTAAGTCATAATCCCATATTAGATTCATCTTTAGGATACAATGGGTGAAAAAAAACTATACCTTATACCTGAATGCAGGGTATATTAGTTCTCACAGTCACCATGTTATAGATAGACAGATAAAATACGAAAAAATAAATAGGAATGTGTTACTTGTCAAGGGTGATCTAATGTGACAATCTATGATTAAACACAATATTAGCTAGAGGATATCAATCAAATATTGTCTCTTGGAAATGAGACAGCTCTTCTACATGAGGTCCATTTTGAAAATGAGTAGGAAGAATGGTGGTTTTATGTTTTGTTTATAGAGTGGAAGTATTATAATTCCAAAATATTTAATGGGATGATGGTTTAGCTAAAAATTTATCAAAACCATTCTCCAACCATATTGTTACATATATCGAGGAGCCCACACCTCGCACAAACAAGCTAATATATTGAAAAAACTTTAGAACTTCATGTTACTTCCATATAACATTTTTTTGTTTCTTATATCCAATTTGATTCTCTTGTTTGGTTTAATAATCTATGATAATTCATTTTAGGGATAACATGTTTGACCCACATGGTTTGTACTAACCGTGCACAAACCATTTTCATTAATTAGATTATCTAAAATCAATGAAACAAGAATCCTAAATAAGCATACACTACTAAATACACTATTAAATTTAGACGAAATATATTTTGAGTAAAAAATATATTTAGATCAAAAAGGAAAATGATCCATACATATATTAAATACTAGGATCATAGAAGCAGCACCCTATAAAGTAACTAATCATAGATTTTTATACAGGGTGGTTGATCTAAATCAAAAACAGTATCTATCAAATGATCATGAATATTAGCCTAACTCCAATAGATATGATCCTATATGGAGTCATTCTACCATATAATATTTACTAGAGGAAGTTAGATTCCATTAAGATCCTTCCAGCTATAATCAACTGTACAATTTTCATAACCCAAGATATATGTGTTAGAATATATCAAGACATCTTCTTAATAAAAAACATTATAAATTTTGGATTGATAATGATAATGTTTGGAATCCTTGAAGGCATCATGTGTGGCTCATTTACTCAAAGGTATACCTATCTTATAGAGTACTAGAATTACTATCTCCATGATCTAAAATGTACCTAATAAACCTAAGTGCCAACTTCAACTATCAATGAATATATTGATAAACCATTCTAATAGAATCATAAATGAAGTGATGATATCCCACCTTGAACTCTAATGGTCAGTGAATATGGTTGACATAAGTCTTTTATAAGATTTAGTTGTAGCTACATGCTTCTATATTAGATATAAATTAACATATGTCATTTGAATGAGACATGGACCCAACATCACGTCCTCCACTGCCTATAAAATTCATATATTTTATTGGAATATCTTACCTAGTAGGTCTTTATTAGTTGATATATGTATCATTTTTGGGATAATTTTTTAATAAATGAAAATAGAATGAGGTAAATTATTTTCCCCTAAGACAACAAAATATAGGTAACATGAATGAAGAATATCATCCAATAAATGTATAGTATAGTTGTCATAGCTATCTTTCTAAGGGTGGCATTATGTACTAAAAATAACCTATAAGATAATATTAATCTACAATACAAGAAAACCATTATAAGTAAAATGAGAATCAATGTCATGTACGATAGTATGAAGAATACCATGAAGTTGTATTGTCTATTCATCATATATTATTCCTAGTCCATCCAATTATAACATCTCATTAATAGGCCACAAATTTTTTACCATAATTAGCATGTTTATGGTTACCCGAAAAACATCATGGCATGGATGAAAATTCATTAACCCCATCATGAAATTGATGGTGGAATTATAAAATTTACACCTTTGTATGGATAATTAATTTAAAATACCATCATGGCACTTGTGTTCCTACATCACCTTTTAAATGGTGGAACACCGATTATCATAACATGGTATCTACTCATTCATACTATTCCAACAATAATTGTAAGAGAATTCATGATAAATAATGGTTATTATGGGATTCATGATCTATATATTTTCGTGGAAGACTCATAGTAAAAAATATTTCAGATTTATAGGATTGTAGATTCACCGATGAATATATACGTTGTCATCCTATTTTAAACCCCAACATTGTGATGTAACCTCATCAAAATGGCATTCTCTTATGTACAATCTTTTAGGCGAGGATACCTATTTTATTTTCTGTTGATTTAAATGTAACGAGTAACTATTTAATTAATATGAATAGGCTTATCATTACAATACTAAATCTATATATGAATGTCAAAAATAAAAATTTTCAACTTCTACTTACTACTATAATCTCGAATATCTTTTGTAAGTGTTTTAAATCTTAGAGCCTCAAACACTATATTGCCATTACAATGCATATATGAATTCTCAAAATTGAAATAATGATGTTATATAACCCATATTTACTATCTAAGGTATAGAGAGTGATGTGCCCATATGTATTTTATACTTTTGTGGTCCATCTATACATCGAACTATACTTTATGAAGATATTGTTTATATAAGTTCATGGCATGAACCAGTAATGCTAACATAAGGTAAGGAAATGGGTAATTATTCTACTATGGTTAAAATGAAAATTCACGTACTCCATGACTTATTTACATTAAATCAAAAGTTTAACATTTCCAATGCATGATGAACCAAAATAAACTGTATAGCCTCATTAATGATCATGTAAAATAAGCATCGATGATGGGGTGAGATTTATTCCCAATAATTTTTAGACCTTATCAAAATATTTTTACTATATTATTTATACTACCCTAATGGTCAATCCTGTAATAGGTGCTTCAATATTTGAAAAATCCAATGTTCTTCACCGATAGTAACCATCAATCCCTAAGAAACAGTTAATATCAAAACCATTTCTAGGATGTTTCTTAGAGATTATGGTCCTATCCTTTTATAGATCTATTGATCCCCTGATTCTGTTATGATGTGTCCTAGGATGTGAACTTTATATACTAAGAAGTGTTATTTTTTTAAAATAACTATAAATTCCTTGTTCTATTATTATACTCAAAATTAATTCTAGGTGTTTTTCTTAATCACATCGAGTAAGAAAATACAATATGATATCTTCCATGACAACTACTACAATGGAGTCTAGGTACTCGAGGAAATCCCAATTCATCTAATCCAAAAAGAATGGTTGGTTCATTTATGATATTGAATGACATTAAAAATAATTTTTACAAAATGTACCTTCATTATATAGTTCTATATGGTATATTTTAATTCCAAACTCATACATGATGGTAGAACAATATCAAATCAATCTATGAGTTGACCGTAATTCTTCATAGCTAGTGAATGAAATCATCTCTATGAGGTAGCTGGAATATGTTCATATGTATAAGCTAGTTCATCTACTAATAATCCACAGATAGATTGAGGTTCCAATCCATATTCATGGTGGAAATCATTGGTTAAACCCAAGTATAAGTACATAGTCAAAAAAATCCCTTTGACTTCTAGGTCCACTAACTCCCTCTTCTGCTTCATAAGCTTAGTATGAGTCATCCAATAAAGTTGTATTGATATCATTTCTGATTATGGAATAAGTGATATTGTTAAACATAAATATATCTTAAGTGGTTGTCATAAAATTGCATAATTAGTGTCATCAATAAGTTGTTAACTTTTATAGGAAATATATCTTATATAATCCCAAATTATTCAAAAATGGATAGAAATATTGGTTGACACTCTACCCAACATATAGTGATGTCGTTGTACTCATCTTGTATTGAAATATGATTCACCCATGTACATATATTCACAACTAATGACTGATAATAATGAAACACTATAGTGATAACATTCAATAAAAAATTTACAAGGAACTAACCAATCTATCTTGAAAATAATGAAAAAACACATCATATTAATGAAAAATATGTTACATAAGAAATGATAACCAAAAATATCATGAGGGAAGTAAATGCATTGATGAATACATTTTTATTGGATTCCTAGTTGATTTTCATGTTTCATAACTCTCTAGAAATAAAAAAACATTAATCAAATGATTTTATATAACAACCACAAATATAAAAAAGTGTTATGTACCCCTTCTTAACAGGGAAGGTACTAATGCTGAAGATACAAAAATTGAACCTGACACTATAGAAAATCTAACACAATGATTTTTAGGTTTATGATAAACATAATATAATTGGATAGATACATGGTTCTGAGATACAAATTTACCTCCCTAAAACGGTTCATTATACAATTTCTATATATACAGAGTCATGATTCCACAAAACTATCCCACTCAGTGGCCTATACAAGTAATGGCACATTAGACTCTTTCTAGGAATCTATCTATATATCCAACATTAGATTTTCGAGTTATTGTAGATACCCTATCACAAGGAATTAATTTAAACGTCCTATAAATTCATTAAAGATGACTCATTCGACCATAATATTTACACTCAATTGTTTATATTATATACTAGAGCATCATTCGTATTGGTTTACCACACTAATATAATGCCACTATGATACCAATTTGGATAATTTAGATGCTTATTCTCGGATGTGAACTCACTAGATTACACATCCTTCCACTAGAAGAATTGAATCACTTTCTAGCTGAAAATCTACCACGGTCCATGGCTCCATCTTCATGTTGTTTTCTCAAAAATATTTGTGTCTTATTAACAATTTATATAATTCTAATCAAACACTAGGCATTTACATATGACTATATGTTTTACCAAATCCCATCCTCAAAACACATAGCTCTCAAAAAATAATTTATAATAATAGAAGGAATGAAACATTGAGGCCATGTGATATGAACTAAGTAGTATATAGTAGATAAAATTTCATACTCTTAGTGAATAAAATATTACGATTGAATATCTCTACGAGTATCAAAAAACCAAAAACATCATAAAAGATAGACTGTAAATCCATCTAAACTATAACTCTCTGTTGATATTATGAGGAAAAAATCACACTACCAATTGGATGACCATCAATTAATGTATGTTGTGAGATTAGAAATCCTTTCAAGAGATAGTACTACTATAGGTACCACTAGTGGCACTACATGTGATTTAGGTCCCTCTAATCTAGGATTATTTTCGTCACCACCTTCTTATAGCATTGCTACATGCCTTTCCAGAGGATTACATCTACAAATTCAGTGAACAAGGCTCAAAAACCTATTCAATGATTGGATATGATTTAAAAATACACCAGAGACACTACCATATATATATTAACATTGTTTTTTCAAGGTTAAGTTTATTTTTTTCACAATATATTTTCCATTATATGGGGTTTCAATGATAATTTATAGAGTAAAAACACATTATGATTCAATTTCCATCCCCATATATCAAAAACCATTTCAATTAACATTAGTGGTTGAATTTATTAATTCAAAAAGTTCCTTCATATACAAATTACATAGTTTAATTAGAAGTGTTTTCATTCAATTGATATAAATTCGTCACTATATATATTATAATGGGAATTCTTATAACATCCACATAAAATTTAATGTTAGTCACAAAAAGTAGCGAATATGTATATAATGGTTAGATATATTAATACCCATTCAAAATTTATTGAGGCATAAATGATATAAATTATAACTTGAATCAATGTATTCCTAGAAAAATAATGTTTTTTAGGTAACTAAATTTTCATTGGATTACGCATTTCAAAATTTGGTTGTTAATATGGACCATAATTGTATGAAGAAAAGAAAATTTTGGGTGATAAACACACTTTATGTGCCCCATTATTTCACATTTTCCTGTATTAAATTTTAGATAAATTAAAATTATACTAATATAGGAACATGTGTGATAAAATAGACAATACACACAATTAATTAAACATGGTATGAATATATATAGAATATAAACCCTCAGGTGCCTATAGTAATGAATGGACAATATTTAATTTCCATACAGGGCCAAGGGAAAAAATTCATAATCATCTAAAATGATACAAATCATATGTGTCATCCATTAGTGAAAAAAATACAACTATAGCATGAGAATACTAGAAAAAATATCTCCGTCACTTGAAACATGGATTTCCCCATACATGGTTTATATACTAAATAATATAAATTTCCAAATTCGCTCAAATGTATATAAATCTTGTTTTCCACATTGGCGACAGGATGCCTCCACATATAACAGACACTACTGACTAGCAGTGATGGACATTGATTGTACGATTAAGATACTATACCAACATTATTATAGTGTATAACATCGATATAAAATATCAATTAATAAACGAAATAGTATAATAAATTAAATATATAAAAATAATTTATTTATATATTATAATAATGAATAATTAAATCCAAAATCATATACATGTTAATTCCATTTCTATATTCTATAAAAAATGTAAATATAAAGAAATAGAGTAGAAATAATAAAAAACAATCCATAAAAATGAATAAAGAATCATAGATATACCAAATATCATATCAAAAATAATCTCAGTCCTTTGATACAATACTTTATTCGAGTTTTGAAAATATGGTAAATAATTCTAGGCATCTCTTTTTCCCTACATCCATCCATAGTTCTATTTATTTACCGATCAGTGGGTGGATCATTGCATGAGTTAAACTGAGTGGGCCATTATCAACATTGTATATAACTACCCAATATCTGTATGTAAACTGTGCAGTGTAAACATAATAATCAATGTATAGTGATAAATATTATATATCCCAATGATATTGGTTTCTCATGGGAGAACTGGCCAATACATCTTATTTCATATATAGTTATAATATATACTAAAACAATGTCCCCATGAATATATATATGTGTTTGTATAAATAGGTACACATTTATACACCATATATGTGTGATGATATTTATGAATTTATATAGATACCTAATTCTAGACCATATACGGTGTGTATACACAAGGAAGAAATGGAAAACAATAAGAGGTTCCACTATTCAAATAGAATTTTTCCATGGAAGGAAGTATAATTTTCCATTTATTATATAAAGAATAGTCTATGTCCATGAATTTTATCTTACAAGGAAGAGGTATTGTTTAATTTAGTTAATTGTACCCCAAATCAATAAAAATATGTTCAACAAAAAACAAGAACCATCTATCTTTCAATGTTTTCTTTAAACCCATTTCACTACAAGGCCATCATGAGAATTCATCGTGGGAACCCAAGTATATCCCAAGGAATTGTATAATTAAATTTCACCATAATAGGATATTTGGAATTCCAAATTTGGAACCTAGGTGTCACTCATAGTATAATATATTGGAATTTTCCTATAAACCCATCGATGTTATTCCGCTATGGGAATCACCGATGGAATAATATAAAGGAATCCAGCTATTTAGGAAGAATAAGAAATTCATGGTAAGAACCCATGTATAAATATTGGTTCCCTATGATTCATTGATAAATCATATATTTTAATCTCAATGAAACTATCCAAGGAATTCAAAAGTATCATTTCACCCTTGACATCACATATATTACGCTAGTGTATTCTTTTTAACCAATACAAATAAAAATTCAATTAAACTATTTTTTGAATTCATTTAGTAAGGATAAATCAACATATAATAATTAAAATAAATAGTCGAATTACATCTCCAACCAATTTCCCATTTTTAAATTTAAATTTCACTTCATTTACAATAAAAAACTCATCAAACATTAAATGATGCTTCAAATTAATGTTAATGCATAAGACCCATAGACATTAAATGTTAACCAGCACAAGAAGAGACATCGATTAAGGTTTACATCATCTATTAATATTATTTATGTTCGTACGACTACCATATGTAAGGGGATATCGGTTCAATTAATTAATTATACAATTCTGGATGCGTCACAGAGAAGGTATGGTTTATAGAAAAGAAAAAAAAATAAACTCTAAGACATTAGGCAGAAATAACTCTACCAATTACCATATCTTTGTAGAAGACTCCACATTTGGTATCCTATTCATATTAAATCCATAATTTAATAAAATAGAAGAATATTACAACTCCAAAAAAATATGGTATATTATCTCACATGGAATTATAAATCTATGTGAAGGATTAAAATAAGAAATTATGAAAGATGATTTAGGATAATATTGGTACAAATTAATCATGATGAATAATGAATGAATAAAACACCATATGAGGGTAGAGGATCATAGAAAGGAAGATATAAGAGAGGTATCTTGTTCAGATTGGAGGAGTTGTATGTGAAAATAATGAAGAATAATGTGTTAAAAGATCAAATGGATATAGGGGAAAATGGGAAATTCAAAAACTATAAACATGTGCACCTACTTTATATGAGAGACTAAGAGTGTGGTCTAGGGACATGGTTTTCAAAAAGTTATCATATCCTATGAATTGATTTGCAACACCATGAAGCACCATACATAGTCTAACCGAACATGAGGCCTTGAGGTCGTGGTATTGAAAAACAATACATGTAGTCATGTTCCCAAATATCCTAGAGCATCGGGCACAAAACGAGCATTAAAGAATTAAGAAATTCCCTATATTTTCATAGGAACCTCATATGTATAAAAATTAAGATTTAAACTAAAAATTAAAGGATACATACCATATATGAGAAAATACTATCTTACTAACTCCCATATATAATGTAGTTCATCATTAAGAATCATTCCCAAGTGTTGTAAGGCATCATCTGTGAAAAGAACCAACAACCGAGCAAATAAATTAGCCTCACACTCTTATGTATAATTCTGAACATATCCATGATAACATAGCAACCATAATTGAGGACTAACGTATATAGAAGAACATTCATTCCCCCCTAAATTTTATGAAAATGATATTCTCGAATGGAATAATCCTTTCCCAATTCAATATCCTCAGGAACAAAAGTACAATACATGTATAAATTATAATGACATAGATGAGATACATGTAAGATGTAATCATTGGTATAGTATCTATAAGGAAAAATATTCTTATAATCTTTTGAGAAAACACTCTCCATGATCTTAGAATAGCCAATATAATAATGTGGGATCATTAGTTATTTCAAAATCAATATATAACCTACTCTAGTTGATAAAGATTTAAAAACCAAACCCCCACCTCAAAATAAATATTTAAGTAATGAAGATCGTCATAATACCTATTCCTATAATAGTTTTTTGGAATACACATCAATATCTACATTGCATATAATGGAATATCCCTTCTTGGATAGTTAATTTTCCAATTTTGGTTATTGAGTTGTTTTAGATGAGACATAAGGTGTTTTTAGTAGGAGTAGATGTGAAAAGGGATAATGAGGGATATAAACATCAAAAATAGTATACACAATTTCAAATAGTGGTTCACAACATGTGTATCAAGATGGTTTCATAGCTTGTATTAGGCTGGGGGGACCCATGAAACACTATCATGTTGTTAATTAAATTCCTTAATAATAACTAAATAAAAAATGATGTGGCATTAATTTCAATGGAAGTGGATGTTTTCAGAGAACATAAGTATTTCATGTTGTAAATGTGTAACATGAAATGAAACCAGGGGGAACCCTGTTATTTTATAACACATTATACTTATTTTTTTCTTTCATATATATATATATATCATTACATATGTGACCTATGAGATTTTGAGGGATTTTATGCCCTCCTTCCATCCTTTCTGTTAGTTGGATCATACAGATTCTTATTGGAAATACATGGTGAATTATATTCCTTTTTTAATAGCTTCCTTTGTTTTCTTTAAGAGATCCACTATAGGGGTTTGGATTATTTGTCTATAAATATAGTATTTTATGGTGAATTAACAATGTTACCCATTTTGTATATAGGGAACATAAAATATCATTATGTCTTCATCATTTGTAATCAGAAATTATTCTATTAGTGGGTAAGAATTATCATAACACTTATAATATGAATATTAAAGATTTTTTTTAGAAATTGATTTTCCCTTTTTTGTTTATGTAACATGAATTATAAGAATCACAAAAATAATTCAGATTACAAAGTGTTCACCATCCCATAATTAATGAAGCTTCATCCAAATAGTTGTTCGTTAAGGTCCCATGTATCCAATTCATGACTTCATTTCTTACATCCATAAGAAAATATGTTACAAACCAAGATTTGAAAAGAAAAAACTTATGTAGAGAAGCATATGTGATCAAAAACCTTGAGTGTAAACTTTCTATAAAATAATATATATTACCATTATAACCTACCTATTGAAATGTAATGTATGAATATTAAATTTATCATTATGAAAAATATACCTATATATACACAAATATATATATATATATATATATTTACTTCTACTCAATAAAAATTTATTTATT
Organism: Viscum album; assembly: GCA_963277665.1. Classification (NCBI taxonomy): domain Eukaryota; kingdom Viridiplantae; phylum Streptophyta; class Magnoliopsida; order Santalales; family Viscaceae; genus Viscum; species Viscum album. The sequence continues at coordinate 1,798,754,267 of OY728156.1, read as the reverse complement.
AAAACCTAGTAAATAACATTTAAATTTTTATGAAATGTTATGTTATGATTAGAAAATACACATCCGTATTCTTTTTGTTTTCATTGTTAGCTAATTTAATACTTAATTTCATGACGCATTTTAAAATTATATATTATAAATTTCACTAAATTTTTGATAAATATAAAACATAAATTGTCTTAGTGCATTATTTCATGTTTCATTGGAAATTTTGAATTCCATGGAAAGAGTGAAAATGAATATTTTATTGAAAACTTTATTTTTGTTTCAACAATGTACAATGTTACATTTATTTATTTTATATCAATTAAATGAATTATTATTCTCTTATATGATATATTGTATATGTTTGTTAATTTGAACTATTGTTGGTTTTAATTTTGTGTAAAAACATTTTTATGTTTTGTTTGATGAACTATTTTTTCCCACTATTTTTTGTCATAATAAATTAAATCGATAAACAAATTGAATTATTTTAATGAATTTTTTATATTATATATTTTATATATAATAAAATTATTTAACATTAATCTATTTTTTTCTATCCATTAGATAAGAATCAAACATTTTTATGTAAACAAAATTTATTTTCGCAAAATATTTTTGCATTGTGTTGATCATATTTAAAAGAAATATTTCATCAAATTAAAATTATTGAATTTTATTCGATCGATTACATATTTTTAATAATCATGTCTAAATATTTGAAATTGTTATTTTTTATTTTTCATTTTTTGAATAGTAAACTATATTAATTATGTAAATTTATTTACAATGATTATTGAATTAATATTTACCTAAAAATATCCAGTAATGCTAATAACATATTAGTTGTTATTGACTTGAATAATATTATATATAATATAAAATTATTGAATTATTTAATTCCACGATTATTTTTTTCAATTAATATAACAAAACATGTTTGTGTATAAAAATAGATTCAAATTTATTATTTTTTAACGTTTTTAATATAATATTAAATGATTTGTACCAAATTAATAAATAACTATTTTTTATAATAAATATTATTTTATTAATGTATTTAAAATTTATAATAATATCATGATTTCCAATGATAATGGTATACTATTTAAAAAATCATAAAATTTCTATTAAATAGTATTTTATCCATTTAATATATCATTCTATCCCATTTCTTTTTTATAATTGTTGTTTTCATGGTAATGGAATAAAATAATTATAAAAATGCTTAAAAATTGATAAATTACAAAATTAATAAAACCCACCATCTATATATACATTAATTATGTTCTATGATCTATATATTTATTTTTATTAATTACCATTTGGATTAAATTTGACAGAGAATGAATTTATTATTTTTTACGATTTTATGAAATTAATAGTGTTTCCACTCCCTGGTTTATAAAAGGACACCCTTTAATCCTATTACTTAAAACAAATTAAACCATCTAGATCTATTATACCATATTGTAATAAATTAGAAACATTTTTACCATTATTTTAGAGGGATTTCCATTCCAAAAAATATAAATAGTATGATCCTTAGTAGGATATCCTATGGATTTTTTTTCAAAGAAGTATTCGTGTTTACAAATCAATATTTTTTTGAGTATTCGTAAAATTCTCTATGTATATGTTATTTATCATATAATAATTTATTTTGTATCATAAATACTATTTAATTTGGGTTTTAGTATTAAATCACTAATTTACACTATCTATCCCATCAAATGGGAAGTTATAATATCACTTTGGATTATGAATGACTTTTCATCTGAACATGGATATAGAATTAATTTTCCACCAAAATATTTAAGGTATTATTATTAATTTGAGTTTAATATTTGTATATTTTTATTATTAAAAATTTATAATTATGGAATCATGATACACATTGACCTTCTATCTTTATAATCCAAGGGAAAATAATAATGTCATTCATCTTTTCATGTGGACTACCACGTCCGCAAAGTGATGTGACTCATTTTTAATTTATATTATAAATGGATGATAATTTTAATATTATTAAATAATGATATATATATATATATATGATATAATAAATAATTTATGAAGGTTAATTATTATGTATGTTACTTTCATCATATCCATCAGAAATAGAAAATAATGATCTTTCTTATGTACGACAAACAACCTCTAAGAAATATGTAATTCATTAATATATATCTAAATATTATTCAGGTATATAAAAATATATACATAACTAATTTATATCAATTTTATATCACTATTAAGATTATTAAGATGATACAACCATGATCAATCTAAAATTAATAAAAAAACAATTAGCACACAAGAATTATAATTTTTAAATAGGAATTATTGATAAATGTTCACTGAGATGTTACAAATAGTTTATATTAAATATTAATTTTTTTTTTGTAAAAATATGAAATTTCAATTTATTAATTCAGGGTTTTTATTTATATTACTTTGAGTGGATCTTAAAGTAAGAGTTTCTTGTATCAAATTTTTTTTTGGGACAAGTATATGTCATGAAACTATCCCCTTTTATGAGGTCTATATCCATCATATTTTCATTACATATCATTATTATAAATAATTTATTGATATTTGTATTTTAATATGAATTTATTGTTTCACAGGTATTACAATAAAAATATACCAATGTGAAATTTTATTTTTGTTATAATGTTACTATTTTTTTAGTAATTTTTATGATTAATTCTATATTAATGAAATATTGTGACCTCACTCATAAAAAATAATGAATTTCTTCATTATCGGATAATTATACAAAAAATAATTTTTCCATTATTTTTCCACTCATAATGTTCATGAGAGGCTGGTACAATATCTCTTTGGAAAATCATTTTCTTTTATATCTTCGGTCAAAAATATATTAACCTCTATGTATTGTTTCTCTTAGATAATAATGTTTTTAATATTTTAAAATGATTTTATAATGTAATTTTTAAAAATGTTTCAATTTTTAAAATTCATTAAAAATGTAACATCCTGTAATTTTTTAATGAGTAAGTATTTTTTTTGAAAAAACGTGAAAGTAATGTTTTGTTTTAACTTAAATTCCCTAAAAACAATTTCCCACCTATATGAATTCTTAATACTATAAATATTAAATTGTAAGATTCTATTGGTATATTCAATGAAAATTAATTTCAAAATATATTATAAATTTATAGTATTTACAAAGGGATTTTCCAATTGAAAAATATATTTTCTCCATAAATGATTTAGTGATATTATAATGGTATTTCTATTCAGGAAGTAAAAAATCCTTTATTTTTAATATTATTTAGATGGTTTATGATAATAGGGAACAATTCATATTATATTCCCTGAAGGATTATTCTTGTTATGAAAATAATTTTATGAAACTAATTTCTTTTCGATAGGTTATTCTACGATGAAAGGATAAAATCATTTGTAATCTCATTTCAATCATAAATATTATGATATATTTTAAATTTTATAAAACCCATTTATTTTCATTGGTTATGATATGATGGTTGTTATTTCTCTTATTACACACCTATGTATCATTTTAATTTTGTGACCTGTAGCTGAGAATTATATATCTATAGAATCTACTAGGTATGGACTGGTATCTCATGAGATAAGACACACTTAAATGAGGTGTTATCCAATTTTATTAAGGGACTTCTACCTCTATGATAGTCCTATGAGTGAATCTGTATTACTATAATGGTATTAGAAATGTTCCCAAAGAACTATAATTATCTTAGGATTAATCCATTACTATCATGGAAATGATTTTATATACATATATGTATTCCCGAAATAAATGTTATCATTAATTGTTATTGTCTATTAGTTTATATTATATTAACCTTATATGATTCATGTCTTCTCAAATTTCAATATTTTTTAAATGTTGGTTCTTTATGATGGATGATAAGAATGGTACGATTTTCAAGTGTTGTGGTCATTTTATCATAACATGATTCTCAAGATATGTTGATATGTCTATTAATTAAATTTACTAATTATTAGAGATCGTCATTTCTTATTTTTTATTCCCATAGGTTAGGGAAAATTTATTACGAACGATATGTCTAATAAGGATGGTATATTTAAATAATGTAGCGGTTGATGATGTATTTTTATTATCAATGAGTCATTTAAGAATCCATGTTTCCAATGGAAATATACCTATATGATTATTTAATGGATAATTATATTTTTTTTGATTAATTTTAATCAGATACGATGATATATATATTTATATAAATTATGGGTCACTATATAAGAAAAATAATATATATTTTTTATCCTATCAACATATTACGTTTTCATTGTCATTAGATGAATTTTTTCTATCTATTCAATTCCAACTCCATAAATTTTATGTTACACATAATTTCATTGTGTGAATAATCATTATTTTTTTTAATTATAAACATCTAAAATTTATTTAAATCAAACTTCATTTTTGAAGAGAATATTTTTTCCAAAATCAATATATAATTTTTTATTATTTTGGGTGAAACATCATCTAATAATTTGTTAAATTTTATTTTGTGATTAATTATTTTATCCAAATAAGTATGGACACTCATATATTTTTAAGAAGATATAATTGTGAGATCATACTGAATAATTTGAACAATCTAATTCTGTCTTTCATTCAACTCTTTTGATTTTTTGAAATTAATATCAACCTCATATCAATTATTTTAATATTATGACATTATTTTTATATGGATGATGAATAACTATAAAAAAAACTGCAACATAATGTTAAGGGAACATATAAATATTTTTATTTAAATAAACATAAAATTTATTGGTTACTAGGTATCCTTAGTGCCGTAAAGATCAATTACACATATAAAGTCCTCTAAAAGTATTTAACTACAAATGTTGATTTTTTTCCCTTATTACATAAGTAAACCATTACATTCAAATTATTTTGTAGAACTAAAATTATCATAGGATTTAAATATATCCCAACACAGTGTATATTTTTTTATTAATAAAGAAAATATTTTATAAATTTTATCCATATTAAATCAATTTTCATAAAAAATTTAATTTTTTTCTATTGGTTTTTATTGAAGAAAAATCTGAAAAACATCAAATGTGACATAAATTATATCAATTCAATGAAATATCCAATAATATATTTCATTTAAAAAAAGTGATAATTTTATCACCAAATTTAATTCCATAATTAATTATATAGTAATATTTTCCAAAAATGATCACATATAATAGATTTCCCCATTCCTACATAGAATGCATGAAGTTGAATTTGAATTTTTTCAATTAATAATAAGATTCATATTTCTGAACCTGATAAATTAAAAAAATATTTTAATTAACTATATCTTCCATTTAAATATTCAATGAATTAACATAAATGGGAAATATATTCCTATTGTTCATATCATCCATATACATTCATTCATCTGTAGCATATATTGAGCAATTATTTCAGAATGATCAATTGTATTTATATAATTTTTTTTTAAAATTTTATAATTTTTAGATCACTATATTACTTTTATTGAGTTATTAATTCAGAATGAATTATGTTTTTATTTCATTATCACATCCTATGTTACTAATTCCATAACTGATGTCATCTTCCACACTGAAATTGCTTATAAATCATTTTCAGAAATATAATTGGAAGTATCAATAGAAAGATCAACCTAATAGTAAGATTAATCTTTAAGTACTGCTAAAAAATTATCTTTTTATTTTATAAACATTGCTTTCATTCCACTATGATAATAAAATGAATTTTTTTTTTAAAATTATTATTTAACGAAAAAAAAATTACTATCATTATTTCAATTTTATTATACATTGATATTTTATAAATTTGGGGAAAATTGAGTAATAACACTACAGCTGGAACACCTCTTTTGGAAATATCAAAAATACAAATTATTTTTATTTTCAGAAACATTTTTAAAGGGGTATTTTATTTTTACCCAATTTTACATCATTGAAAAAATCATTACCAAAGTCCCCTTACTCCAAAAACACATCCTTTAAATCGTTCAATGATTTTGAAATTTTAAAATAAATATCTATATCATTGTTTATAATAATGAAAAAAAATATCAATTCGACATGTATAATTATTATGGACACTATATAGATTATCCAATGGAATCATACTTGTAACATTGTTTTAATTTTACGAAACAATTAAATAAATCATATTTGAGAAAATATATGAACAACATGATAACCAAATAATCAGTAGTATTCTCAAAAAAATAGGAATGATTCACCATATATTAATAAATTAATTTAATAAGTTATCTATTGTTTCATCTTTATTGATTTTTTTAATATCGTTGACAACAAACATACCTGTATATTGAATTTATTCACTTTTACATTTCATATCAAAAATAGTTAATGATGTCTCTATTCCCTTCACATTTAGAAACAATATTACAGAAATAGATGGTAATATGAAATTTTCAGTTTATATATCAATCCCCAAATATCAATTCCTATATATATGAAAACATTAGTTGTCTAATATACCATCAAAATGTCCCACATGTTTTGTTAGAATATACTTAGGAGGTCATTAAATCAATGATTTTTTATCTATTTTGTTCTTATTTGGATTCAATAGTAACAAATTTTTATATTGAATGATTACCCAGTTAATAAGAGAAAACAATCATTGGTATAATAGGATGATATAATTGTATTAGGTTCTTAACAAAAAAAATAGTTATCACATAATATAATAATGTGATATCGATTATCATAGCATCAAATAGAATCCTATTGATCGGTAAAATGAGTTCTATTTAAAAAACATCTTATAATAAAACAATGTCTCAAAATATGTAATTTGATCCTATACTATAAGATATATGAAATATTTTATTAAATTATAATATAATATTCAATGGATTTTGACACCCAATTTTTTTTTATGTTTCTTCTTCCGATCATTCCTTTTCATCTACTTCATCAAGTACATGAATAAATGAATGGAATCTAATTTTCTCTCCTAATTAATTTAGTATTTAATTTCACACATATTAATATTTTCCCACCAACATCAAATAATTTCATGGTGAAATTATAATCAATCATTATCAAATTAAAATTACCAATTTTTAATTTATTGAATTATCATCCTTTGAAATACAATAATAAATCCTCATTTAGATATATTTATTATAAAAAATACTATCTATTATTTTGAATGTTTAAGTTGGTTTTTAGAGTGGATAAAAGGTTAGGATTGTTGGAGTATTTTAATGGATTCATAAAATTTAATTTAATTTAATTATTTAGAAAATTATCAATGATATAGAATGATTTGAGTATTTTTGTCAATGATAAAAGACCTATTCATTAAGCTGTTTAAAAAATAAACTCTATATATAAAAGGGAGTACCCATGAGGATGTGGAATAATATTTTAATAGTGATCCATAAATTGAAATAATGGGTGTGAATAAAAAGGAAATTTAAGATTTTATTATCATAAGACCATGTAAAAATATATTATTCATTAAATAAGAAAATCAAAAATATACAGAAATGAATTATATTTTGATGAATTTACTAAATAATTTTATAATAGTTAAAAAAATTTCTTCCTATATCAATACAGGAAGACAACTCTATAACACATGTGGGAGTTATGAAAAGCCACATGGGAGAAAGCATTCATGGACTGCCCATGGTGGTAGGTAGGCGTATAGTTTTTGAAGACTACATAGACATGAAAACATGAAACATACACTAAATGGATAAACCTAATAAATATAGAAACCATAATGACGTTAAGAATGGAGGTGGATATAGAAGAATGATGTTGTTGAAACAAATAATATAAATACAGTTTCTATAGGAATATATATGTATTTGATTGAGTATTAACCTAATAGAATATGGGATGTGGGAAAATTATATATAGGTGTAACATCTATGGTAATGATAGAATTAGTATTTTTATTATTTATTTATAATTATGAATTATATAGAAATTATACATTAAAAGGGAAATTAATTCTAATAAAATACATGACACATACAAATGTGCTCTTTGATATCATGCATTGCACAGAAGACTGAGTAATAATGGATAGTAATACATTATTAATGTTTTTATTTTATGCTGTACATATCACATAGACATTATATTAAATGGTGTGAATATAACTATCTTTTTTTTGTTTACACAGGTTTGTAAATTTTCATACATTCATAAAATAATTTTTTTAGGCATATGGTAAGAATAAATCTGGTTTTACACATAAAAAATCTATTTTTTAAGGAATATTTTCCCCCATTTAGTGAAAAAACTATACTAAAAATAATATATAACGAATATATAATTTTTATATGAAATAATAATATTCATTTATGAATGTAAAATATCAAAAAATAATTTTACTATATTTTTTGTATTTTTTTTCTGGACAATTCATATTTTGATTCATATAAATAATGGTGAATTTTAATTGAAAATTTATTTTCCATATAAATAATATATTTATATAAATTATGTTTTTAATTGGTCTTAATGTATAAATATATATAATTATATTATTTAAGAAAATTATTTTCAGTAGATAAATTTTTATATTAACTTTAGATATAAAAAGATTGTATGCTTTTGAATATTTTTACTTCAAAACCCGGATTTTTCGTTCTACCTATGGGATTGGTTTTAAATAAATTTCATCTCCTTATATGATTTTAATTATGAGAAATTTATTCAATATATAATCAAAATAATTTCTAATTTCTAATAATTTTAAAATATGTTTTTACCAAAAAAATTATTGTGAGCAATTAATATTAATTATAATGATTAAGGTAAACATGTGTTTACTTTGAAGTTAAACATTAATCTTACGAGTCCAAATGACCTCGAATAATTCCCAAAAAATTTATATGGGAATTATTTGAAAAAATATAACTTTTATCTAATTTTTATCATTACCGTGGTCATACGATGTATGTTAGACCTACCAATATTTTTTTTATTTTTATATTTAAATGAATTCCACTCCCACTACACTATAAAAACACACCCACCACTCATATCATAAAAATTACAAATATAAATTGTATTATAAAACCCATGAAAGATGAATCTCCAAAAATCCACACACCTTCACCCTATACACATCACATTTAGATCAAATCAAACCCAGATATCCTTTTTTGCAAACCAAAAGGAGTTACAAGAATATGAACTAAAGTTAATCAAGAAGTATTTTTCACCTTATTTTCATATCCAACCACTTAATTTAAATTTTTTTCGATGATAATAAAACTCCCTTAGTGTGTCTAATATGTTTATATTTTTTTATGTTATGTTTTTTACCTGGACATACACATACTTCAATCAAATGGTTAATGAACTTATCATTCTATTGTATAGTTAACTAGTACCTCAAGAAACTACGTTTTTCATTTATCCACTATCTCCTAACATGGTTAGTAATATTGATGGAACAATATATTTTTATATGATATAAGTTATATTTATAATTTCTTCATACCTCTTTAATTTTAATATATCACACACCTTCGTTCATTCTATTATTTTGGAATATGATAACATCAAGAGATATGATACATTTACACTTTACATAGAATGTATTAAGGATGGATATATTTAAAAATAAGATAGATACATGAATTTTATATTATATTCATTAATAACATAACTTATTTGAAATATTATAAAATATTTTCTTCGTTATCCTTTCACACACTAAAAAAGTGATAATGTTGTTCATGGTTGTGTTTACAACTAACTCCCCGAAGTGATGTGAATCATTTTTAATTATAGTAACTAATATATATATATATATGTAAATACGAATAAAAAACATGTTAATTATGATGCAGTTATTATTCCTAAATGTTAAAATTTACTTTTATCCTTTCTATAATGTTCAGTTAAAATTTAGAAGGTTTCTCAGGCGTACGTATGGCCTACCGTCTAATTGATTGTAATGTTGTTTATTTTTTATAAGAATATTTGATTATTGGATGTAATGTATAATTGATGTATAATTATTATAATTATGTGATGATTATTATTCTAGCGAATTTTTAATAATTACCACTTTCTCTATAGTTGAGAATCCATAGTTGTTTTTGACACATAAACTGAATATGGTAAAATACCCAATATAAAATTAGTTTTTTATGTATTGTATAAAAAATATTCATAAACTAAGGTAAATTAATGATAATAATGGAAAATGTTATTCAGAAGGTAAATAATTGAAATATGTTTTATATTCAGGAATATAGATACACACAAGAGAAGTCAGACTCAGGGTAAGGGACATCAACTCAGTCTCCATTAATTGAGGTTTATCCTGATGTTATTAACCATATTTAATTAATAAGATATATAAACAACCCATTGGACATTTTATATCAAGAATTTTCAGTATCCACGTGATTTTACATGATTTTATTGTTGTCATTTAATGATTTTTACTACTCAAATATTTCAATGTTGTATGAGAATTGTTTATTAAAATTCCATTTTTAAATGGGTTCATATTTAATTTAAAAATATTCTCTTCCATGTAAATACTATTATTAATATTATATGTGATTATAAAAATGTTTACAAACGAAATTTTTTTTCTATTATAATTTTCATTAAAATTCATTAAAAGATATATTTCTAAATGATTTTTATAGAATGATACGAGGAAATAAAAAAGAAAAAATATACTATCAACATATATGGAAAAAATAAATTTTCTACCATTGTGGCCATTATTTTTTATTTGGACTGATTTAATGATTTTATTTATTCATAAATGGAATAAAATCATTATTTTTTGGGTATTTTAGTATTCAAAATGTGCTATCAAAAGAAGGGTGTATTTTGAATTGAAATGGGACAATGGAAAAAAATTTATTTTAATTTCTAAAAGTGATTTTCATATTATTTTAAAATATTTTATCTAATTTAGAAATATTTTATTTAATTATTTAGTTCATTTAAAAAAACCCAACCATTTTTTTTATTTTCTTTAGGTTGGTTTAAGGTTTCCTGGTACCCAAACAACACACATAAAACAGCCACATTACACTTTCAATATTCCAAAAACCATCAAAATTCAAAATTCAAACACATTACCAACCACACCTCAAACCATGAACCCCGCATCACGTATCGAGGAATGAACCCATTAAATCTGACCAATTCCGCCTCGATCAATGTCCTGACTTGACAGACAAAACAAAGAAAATCAACCAGGCCGCCTGAGAGTTTCATTGGCGTCCTTCAACACCATCATTGTCGGCGTCCATCAACAAACCAGACATCACCATCGCCGAATCCCAGTCAACCACAACCTTCATCCCATCCACTGGAGAAACATCCACAACTTTCCTTGAAACAACAGGATAAACAGCATCAACCAGAACACAGATGAGCTTCACCAATGTCCGTCATCACCACCTTAAATGGTTCAAAACCAAAACAAACACCCCTCCAAGGCCAATAATAACCAGGCAGAAGAAAAATACAAAAAACTACCAATAGATCAAAGAAAACCACAAAACAACATTCACCAAACATAATAAATCAACTCAACATTAACCGCAACTCTGAAAATATTAAGAAACCATACGCAAAATGAAATGGTGAAAAGAAATCAGTTGAAATCACCCATCGCCTCAATCCATAAAGCCTGCAGAGGACACCCTCAACACCCTATATCATGCATCCACTGACGAATGGCTCCCCGAACCCACAAAAACTACCACTCGGCCTTTGGACATCAACGCTACCAAGAAACCTTATCCAGATGGAGGAGTCGAGCAAATGACTGGCCAAATCAAGCATACCATCGATGGACTAAGATGAGGAGCCCGTCATCATGAACAATGAACCAAGGATGAAGGTTAGAGCCTGAGCGGGATGAGGAAAGGCGATGGTGATAGGAGAAGACCTAGATCTGCTCTACCTCTCCCCTTACGGGCCCATCCACGACTTGTAGTTCATTTAAATAATAATGGATGGGTGTATCTGGATAGTATCAAGTGAGATACTTGTAGGATAAGTAATGTATGTGACCATATATAGATCTTGTTTTGTACATAATGATTATATACTCTGTAAAATTCTATTTGATGTTGGTTGTATGGTTATTGCAATCATTAGGGGGTCTTTAAGGGTACTATAAGGAATTAATGTGATGATTTCCCAAGGTACCTACATGATGTTTAAATGTTTTACATTTGAGTTTTCATTGACATAATTTATTTTTGGAAGGGATAATAAAATATATTTAACAATGAACGATATTTTAACTTTTGTGTAAAATTATATGTTTTGAAGAAAGGGTTTTTCATTATATTTATTGTTTATCCAATGTATAAATATTTCTATATTATTATTTCCCTTACATAGATTTTTATAATCCCCTAGAGTTTTTAAATTTTTTGATATAATTTAATGATGTGTAAGAGATTTTAAGTGGGCCTGTGGAATTTCATGGGGATTTTTCATAAATGAGACCATGCTTTATATTTTATGTATTTTTTATGGTGGAAAAAATTGATACTCGTTGGATGTTTATAATTTGTATTTCATAGTTTTATTTCTTAATATAAATGGTATAATTGTATAAACTCGAAACATAAAAATATCCATATTTTAAAATAATGTAAATTCATTACAAAACCACAAGATTATCTAATGATTAAGGTTGGCTCCTACTAGTTTGTATCAAATGTCATTTTATTTAATATTAAATGTTATGGTAATATTAATAATTTACCCTTGAATAATTGTACCTTATGTTCAGGTTGAAATGTTATATAATTTTGATATTAACATGTTTTTCATCAAAAATATGTATGTTATAAAATTTTTTTTGTAGAGGAAACAGGGAAGTAATAGGAAAGAAGTAAGAGGAAAATATCCTTCCAAACTAGCATCTAGAGACTAACAAAATATGAATAGAATAGTTTTTTACATAATATATAATGTAAATTGGGTGATATTTAGGTTCCCATGTTGTAGTTATATTGTCTTTTTATAATAAAATTAATTTTTTTAATAGCATTAAAACACTCAATGCTGAGTTAGTTTGAAGTGTACACTACACTCGATTTAAAAAATCACAATATATTAATTTTTTGAATATTCAATTTATTTCAAATTATTTAATGAAATTATATTGATAACATATATTTTAGGAATACAATATTATATATTTACATTATTCCTATATATTTAGATTGTTATAATGTAACAATATACCAAATTTTAGGCATTAAATCCTATATTATTATAAATGTAGTTTTATTAATTTTAATGATTAAACAAATTTAAATATGAATTTTAAAAATTATTTAAGTATAATATGAAAAAATATTATTATTTCTAAAAATTTTAAAATTTAGGTTTGGGAGAACATTTGGTGTTTTTTGGAATATATTCATTTTTAATGAATAGTGAAAAATAATGAAGTTTAATTTAAAACTATTATTTTGGATTAATTTATTTATAATTATAAATAGTATTTTAATTATTTCGTAATGTCACAATAGATTATTTATTCTTTATTTTATCAAATTAATTTTTTTGGGATCAATGTAACGTTAAAATTAGATAAAAAATCTTAGTAATGTTTTGAACATTTTTACTATAAAACCTTGCTTTGTCATCATGTTTGTTGGATTGGATTAAAATTAATTTCTACCAAATCTATGTTTAGAAATTTTAAAATTATTATAAAATTTTCAATTAGAATAAATTATAATTTTTAATAGGGTCATAATTTTTTTGGATAAAAATTATTACCGAATGTGATAAAAATTATTTATAGCAATTAATATAAAAAACTAGCTTAACAAGACTCTAAATCTAAAACATAGGGAAGAAAATGAAATAAAAAATTGTCCAAAATTCATTTTATGAAACTTATTTTACCATATAATCCATTGTATCAAATATTGACCATTATTTGAGGAATTTATTATAATTAATACCTCTAAATATATTAAAAACTTTTATATTTACATGAAATCCACTCCTCCACAATAAAAAGGCATCCCACCATCCAACTCACTCACACCTTTCATGCCCATTGGCTCACCCAAAATATGATCAAATTAGATAAGAACATGGACCTACTAAATTTTGATCCCTCGCATTGTGCATAATTCCATCCATGGAATTCATTTGAACAAAACCAAAATGAGTAACTCAAATAAGATGTGAAATCCCTCTTCAAGGTCATTATTTTTATTTTTATTCTGCACCCCAAAAATATTTTTACTATTGTAATTCATAATAAATATATATCCTTTATATATTTCAATATTTTTATATTACTGGTTCAAACTAAAATTTCACACAATTTCTTGTAAAGGGTAATGAACATACCGTTCTATTGTTCGGCAGACTACCACCTAGCAAAACAATGATTGTTCATTCTCCCTTCACCACCACTCATAGTGGGAATTATGATAAAAATATATATTAATATATGATATATATGATATTTATTATGTATTTACTATTCTCGAATACTTTTATTACATACACATTTATGCATTCCATTTTCTGTAAACATGATAACATCGTTTGTGGACGTGCAGACTACCACCTCCTCAAAGCAATGTGATTCATTCATGCTATACATGAAACATAATAATGATAAATCTTATAGAAAAATATGAAAAATATGATATAATATGAAATTTCATTTATAATATACATATTTTTAATTTAATTTCCATTCTTTTAAATAAGAAAAAATGGAAATATTTTTTGTGCGTACATATGACATACCATCTCCTTGAATGGTGAGCTTCATTTACAAAATCAATTTATAATGAATTATTATAAATACATATTAAAAATATATATGATATAAAAATCATGTTTTAAATTATAGAGTTGATAAAATCATTATCTATATAATTATAATGTCAAATAAAATGACAAAACATACTTAAAAACATTGAAATTGACACATTAAATAGTGAAAATTATGATAAATAGTTATAAAATGGGCAATGATATATTATATGTGGATAATATATGATATTATAGAAAGGAATATAGCTTTGTATAAGTTACTATCTTTTTTAAAACACTTTAAATGAGTTAAATTTACATTTTCCCAAAAGGAAACACAAGGTAAGAGATTTTCATATCACTATTAAAATATATGAGATTAATGTCATTTTCACAGAATACTTATTTTTTGGGGTGTATAAACTGCCCTTATGATATATTATATCCCAAAGCCTTTCAACATCATGTTACATAACCACATAAATTAATTTTCTTAAATCGCAGTTGTTATTATTGAGATACCTTAATGTTGTATAAGACACATTGGTATATTAATATAGTATTTTCCTAATAAATGTAATTAATTATTGACTTTGAAATCTCACAATTTTTCAATTTTAACATTATCATGAAATAATCAATTTCTTTATGATCTTTTTTATGGTAAATTACTTTTTTATTAAATATCTATATTATAATTTAGTGGATAGTTTTATTGTCTAGATCTCATGCCCTTTTACCAACCATGTTCATTTTGAATGTTACTTTATAAATTGGGGAATTATTTATAAATCATTATATTTTATTCAATATGCATACTTGATCAGGAACTGTTTTCATCAATTAAATTAATTACTCTATACATATGTAATGTGTTGGACACGCATGACATGGGTGAGGCATGACTATAGATAGCGAATATATACATCTCTAGTCACATGATATTAATGCATTTGAATATTAGATGGGGTATTACCCAATATGGAAAATTTTATTTTGAAATGTATTAATGGTAAATGTAATATGTAATGAGGAAACATTGTGTCCAATAATTATACATTTTCTATATCGAATTAGTAATTAATTATACCTGATACTGTTATATTGAAATATATATGGATGAATTCTATTTTCTGTTTATTGATTAAATGGAATGTGTTTCTGATTTATAAATTTTCATATTTATTATGCCTAATCTAGTTATTTTAATATAATAGGTTATAATTTAATTACATTGAAATGTGGATTATTCTCTTCTATTAATAATTTTTTCATTGACCAAAAATATCATATGATCTCACTATTATGGTGTTTCATTTCCCCATGTTATGAACAAGAAATCATTAACTAAGCATTCAAAGGTACATTTTATCAAATTTTATTATGTATAATGATGTATTTTAATTTCCCAATATATTATGGGTCTCACTTTTGAAATATGATTTTCATATACTGAAATTTGTTTTTTCCCATGGGATTTTAAGATTCCATCTATGCTAATGAAGTAAAATTAATCAGTGGTGCTAGGATTCACAGGGTGTGGTCTTTCAAATGGTATGAGAAAATGTTTTGCGGATACCATGAAAAGTGAATTTAAAAAATATAGATTAGTGATCAAAATAATTAGATAGATTTTTAGTATATGAATATAATAATATCCAAGAATTTTGATAGTATACAAATTATATTGGACTTCTTAGAAATACATCTATTTATGTATAATATAGGTGGATGTGGTTCTCATATAGATGTACATAGGGAAAAAATCTCTCATAGGATGTGTTATTACTGACTCTACATAATCTGGTACCTGGAAATGAGAGTCATATTTATACTATTTTGAAACTCTCTATATATAATATTAGGATAGAAAACAATTTTTTACAAACCCTTATGAATGGATTGAATGCATTGATGTACCCAAAGAATCCAAAATTTATAAATCTAAGAATTATGATATGTAAATTTATTTCATGTTCTATAAAATATTTATAATTATATATAATGAATATATGTTATAATATAGTATTTTACATTATTTATAAATGGACATGTGAGGATGAATGATATAAAATCATATAGTAAATGTAGTGACCTTCTAGTTGAGGAAACAGATACAACTCGTATTAGAATGGATCATGTTATAGCTATCATAGGGAATCATAATCAATTTATAACAAATAAATTTTACCAAATGTATAAATTATAGTGAACCTTGAATTTTAGACTTATCATTTCCTTAATTTATAAATAATAAAACATCATACTAAAATACATTAATCGGGAAGTCTAGTGTGTTGGATGTCTTGGTACATAAAACTGAAAAGATGTATCTAAAAAAACATTTTGTTATTTAATCATAATAATGGTCTCCTAACCTTCATTTTCCTTATACATTTTAGATAACATGGAGATAACATGAAGAATGGTATAATAAAAAGAACTATGTAAGGGAATAATCAAAAGATTGAATATTTAACACATGGGTTATAAGGAATGAATGATTGATATAAAAAGGCAAGGAACGTATGGAATCATAAAAAAGAGACATGGGATCATATGAACATGGATTTATAGTAATATTTAAGAATAATAAAACATTAATGAAGAATTATTCATGTCTCTTTGCACATAAAGGATAACATGTCCAGGTTAACCACCAAGATCATTGAATCTGGTTGCACGGGTCAAGGATAGCCGCCAAAACCATTCCATATAATGTTTCATGAGATTAAACATTACCCAATTAATTGGAGTTCTATAAGGTAAGACCTCTATTAAAATGTTATTGAATTTTACTTCCACATAAATAATCATTCATTATCAATCATACATAAACATAAGGGTTCACATAGAAACAAATGGGTATCACAATCATCTATTACAAAATAATGAATGAGTGTATCATATAAGTTTCTATGAAAGAAAATAATTTAAAAATAAACAGAAATTAATAAATAAAAACAATAATATAAAATGGTAATTTATTTTAAATAGAAGTGACATCATGTATGAATATTATTTAAGAAATTTTAGTGTTGAAACATTTTAGAATAAGTTTAAGAAAAATCATAGATTATTTATAGTAGAAAATAAAATAATTATTTCTATAAAACTTTAAGTTAACCAAGATTGTATTAATAATATAACTAATGGTTTTATTTAATTAATTTAATCCTAAAATAGTTAATAGTGTGCTCTTAAAATTGAGTAATAATTCTGGATTTTACATTAAATATTTTTGATTATTAAAAATTGTTGAGGAGGGACAAACTTATAACATATATATAACCAAGAGATAATGATGAATGGACCATGATACATGAGTTTGGATAATTCACATAAAATTTATAATATTTACATAAAAATAATTGATAACTTTATTAGTTTTAAAAGTAATATTGAGAAACCCGTAGAAATAATGGAGGATCGGGTAAAATCACATACCTTGTGACTGATGGTGTCCTTAACATGGTTTTAGTGTCCTATATAACCTAATTAAATTAATTAATTAATATTCACATAACCTATTCTACATGAAATTGTTTCATAATATCCTTTTTAATTTTATTCATGACCTTTTGGCAGGGTTAATAGGTTCAATTTCATCGTTTGTGAGAATTTGTTTCCATGGTTTTCATGTTTGGTATACTTATATATATGTAACGATAAAGATTTATGATATTAAAGGTTCTAAAGAACTGAAGTTTTATTTTATTAGTGAACATATATTATATTAAATTTCTATAAAACTAATTTGGTTTTTTAGTGAATATGAATCATCATATAAAACAATAATGATAACCATTTTGGTTAATCAGTGATTTTTATCACACTCGACACATTTTTCATTATAACTTAATATAATGTGTACCAAATATTAAAAAGTAAAAAATTAAAATGAATACATATATTATAATCACGTTCTACCATAAAAAGGGATTCATGACTAGAATTGAAGATGGTAAAATAAATTTAAAACTCATCGTCCATGAATATGATAAATTACCATATCTCAGATAGTCTTTCCACTTATTGTATATAAGGAGTTGAAAGGATATATGATGAAGAATTTTTTTATTATCATAATAAAATTATAGTAAAATTAGGTTACTATAGTGATCATAACATTATTATGAATGGAGGTGATGAAAGAAAAAAATAAAGGTACATGAATAACGTAATAGAAATGAAAAGAGCAATTTACCTCTTGAATATAACTTACTTGAGATCATATTTAGGGGAGAGAATTTGGTATTTTACAGAGGAAAAGGGATTATGGACGTGGGAAAGGGTCTTAAAGATATATTTTTGAAGAATTTTTACTAGGAACAATGCTTAAGGGGAGTGAAGAGAGGAGGTATAGAGGGGTGGTATTTATAGTTTAGGAGAGGAGGGGTTTCAAATTATTTTAATCATTAGATTAAGAATTCTTCATAAGAAAATAATGTGTCATGATTCTTGTGAAAAAATAGTAAATAGATCATGTTATTTCAACCCAATTTTCATTTACATCATTCCTGACTCAAGCATGATGCATAATTTCATTTATCTAGCCTTTATCATAAGGTATCGTATTTTACTAATCAACAAAAATTCAATTATTTTAGAAAAACCAAAAAAATTTGTCCCTGCCTTTTTTGAGGCGTAGAACTAAAATATGAATATAATTTTATGAAAATAATTTTATATAATTTATAAATTAAATACTTAATTAAAGTTATAATTTACTTGAAAAATGATTTTTTTCAAAATTAAAACCGCTTTTATAACTCATTGAAAATTATTTTAGGTCTGTTAGAATTTTCTTATTACCACATGTCATAAAAATAATTAATAATGATATCATTTTATGAAGATAAATTTTCTTCTCAATTAGTAAATTAATCAATAAATAATAACTAAATAAAAATGGAATACAAAAATTTGACACATAATTAATATTATTTTATAATATTTATATATTTATATTATGATATATGTATATCATATTTTTAGTTAGAATATAGAGAAATGTTATTCATACTTTCATTAGTAAGGTTACAATTCAATTGGCATGTTTACTATTCATAAGGGTCACATTACTATTCCAAAGGTCAAGTTTTAATTTCATCGTTATAGGTTCCATAACTACAAGAGATAACTTTTATTTTACTCATTATTCATTTATAAGGTATGTATTATGTTTTATATACAATATTATATGATTATACAATAATAAATAATTATGAGAGGGTAATTTATTTGATAAAACAACATGTTGTTACATTCATCCCCCTTATTAAATCTCACACTCAAAATTTCGTTTTACATTCTACGAAATAAAGAGGTGTGGGTACTTTTCCATAATTTCCTCCTCAAGTTCCCATGTTTCCTCATTATACCTATAGTTCCTCCATATTACTTTGGCAGTGTAAGAAGTCAGGTTGTTTAGAACATTGTCTCTATCATCCAAGATCATCACTGGATTCTCCACATCAGAAAGATTAATCTATAACTATACCTCTTCTAAAGAGAGTAAATGTGAATTGTCAGGTTTGTAATTCTATAAGTGGGATAAGTTGAATACATTTTATACTTTAGACATGGTTGGTTTTTGTGTGAGTCGATATGCTATGTAATCAAGGCGATCAAGAATCTTTAAGGGTCTGATGTACATGGATATTAGCTATTCATTATTCCCAATCCTCGTTCCCTTCATTGATGGAGATATGTGGAGGAATAAAATGTACCCACCTTTGAACTCAAGAACCCATCAATGATTGTCTACATAACTCCTTCACCATTATTAGGCTGCCTTGATGTCATACTGAATGGTTCTCACCTTCTCCACTATTTCTTCCACTATTTCAAGTCCTACTAGCTAATGCTCACAGTATTCATTCAAACACACCATTGTTCTACACAATTTCCCATAATAGGATTCATATGGTGCCATTTATATTCTGTAAGACAAACTATTGTTGTATGATAATTTGACAGGTGGAATATGTTGGTACCACAATCCTTTGAACTATATATTTCACAGGCTCAACATATCTATTAATGTCTGAATAATTTGATCAGATTGGTCATCCGTTTAAGGAACGTCGGCCGTACTGAAGTTTAGCTCAGTGCATAGAGGATCCTGGAGACTTTTCCAGAACAGTAATCTTAATCGTAGATATTAATCTGAGATAATAGATGGGTGTACTCCATGATGCCTTTCCGCACCTATGATATATATTTGGGAATGTTTATCCAATGAGAGGTCCTCTCCAGTTGTGGTATAGTGAGCTATCTTTGATAGATGATCCACAATTTCCTATTTATAAATATTTCATCTGGATGTCTTTTGAAGTATAGTGAAAAATCCCATGGTGATGTTCTTTCTCATCCATGTTTATATGAATAGTGGTTTCATAATCCCCTTAGATTTTTTAATTTCATTATTCACCTATCTACTTCTTCATATTGACCCACCAATAATCATTCCAGAGATCATGATACAATTTTTTCCTCCAATGGTGAATAGAGAAGGTTGATCTATGAAAGTTATTCAGAAGCTCCTTATTTATTTGTGGATCAAATGGTATACATAATCATGACCCTAATCTTATATCTTCTCCCACTCCAATATGTAACTCATTTTATTTCCCATTTATGATAGCCTCCACTCTTTTTAAATTTTGAGATTATTTATTACAGTATCACTAATTTTCTCCATGAGGGATAGATAAACAATAATTTGAGAGAGGATTGATGGTATCCATTCCTCAATGATTCCCATATCCATCCATTGAAAATATATGATTATTGGATCCTTTTCTACTCTCATCATTTATAAAGATACATGTTCCTTTCAACTTAGAGAATCTGCCACATTCCTTTCCATACTAAAATTGTTGGGGATTGAGAATTCATAATCCATGATGCGCTCTAAACATCATAGATAGATCATATTATTGTATTTATATGATATTAAATATTTTATACTCTTGTGATCAGTATATATCTAACAATTCACCCCACAGAGGTAATGCCTCCATATTTCCAATGAAAATTTTAGATCTCAATACATTAGATCATGTGTGGGATAATAATACTCATCAATTTTATACTTCTTTGAGGTGTAGGATATCCCTTTATTATTTTTTATCATCACACAACCGAAGACCTTCATTGAAGTATCATTGTATCCCACAAATACTTATCCACATATCGGTAGTGTTAGTACTGGTTCAATAATATGTCTCTTTTTTCACTTTTAATGATTCCTTGTGTTCTTCAGTACATAAAAACATCACCCCCATATATTTCAGCATGGTCATTGTGTTTGAAAATCCTGAAAATATCACCACAAATCCCCGGTAACACCCAGCTGGATTGAAGAAGCTACGATTCCCTATTATAGATGTTTGGCATGGTCCAATATCTGAGTGAAATTATCTAAGAAGGGTATATAGATATCCATTTCATGGTGATAAAATTTCATATGAATGATACCTCCTCCATCCAAAACTCATTTTAAAGTACTTTTCATAATGATTATCCCTTCTGAAAGTTGTCAGCACGGTTTTCAAATTCTCCTCATGTTTCTCATTCTCTTCGTGTAAATCAAGATCTTAATGATTAAGAATACTAGATATTTGTCATGGTAATACATAAAAAATCTATTCATTTAATCCATGAATGCTTCTAAAGAATTAGTGACTTGAAAGGGAATTACTATGAAAAAATAGTTTCTATATATCATTTGAAAGGAAGTTTTGGGAATATCTTCCTTCTTCACATTTAAATGGTGATACCCATATCGAAGGAAACATAAGAGATATAACTTTCCATAAATAGCTGATCGAATAATTAATATTTATATGTAAGGGGATTCTTATTATTTATATTTATTTTATTGAGTTCATGATAATCAGTGAAAAGAAACATTGAACCATCATTCTTATTAATAATGTGGAATGGTTCACCCCACAGTGAAGTGGTCAGGAATATAAAATGCTTCTCTAGATTTCCATATATTTATTTCTTTAGTTCTTTAATCTCAACAATCAACATTCTATATGGTTTCCTTCAAGAAGGCGTAGATCTGGGATTGTGTTCAATTGATAAATCAACCTCTCGATCAAGAGGAAGATTAGGAAATTGATCAGGGAATACATCAGTGTAGTCCCACATGATTGGAATGTCTTCGAGCATGATTTCCACTTTTTTCTAAATCATTAACTCTTTATTTTTATTTTGATGAGGCATTTATATCATCACTAGAGACAATGATTCTCAAAGAGAATCATCTTCTTCGTTGCACTTGTCTAGGATTGGCGGATACATTGGGATGTGAAGAGTGATCTAACATTCCCAAATGTTAATGTTCGATTTGTATAAAGATAGATAATAAATTACCATATTACCAATTGATGTATGAAATGATTTTCTGGGAGATTCATTACACAAACATTTACCAAGGAGGATTTTTAAACCATATATGCAATAATTCTCCCATTTGAAATTCTCAAAGATAACTCATCCTCAAAATTTTGAGGTGGTGTTTGACTATTTCTACAAATCATCAATGATATGAAAAAATTCATAAAAAAATAATGAAATAGTAAATTTTCTATTAATGAATGAATAACTAACATGCCTTTAACCACATCATTGTCCAGCTCCAGCTAAGCAATTGAGATAGCATAACTGATTCCATATTTCTATGGAGGATTCTGTTGATTGCCTTAAACAACCATTAGTGTATGAAAATTGTTCAAATATTTCCCATGTTCCTTATAGTTGTAAAAATGAACGAAATGCTTATATTTTCTCTAAACATTCCATTATTATTCCACATTAATTGGATTCTTTATCTCCATTAAGAAGTTTTCAACCATATGTCCCATTACACAACATTTTAAATAATTATTTATTCTGTTAAATATTTCCCAGGATTCTTCTTCCTAGAATTTTGACATTTTAGATTTTTGATATTCTTTCAATGAAGGGGGTTATTTACCAAACCACCCATATTAGACTCTATTTTCCACTTTCTGTCATTGGTAACATGAGACAATTAAGAGTAAATGGTCTCCATTTCTTCTATGGGGGAACAATAATAAATCTCTTAATAACTATAGAAGTCTCAAATATCTAATAGATTTCATAAACTCATCTTTACTCCACTGATTATGTGACACCCTTACTTTTGGTGTTCATAAAAAATCTGGCAGTGTATCATGAAATCCTTTTGATATATGCCTCATATGACCCGATTGACTCATAATCCTTCTAGATATGTATATGTAATTATATTTTCTTCAAGAGAAGTAGGGTTTGGGAAAACATTTCTTGAAAAACATTTTTTCAATTCTTTCCTAACCAAGGAATCAATTTACCCCTGGGAGTTCATATTATTGATCAGTTTCCATCATGGAATAGCTTACTGATCAAAATGACAGATCACCGGTATGAAATTATATTATATCCTGTATTGGAGGACATATAATATCATTTAAATATAGTTAATATACTATTCCATGGGGAGGGGATCATAATATTCAATAAACATGTGAGACCATTTCCGCATGAAGGATTAGACGACAACCTTCTATTTTCATGGTTGATGAGGATGTTCCACATGATTCATGTTATTATTCATAACTAGAGAAGGTTTAGGATGTACTATCATAAGTTTTTGACAAATAATTCCCATCATATCAGGCATATCATTAGTGAAGTGTTTACATTTCCTATCACATTGATTGTTGGAACAAGTTATCTTGTTTCCAACCATTAACAAAGATAAAAAACGTACCATTATGATTCTTTAATACTTAGCTAATATGCATAAAAATGGAAACATTATATCTAAATAGATAAAATTCTAAAGGAAAAGTATATCCTTACTCGTGATTCCCTAGGATTCAATCTAGGTTACCCATGATGTGTTTCTTAACATATTTTCTTATGTGCTTTTTTGTTACATAATAATGGTTCATACTAATATTATAAATTTACCAAATAATATTACATGGGAGTGTCAATCATGGAGTTCGGAAAGGGCCATTTTCATTAAACAATACCCATTCAAGAATAGATCAAAGTAGTGTTTTCAAATTTTACCTACAATTTAATTTTTTTAAAGACACATCCACTTATTCATATCTTGATAGGGATGTATTTTCTTTAGAAACAACATATTATATACTTAAGAAATTTATTTATTTTTTCCTATACTTAGTCTCGTCCATAAGGTTCTCACTAATGATCTGTATTCCTAATCACAAAAAATAAGTAGGTCATCCATTGATACAAACTATATAGAGATAATCCTTTTAGATATATCATTATATGATTTTAATAATAATAAAACATCATATTACAATCCATGGATTGTAATGTCTATTGTCTCTGAAAACTAGGTACATAAAAGTAAAAACATGGGACAAAATATAACATTTATTTAATTAATATATATAATGATCTCTTAAATTCCATTGTACTCATACATATTCATAGTATAACATGGGGATAACATGAACAATGTGATGAGATAAAAATCTGAGTAAGGTAATAAACATAAGAATGAAGCTTTCACACATGGGTTAGAAGACAAGGAATAATGATACAAAAAGGAAATTAACATATTGAATAATAACATATAATCATGGGATAAAATAAATATGTATACATACTAATTTGGAAGAAACATAAAAAAAGAAATTACCATGATTTAGGGATCTTTTGACATAGATTAGAACTGGTCTATTTTATCCCCGAAGACCATGGAATAGGGTCGCACAAGTCAAGACTAACCGCCAAGACCATTACACATAACATCCCATTAGATTAAAAATTACCCAATAAATTATATCACTATCTAAGAAAATCCTTCATAACACGTTCATGAATATTATTTCCAAATAAGGAAACATACAAAATCCATCATACATAAAAACAATGGAACCCATTGAATGAAATGGGTATCTTAATCATGTCATCAAGCATAATGAATGGGCTTATCATACATGTGTCCATGAAATAATGGAACTAAATAATAATTTGATATTAGTAAAGGAAAAAAAATTATATATCATAGTAATTTATGTCAAATCGATGTGGAATTATGTAAGAAGAGTATTTATTAAATTTTATCATTAAATGATTTTTGAGAGGTTTTAGGAAAAATACTAAAGAGAATTTAAAATAGAAAAGGGAATAATATTTTATATAAGGAAAAAATTGAAGTAATAATGTATACATAATCATTATAGTGGTATTTTAAAAATAATATTCGATGAAAATATATTATTGAGTTCTCTTAAATTTGAGTTATAATTCAGGACGTTCCGTTAAACAAGTCTTGTTATTGGGAAGTATTGTGGAAGGAACCACTTAAAAGAATGTATATACCAAAAAGATAATTTTGAATGTACCTTGATACATGATTTTGGAGCATTCAAAAAAATATGGAATATATGAATAAACATAAAATGTTTCTTTATTTGGGTAAAATGGATAATTGGGAATCTTGAACGAATAATGGTGGTTCTGGTAGAATATCGTACCTTTAGTCAGATGGGGTCCATTAAATGATATTAATGTTGAGGGAAAACATTTTTATTTAATTTATTAATATATAAATAACCTCTTAAACATTTATTTAATTCGTTATATTTTTTTTAATTTCATTCGTTGTCTTTTTCATGGGTTAAGAAGATCAAATTCATCAGTTGGGAGAGTATGTTCCCTTGGTTTTTACGGATGGTTTACTAATATACCTGAAAGGATAAACATGTTTATGGAAAATGGATTTCCTGAATATAAGTTTTATGTTATCTATGAAGGTGAATAAGATTAAATGGAAATAAAATTCATTTATTTATTTGGAGTGAAGATGAATCATAATATAAAACTTTTATGATAACCATTTTTGTTAATTGGCAGTTTTTTATCACATCGAACACATTTTGATTTATAAATTATTATCATGTATACAAATGATTAAATAATATTAATTTAGAGATAATATATATATATATATATATATATTATTTTTCAACCATAAAAATCATATCATGACCAGATTTGAAGACGATATAAAAAATTAAAAAGCGGTCATCCCTGAATCTGAAAAATGAACAAATATCAGATGGTGATTTCATTTTTAGTATAAAATGATTGGAAAAGATAACTTATGAGTAATTTTAATATAATCATAAAAAAATTTAGTATAATTATGGTACTAGAGTTATTATAACATTTGAATTAAAGGAGGGGAAGAGTGAAAAATAATGAATGTAACATGAATAAAAATAGTATAAATGATAAAGAGATTTTACCTCTTGAATATGTCTTCCTTGAGTACCTATTTAATGGAGATGGTATGTTATTTTAAAGATACCAGAGTTTTATGGACGTTGGAGAGGGGATTAGGGAGATATTTGAGTATAATATGAACTAGGAACAAGGCCTGATAGGAGTGAAGAGAAGAGTTAACAAAGGGATGTATTTATAGTGGAGGATAGGAGGGGTTTCCTATTATTTTAATAATTATCATAAGATTTTTTCTCAATAATACAAATATTATTGATAATTGTGACCCAAAACATTAAATAGATCTTTTTATTTCGAACAAATAGATATTTAAATCTTCTATGACCCAAGCATGGTGGATAAATTCATTTATTTAACATTTATTACTAAATACAATATTTTAGTATTCACTAAAAATTCATGTATACCAGGAAAATACCAAAAAATTATCGCATCTATTGTTTGAATTCTATAATTTAAAATTTAAATTCATTTTATGAAAATAATATTCTAGTTAAATGATATTTTTTTAATTAAAATTATAATTTAATTGAAAAAATAGAAATTTGATAATTATAACATCTTTTCTATCACATTGAATAATTAATTAATCACTATTAAAATTATATTATAATCGTAAGTAATAAAATTTCTTATTTATGAATAAATTTTATTAAAATAAATTGTTTATTGAAAGTAATAAATTAATATTAAAATAGTAATTAAATATACACGACTTGCAAAAATACCACCATTAATTAATAATTTCAAAATATGTACAAACATATACTATGATATATTTATATCATATTAGAATTTATAAGATGGATATAATTTTTATATACATCCATTTTTGAGGATACTATTCAATTAGGAGATTTACTACTCATAAGGGTGACATCACTACTCCAAAGGTCACGGTACTATTTCATCAGTATTCATTCCTTAACTTATAATTATACCATTTATTTTATTCATTATTAATTTAAAAGGATTTATTTGTCTTTTTAGGTAAATTGATATGATTATTCAATATGATATAATTATAATAAGGTAATTTCATTGATAAAACACAATGTCCATATAGAAACCATTTGAACAGAGAAATTATTCAATGCTATATTTGTTTACGTGATAGTATCCCCCTCCATTTTGTGGGACTAATACTATAGTTTTATGTTAATAATGGGTTATTTATCGAGAAAAGATATTTGAAGCCAAGGGATGTAGTTAAATGGAAAAAGATACAATTTTGATCTATTATCCCCTTTGTGTTTCTAATCAATAGTGGCCTTGATCCAGAATGTAAAGGAGACATCGAAATAGAAATACTGGATTGGAGGTTTTCTAAGGAAACATTCTATGAAATACTATTAACATGTGATCAAAAAAATGAGATGAAGTGGAAAGTTATTCGAATAATTAAAAAGGGTAGAAAATTAGGGTATATCATGAAGCTACATTTACAAGGATATCAATGTATTCAGTGGATTATTTATGCATCAAATAGTGAAAAATCATTAACATCATTTAAGGTCTTATGAAAAATACATAAAGGAAACTTATTTCTCATAATATTCATCATATGATTAAATACAATTATTTTCCTTAAAAATAGAGAAGGATTTTTCATGATTCTATTAATTCAAAGGAATCCAAGAGAAGAATATGTGTATTGAGCAACATGAAAATGTAAATACATCAACGAAGAATAAAATTTTTGAGTGACATCATTCATGTGAATGCACTGTAAAGAATCCCCCCAAGAAATATGTTAATGTAATTATGTTTTTTTTTAAAAAATTGAAAAGGAGTTCATCATGACAACGAATGCAGTGGGAGGATGGAAAATTCAACTATTCAGTGTTTGAATGGAAAGTAGATGGGTCACATCTCAAATGAATGAGCAAGGTGTCAATGAATTCTATAAAATAGAGGCCATGGAATGATGGCCAAGCTCACACAAGCATAACAATAGAGGCATATGTAACAAATAATGTATTTGTAAGTACATTAATAATATCATAAAAATTTCAAAATGCCTTATTTCAATCTAGATATTCGAACAAATTTATATCTATATTGTTTTTTGATAATATTATACATTTTCCTTTTGATTTAATAAGAGTTATGTAATTCAAAAATCCTAAGAGAATCCTCATTGAAAAAAATTGAGTTGATGCACCCCATTAGGACTCAATAATGACCTTTTATTTCTAACCTAATTATTATACATATGGATTAGTTATATTTAATCAAATGTATGAAATTTATCAAAAAAATAATATTAAAATTTATTTTAATTATAAGGAAAATATAATTTGTGAACAATGTGTAGATTCCCATATATATAGATAATAACATTGCTCATAAAATTCTTATAAAAATCAACCCCTTAACTATAATGAATTGAATTATAGTCGAATAAGGGAATAAGTAGCTTCTCATTAAGGTATTAATCATCAAATTTAGGATTTTACAATATTGTATGAATACTTTGAAGTATTTTCTAAGTAATTACATTAAAATCCCACGGAACATGAGGATTATGTTTCCATTGATTTAGTCTCTGGGGAAAGGATAATATCAATGGTTCCATATAGAATTTCCCCTTTTAATTGTTGGAGTAGAAGAAAAAATTATATTTTTGGGGTATTAATTTATTTATTCTCACTAAAATTCAATAATGGGATCGAATGTTTACTTTGTTATGAATAGAGAGGAGTCAATAAGTTTGTGAATTTATTATAGGGAAATAAATACTACTATAATAATGGAAAAGTATACCCTACCTCAAATTAATGACATTTTAAATCATCTACAAGGATAACAAGATTTTTCAATAATATATCTTCATTCTTGGTTTCAAATATATTGAGTGAATTTTTTTTTCTAAAGATATCTTTCTGGATGAGGTATTGACATTACGAGTTTACAGTAATTCCATATTGATTGGATAATCCACACATTTTTTACACCTAATGAAAAAGGAATTCAAGGAACAGCAAGATAATTTTTTTATTATTCATTATGATATTCTGTTGAATTGTAAACAATTATAAGAGTATTATATTATCTTACAAATCATTCCAAAAACACAAATAAGGAATTAGAAATATGGGAAATTTGTAACTACGATTTATGGCTTTAAGAATTTTCTATTCTGGGAAATATTATATCCAATGATGGAATATTAGTTCTTCCTATAATTAAAAATGTATTCAATAAAATGGATACAAAAAAATTAATGGAGGTACTTAGTTTCATTTATTTGAAAATTTACTTTTAAAAATTTCTTCATTATTTTCCCTGATTATATAACTCATCAACCAAACTTATACGTAAAGGGGTTATGTTTGTTTAAAAAAAGGAATGTTATGAATGTTATGTTGAACTAAAGAGAAAATTATTCATTACTCTAATTATGAATCTATATTATATGAGTGATGGGTTTCTCACATTTTGTGATTTATATAATAAGGGACTTGGTTGCTTCCTTATGAAAAATGATAAAGTTATTACACATTCATCAAGGAAATTGAAGAATCACTAAAAGAACTATCCAACAGAAGATCATGAGTTATTATTTGTAATATTTTTTTGGTAAATATGGGAAAATTATTTCAATGGTGAAAGATATGAGATTTGTACGAAACATAAATGCATGAAATAAATATTCTCCCCAAAAGAGCTCTACATTAGACTATGTTGATTATTCTAGCTACTCGGGGATTATAACTGCTCAATACACTACCACCTTGGGGTAACAAATAATTTATTAGTTCTATTGATTAGTATGGATCATGGAATTGTAACAAAAATTATAATAGAGAAGAATCCTCTGTTCATGGATCTAGTATATATCAATAGGTGAATTTCAACGAAAGGGGAGACATAAATAATTTTTCAAATGATTTCCAAACCATATTTATTAGAAAAGAAAAATTATTCTATATTTTATGATGATAAAAATCTGAATGAAATTAATGTTGTCGATTATAGAACATTAAAAGTCATTTTATTCAAATATGGTGATCAAAATTACAAATGAAGAAATTTCTTTTGATCTATACATGATCTATAAAATGAATTATTATATGTCACATATAGCTAAAATTTATGTAAACACCATTGAAAAAAAATTATAGGTGGGGGACAAAACATTTGGGTGGGATAACTTGAAGTGGTAAATTGTTGATTAGGTTTTAATATGTTTGGTTTTTTAATAAGTGAATGTTTTAATGTATCATCCTGATGTATTTTTATGCCATCTTCCCATTTATATGTGGATATGGGATAAATTTTAAAGGGAACATTTCATGAAACCAATTAATATTACTAGGAAGAATTATGCCAGATGGGTTATTGTTGATCCCCTAACAAAATATAATCATTTCTTACATTAGGAGAACATCTTAATTTTTAGAACCTTGTAGGGATTTATATTAATTAAGTTTTAAGGATTCATGGTTAACCTATATAAATTATATATGATTGAGATAATCCCATTAAATCAAAATTTGATAAATGTATTTTGAAGAATCACGACATTGTGCTTCATTTGAGCACAGCCTACGATCCATAAACTAATCTGTAGTCTGAATGAAAAATTCAAACAATGGAGGACATATTGATCTCATGCTCATTCAATTATCATGGTATATTGGATAATTAATTAACTTAGGTAGTTTTTACCTATAATAATAGTTTTCATTCATCGTTTCAAATGGTTTAATATAAGGTATTATATTTAATTAGTTTTCATACTCCCAATTGTCGAGATGAAGCTTGTGAATGTAATATCATATGCCAAAAAACAATTGAATACAAAAAACTAAAATTATGGGATATTCAAGATCATATTAAATCACCTCAATGTAGATATAAGATTTATGTTTGCAATTCGGGGAAATATTGAGTGTCCCAAGTGGGAGATCATGTTTTCATGAAATAATCACCTTGGAAGGGTGTTTTCAGGTTTGGTATTATAGGGAATCT
Source organism: Viscum album (assembly GCA_963277665.1). Taxonomy (NCBI): domain Eukaryota; kingdom Viridiplantae; phylum Streptophyta; class Magnoliopsida; order Santalales; family Viscaceae; genus Viscum; species Viscum album. The sequence goes on along the minus strand of OY728156.1, from coordinate 1,798,722,170 downwards.
AAGCCCCAGGTATATCATACCATTCTATATTATTGAAATAGATTTAATTGTTTCTTATTATTTTTAAATTCATATATGTCTCTCAGATTTACATGATGTGTTCTTTATATATCATAATAATATATACATCTATGTATAGTGTATGTGAAAAACACTAATTAAAAAGAGTTTGAAATAGACCTTTCATAATTTGATGTCCCATTAATAATATTGATTTCATAACGTATGTATATGGGAATCAAATGACTCATCCTATAATTTTACTCTTGAAAAATAAAAAAAAAGGATAAAGAAGCATGGGAACCACGAAATTTTATAATGGAGAACAACCCACTTGTTTTATGAAATTAATCAAACATAAATTTATAGGAAAAAATTTGGGGAGAGGAAACAATGTTTTAACCCAATAAATTACAATATATTCAATATATAATAAATTTATATTTTTATATATCATGCGAAACCCCAAATACTGAGTTAGTTGGTTGTACACACAACAACCAATTTTAAAAAAATTGTATTTAATCACATTTTGAATAGTAAATTAACATCTCAAACTTCATAGAGAATTTATATTGTAAATTTATATATAATAATTCCAATAATATATCATTACTTCTATATTATATATTTTAGTAGGCATAAGAAAAGAATAAACCCATTTTCACAAATTAAAACCAATATTTTAATAATATAGGTTTTACCACCTATTAATAGTGTGACTATATTAAAAAAGAAATTTGAATCATTTATAAATTTAATATGATAAAATAATATTCATTTTAAAATGTTAAATGTAAAAAAAAAATTAGTGTGTGTTTTGGAATTTTATGGAGATGTTTCATTGTTTCTTTAATAAAGACAAATAAATTATTTTTTCAAAAATACATTTTCATATATTTTATTTATTTTGTAAAATTATAAAATAAAATATTTTAAAATAGAAATTATTTTAATTACTAATCATTTAATATAATATATTTCATTGGAAGTAACTTCGAATTAAAATTAGGTATAAAATCATAGAATTCCTTTTTCATTTTTACTTTAAAACCCCACTTTGTCGCCCTGTCTGCAGGATTATATAAAAATTAACATCGGTCAAATTTCTGATTGTAATTTTAAAAAATGGATTCCTTAATTGAAATCAGAATAATTTATAATTCATCATATGGTCATATAATTTTTATAGAAAATTATTAGTTAACTTGATGAAAATTAATTATCATCATTAAGAGAAAAAATATCCTCAAAGGAACTAAAACATAATGATATACCAAAAATGATGTAGTAAATTGTCCAAAATATATTGTATGGAAATATTTCAACCATATACTACATTTGATTTAATATGGACCACTATTTGATTAACTTAATATAAGAGAGACCTCTTAATAGTGATTAACATTTTATATTTACAAGAATGACACTCTTTTTACACTATAAAAAAGAACCAATCCATATCGCTTACTCAAACATTTGGTGTGCATTTTTATTTCTTGAACTATAATCAAATATTCTCCAAATATTCCTCCCCTAAACATGGAATCCTCACTTTTTGCATAAATACATCCATGTAATCCATTTGGTTAATACTGAATGGAGTTACCTAAAGAAGAGGTAATATCCTCGCACAATCCCTTTTGTTTTATTTTAAATCTCCACCCCAAAAAATTATTATTAATCAATTCTTACATAATAAAATCTTTATATTAAAAATAATTATATGATTTTATTCAAAAGTTTGAACTAAAATATAAAGAAACATCCATCTATTTTCTGACAATCTTACCAATCAACTTTACAATGGACAACCACCTCATGAAAAGGTGATAATTCATTATTCCTTTACAACCTATCATGGGTGGAATTTTGATAGGAACAATATAAATATATGATATATAATATATTTTTATTTATTTATACTTCATCATTTCTTTTATAACACATACCTATATATTTACCATTTTGTGATAATACGATAACATCATTGGTGAATGTGTGGACTTCCACCTCCATAAAGAAATTTGAATCATTCATGCTACAAGAAGAACGCATTTTGGTTGATATTAACAAATATATGTAAAATATAATAAATTCATATCATATTTTTATTATAATATACAAATTTATCATTAAAATTCAATTTATTTTAAGTATTATAATAATGTTGAAGTAGTGGTCATGTGTACGTATATTCTACCATCTCTATGAACAGTGTGTTTCATTTCCTATATCCAAATATTAAAATATTATTATAAATACATATACAATGAATATATATAATAGATAAATAATTTTATAAGTTATACAGATGATGAAATCTTGAACAATGTAACTGTAACGATAAATAAAAAGTCAAAACATACTAAAAAAACATGGCAATTAACACATGAAATAGTGGAAAAAATGGAAGATTGTTATCAATTGTGTAATGAGATATTATAAGAAAATAATATGTGATATTATAATCAGTAATATAAATCTATTAAAATTTTTTTTTCATGTTTAAATGAATTATAAATGATTTTAAATGATGTACCCCAAAAATTAAACCCATTGAAAGGTATTTTATTTTCAATTGTTACATTTGTAAGATAAATGTCATATTCCCCACTAACATATTTTATGTGGTGTATCTACTACCATTTTGATATATTATATCATGAATACCATTCTCTTCAGGGTATTTAAGACATCAATTTAATTTTATTTACTTCTTTAGGAATACTAATTAGTGGTTTCAGAGTGGTACGAGACAATTTGTAATGTTTATATATTATTTTCCTCAAGAATGTGTTTATTGATTTCCTTTACAATATCACATTATATTTTGATTATTAAAATTAGAATATAAAAATAACTTTATTTATATTAATTTTTATGGTACATTACATGTTTAAGAAATATCAATATTTTCAAGAAAAATTAATAATTATTTCATAAACCTTATACGATTTTACAAATGATGTTGACATTGATAGTTATTTTATTATTTTGATAATTATTGATAAATACACATCCTTTATCCTATTCCGATATTTGAAATGAAACATTGTTCATGAATTAAATCAATTACTTGATATATGACGAGTTCTTTGGAAATTTATTACATGTGTGGTGCCTAGTTATATATACCCACAAATGCATCAGTAGTCTCATGAGATAAATTAGTTGGAACAAAATTGTTGAGATTTAGTATGATAGGCTTAACAATCTTATGAAATGTATTGATTGTAAATTTATAATGTTCCTAGGAAACATGGCGTCTAATAATTAATAATTTCTTTAAATTATACTCAATTGTTATATATCCATGATATTTATTCTATGACATATCCACAAATGATTATATTCACAATTTATAGATTAAGTTGAATATTATTTGGTTTCATACTTTTCATAATGATTTTTCCTTATATAGTTATTATAATGGCATGTGTTATCAATTATTTACCTTTCCATGTTTATTATTCAATTCCAAATTTATTTTACATTAATTTTCCTTACTCTCAATTCATATCACCGTTATTATGTTTCCATTCACAGGGTATTTAATAAGTAATATTTAAATAGGATTTCATGAATGGAGTTCATTTTATTTTATTATTTATCATGTTTTCTTTTATTTTCTGAATGTATTAATGGTATCATGTATGCAAGTTGGTTTATAAAACTACCAAATGGTTTATTCCATTAAGATTTGAAGCTTGTATCAATACCAAAGTAATATAATAATCCATTGGTTCTAGGATCTTAGTTTTTAGGAATTACATTATAAATAGAGGTGGTATTCTACATAGACTGGAACCCATTTTAACCAGAAGGTACTTGTCATTTGTGGATAATTTTATGAGACAAAATCCCCCACCATTTAGTTGATCATCTGACTCAGTGGTAGTTGATGGACGAATCAATGCTCTAGAAAATATATTTGATATCATGAGATATTGTAAATGTCAAAATATAACCTATTTGTTTTATCATTTCATTGGTGTAGCTAATCAATGATGGCCATTGGTTATGAATATGAGACTAAAAAATGAAATTTAATCCATTGAATGGGATGTTTTAAAGGTAATATTCATTTGAAAATAAAAACCTTCATTTTTTTAATCCAAACAGAAAAAAATCATAGCATTGAAAAATAAATATGATCATTACATAACTGTATAATAATTAAATTTCATAGCAATGGCTAGGGATGTGGAAAATTTTATTTGGGACACTAATAGAAAAAAAACTAGTTTTATAAAGAACTAAAACGAAATATATAAAGATCATTGGATGTGAAAAAAATTAAAATATATGGAAATGGTGATTTTTATTCTCAAATAGTTTATATAGAGTTTTATAAACCTTATTTACATTGTGGTGATTAATTTAAGATGTAGTCAATATGGAAGGAATTGTGGAAATTTATAACAATAAAATATAGAGGTCGGAAAATGAAAATTAATTCTAGTATTGGTTGAGGAAAAAATAATAATAATAAATTTAATATGAATATAGGGAAGACTTTACAATGGGGAATGTTTTTACACATTTTATGAAAATGAATACAAAAACATCTTTAGGAATCAAATAGTTTGGTAACTAATATCTATATGATAGTAAGAAGATTTAGCTTTAATGATAGGGTTCGTTGTGAAAATCCATGTTTCGACATAGTTTCACATTGTGTAAAAATTATTGATTGAAAAAATTATGTTGTGGAAAGTACATTTCCTATTACTACAGTCTATGATGGTCATCTAACGATGTGGTTCTGAATATATTACATCTATAGTAAAATTATTCTAATACCCAACTATACTCTGTATCATTGTTTCAATTCATTTCTATGATATTTTCATGTATATCCAGAATATCACCTAATGAATATAATATTGATATTATATTAAAAAAATGGGGGAAGTATTAAATAAATCAAGATAGATAGGAATATTCTTATTGTCATCAGTGGGATGAGCTTTCCTATAAAATCGTAACAAGCTACCCATATTAAGGTTTGATATCATTGTTTGTATGGATTGGATTTCAATTTATAATGCTATGATATATTGAAGATCTATGAAATTTGTTCTCAATTATTTCATTCCATTGATAAATTACCTAGATATTGAGAAATTGATTTGATATGGAAATTAATGTTACTTAGCTTTTATTGTTATAAATAAAGAAACTATTCAAAGTAATTATGTTCTAATTGTAAATTAATACATGAATGTTTCTCCAGATGATTTTTTATTATTATTCATGATTGAGTTATTGAGATTAAAATTGATTTAGCACATGATTATAAGCCTATTTCAAACCCCCTATAATGAATAACTCATGTATAACATTTAGAGTTGAAAAGTCAATTAAAGATTTTATTACATAGTGGTTTCATCAGACAAAGAATTTCACCATGGGGGGCCCTATCATGTTTTTTAAAAATAAATATGGATCAATGAGACCATGTATGGACTATTGATCCATGAATAATAGCTCCATAAAAAATAACCTTTCTATCATATCAATGATTTTTTATCAAATTTGGGGAGCATTATTTTTTCCTAAGGATGAATTGAGGTCAGTGTAACATCAAATGAATGTTTATGATGATAAAATTATAATTACTATGTTATGAACATGATATTTACACTATGAATTTCTAGTAATTCCATTTGGTTTTTTTAATTCACCCTCTATTTTCATTGATCTTACTAATATAATTTTTATGTATTCCCAAATATGTTATTTTTTGTGTTTATTAACGACATTTATGAATTTTCTAAAAGTCAAGAGGAACAAGAATGGAATCTAAGAGTTTTTTTTGAAAAAAATAAAATAATAAATTGTTTTATAAATTTAGAATATATGATTTTTTGTTGAAATAAATTTCATTAAATAATAACATAGTTTGTTATTATGGGATAATAGTTGATCTTATAAAAGGGGTTGTTGATGAATTCCCAAAACCCACAAATATATAATGATTTTAAAATTCAGATATATATATTCACTCAAAATTTCTTGAACATGTGTCAACGAAGATTGGATTACTTACAAAGGATTATTATTGCATGATTCATTGTCATATAGGAATAGAAAACAAGGGGGATGATGTTATAAGTCCCAAAATTAATTACATATTAACCATGTAACATTCAGAATGTGACCCTTTAATTAACAATTTGATGAATTTTTTCCAAGATGTTGTGGATGGAGGGACATCATTTTAATTATTATTCAAAGTATTTTACTTTATCATAATGAATTAAGAGGGTCATGAATGTTGATCATCCATTATAATTTAATGTGGAGTTCATTATTAGTTGTATGTTTCATGATTTAAATAGAGACGAAGAAGGTGTTTTATGGTTTGGGAAATTATTATGTGTGAATTTTGATTCATATTTTGGGAAAATGTTATGATTGAATGTCATAATTATACTTTATTCTATTCATCAGAAAATCCATAAAATGTATATATGTACTTCATTAGTATTACTAGTTTTATTGAATGAATAGACACATTGTGAAATTTTATAAGAAGTGTAAGACTTTTCAAAGGATAATGTAGAATTATAGAAACTAATTGGGTTGATTCGACTGTTACCAATGCCAAAGTGGAAGTGGGAGAATATATCAATGGATTCCATGGTTTGTTTTCCAATGTATTTTAATGATAATAATGATATTTTATTTAGTGATGACATATTCTAAACATACAATTTTCATTAAATATATAATGTCTTTAGAGAAAAATTTTAGAGTGTATTTAGAAAAAATTATCATTTTATATGGAGGGATAATCCCCATTATATAATATTGTGATCCTAGGTCCACAACCATTTTTTGGAATTTACTTTTGAAGTCATTAGGTACTGCTTTAAATTTCAGTACAACTTTTCTAACACAATCTAATGGATGGTCTCAGTGTATTATTCATAAATTATGAGATATGATCAATTATTTCACAATGTATTACCAGTGATGTTAGTATTTACATCATTTTTTACTATTCATATAATAATATTTTTCATTCTAGTATGCAGATGGAACCATTTGAGGCATTATATTCAAAATGGTGTCAGACATCAGCTTTTTGGAATGATGTAAGAGACAATATGTTGATGGGACTAGATTTTTTCTATTAAATATTAGATAATGTTCATGTATTCTATTACAGATGAGGTTATTTCAGATCATTTAAAAAATTTACGGGGAAAAGAATATTAAATATCATTCTTTTGAGGAAACTAATCATGTATTTCATACAAGGAACAAATTGTTTCTGTTTTTGACTGCATAGAAAATTTTTTCCTGAATAAGGTGACTCATTGGGTTAATTTTTTATGTATAAAACATGTTTTTATTTGAGAAATGGGAATCTAAAAGTACTGTGAGGGAAAAATTCCCACAATAATTTGATGAGTGAATAAAATTGTGAGGTCACAATTTCAACAAGTAGGGAATGATGTCACAACCTAGGTAATGATAGAATGATCCCTTTTCAAATTTAATAACATGTATGATTTATATACTTATTTCTCCATTAAATGTGATAATAAATTCAATATCATCATTCACACACCAGAATGAGTTATTCAGAAACTCATGTTGCACACTTGACTGAATTTTACTGAACAAAAAAATATGTTAACATTATTATTTTAAATGGTATTTATATATTATTTGATACATTAATTGTTTTTAATAGAACTAACCATAACACATTTAATCATTTTTTGAATGTTATTTCATTCATCCTATAAAATTTATATTCATAATATTATAAGAAATACATTTTTATTGAGAAAAACAATATTTATTCCAATGAGTATCTTTAACTCAACTTAATGGTGCACCTATTATATAAATAATTATTGAATCTTTTAGAAATTTTATATGAACATATAAAAATATTTTCTGTAATTGGGATATCATTATTTTCTTTGATTGATCTTTTGTAACTTTTCAGGGAACATACACATGTTATTGAAAAGTAAATAATACAAAATTATATTCGAAAACATCATTTAAAACTAAATAAATTATAGTTATTTTTTAATTGTTTATAAATTATAATTATATCAATTTAATATCATTTAAAACAGTTTATTTAATTTTAATCAATTTTAATATGAACGTGGACATAAAAATAACAATCTTTTGAACATTTTTATTATAAAAATAATCTTTGTCATCGAGTTTTTGGGATTTTTTTAAAATAATTTCATCTACATCAATGATTATAACTTGGAAAAATATATTAAATATTTTTAATCATCATAATTATTAATTTTTAATATGTTAAAATTAGTTTTTTACAAAAACTATTAGTTAATGTAATTAAAATTAATTACATTGACTAGTGTAAATAGTTGTTTATCTAGTGGTTAAACATTAACATTATGACTCCAAATGGCATAAACACAAATCCAACAAATATTTCAATCCAGGATTAAACCAAATTCCCACTTCAATATAAATTGGATAACTATTGGAGTAATATTATGTAAGATATATCCCACAATTGTGTTTACATTTTAAAAATTAACAAGAATCCCACCCCCTCCACTATAAAAAGTCACTCTAACCCGGAAATTCATTTCACCCCTCGAAACCTTTTATTGGAATCTAAAAAATATACAAATAGTCTCACAAAATACATCCCCTCTCCCTATTTTTATCACAAAGGGAAAAAATCTATCCAATACATTGTTTGGTTCAAACCAAAAGAAGTTACCAGATGAAGAGGTAGAATTCATCAACATACATTTTTTTATTCTTTATCCAATCCCAAAATATCAATTTATATCATGATTATTTAATTAAATAAATATATAAATTAATATTATTTTTTTAAGGGTTCTAATTACACATATACACACACATTTCATGTGGTTAAAACCCATACTGTTTTTGTGTACAGAGAACTACCACATCACAAAACGACAACATTAGTTTTTCAATTATCACCTATGATGGTTGGAAATTATGATGGAAAGTAATTTTGTATTTGATATATATGATATTTTTTATTTATTCATAACACTAGTATTATTATATTAAAAAAAATTTCATGATATCTATTTTGTGGGAAGACGATAACATAATTTGTGGACATGTGGACTACGAGCTCCTAAATGTGATGTGATACATTTTTATATTATAATGATTTTAGTAAGGATGAAAATAATTTAAAATATGATAAATAAATTACATATAAATGATTTCAATTATATAATTACCCTTATATAATTTAAATATATCATTTTCCATAACACCATTTTAAACACTAAAAAATTGACTATGTAATCCTTGCAGCGCTTGACACCCTTTTACTCAATGCGATGTGATTAATTTTAAATCACAAGAATTATATATATATATATATATGATTAAATAAATTTTTATTTATGAAATAATTATAATTATATAATGATATGTGTTAATTACATTATATATATAATGATTTTGAATAAATTGGAACGTATCCTAATCGAACAAATGACCTACATTCTACATGATTGTATCTTTAGTTCATTTTTTCATGAAAATATTTTAGGATTGGTTTAAAAATTAAAATTGAAACAAAAATAAAATAAGTATGTAATGATTATTATTATGGATATTTTTTAATTACCCTCTTTGACAATATTGTACCAAAAACTGTTGTTTTTTACTAATAAACTTGATACGGTAAAAACACCGGACTTAAACACAATGTTTTATGTATTTTACATAAATATGTAATAATTGAAATAAAATTAATGATAAATTCTAAATTATTTATGAATGATGTAAATAATTAAAATAAAATTTTTATTCAGGGAGATAAAGGCACCAATTAGATGTTGGACTGTGTGTAAGGGACTTCGTCTCAATCTCTATTCATTGGGGAATATTATAATGTCATCCACTAATATTTGTATAAATGGGTGTGCCAAGATAGTGACACCATGATCTGGGTATTGATATTTTATCCATAGAATTATTTTTTAAGTCATTAATATTGTAATTCATATATATAAGAGTTCTATTTTGGTTTATTATGGTATCTAATTGATGGTTTTGAGTAGATAATTTAGAGAAAAGATATACATTGATGATAATATTGATGATTGTTTAACAATGTAAAATTAAATATTTTGAATCTTTAATAGTTTTTATTGGAAGATGGAGGAATCAATCATTATGATGAAGTATATGAGAAATTTTAAATAATTTCGTGATCCCTTAGTATTTATAGTAGTTGATAGGGACGATATATGCATTAATAAACATAAAAAAATCATCACATCCTATAAAATATAAAATAAACAAAAATTAAATAAGAAATACCAATATGTTGTTTTTAAAGATAATAAGAAATGTAATGTTGAGGAAAAATAAGTGAAAGATGAAGAAATGTTTTATGACGATTTCAAAGAATTTCTCAAAAACTAATATTTTTTAATCAAAATAAATTTGCAAGGAAAAATAAATATTGAAATGTATGGAATCACTGTGGTTTTTTTGTTGATTTAATTTCTTGAGTAATTAATTGAGTTGAATATATATATTGTTTGTCGAATTTAAATAAAACTAAGATAAAGGAATAATACAAAAACCTAAATAGTAAAATATGTTGAATCATTATTCTAGTAGAAAAAGAAGAAGCCTTATCTGAGTAATGGAGGAGTATGACTCATCATACTATTTATCATAAGATTAATCCATATTCATTTCATAAGTTAGTGTCATATTTTATTTACCGTGAAGTGATTATGTATGGAGAACAAAAACAAATGTGGGTGAATCAATAAATGTTGTAATGATTTTCTCAAAATATCAATAAAAATATTGAAATGAAATATGAAACACGAGAAAGATAAAAACAATATCGATTACAAAAAATTTTATATTTATACATTGGTTTTAAAAAATATTATGAAGGGAAATATGATAAGGACATAAACTAAACATTATTTATTGATGAGATTTGTTTGAATTTATTGAATGTAGTTGAGATTGTAATGGTTGTGTGTAATACAGACGAAATATTAACTCAAAAGAAGTTATAGTAGTTTGTGACACATGTGATATGTCGCAATTTCTCTCATGAGGAAAAATAATACGAATATAAAATATAAAATTTTGTGGAGATTAATTTACATTGTTTTAAAAAAATTAGAATAAATTTAAAAGTGAACAAGGTAAATCCATAAAGTAAAAAAGTAAAAAAAATTCCATTTATTTGTAATTTTTTCTGACTAAAAAATGTTGTAAATGAGGATAGGAATTGGCAATATTTTTGGTGTCATTACACAGAGGGAGTGGATTATTTCATAAGATGACTAAATTTCAATTGAAAATAAAATGATAATAATTCCACTATTCAATAGTTACACTTGTTAAGAAATATATAGAAACAATAATGAATATCAATGTTTGGAGGGTTTTACTAGTGTTATGGTATCTATAGATACAAATACATTTATTTTTTTAAAATACATCTCTACTAAGAATGAGGAAATAATATAGGGAGTGTTTGATGATAATAGAATGGACAATGTCATTAGAGACCACCTATGATATTATATAACAATGATTATTAAAAAAAATAGATTCCAAGTTCAGGATGACCTATTTGGTAAATGAATATATAAAATAAACATGGATTAGGTATTCATGATTAGCATAGATATTGGATTATCTCATCATATCAAAGGAGATAGATATCCAAAGAAAAACATTCACATGATATTTTAATATTTTATCAAGAAATATGTTGTCATAAAATAGTGATTAGTTGTTTTTTAATTATATTGATATTTGTTAAAGAAAATAAGGAAGTTGAAATAATTGTTACGTCTAAATGAAAGAAATTCTATTTAGTAGTGAAAGACAATAATGGTGGTTAAAAATATTCCACCCTAGGAAGAATCTCAGGGGATGAACAAAAGATAGAAATATAATTTTAATGAAAAAATAATTAATTGTCAAATTAATTAATCAAATTATTATATTAGATGAAAATAATTTCCTATGATGAGATAAAGCTATAATTATTAATGATTCATATGATACAATAAATGATACTTATTATTCCTGATTATTTTACTTATTACTAATCAATATATAAAGAATATAAGGATATATTTGAGTCCATCACATCGAAATTACATGAATATATTTTCCTCCATGGAGTGTTTTTTGTTTCATGGAATGATAAATTAGTAATATTCCCTTGAAGAGGATCACTATTGATGAGGATTTTCCATTGTACTAGATTCTAGGGATTCTATATATTTTGGATGGATTTTAAATATGGAGAAAAAAATTAGTATATCTCACTTACAAAAAATATTTTTAATGTATTATTCATTATTATTTGGTGTAATGAATCATAATTTCTGGGTATTTTTTTTAATATTATATGGATTATTTTCATGAAAAGGTGTTAAAACTCCATGTGATTATGTGGCCTGGTGTGCCCGAAATAATTTTTTGAAAAATATTAAATAAATAAAAGAGAAAGTGTGTATTGTTTTCTTGATAAATGGACTAAAACCTGAATGGGGTCCCAAATCAGAAATATAAGCTCACTGTTTATTTCTAAATGTGTGTTTTACCCTTGGGAACAATTAATTATTTTCAGTATGGTCCATTTGTGAAACATTCATCTCATGTGTAAGTAAATAAATTAAATAAATCATACTATTTGTTTTTTATTTTGATGCATTGAATTTTTTATCTTATATATATAGTTATTGGATTTTATCAGGCTTTTACACTCAATCCATGGGGATTTAAGATACAATTGGATGGATTTCTTAGCAACTGGCAATACATAGGGATCCGAATGTGTATAATTTCACAATCTGAGTTCATCGAACTGTTGAATGAGGGAAACAAAACCATTCTTTACCAAGAATAATTAAAAACACTATGTAAGAATTTTTTTTGAGATTTAAATATCGTGTCATAATCATGTAAAAATGTGTATCATTTCGAAAATAATTATTGATACATGCAACGTTGATAGAATTAAATTGGTTGAATTTATTAATTTTTTATTTTATTTTATCCCTCTTAATTTGTATTCTTAAATGAAAATATATTAATAAAAAATGAAAATGATTGGGTTTTGTTACTCAGGTTTTGTGTCATATGTATTTATATTATATATCTTCCTTCGATCATCACTAGTATTTCTTTTGACCCATAGTTTAGCTAATAATTTGTGTTTGGTCATTGTGTGATCATTTCATAGTGAAATATATTTAAATCATGATCATTACAAGTGGTGGATGTTTTGGCTCCGGAATCGAAAATGATGAAGAGATCAAAATGGATCTGGATAATTAAGAGCAATATGGTTTGTATTTTGGTATTACAAGCTTTATTGGCCTTAGTGGTCATGGCACTAGCATTTTGGCTGTATTTATGTATCACATGTGGTGTGACTCTTTGAAATTCTATTTAACCCCTCTTTGATGGATCTTCATGCACACTAGAGTTGAAATAGATAATGGATTAAGTACACAAACATGGATTCCTATACACAGTTTATTAAATGGGAAGGCCAATGTACACAGACATGGAAATTAAAACACGGCCCTGTTCCTGGTGATATCTACACATCATGTACTCCCTAAACATTTCTTTTTTCTTGTTATTTACATGTTGTGATAGGAATTTTCACATGGGTAGTCATGGGGAATGATGGACGGGTTTTTTGCAGCTATTATACATCATGTACTAACATTAGGAGTTTTTCATGGTATTCGTTTGCATATTTTGGACCAATATAGGTTGAGTGTGCTCCCTTGGTCAATTTACTCAATGGTATAGTAATAAATTACATCCACACCACAATACTTTGATCCCATGTATTGGATTAATGTTCGATAGACTTGTGGTGTCCCTTCGTGAGAGAAGAGTGTGATGATATATTATTTCCCCCTTTGTGGGGAATATAGAACATTCATGACCTATATGAGTTGGGTGTTGATCCTATATCTAGTAGGTTGTATCAGAAGGGTTTGTGTTATCATTGCAGTATGATCCCCTACATAGCATGTTGACTCATATTAGGTTTCTGGTACCCACCATTGATTCTAGGTGTGAACTCGTATCTTTATGTGAGGGTCTTACTAGTCTAATGAGATTTCTATGATGGGGCCTACTTATCTAGGCCTATGCATAATGTTTCATTAATGTAGCATGGTTCTTGTAGTGGGTTTGCACAAAATTACCACCACTTCATGTATAATACTATGGATGATAGATTGTTATGACTTCTTGGTAGCATGGTCTATTTCATAAGAGTATTATTTTGTTTCTATTATGCATTTATTGGAATGTATTTTATTTAGATTACAAAAATTTCAGCATCATGTTTTCCTTTTCATGGTTCCATATTGGGTATTATTATATTGACCCTACATGAGATTTTCCCCATGTGTCCTATCTTGTGTAGATGATGGCCCATCTAACGATGTCATAGGTGTATAAGGAGTTGCTGGAGCGTAGCATGATTGTTTCATATCGATGTGGTTATCGTGATGACGAATTTGAATTTATTATTTTACCGTGGAGAAGGATGGAATATTTTTAGTTTTTGGTTGAGTTTTTATTTTTCCCCCCTTTTCACATTCATTACATTAATATCATAATCTATTATGGGAGCTTAGATATATACATGCATTAATATTTTTTGTTTTGTTACATTTTAGAATATTCCACTCTTGTAGATGTGTGCATGTGTAATAGTATATTAGGTTAATTCCTCAAATTTGTGGGATATATCTACTCAGTACATGTCGTTTTCCCACAGAATATTGGATGTGGGATTGGGGAATTCATTTTTCAGACCTCAGCGAGTCAGGTCGTAAAAGAGAAGGAACACAATAGTCAATTCTAACATATGATTTCCTTGGTGTGATTTTGGGGGTGGGGGAATGTGTAGATTTTTATCTTCAGATTTTATGACATGGACTCTAGTACTGTTTTAGCAGCCAACGTATCCATAGACCATGACCCTTTTCACCTACATTCTCACTCGGTACATGTAAATATTTTTTTTTCAAGGAATATTTTTAGGACATACATCATATATGAATGGATTATATTTTACAAGAACACATTGAGTTAGCATCCCAAATATACTCTCTTGACCATTGTACATAATGTTTTGTTTCATGATTCCTCACCATAGATAGCTATCCAGGATCCCATTAAATGATCAAGAGGACTATCATCCTCGGGATGAGGATTCTATATAGGGGAATTTTCATGGGATAACAACTACAAGTGATTTAACAGTTATGCCACCACTTTTTTGATATTTGCTAGCACTAGCAGTACCGGTTGTGGATGCACGTTGGGAGAGGGTGCTGCACGAGTTTCAGAGGTACCATCCACCCATGTTTCTTGTAGTTATAAAATCCTATGTGGTTGAGAAATATATAGAGGCATTCATTTGTTTCTTAAACATATAAGGATAGTTTTATAATAGATAGTAGTCCTTACAGTGATTTTTCTATAGTTATCTACCGGGTGGTGTCAGAGATTAGTGAATTTGTCACATGACAAGACAATTGTCTACTTGTAAAGAAATTGAGATTCTCTTTACTGAATTGTTTAACCCAATCATGTTGGGATATGTTCACATACCTGAGCTTCTCTATCAACAAAATGGATTTTTGGTCATGGAGGAGTCCTTAGTTTGGTTTACAGTTCCCTTTCATTAATCCTTGGATATGGTGAGAGATCAATTATTCATATAATATCCCTTTCATCGGGGCTTATACTGGGACAAAATGGCTTCAGTTGAATCCCTATGCATTCCCACCTATTATTGGGTTCATGAATTTTCCTTGGTAATGGAGTAAATTTTTTCATATATGGTGGTAATAGTGGCTTCTAGTAGTGGATACCTAGTAGCTGACAACTCAACTATAGGTAGTTTATGACAACAATAGGGACCCAATCATGTCAAATGTTTCTAGAGTAAATCTCAAGATATAGGTCCAGTGATGAAAGCCTCTCACCCTCAATCTAATCAATAGAGAGAGTGGCAGTGTTTCTCTAGCGATGGTTTGGGAGATCATGCTTGAGAGTTATTGACCCTTTATATAATAGATCAAGATATGGTTGAAGGATAATTGAGAAGGAGATAGAAGAATAATCATGGTGGTTCATACAATGGTAAACAAGTCAGAGGGGTTAGATGTAAATCCCTCACCCCAGAATCCTAGAGCCAGTTCATTATTTTAATACATTGGAATGATTACAATGAATCATGTCGCGGAGGATCGATCAGTTTAGTAATCTTGTAATATAGATTACATACATGATTATTACATTACAATATCTATCATAAAACATATAAAAAATAACATTTCTATAACACCATTATTCCCCTATCATAGCCCTATATAAAAATCATAATTCACATCTTGGAATCCAAGTAAAATAAAAAATAAGAAGGGGGTGAGGTCAAATTCTCAGTAAAGGTAAATAATTTAGTCGAAGCTTTAAACATTTATGGAAATATTTATAATAAAAATATCTTCCTTTTATATAGTAAAAAAGATAATAATGTGTCAAAAATAAATCAAACATTACCATATAAACAAACAAATGGATATTCTACTACTCTAATATTCACATGAAATAAATAATTTCATAATGTTGGAATGCATAAAGGTGAGCTTATAAAATAATACATCAAGTCCTTGTGCCAAGAAAATTCAAAAATATTTTGTCAAGTCCTTATGGCATGATAGTAGTTGGTCTAATGAGACCTACTGATGCATTGAGGGGAAATAGAGGGCCATGCCCGTGAAATACTATGTCCAATACATTCCTCATATGAAAAAATTGAAACATGACATAATCATTCATATAAGAACTAGAATAGGAAATATCAATACTTTTACCAGAAACCATGAATGGTATAAAAATAGTACATCCAGGGTCAAACATATCATAACTCATTCCATAAAATATTGAATATTTTATTATAATAAATCAACCTCAATCAAGAATAATATTCAGCAAAGGATGTTTACATTGTTGAAAATGATTAGTCAAACTTTTTGAAAGAAATATACCATTTTCATGAAATCATTAAAAGGTCACACAATTTATAAAGTTATTTATCTAAAATAAATTTTTTAATCAAAGTGTATCATTCCACAATGAATCATTTGAAAAAATTAACATTTGAAAAGAGGTATTTCCATATCAATAAATCCTTAGAACCATTTTAAAAACATGTACATTAATAATAAAGATTTAGAAAAATAAATCATTAAAACATTTAAAATGGAAGTCTAGTTTAAAGATACCCTTCCATTAAACCATAAAGGGGTCCCATATGAATCATTTTTATGAAACATGGACATGGATGATAAATATGTCCCAATAAGTTCTTACACATAAACAATCTCGGATAATAATGAGATTTAGGAATTAACCCTTAACTTATATCTGATACTCTCAGTATGTGTCTGATACTCATGTATAATATTTTTAAACATATTATGAACTTATTTCAGAATCATAAGAATATTTATGATATCCTATATGATTCTTTTATGGCATTATATTAACCATTTATTATCAATTCCAAGTTAATGCAACATTATGGGTAATATCAAATTGTTTATCATACATGTTTGGACATGTTTTTAATGATTATATTACATGGATCCTAATTTAATTTCTCCCATAATGTATAATCTGAATTAAATATCATATATATTAATACTATTAATATATATAATAGATTGACATAATATGAATTATTCCATTCATGGAGATGGTAGGTTGTACGTATAAATGAACGATGTTTATGTTTTCATATCATATTGAATGGATGTAAGTGAATGGCATATATGTATATATATATCATTACATTAATCTTTTTATGTCATATATTTCTTAATTATGAATAATATATTTTTATATAATCATTCTTTTATTGTTAATGTAGAGAATTAATTACATTTTGTCATGGAGGTGGTAGGTCATACATATGCACGATCGACAATATAGTTCTATTGATGGTGAAATAATATGTAATTTGATGGTATATTATATATAAACAATCATTAACATGTAATTATTATTATTTCATAAATTATACTCATTATTATACCCATCCAAATAATTACATGTTGAATAAAAAACTGCACCATGACATGGTGACAGTAAGTCGTACATACGCACGTATGGTGACTTTTTCATTCATAGGATGGATAGAATAAAAAATATGGTTGTACCATATTTATAATAACTTATATGTATTTAGATGATATTAGAATTATTATTTTAGTATTTAAACCACAAATAATGATAATTGGAGGAAGAAATGAATTTTGAAAGAGGGGGTAAAATAATTACCTCTTCTTTAGGTGTTTCTTTTTTATTTGAAAAAAGGGCTTCATAGAATAGCGTTATGATCAAAGTAAGGCCTGTAAGATGAATTGAGGGTAGTTTGGAGAAAATTTGAACATGTTTTAGCTTACCCAAATGGCTTTGGAGGTCTGAATTTAAGATAATGGGATGTACCATTTTAAAAGAGATGTTATGGGCACTTTAGGAATGTCTTGAAATATTAATTTATTATAAATTTAATATTCTTTTTACAATAGCACCAAATGTATTTATTTCGAAGATGAAGTGGGGAGGGGTCAATATACTCTCAACCAATATGTTTTAGATATTATTAAATAACCATATTGAACATATCTTGTAGACCTAACCCTTTGATAAATAATTTAACTTTTACGATGTCTTCTTGTATTATTATAATTCATGATTAATATAGTTACTATAAAATTAAAAGAAAACATAAAGTGGTTAATTATTGAGATATATAACATTATATATGTCATTTTTCCGAGTAGTAGATATTTTGGACAATTATATAATTTAATAAAATATTATTTGTTTTAAAAACTCATTTATGTCAACATTGACACTATTTAGTATTTTTTTGTTAAAGTCAAAAACACTTGATTCCGTTGAATAAATTACATTTAATTAAACCTAACATGTCATATTCATGTAGAAAATTCTTATATGGAATCAAAAGATTAAATTATATTTATTATAAATTTTATAATATCAATAATTTTAATCATTCATTAATAATGTAATTACTGCATCATCATTATGTCATAAATAAATTTAATTATATTATATCTAAAGATTATAAATAAAATACTATGATATAGGAAATATTTTTATATTTATAAAGAATACTTATAGTTTAATGTATTTTATGTATAAAAATATATTAAGAATTGTTTTGTTATTAAAATTTGAATTTAATACTTTTAACTCTTCTTTAAATAAAATATAAAAATAACATAATATAATCCAAGTTGATCAAAAAGGATAATATTTTTGGACTAATGTTGCTTTTGGTCAAAATAAACTCATCTAGTAGAATTAAGATATCTGTCAGGGGTGATTTTATATTATTATAATACTTTTTCCTGTAATTACACTATTTATTTTTAACCGTGTTAAATAAAATTCAAATGATACTATTCACCGAAAATTATTTTCATCTTATTGAACCCCGTTTTACATATTGAAGAAAACTATGTTGGTATAATTTTTTAAATTAAATTCACAGAAGCGTTAAAATTAAGTTTTATGAAAATTTGTAATTGTTCCTAAAAGGTGGGTAGAAGAAGTTAAGAAGTTCAATAATATTTTATAAATATTATATTATTATAAAATGACTCAAATAAATTACATAGGACTAATATCAGTATTATTTATCTAATTTTACCTAAAATTAATTTTAAATAAAAAAATTAACAATTTAAATAAATAGTTGGTTTTAAACAATTACAATGCTTTCTTCACTATTCTTAAAAAATTAAAAGTTCTAAAAAAATTAAAAAAAATTCACCAAAAGATAATTATGATATTCAGAATCAAAAAATAAATTCCATTTTGATAATAAAAAAATATAAACTTTCAAAATGTTGGTATTACTAATCATAGATGCCTTCTAAATGGCTAGTTTGATTGGTCATAGTACGCTAGAACTCGAAGCTGCATACAACGCATGCTATTGTATTATTCAAAGACAATATTACCATGGATGATTGAGGTATTACACTATCCACTAATTCAATAAATTGTCTCCTTTCATTTAAAACATGTGGTTACAAATTAGGGGTATTACATTTCAAAATATCTTAGTTGAAATCCATAAGTAAAAACTCGATTAATGTGGACTCTATTTTAAAATAATGGAATGTATGAAGGTTACCAAAAATAAGACATAATAGGGTTCCATGTTTGAAAAAATGGATATGGAAGTGAAATCTAACCATCTATTTCTGATGGAGAGTGATAGAGAAAACTATTTGAAAAAGTTAACAATCTGAAAGCAATAAATTTGTGATTATCTAAGGGGAAATTTGCTTCATCGCAAAAAAAAAAAGTACTATGAAAAAATCATTGTTTTATAATAATTTCCCCAGTTATGGAGAATTAATTTATTTCATATACTAAGAACATAAGGAATAATTAATAATGTATAGCTTCAACCTTTACCTAATTCCTTACACAAACTCATCGTTCTCTTCAAAAGATTAAAAACAAAAATATTTTATTTTTCTCAATTGTATAAGGTTTAAAATATTAACATACAAAATATAAAGGAAGAAAAATATTTTATAATGATCAGTGAATTATTGTAGGCTAGTGGTAGGTGATAAATACATGTCGCACTACGGTTGTGTGTTCGATTCACACAGCTTTGTCTGACGTGACATGTTGTCTCCCAACCTACAAGTTGTCTATTTTATAAAACTATCTTATTATAACATTCCAAAAATAATATTATGATTTTTTTTCATTATACCATACTATCCCAAGATAATCATAATCCATTCCAGCATTTATCTTTATCCAAAACACTTATGTTCGAACTCTCTCTTAATGTAATCAAAATTTCCCAAATCAATTGTAACATGAGATTCCCCAAATAATATAATGTTTCTCATAATGCATATATGATTACGTTCATCATATTAAAATATCAATGATACAAAAATTAATTTAGTACAATCTGTATATATATCACATATTTTATGACCAAAATTTATTTCGTGAATAAAATAAAACAAAAATACAAAAATTATTCCACTTCAGCCATAGTAGCAGTATAAGCTTGACCTCAATCAATTTGTTTCTTCTGATCTATATTTTCTTGAAATTTTTGGAAATTGTTTTCTTAATTTCCTTTTTTCAATTATATAATGGAACATTTACAACCCCTTTCTTTCCCTTGCAATCAAGATTTTGTATTACCTTTTTTATGCATTTGTATCAAATTCACATTCCATTTAGGAAAATACCAGAGTGTTTCTTCCCACAATTATCACATAAAGGAAAATCCTTCATTCCATTTTTTCATTTATCAATCTATTCCTCTACTATTCTCTTATTCTATTTATTTACATTAATTTCAATTGACATAGAAAGTTGATTTTCCATCTTGATTGCACACGAGACTATATCTTCGTATGATGAGAAATATTGTGAGACCAAGGCCATTCCGAGGAACTATTTTAACCAATCAATGAATCTGTCAATATTACTTTTTTCGTTACCTATGTAGTCTTTAGCATGACTTGCTATCCTTGTAATGTTAGCATCATACATGTAATATTCCCATCATCCAGTTGCCTCATGCTGAGAAATTTTTTTTCCATATCACCTCGCTCTAAATGAAGACTGTATTTCTCATGGAAAAGTAATTTAAACTCCCTCCATTCCATTTTTTCAAATTTGTTTTCCTCCTTAGTGTTTTCAATTAATGACCACCATTGACCTGCATCTCCGTAGAGATGATAAACTGCCATGACAACCTTTCCCCTTTCATTACTTCCCAAATCAAGAAATATTTTCTTTATGAAACTTATCCTTTGCTCATCCACAAATGGGTTTATAGTACCATTGAATGTTTGTGGTTGTTGTCTCATGATGATGTCTAACATTGATCCTCCACGTTGTGGATTAGGATTCTCCATATGGGTATGGTTATTATTTTTAACCTGAGTCAGCTGTCCCAGTATGGTTATAAGCTATTTAGTACAACTTTTGTCTGCAGCTCCATTATCATTATCATTTAAAGGATGGAAATCCCTATATGTATTACGTGCATTGATCTGATTTATATTCATTCCACTAGGCACTATTTCAAAAAAATGGTATACACTATATTAGGTAATGAATCATTATTCATAAATCAAAACTTGTTAAATTAAAAACATTAATTGAATGTTTTATGCATATCTAATTATTAATCATAAATATAGTTCTTTTTAAGACATATTTACTCATAAATCATTCATAGTGGTTTATAATGAAAATATATATTATCATAATCATATCCTTTGATAGTGTCAAAACATGTGTGTAGTAAGGGAAGTTGTCATCTACCTGGTTACCTAGAGTCATGCTCGGAATACCCTACCAGAGTTCTCACCCCGAGGTACATTTGTTCCAAAACTACACCCACATATAGTATCTAGGTAGGGATGCACTTCTTGGAATATTTACATAATTCATAATTTACCAAAATTTTATAGTGGTTTTTTATAATTGGCATCAATATCTATATTAGGCTTATGAACACTAATCTAATTTTTCAAAATATATATCCGAGGTTGTCGCTAAACATCCTCAGATACCTACTATAATGCCATGACCCCAAACGCCCATAGCTGGGGAATTATTTTAATACAATTCCTTGACTACAAGGAATCATGTCCCAAATGACCTATCAGTTTAACAGTCTTGGAATGTAAATTAAATACATGAAAATTCCATTACACTTTCTAACATAGAACACATCATAAATAATCCTTCAAGAACTCCATTATTCCCTTAGAAAAACCCTGCATAAAAATCATAACACACATATAGGAATCCTACGAAAAGAAAAAATAATAAATGGGTGAGCTCATATTCTTAGTAAGGGTATATAATTTCAGAAATATATATACTTTTTAGAAAATATTTTTAATAAAAACATCAACCTTTTAAACAATAAACATGAACATAATATGGAAAAAAATAAATAAAACATTACCATATAAATATGAATGTGGACATTCTATTATTCTAATAGTCACAAGTGATAACTAATTTCGTAATGAGGGAATGAATAATACTGGATATAATAACAACTAAATCAAGGACTTGTGCCATGAAAATTCAAAATATTTAGTGAAGGCATTTTTCAATGAAAATTATTTGTCTTATGAGACTTACTGATGCATCGAGGGGCTACAGAAGGCACCGCCTGTCACATACTAAGTCCAACACATTCCTTATATAAAAAGGGTGAAACATCACATTATCATTCATATTAAAACAAGAATTGGAATTTTCAATACATTAACTATAAACAATGAATGGTTTACAAATTTATCACCGACAGTAAAAAAAACCATAACACATTGAATAAAATATGGACTATTGTATTATAATAAAAAATCTCAATCAATAATAATATACAGTAAATGATGTCTACACAGTTAAAAATTATTAGTGTAACCCTTTGAGAGAAATATCCCTTTTTTATGAAATCATTTAAAAATAACACAATTTATAAAAAAATTCATTTAACAGAGATTCTTGAATCAAAGTATCCCATTCAACTATAAAACCTTTTAAAGGAATTAATATTTTAAAATAATGTTGTCCATTAAAAATATTCCTTAAACCAATTTTGAAATCATGGAAATTAAGTAATAAGATTTAGAAAAATAAATCATTAAAACATTTAAATTGGTGATCTAGTTTAAAGTTCATTTCCATAAATCCATAAAATATTCAATTCGAAAACATTTTTTTGAAACTTGGACATAGATGTTAAATATTTACAAGTAAATACTTACATATAAACAATCTCGAATAATAATGAGATTGAAAAATTAACCCTTACCGTAGATCTTATAATCCCTATATATGTCTGAAACACCTCTATAATTTTTTTAAACATATTATTAACTTATTTCATAATCATAATAATATTAATGATATCATGTATTATTCTTTTATTACTTTATATTAAAAATTTATTTTCAATTCCATGTTAATGTAAAATTTCAGGTAATATCGATTTTTTTATCATACGTGTTTTGACTTTTTATTATTGGACATGTTACTTAGAACATGATTTAATTAATTTCATAATGTATAATATGATTTATATATCAAATATTTTAATAATATAAATATATATAATATATTGATATATAAAAAATGAATACACCATTAATGGAGACGGTATGCTGTACTTACGCATGAATGATGTTTCTATTTAATTATCATATTGAATGGAAGTAATTGATTGGAATATATATATATATATATCATTCCATTACACTTATTATTTCATTTATTTCATAATTATGAACAATATATTTTTATACAATCATTCTTTGATTGTTAAAGTGAAGAATAAATCATATCGCGTCACAGAGATGGTAGGTCATACGTAAGCAGGAGCGAAAATATCATACTATTGATAGTGAAATATTATGTAATTTGATGGTATATTATATATAATGAATCATTATGATGTTATATTTATTATTTACATCAATTATACTCATTATTATACCCCTCTAAAAAATTATGTCTTGAATAAAAAACTACACCACGGCGTGGTGATTGTAAGTCGTTCATATGCACGTATGGGGACTTTGTCATTAATAGGATGGATAGAATAATGAATATGGTTGTAAAATATTTACAATAACATATCATTATAAATAATATACTAGATTTATTAATTTAATATTTAAAAAACAATGATATAGGATGTGGAAGAAGAAAATAATTCTGAAGGAGGTGATAAAATAATTAACACTTTTTCAAGTGATTCCATTTGATTTCAACAAAAGGGTTCCATAGGTTGAAATTATGATAAATTTATGGCCCCTATGATGAATTGAGAGTAGCTGGGAGGATATTTGAGCAGAGGATGGACGTTATAAATGTATTTATAGTTGTGAATTTAAGGTAATATGAAGTACCCTTTCATAAGAGAGGATATTTTCACATTAGGAAAATCATGAAATATTAATTTATTATAATATTAAATTTTAGTTTATAATAGATCCAATTGGATTTATTTCTAGGATAAATTGGGGATGGTTCTAAACCCTCTAAATCAATTACTTAGGCATGTTTTAGTCACCATATTGACCATATCATTTAGACTAAAACCTTAGATAAATATTTTAACTTTTATGATGTCTTCTTGTATTATTATAACAAATGGTAAATAGTAACTATAAAATTCCAATGGAACCTCAAATGGTTCATTAATAAGATATATAACATTATCCAGGTCATTTTTCCTAATCTTTTTTTTTTGGACTGTTATATAATTTAATAAAATAGTATTTGGATTAAAAACTCATTTATGTCAATTTGGACACTATTTAATAATTGTGTTTTTGTTAATGTCATGACTGGTTGATTAATTCATAAAAATTACATTGAATCAGCTGTACCATTTCATATTCACCTAGAATATTTGTGTATCGCATAAGAAGACTTGATTCATTTGGATTTTAATGATTATAATATCAATTTTTTTTATCATTCATTAATAATGTAATTACCGCATTATCATTATGTCATAAATAAATTTTATTATTTTCTGTTTAAAAATTATAAATACAACATTGGGATGTATGAAATATTGTTAGATATATATTTAATATATATATATATATATATATTAAGTTTATCTTATTTATAACCTTATATTAAAATTGTTTAGTTATTAAAATTTTAATTTAACACTTTTAACTTTTCATTAAATAATATATAATTAATGTCCTAATATATTACATGTGGATCAAAAAGGATCATTTTTTTCAAAGGTTAATTGTGTTTGAAATACACATATCCAATATAAATAGGACACGTGTTGGGGTAATTTTATATTATTATAATATTTTAATTACATGTAATTACCCAATTTACTTATAATCATACTAAATAAAATTCAGAAGTTACTATTCACCAAAAATTATAGTCATTCAACTGAACAAAAATTTACATACTAATGAAAACAGTGTGTGTCAGATTATTGAAATTCATTTCACAGTAGCAGTAAAATTATGTTTTTTGAAAATTTGTAAATGTTCCTTGAAGGTGGGTAAAGGACATTAAAAAGTTCAAAAAAAATTATCTTTATTATTATTATAAAACAACTCATATGATTTACATTCAACTAATATATTTATTATTTATGTGTTTTTAACATAAAATAAAATTAAAAAAAATATTTATTAAAATAAAAAGTCAGTTTTTAACAATAACATCTTGTTTTTCACTATTCAAAAAATTTAAATTTCTCATAAAAATACCAAAAAATCACCCTAAGCTAATTTTCATATTCTGAAACCAAATATGAATCCCATTTTGAAAAATGGAATTTATAATTTTTTTTCATAAATACATGGTAATTTTATGAGTCCACTAAAATTGACGGTGCTTGATTCTGATGCCCGGTGTGCCCGGAATCAATTAATGAATTTTGTTCGGGTACGTTCAAAAAATGTACGAGTGGTTTTTTATAATTTTTGAACTCGTGCTCAGAATTGAAATCTGAGGGCACTGTTGAACTCGCAGCGCTGGTAATATCTTAAGAAAACATTCACCTCAACGACACTTGGTCGAGAATAAAATATTGTTTTTGAGTCTTCATGGAAAATAAAATAAAATGATGTGAGTGACAAATTATTTTATTTGAGCCATCGTGTGAGTGTTGGTGGTTAAATCCTCCACATGGAAGTAGGAGGTGGGAATACCAAACCTTAACCTCCCATGAGAGGATATAGTGTTAAGGCCCACCCAAACCAAAACTTCTCTTCACGTTAATTGTGGTGGGGACCACCCATTCTTTTAACCCCTTGAAACTCCCCATTAATGTGGAGAAACTCTCAAACCACCTAATTATCATAGGGAAGCCTCTTCAGCTCCCCTTTAATTAATTTGTGCAAAATTTCCCTAATCTTCCACATTAATTGTGTGGGCCAATTAATTAATACTCTATTTTGATTTTTAAATCCATCATTCTAAAATAATAGACAATATATTATGTTTGGGGGACATATTTCTTTTGGTTAGCATTTTTCATTTGGTGGAACCTGGGAAGAGGTGAGTTAAGGAGAAAAACTCATAACGAAGAATGAAGAATGCTCCACCTGTGAGGAACACCGATCCTCTTCGAATTTCTTCCTCAGACACCAACCGACGTGGAGCGTCTTCCACTAGCTGACGCAACTTGGGATTGGAAGCGTGCGGCGGACGTGATGAAAAATTATCTTATTCATCTAATTTTTATGACACAGTCAATGAATGACAAACAACGAATAAAGGTAGGGGTTTAATTTTTCCTATGTATTATATTTTTCCATGTTCATCCTTTCTCTCAAAACGATGAATGAGGGTTGTCGTGCATCATACTTGCATGCCTCATGATACCACCCTAACCGGGGAGGGTCTGGGCCAAATGTTAATAAATGGATAATGTAACAACCCTGGAAATGTGAGACATAAAATGATAAATGTTACTACCTATGTCGACAAGGTGCACCTCTCTTTCCACGATCCTACAAGATTAGAACTTCACAGTTATGCATGCTTGGCCTAGAGTAGTAATCAGGATGGGTGACCTTCATGGAAGTCTCCAGGGTGTGTGTGAGTGAGGACAAAATAGACTAAAAAAACATGTGTTGGCATTTTGGGATAGTCATTATTTTGATAAGCGAACCTAGCGAGTAATAGACTATGGTGTGCTAGGAAGGAAACCAAGGTATTACAGGAGACCCATTGGGTCATACGGAAAGGTTCATGGCCCGAGGAGGTGGTTATGACAAATTCGATTCATAGGAGTTGGATCTACCACAGTACTTAGGACTCTTATATTTTAGGTGAAGAAATAGTGTTAAGGATATAGAGTCTGGTTTTCAGTTCAGGGAGTCCAGTATTGGGGTGGTAGCCGATGTATCCATACACCAGGACCCGAACTTCTGACTCTTATATAAATAATTATTGAATCTTTTAGAAATTTTATATGAACATATAAAAATATTTTCTGTAATTGGGATATCATTATTTTCTTTGATTGATCTTTTGTAACTTTTCAGGGAACATACACATGTTATTGAAAAGTAAATAATACAAAATTATATTCGAAAACATCATTTAAAACTAAATAAATTATAGTTATTTTTTAATTGTTTATAAATTATAATTATATCAATTTAATATCATTTAAAACAATTTATTTAATTTTAATCAATTTTAATATGAACGTGGACATAAAAATAACAATCTTTTGAACATTTTTATTATAAAAATAATCTTTGTCATCGAGTTTTTGGGATTTTTTTAAAATAATTTCATCTACATCAATGATTATAACTTGGAAAAATATATTAAATATTTTTAATCATCATAATTATTAATTTTTAATATGTTAAAATTAGTTTTTTACAAAAACTATTAGTTAATGTAATTAAAATTAATTACATTGACTAGTGTAAATAGTTGTTTATCTAGTGGTTAAACATTATCATTATGACTACAAATGGCATAAACACAAATCCAACAAATATTTCAATCCAGGATTAAACCAAATTCCCACTTCAATATAAATTGGATAACTATTGGAGTAATATTATGTAAGATATATCCCACAATTGTGTTTACATTTTAAAAATTAACAAGAATCCCACCCCCTCCACTATAAAAAGTCACTCTAACCCGGAAATTCATTTCACCCCTCGAAACCTTTTATTGGAATCTAAAAAATATACAAATAGTCTCACAAAATACATCCCCTCTCCCTATTTTTATCACAAAGGGAAAAAATCTATCCAATACATTGTTTGGTTCAAACCAAAAGAAGTTACCAGATGAAGAGGTAGAATTCATCAACATACATTTTTTTATTCATTATCCAATCCCAAAATATCAATTTATATCATGATTATTTAATTAAATAAATATATAAATTAATATTATTTTTTTAAGGGTTCTAATTACACCTATACACACACATTTCATGTGGTTAAAACCCATACTGTTTTTGTGTACAGAGAACTACCACATCACAAAACGACAACATTAGTTTTTCAATTATCACCTATGATGGTTGGAAATTATGATGGAAAGTAATTTTGTATTTGATATATATGATATTTTTTATTTATTCATAACACTAGTATTATTATATTAAAAAAAATTTCATGATATCTATTTTGTGGGAAGACGATAACATAATTTGTGGACATGTGGACTACGAGCTCCTAAATGTGATGTGATACATTTTCATATTATAATGATTTTAGTAAGGATGAAAATAATTTAAAATATGATAAATAAATTACATATAAATGATTTCAATTATATAATTACCCTTATATAATTTAAATATATCATTTTCCATAACACCATTTTAAACACTAAAAAATTGACTATGTAATCCTTGCAGCGCTTGACACCCTTTTACTCAATGCGATGTGATTAATTTTAAATCACAAGAATTATATATATATATATATATATGATTAAATAAATTTTTATTTATGAAATAATTATAATTATATAATGATATGTGTTAATTACATTATATATATAATGATTTTGAATAAATTGGAACGTATCCTAATCGAACAAATGACCTACATTCTACATGATTGTATCTTTAGTTCATTTTTTCATGAAAATATTTTAGGATTGGTTTAAAAATTAAAATTGAAACAAAAATAAAATAAGTATGTAATGATTATTATTATGGATATTTTTTAATTACCCTCTTTGACAATATTGTACCAAAAACTGTTGTTTTTTACTAATAAACTTGATACGGTAAAAACACCGGACTTAAACACAATGTTTTATGTATTTTACATAAATATGTAATAATTGAAATAAAATTAATGATAAATTCTAAATTATTTATGAATGATGTAAATAATTAAAATAAAATTTTTATTCAGGGAGATAAAGGCACCAATTAGATGTTGGACTGTGTGTAAGGGACTTCGTCTCAATCTCTATTCATTGGGGAATATTATAATGTCTTCCACTAATATTTGTATAAATGGGTGTGCCAAGATAGTGACACCATGATCTGGGTATTGATATTTTATCCATAGAATTATTTTTTAAGTCATTAATATTGTAATTCATATATATAAGAGTTCTATGTGGGTTTATTATGGTATCTAATTGATGGTTTTGAGTAGATAATTTAGAGAAAAGATATACATTGATGATAATATTGATGATTGTTTAACAATGTAAAATTAAATATTTTGAATCTTTAATAGTTTTTATTGGAAGATGGAGGAATAAATCATTATGATGAAGTATATGAGAAATTTTAAATAATTTCGTGATCCCTTAGTATTTATAGTAGTTGATAGGGACGATATATGCATTAATAAACATAAAAAAATCATCACATCCTATAAAATATAAAATAAACAAAAATTAAATAAGAAATACCAATATGTTGTTTTTAAAGATAATAAGAAATGTAATGTTGAGGAAAAATAAGTGAAAGATGAAGAAATGTTTTATGACGATTTCAAAGAATTTCTCAAAAACTAATATTTTTTAATCAAAATAAATTTACAAGGAAAAATAAATATTGAAATGTATGGAATCACTGTGGTTTTTTTGTTGATTTAATTTCTTGAGTAATTAATTGAGTTGAATATATATATTGTTTGTCGAATTTAAATAAAACTAAGATAAAGGAATAATACAAAAACCTAAATAGTAAAATATGTTGAATCATTATTCTAGTAGAAAAAGAAGAAGCCTTATCTGAGTAATGGAGGAGTATTACTCATCATACTATTTATCATAAGATTAATCCATATTCATTTCATAAGTTAGTGTCATATTTTATTTACCGTGAAGTGATTATGTATGGAGAAAAAAAAACAAATGTGGGTGAATCAATAAATGTTGTAATGATTTTCTCAAAATATCAATAAAAATAGTGAAATGAAATATGAAACACGAGAAAGATAAAAACAATATCGATTACAAAAAATTTTATATTTATAAATTGGTTTTAAAAAATATTATGAAGGGAAATATGATAAGGACATAAACTAAACATTATTTATTGATGAGATTTGTTTGAATTTATTGAATGTAGTTGAGATTGTAATGGTTGTGTGTAATACAGACGAAATATTAACTCAAAAGAAGTTATAGTAGTTTGTGACACATGTGATATGTCGCAATTTCTCTCATGAGGAAAAATAATACGAATATAAAATATAAAATTTTGTGGAGATTAATTTACATTGTTTTAAAAAAATTAGAATAAATTTAAAAGTGAACAAGGTAAATCCATAAAGTAAAAAAGTAAAAAAAATTCCATTTATTTGTAATTTTTTCTGACTAAAAAATGTTGTAAATGAGGATAGGAATTGGCAATATTTTTGGTGTCATTACACAGAGGGAGTGGATTATTTCATAAGATGACTAAATTTCAATTGAAAATAAAATGATAATAATTCCACTATTCAATAGTTACACTTGTTAAGAAATATATAGAAACAATAATGAATATCAATGTTTGGAGGGTTTTACTAGTGTTATGGTATCTATAGATACAAATACATTTATTTTTTTAAAATACATCTCTACTAAGAATGAGGAAATAATATAGGGAGTGTTTGATGATAATAGAATGGACAATGTCATTAGAGACCACCTATGATATTATATAACAATGATTATTAAAAAAAATAGATTCCAAGTTCAGGATGACCTATTTGGTAAATGAATATATAAAATAAACATGGATTAGGTATTCATGATTAGCATAGATATTGGATTATCTCATCATATCAAAGGAGATAGATATCCAAAGAAAAACATTCACATGATATTTTAATATTTTATCAAGAAATATGTTGTCATAAAATAGTTATTAGTTGTTTTTTAATTATATTGATATTTGTTAAAGAAAATAAGGAAGTTGAAATAATTGTTACGTCTAAATGAAAGAAATTCTATTTAGTAGTGAAAGACAATAATGGTGGTTAAAAATATTCCACCCTAGGAAGAATCTCAGGGGATGAACAAAAGATAGAAATATAATTTTAATGAAAAAATAATTAATTGTCAAATTAATTAATCAAATTATTATATTAGATGAAAATAATTTCCTATGATGAGATAAAGCTATAATTATTAATGATTCATATGATACAATAAATGATACTTATTATTCCTGATTATTTTACTTATTACTAATCAATATATAAAGAATATAAGGATATATTTGAGTCC
Source organism: Viscum album (assembly GCA_963277665.1). NCBI lineage: Eukaryota > Viridiplantae > Streptophyta > Magnoliopsida > Santalales > Viscaceae > Viscum > Viscum album. Next base: position 1,798,689,791 of record OY728156.1, on the reverse strand, counting down.
ATCACATCGAAATTACATGAATATATTTTCCTCCATGGAGTGTTTTTTGTTTCATGGAATGATAAATTAGTAATATTCCCTTGAAGAGGATCACTATTGATGAGGATTTTCCATTGTACTAGATTCTAGGGATTCTATATATTTTGGATGGATTTTAAATATGGAGAAAAAAATTAGTATATCTCACTTACAAAAAATATTTTTAATGTATTATTCATTATTATTTGGTGTAATGAATCATATTTTCTGGGTATTTTTTTTAATATTATATGGATTATTTTCATGAAAAGGTGATAAAACTCCATGTGATTATGAGGCCTGGTGTGCCCGAAATAATTTTTTGAAAAATATTAAATAAATAAAAGAGAAAGTGTGTATTGTTTTCTTGATAAATGGACTAAAACCTGAATGGGGTCCCAAATCAGAAATATAAGCTCACTGTTTATTTCTAAATGTGTGTTTTACCCTTGGGAACAATTAATTATTTTCAGTATGGTCCATTTGTGAAACATTCATCTCATGTGTAAGTAAATAAATTAAATAAATCATACTATTTGTTTTTTATTTTGATGCATTGAATTTTTTATCTTATATATATAGTTATTGGATTTTATCAGGCTTTTACACTCAATCCATGGGGATTTAAGATACAATTGGATGGATTTCTTAGCAACTGGCAATACATAGGGATCCGAATGTGTATAATTTCACAATCTGAGTTCATCGAACTGTTGAATGAGGGAAACAAAACCATTCTTTACCAAGAATAATTAAAAACACTATGTAAGAATTTTTTTTGAGATTTAAATATCGTGTCATAATCATGTAAAAATGTGTATCATTTCGAAAATAATTATTGATACATGCAACGTTGATAGAATTAAATTGGTTGAATTTATTAATTTTTTATTTTATTTTATCCCTCTTAATTTGTATTCTTAAATGAAAATATATTAATAAAAAATGAAAATGATTGGGTTTTGTTACTCAGGTTTTGTGTCATATGTATTTATATTATATATCTTCCTTCGATCATCACTAGTATTTCTTTTGACCCATAGTTTAGCTAATAATTTGTGTTTGGTCATTGTGTGATCATTTCATAGTGAAATATATTTAAATCATGATCATTACAAGTGGTGGATGTTTTGGCTCCGGAATCGAAAATGATGAAGAGATCAAAATGGATCTGGATAATTAAGAGCAATATGGTTTGTATTTTGGTATTACAAGCTTTATTGGCCTTAGTGGTCATGGCACTAGCATTTTGGCTGTATTTATGTATCACATGTGGTGTGACTCTTTGAAATTCTATTTAACCCCTCTTTGATGGATCTTCATGCACACTAGAGTTGAAATAGATAATGGATTAAGTACACAAACATGGATTCCTATACACAGTTTATTAAATGGGAAGGCCAATGTACACAGACATGGAAATTAAAACACGGCCCTGTTCCTGGTGATATCTACACATCATGTACTCCCTAAACATTTCTTTTTTCTTGTTATTTACATGTTGTGATAGGAATTTTCACATGGGTAGTCATGGGGAATGATGGACGGGTTTTTTGCAGCTATTATACATCATGTACTAACATTAGGAGTTTTTCATGGTATTCGTTTGCATATTTTGGACCAATATAGGTTGAGTGTGCTCCCTTGGTCAATTTACTCAATGGTATAGTAATAAATTACATCCACACCACAATACTTTGATCCCATGTATTGGATTAATGTTCGATAGACTTGTGGTGTCCCTTCGTGAGAGAAGAGTGTGATGATATATTATTTCCCCCTTTGTGGGGAATATAGAACATTCATGACCTATATGAGTTGGGTGTTGATCCTATATCTAGTAGGTTGTATCAGAAGGGTTTGTGTTATCATTGCAGTATGATCCCCTACATAGCATGTTGACTCATATTAGGTTTCTGGTACCCACCATTGATTCTAGGTGTGAACTCGTATCTTTATGTGAGGGTCTTACTAGTCTAATGAGATTTCTATGATGGGGCCTACTTATCTAGGCCTATGCATAATGTTTCATTAATGTAGCATGGTTCTTGTAGTGGGTTTGCACAAAATTACCACCACTTCATGTATAATACTATGGATGATAGATTGTTATGACTTCTTGGTAGCATGGTCTATTTCATAAGAGTATTATTTTGTTTCTATTATGCATTTATTGGAATGTATTTTATTTAGATTACAAAAATTTCAGCATCATGTTTTCCTTTTCATGGTTCCATATTGGGTATTATTATATTGACCCTACATGAGATTTTCCCCATGTGTCCTATCTTGTGTAGATGATGGCCCATCTAACGATGTCATAGGTGTATAAGGAGTTGCTGGAGCGTAGCATGATTGTTTCATATCGATGTGGTTATCGTGATGACGAATTTGAATTTATTATTTTACCGTGGAGAAGGATGGAATATTTTTAGTTTTTGGTTGAGTTTTTATTTTTCCCCCCTTTTCACATTCATTACATTAATATCATAATCTATTATGGGAGCTTAGATATATACATGCATTAATATTTTTTGTTTTGTTACATTTTAGAATATTCCACTCTTGTAGATGTGTGCATGTGTAATAGTATATTAGGTTAATTCCTCAAATTTGTGGGATATATCTACTCAGTACATGTCGTTGTCCCACAGAATATTGGATGTGGGATTGGGGAATTCATTTTTCAGACCTCAGCGAGTCAGGTCGTAAAAGAGAAGGAACACAATTGTCAATTCTAACATATGATTTCCTTGGTGTGATTTTGGGGGTGGGGGAATGTGTAGATTTTTATCTTCAGATTTTATTACATGGACTCTAGTACTGTTTTAGCAGCCAACGTATCCATAGACCATGACCCTTTTCACCTACATTCTCACTCGGTACATGTAAATATTTTTTTTTCAAGGAATATTTTTAGGACATACATCATATATGAATGGATTATATTTTACAAGAACACATTGAGTTAGCATCCCAAATATACTCTCTTGACCATTGTACATAATGTTTTGTTTCATGATTCCTCACCATAGATAGCTATCCAGGATCCCATTAAATGATCAAGAGGACTATCATCCTCGGGATGAGGATTCTATATAGGGGAATTTTCATGGGATAACAACTACAAGTGATTTAACAGTTATGCCACCACTTTTTTGATATCTGCTAGCACTAGCAGTACCGGTTGTGGATGCACGTTGGGAGAGGGTGCTGCACGAGTTTCAGAGGTACCATCCACCCATGTTTCTTGTAGTTATAAAATACTATGTGGTTGAGAAATATATAGAGGCATTCATTTGTTTCTTAAACATATAAGGATAGTTTTATAATAGATAGTAGTCCTTACAGTGATTTTTCTATAGTTATCTACCGGGTGGTGTCAGAGATTAGTGAATTTGTCACATGACAAGACAATTGTCTACTTGTAAAGAAATTGAGATTCTCTTTACTGAATTGTTTAACCCAATCATGTTGGGATATGTTCACATACCTGAGCTTCTCTATCAACAAAATGGATTTTTGGTCATGGAGGAGTCCTTAGTTTGGTTTACAGTTCCCTTTCATTAATCCTTGGATATGGTGAGAGATCAATTATTCATATAATATCCCTTTCATCGGGGCTTATACTGGGACAAAATGGCTTCAGTTGAATCCCTATGCATTCCCACCTATTATTGGGTTCATGAATTTTCCTTGGTAATGGAGTAAATTTTTTCATATATGGTGGTAATAGTGGCTTCTAGTAGTGGATACCTAGTAGCTGACAACTCAACTATAGGTAGTTTATGACAACAATAGGGACCCAATCATGTCAAATGTTTCTAGAGTAAATCTCAAGATATATGTCCAGTGATGAAAGCCTCTCACCCTCAATCTAATCAATAGAGAGAGTGGCAGTGTTTCTCTAGCGATGGTTTGGGAGATCATGCTTGAGAGTTATTGACCCTTTATATAATAGATCAAGATATGGTTGAAGGATAATTGAGAAGGAGATAGAAGAATAATCATGGTGGTTCATACAATGGTAAACAAGTCAGAGGGGTTAGATGTAAATCCCTCACCCCAGAATCCTAGAGCCAGTTCATTATTTTAATACATTGGAATGATTACAATGAATCATGTCGCGGAGGATCGATCAGTTTAGTAATCTTGTAATATAGATTACATACATGATTATTACATTACAATATCTATCATAAAACATATAAAAAATAACATTTCTATAACACCATTATTCCCCTATCATAGCCCTATATAAAAATCATAATTCACATCTTGGAATCCAAGTAAAATAAAAAATAAGAAGGGGGTGAGGTCAAATTCTCAGTAAAGGTAAATAATTTAGTCGAAGCTTTAAACATTTATGGAAATATTTATAATAAAAATATCTTCCTTTTATATAGTAAAAAAGATAATAATGTGTCAAAAATAAATCAAACATTACCATATAAACAAACAAATGGATATTCTACTACTCTAATATTCACATGAAATAAATAATTTCATAATGTGGGAATGCATAAAGGTGAGCTTATAAAATAATACATCAAGTCCTTGTGCCAAGAAAATTCAAAAATATTTTGTCAAGTCCTTATGGCATGATAGTAGTTGGTCTAATGAGACCTACTGATGCATTGAGGGGAAATAGAGGGCCATGCCCGTGAAATACTATGTCCAATACATTCCTCATATGAAAAAATTGAAACATGACATAATCATTCATATAAGAACTAGAATAGGAAATATCAATACTTTTACCAGAAACCATGAATGGTATAAAAATAGTACATCCAGGGTCAAACATATCATAACTCATTCCATAAAATATTGAATATTTTATTATAATAAATCAACCTCAATCAAGAATAATATTCAGCAAAGGATGTTTACATTGTTGAAAATGATTAGTCAAACTTTTTGAAAGAAATATACCATTTTCATGAAATCATTAAAAGGTCACACAATTTATAAAGTTATTTATCTAAAATAAATTTTTTAATCAAAGTGTATCATTCCACAATGAATCATTTGAAAAAATTAACATTTGAAAAGAGGGATTTCCATATCAATAAATCCTTAGAACCATTTTAAAAACATGTACATTAATAATAAAGATTTAGAAAAATAAATCATTAAAACATTTAAAATGGAAGTCTAGTTTAAAGATACCCTTCCATTAAACCATAAAGGGGTCCCATATGAATCATTTTTATGAAACATGGACATGGATGATAAATATGTCCCAATAAGTTCTTACACATAAACAATCTCGGATAATAATGAGATTTAGGAATTAACCCTTAACTTATATCTGATACTCTCAGTATGTGTCTGATACTCATGTATAATATTTTTAAACATATTATGAACTTATTTCAGAATCATAAGAATATTTATGATATCCTATATTATTCTTTTATGGCATTATATTAACCATTTATTATCAATTCCAAGTTAATGCAACATTATGGGTAATATCAAATTGTTTATCATACATGTTTGGACATGTTTTTAATGATTATATTACATGGATCCTAATTTAATTTCTCCCATAATGTATAATCTGAATTAAATATCATATATATTAATACTATTAATATATATAATAGATTGACATAATATGAATTATGCCATTCATGGAGATGGTAGGTTGTACGTATAAATGAACGATGTTTATGTTTTCATATCATATTGAATGGATGTAAGTGAATGGCATATATGTATATATATATCATTACATTAATCTTTTTATGTCATATATTTCTTAATTATGAATAATATATTTTTATATAATCATTCTTTTATTGTTAATGTAGAGAATTAATTACATTTTGTCATGGAGGTGGTAGGTCATACATATGCACGATCGACAATATAGTTCTATTGATGGTGAAATAATATGTAATTTGATGGTATATTATATATAAACAATCATTAACATGTAATTATTATTATTTCATAAATTATACTCATTATTATACCCATCCAAATAATTACATGTTGAATAAAAAACTGCACCATGACATGGTGACAGTAAGTCGTACATACGCACGTATGGTGACTTTTTCATTCATAGGATGGATAGAATAAAAAATATGGTTGTACCATATTTATAATAACTTATATGTATTTAGATGATATTAGAATTATTATTTTAGTATTTAAACCACAAATAATGATAATTGGAGGAAGAAATGAATTTTGAAAGAGGGGGTAAAATAATTACCTCTTCTTTAGGTGTTTCTTTTTTATTTGAAAAAAGGGCTTCATAGAATAGCGTTATGATCAAAGTAAGGCCTGTAAGATGAATTGAGGGTAGTTTGGAGAAAATTTGAACATGTTTTAGCTTACCCAAATGGCTTTGGAGGTCTGAATTTAAGATAATGGGATGTACCATTTTAAAAGAGATGTTATGGGCACTTTAGGAATGTCTTGAAATATTAATTTATTATAAATTTAATATTCTTTTTACAATAGCACCAAATGTATTTATTTCGAAGATGAAGTGGGGAGGGGTCAATATACTCTCAACCAATATGTTTTAGATATTATTAAATAACCATATTGAACATATCTTGTAGACCTAACCCTTTGATAAATAATTTAACTTTTACGATGTCTTCTTGTATTATTATAATTCATTATTAATATAGTTACTATAAAATTAAAAGAAAACATAAAGTGGTTAATTATTGAGATATATAACATTATATATGTCATTTTTCCGAGTGGTAGATATTTTGGACAATTATATAATTTAATAAAATATTATTTGTTTTAAAAACTCATTTATGTCAACATTGACACTATTTAGTATTTTTTTGTTAAAGTCAAAAACACTTGATTCCGTTGAATAAATTACATTTAATTAAACCTAACATGTCATATTCATGTAGAAAATTCTTATATGGAATCAAAAGATTAAATTATATTTATTATAAATTTTATAATATCAATAATTTTAATCATTCATTAATAATGTAATTACTGCATCATCATTATGTCATAAATAAATTTAATTATATTATATCTAATGATTATAAATAAAATACTATGATATAGGAAATATTTTTATATTTATAAAGAATACTTATAGTTTAATGTATTTTATGTATAAAAATATATTAAGAATTGTTTTGTTATTAAAATTTGAATTTAATACTTTTAACTCTTCTTTAAATAAAATATAAAAATAACATAATATAATCCAAGTTGATCAAAAAGGATAATATTTTTGGACTAATGTTGCTTTTGGTCAAAATAAACTCATCTAGTAGAATTAAGATATCTGTCAGGGGTGATTTTATATTATTATAATACTTTTTCCTGTAATTACCCTATTTATTTTTAACCGTGTTAAATAAAATTCAAATGATACTATTCACCGAAAATTATTTTCATCTTATTGAACCCCGTTTTACATATTGAAGAAAACTATGTTGGTATAATTTTTTAAATTAAATTCACAGAAGCGTTAAAATTAAGTTTTATGAAAATTTGTAATTGTTCCTAAAAGGTGGGTAGAAGAAGTTAAGAAGTTCAATAATATTTTATAAATATTATATTATTATAAAATGACTCAAATAAATTACATAGGACTAATATCAGTATTATTTATCTAATTTTACCTAAAATTAATTTTAAATAAAAAATTAACAATTTAAATAAATAGTTGGTTTTAAACAATTACAATGCTTTCTTCACTATTCTTCAAAAATTAAAAGTTCTAAAAAAATTAAAAAAAATTCACCAAAAGATAATTATTATATTCAGAATCAAAAAATAAATTCCATTTTGATAATAAAAAAATATAAACTTTCAAAATGTTGGTATTACTAATCATAGATGCCTTCTAAATGGCTAGTTTGATTGGTCATAGTACGCTAGAACTCGAAGCTGCATACAACGCATGCTATTGTATTATTCAAAGACAATATTACCATGGATGATTGGGGTATTACACTATCCACTAATTCAATAAATTGTCTCCTGTCATTTAAAACATGTGGTTACAAATTAGGGGTATTACATTTCAAAATATCTTAGTTGAAATCCATAAGTAAAAACTCGATTAATGTGGACTCTATTTTAAAATAATGGAATGTATGAAGGTTACCAAAAATAAGACATAATAGGGTTCCATGTTTGAAAAAATGGATATGGAAGTGAAATCTAACCATCTATTTCTGATGGAGTGTGATAGAGAAAACTATTTGAAAAAGTTAACAATCTGAAAGCAATAAATTTGTGATTATCTAAGGGGAAATTTGCTTCATCGCAAAAAAAAAAGTACTATGAAAAAATCATTGTTTTATAATAATTTCCCCAGTTATGGAGAATTAATTTATTTCATATACTAAGAACATAAGGAATCATTAATAATGTATAGCTTCAACCTTTACCTAATTCCTTACACAAACTCATCGTTCTCTTCAAAAGATTAAAAACAAAAATATTTTATTTTTCTCAATTGTATAAGGTTTAAAATATTAACATACAAAATATAAAGGAAGAAAAATATTTTATAATGATCAGTGAATTATTGTAGGCTAGTGGTAGGTGATAAATACATGTCGCACTACGGTTGTGTGTTCGATTCACACAGCTTTGTCTGACGTGACATGTTGTCTCCCAACCTACAAGTTGTCTATTTTATAAAACTATCTTATTATAACATTCCAAAAATAATATTATGATTTTTTTTCATTATACCATACTATCCCAAGATAATCATAATCCATTCCAGCATTTATCTTTATCCAAAACACTTATGTTCGAACTCTCTCTTAATGTAATCAAAATTTCCCAAATCAATTGTAACATGAGATTCCCCAAATAATATAATGTTTCTCATAATGCATATATGATTACGTTCATCATATTAAAATATCAATGATACAAAAATTAATTTAGTACAATCTGTATATATATCACATATTTTATGACCAAAATTTATTTCGTGAATAAAATAAAACAAAAATACAAAAATTATTCCACTTCAGCCATAGTAGCAGTATAAGCTTGACCTCAATCAATTTGTTTCTTCTGATCTATATTTTCTTGAAATTTTTGGAAATTGTTTTCTTAATTTCCTTTTTTCAATTATATAATGGAACATTTACAACCCCTTTCTTTCCCTTGCAATCAAGATTTTGTATTACCTTTTTTATGCATTTGTATCAAATTCACATTCCATTTAGGAAAATACCAGAGTGTTTCTTCCCACAATTATCACATAAAGGAAAATCCTTCATTCCATTTTTTCATTTATCAATCTATTCCTCTACTATTCTCTTATTCTATTTATTTACATTAATTTCAATTGACATAGAAAGTTGATTTTCCATCTTGATTGCACACGAGACTATATCTTCGTATGATGAGAAATATTGTGAGACCAAGGCCATTCCGAGGAACTATTTTAACCAATCAATGAATCTGTCAATATTACTTTTTTCGTTACCTATGTAGTCTTTAGCATGACTTGCTATCCTTGTAATGTTAGCATCATACATGTAATATTCCCATCATCCAGTTGCCTCATGCTGAGAAATTTTTTTTCCATATCACCTCGCTCTAAATGAAGACTGTATTTCTCATGGAAAAGTAATTTAAACTCCCTCCATTCCATTTTTTCAAATTTGTTTTCCTCCTTAGTGTTTTCAATTAATGACCACCATTGACCTGCATCTCCGTAGAGATGATAAACTGCCATGACAACCTTTCCCCTTTCATTACTTCCCAAATCAAGAAATATTTTCTTTATGAAACTTATCCTTTGCTCATCCACAAATGGGTTTATAGTACCATTGAATGTTGGTGGTTGTTGTCTCATGATGATGTCTAACATTGATCCTCCACGTTGTGGATTAGGATTCTCCATATGGGTATGGTTATTATTTTTAACCTGAGTCAGCTGTCCCAGTATGGTTATAAGCTATTTAGTACAACTTTTGTCTGCAGCTCCATTATCATTATCATTTAAAGGATGGAAATCCCTATATGTATTACGTGCATTGATCTGATTTATATTCATTCCACTAGGCACTATTTCAAAAAAATGGTATACACTATATTAGGTAATGAATCATTATTCATAAATCAAAACTTGTTAAATTAAAAACATTAATTGAATGTTTTATGCATATCTAATTATTAATCATAAATATAGTTCTTTTTAAGACATATTTACTCATAAATCATTCATAGTGGTTTATAATGAAAATATATATTATCATAATCATATCCTTTGATAGTGTCAAAACATGTGTGTAGTAAGGGAAGTTGTCATCTACCTGGTTACCTAGAGTCATGCTCGGAATACCCTACCAGAGTTCTCACCCCGAGGTACATTTGTCCCAAAACTACACCCACATATAGTATCTAGGTAGGGATGCACTTCTTGGAATATTTACATAATTCATAATTTACCAAAATTTTATAGTGGTTTTTTATAATTGGCATCAATATCTATATTAGGCTTATGAACACTAATCTAATTTTTCAAAATATATATCCGAGGTTGTCGCTAAACATCCTCAGATACCTACTATAATGCCATGACCCCAAACGCCCATAGCTGGGGAATTATTTTAATACAATTCCTTGACTACAAGGAATCATGTCCCAAATGACCTATCAGTTTAACAGTCTTGGAATGTAAATTAAATACATGAAAATTCCATTACACTTTCTAACATAGAACACATCATAAATAATCCTTCAAGAACTCCATTATTCCCTTAGAAAAACCCTGCATAAAAATCATAACACACATATAGGAATCCTACGAAAAGAAAAAATAATAAATGGGTGAGCTCATATTCTTAGTAAGGGTATATAATTTCAGAAATATATATACTTTTTAGAAAATATTTTTAATAAAAACATCAACCTTTTAAACAATAAACATGAACATAATATGGAAAAAATAAATAAAACATTACCATATAAATATGAATGTGGACATTCTATTATTCTAATAGTCACAAGTGATAACTAATTTCGTAATGAGGGAATGAATAATACTGGATATAATAACAACTAAATCAAGGACTTGTGCCATGAAAATTCAAAATATTTAGTGAAGGCATTTTTCAATGAAAATTATTTGTCTTATGAGACTTACTGATGCATCGAGGGGCTATAGAAGGCACCGCCTGTCACATACTAAGTCCAACACATTCCTTATATAAAAAGGGTGAAACATCACATTATCATTCATATTAAAACAAGAATTGGAATTTTCAATACATTAACTATAAACAATGAATGGTTTACAAATTTATCACCGACAGTAAAAAAAACCATAACACATTGAATAAAATATGGACTATTGTATTATAATAAAAAATCTCAATCAATAATAATATACAGTAAATGATGTCTACACAGTTAAAAATTATTAGTGTAACCCTTTGAGAGAAATATCCCTTTTTTATGAAATCATTTAAAAATAACACAATTTATAAAAAAATTCATTTAACAGAGATTCTTGAATCAAAGTATCCCATTCAACTATAAAACCTTTTAAAGGAATTAATATTTTAAAATAATGTTGTCCATTAAAAATATTCCTTAAACCAATTTTGAAATCATGGAAATTAAGTAATAAGATTTAGAAAAATAAATCATTAAAACATTTAAATTGGTGATCTAGTTTAAAGTTCATTTCCATAAATCCATAAAATATTCGATTCGAAAACATTTTTTTGAAACTTGGACATAGATGTTAAATATTTACAAGTAAATACTTACATATAAACAATCTCGAATAATAATGAGATTGAAAAATTAACCCTTACCGTAGATCTTATAATCCCTATATATGTCTGAAACACCTCTATAATTTTTTTAAACATATTATTAACTTATTTCATAATCATAATAATATTAATGATATCATGTATTATTCTTTTATTACTTTATATTAAAAATTTATTTTCAATTCCATGTTAATGTAAAATTTCAGGTAATATCGATTTTTTTATCATACGTGTTTTGACTTTTTATTATTGGACATGTTACTTAGAACATGATTTAATTAATTTCATAATGTATAATATGATTTATATATCAAATATTTTAATAATATAAATATATATAATATATTGATATATAAAAAATGAATACACCATTAATGGAGACGGTATGCTGTACTTACGCATGAATGATGTTTCTATTTAATTATCATATTGAATGGAAGTAATTGATTGGAATATATATATATATATATATATCATTCCATTACACTTATTATTTCATTTATTTCATAATTATGAACAATATATTTTTATACAATCATTCTTTGATTGTTAAAGTGAAGAATAAATCATATCGCGTCACAGAGATGGTAGGTCATACGTAAGCAGGAGCGAAAATATCATACTATTGATAGTGAAATATTATGTAATTTGATGGTATATTATATATAATGAATCATTATGATGTTATATTTATTATTTACATCAATTATACTCATTATTATACCCCTCTAAAAAATTATGTCTTGAATAAAAAACTACACCACGGCGTGGTGATTGTAAGTCGTTCATATGCACGTATGGGGACTTTGTCATTAATAGGATGGATAGAATAATGAATATGGTTGTAAAATATTTATAATAACATATCATTATAAATAATATACTAGATTTATTAATTTAATATTTAAAAAACAATGATATAGGATGTGGAAGAAGAAAATAATTCTGAAGGAGGTGATAAAATAATTAACACTTTTTCAAGTGATTCCATTTGATTTCAACAAAAGGGTTCCATAGGTTGAAATTATGATAAATTTATGGCCCCTATGATGAATTGAGAGTAGCTGGGAGGATATTTGAGCAGAGGATGGACGTTATAAATGTATTTATAGTTGTGAATTTAAGGTAATATGAAGTACCCTTTCATAAGAGAGGATATTTTCACATTAGGAAAATCATGAAATAATAATTTATTATAATATTAAATTTTAGTTTATAATAGATCCAATTGGATTTATTTCTAGGATAAATTGGGGATGGTTCTAAACCCTCTAAAACAATTACTTAGGCATGTTTTAGTCACCATATTGACCATATCATTTAGACTAAAACCTTAGATAAATATTTTAACTTTTATGATGTCTTCTTGTATTATTATAACAAATGGTAAATAGTAACTATAAAATTCCAATGGAACCTCAAATGGTTCATTAATAAGATATATAACATTATCCAGGTCATTTTTCCTAATCTTTTTTTTTGGACTGTTATATAATTTAATAAAATAGTATTTGGATTAAAAACTCATTTATGTCAATTTGGACACTATTTAATAATTGTGTTTTTGTTAATGTCATGACTGGTTGATTAATTCATAAAAATTACATTGAATCAGCTGTACCATTTCATATTCACCTAGAATATTTGTGTATCGCATAAGAAGACTTGATTCATTTGGATTTTAATGATTATAATATCAATTTTTTTATCATTCATTAATAATGTAATTACCGCATTATCATTATGTCATAAATAAATTTTATTATTTTCTGTTTAAAAATTATAAATACAACATTGGGATGTATGAAATATTGTTAGATATATATTTAATATATATATATATATATATATTAAGTTTATCTTATTTATAACCTTATATTAAAATTGTTTAGTTATTAAAATTTTAATTTAACACTTTTAACTTTTCATTAAATAATATATAATTAATGTCCTAATATATTACATGTGGATCAAAAAGGATCATTTTTTTCAAAGGTTAATTGTGTTTGAAATACACATATCCAATATAAATAGGACACGTGTTGGGGTAATTTTATATTATTATAATATTTTAATTACATGTAATTACCCAATTTACTTATAATCATACTAAATAAAATTCAGAAGTTACTATTCACCAAAAATTATAGTCATTCAACTGAACAAAAATTTACATACTAATGAAAACAGTGTGTGTCAGATTATTGAAATTCATTTCACAATAGCAGTAAAATTATGTTTTTTGAAAATTTGTAAATGTTCCTTGAAGGTGGGTAAAGGACATTAAAAAGTTCAAAAAAAATTATCTTTATTATTATTATAAAACAACTCATATGATTTACATTCAACTAATATATTTATTATTTATGTGTTTTTAACATAAAATAAAATTAAAAAAAATATTTATTAAAATAAAAAGTCAGTTTTTAACAATAACATCTTGTTTTTCACTATTCAAAAAATTTAAATTTCTCATAAAAATACCAAAAAATCACCCTAAGCTAATTTTCATATTCTGAAACCAAATATGAATCCCATTTTGAAAAATGGAATTTATAATTTTTTTTCATAAATACATGGTAATTTTATGAGTCCACTAAAATTGACGGTGCTTGATTCTGATGCCCGGTGTGCCCGGAATCAATTAATGAATTTTGTTCGGGTACGTTCAAAAAATGTACGAGTGGTTTTTTATAATTTTTGAACTCGTGCTCAGAATTTAAATCTGAGGGCACTGTTGAACTCGCAGCGCTGGTAATATCTTAAGAAAACATTCACCTCAACGACACTTGGTCGAGAATAAAATATTGTTTTTGAGTCTTCATGGAAAATAAAATAAAATGATGTGAGTGACAAATTATTTTATTTGAGCCATCGTGTGAGTGTTGGTGGTTAAATCCTCCACATGGAAGTAGGAGGTGGGAATACCAAACCTTAACCTCCCATGAGAGGATATAGTGTTAAGGCCCACCCAAACCAAAACTTCTCTTCACGTTAATTGTGGTGGGGACCACCCATTCTTTTAACCCCTTGAAACTCCCCATTAATGTGGAGAAACTCTCAAACCACCTAATTATCATAGGGAAGCCTCTTCAGCTCCCCTTTAATTAATTTGTGCAAAATTTCCCTAATCTTCCACATTAATTGTGTGGGCCAATTAATTAATACTCTATTTTGATTTTTAAATCCATCATTCTAAAATAATAGACAATATATTATGTTTGGGGGACATATTTCTTTTGGTTAGCATTTTTCATTTGGTGGAACCTGGGAAGAGGTGAGTTAAGGAGAAAAACTCATAACGAAGAATGAAGAATGCTCCACCTGTGAGGAACACCGATCCTCTTCGAATTTCTTCCTCAGACACCAACCGACGTGGAGCGTCTTCCACTAGCTGACGCAACTTGGGATTGGAAGCGTGCGGCGGACGTGATGAAAAATTATCTTATTCATCTAATTTTTATGACACAGTCAATGAATGACAAACTACGAATAAAGGTAGGGGTTTAATTTTTCCTATGTATTATATTTTTCCATGTTATTCCTTTCTCTCAAAACGATGAATGAGGGTTGTTGTGCATCATACTTGCATGCCTCATGATACCACCCTAACCGGGGAGGGTCTGGGCCAAATGTTAATAAATGGATAATGTAACAACCCTGGAAATGTGAGACATAAAATGATAAATGTTACTACCTATGTCGACAAGGTGCACCTCTCTTTCCACGATCCTACAAGATTAGAACTTCACAGTTATGCATGCTTGGCCTAGAGTAGTAATCAGGATGGGTGACCTTCATGGAAGTCTCCAGGGTGTGTGTGAGTGAGGACAAAATAGACTAAAAAAACATGTGTTGGCATTTTGGGATAGTCATTATTTTGATAAGCGAACCTAGCGAGTAATAGACTATGGTGTGCTAGGAAGGAAACCAAGGTATTACAGGAGACCCATTGGGTCATACGGAAAGGTTCATGGCCCGAGGAGGTGGTTATGACAAATTCGATTCATAGGAGTTGGATCTACCACAGTACTTAGGACTCTTATATTTTAGGTGAAGAAATAGTGTTAAGGATATAGAGTCTGGTTTTCAGTTCAGGGAGTCCAGTATTGGGGTGGTAGCCGATGTATCCATACACCAGGACCCGAACTTCTGATTTTCGACTCAGTACAAGAAAACACTAATTGTGTGTGTGTTTTCAAGAGTTTTCCTTCTGATATCTTCAGCCAGCTCACCAGTTATAACTTATTGATCGTTTCACACTAATATCTTTTCATGATGGCCCCACACAGACAGGCAACCAGGGTACCAGACTTTGTACGAAATGGAAGCCCACCGAGTGACGAGGCCTCGGTGTAGGGCCCCATCACAGCGGAGGCTCCAGGTGAGAGATCAGGGCTTTGATGATCTCCCTCATCATCCTGAAGTAGGTGGGGGTGTTGGAGCGATCCCAGTTAGTAGTGATTTTTCTTTCTGATAAGTCACTAGTAGTGCGACCCACCACCAGGTGTCATGTAGCGGAGTCGTCTACAGCTTGTAGTAGGCAGATGTCACAAAGTTCTAAGCAGACCAGGAAATCCAGTGTATGATCTCAGGATACATGTACAGTTGTGCAGGGCACACGAGACAGAGCTAGTCATGCTAGGAGAGGGAAATGTTACTCTTGTGGAGGGCATGTTCACATGGCTCGTGACTATCCGACCCGCTATACTGATTATCAACATCCTGTTGAGGGAACGCCCATGTAGAGACTACGAATCGATCGAGGCAGAACATAGGGAGCAGGAGTATGTGGAAGAGGAGCAGGCTGCACAGCTGGTGGTGGATGACGATTTGAGGTGATACTGCCACCACCACCAGGATTTCCACCCTGACCATAGGATGCAGGTGGACATGGGTGAGATCATCTCCATGCAGCTGAGGCCTATGACAATGGCACTTTGGAAATGATAAAACTTATGATCTGTGTCTATTCCACCTCTGATGTAGTTCTTATAAACACAATTTCTAGTCACTCTTTAATAGACACATCCATCGTTTGAAGCGCGATGATTCTGAAGGCGTCGTTAGTTCAATAAGTAAGACTGGAGACACTTATGGAATCTGATTCGAAGATTACGCACTTGTGATGGGGAGGCTTCTCATGAAAAATTGGTATCAGAAGATTCATTTCTACTATAGAACGTAGTAATATAATATTTTTTGTGAAGATTTAGTGTTAGGGGTATTGAGTGTGGTTTTCAGTTTGGAGAGTCCAGTGTTGGTGTGGCGGCTGATGTATCCATACATCGGAACCGAGACTTCTGATTTCAGACTCAGTGCATGAAAACCCTTATTTTGTGTGTTTTCTTAATATTTTTCCTTGTGATATATTTTTTTAGATCACTGGGTATAATTTATTTATCATGGAACACCTGTCACTTTTCAGGATGGCCCCACACAGACAGCCATCAAGGGTACCAGACTTTATACGAGATTGAAGCCCACCAAGTGACGAGGCCTCGGTGTAGGGCCCCATCACAGTGGTGGCTCAGTGGAAGAACTACCTTTTGATCCACCGATTCCACTGGCCCCAGAAGTAGACAGTGCATGCCTCTTGAGCACGTTGCACAATTTCCAGTGCTAGAGGTCACCTAGGATCCAGGGAGAGACGGACCAGCAGGTAGCTGAGAATTAGCGGGAGGCTGTAGTGAGAATCTTTAGACTGGTAGGGACACCATCAGACTTCATGGTGATTCTTGATGCCATCCTTCTATAGGTAGCAGCTGCTAGATTGTGGAGCCTGATGCTCTGGGTGCATGATGAGGCGAAACTACTCTGGGAAGACATCGAGAGCCTGTTTCCGGCAGAGTTTGTCCTAGCCACCTTACGTACAGTGTGGATTTTAGAGCTACTTAATCTACAGTAGGGTAGCATGATGGTGGCAGAGTACTCCAAGAGGTTCACCGACCTCCCGTGCTACTCCACAGATATAGTATAAGACCCATTCTTTAGGTCCCAAACCTTTGCAAAGAGGCTCAGGTGATAGATCAGTTCTTTGATGATCTCCCTTAGCATCCCGATGCAGGCGGGGGTGATGGAGAGATCACACTTAGTGGGGAGCTTCCATACTGAGAAGTCACCAGTAGTGAGACCCGCCACCGGGTGTCACGTAGTGGGGTCTTCTGGAGCTGGTAGTAGACAGATGTCATAGAGGTCCAAGCGGACCATGCCATCTGGTGGATGACCATAGGATTTGTGTTCAGTTGTGTGGGACAAATGTGATAGATCCAGTCATGCAAGGAGTAGGCAATGTTACTATTGCGGTGGGCATGGTGACATGGCTCATGAATGTCCGACCCACCATACTGATAATCAGCTGAGGGTCGAGGGACATCCCAGGAAGAGACCGAGATTTGATCTAGGCAGACTGTAGGGATAAAGAGGATGTGGAAGAGGTGTTGGATGTCAAGCTGGTGGTGGAGGACTATTCGAGGTGTTACTTCCACCACAACCAGGAGGTCCACCCCGACCACAAGGTGCAGGTGGACATGGGTGAGCTCAGATACTGGAAACTAAGGCCTACGACCATGGCGCTCCGAATAACATATGTGTTACGATATGTGTCTATTACACCTTAGCTGCCATTCTTATAAACATATCTTCCATTAACTCTTTCATTTCCACATCCCTCATTTAGAGCTCAATGATTCCATACGATTTGTTAGTTCAATCCTTACTACTAGAGATTCCTATGGAAGCTGATTCGATTATTATGCACTACTTCCGGCAGTGCAAGCTTACTCTAGGAGGTTAGAGCGTCTGCTGGGATGTCCTAGTACTGGCGTTGAGGCCTTACGACATCATCTTGGGAAAGGTCTGGATATCTATAGTCCATGATCAGATAGACTATATTAGGGCCAATGTGTGGTGTGTCCAGATGGATGGGACCAATTTTACCTTCACCGGTGAGAATTGAGCCTTTGCAGTATATGACAGACTTACTCGGAGGAGGGTGTATCTGATCACTCATTAGATGGCATGAATTACAATCAGAGAAGTTGATTTGGGGAGTCTGAGCTATCCTATAGTGGTGGACCAGTACGCGGATGTTTTCCTGGATGATGTCCTAGTTCTACCTCCTCACATATAGGCGGACTTCTACATTGACATGTACCCCGGGACATCACCGATATCTACACCAGAATATCGGATGGTTCCCACTGAGCTTCGTGAGTTGCGGGTATATCTAAAAGACTTGCAGGGGAACAGATTCATCTGACACAGTTTTTCTCCTATTGAAGCCCTGATTCTGTTCACCAAGATGGAAGATAGAAGCTTGAGGCATTGTGTTGACTACCGTTTCCTAAACCAGGTGACCGTGAAGAACAAGTACCCTATTCTGAGTATTGAGGACCTCTTTGATCAGCTAAAGAGAGAACAGTGGTTCTTGAAGATATAACTCAGGTAAGGCTATCACCAGCTCAGAGTTTGAGATGAGGATGTGCATAAGATAGCTTTTAGATTTTGGTATGACCCTTACGAGTTTTTGGTTATTCCTTTTGGCATAACCAATGCTCCATAAGTGTTCATGGGGATCATGAAAAAGTTTTTCCAGCCGTACCTCAATCACAATATCATAGTCTTCATCGATGACATTCTGATCTATTCGATTACTGAGGAATACCATGCCTACCATTTACAGGTAGTACATGATACACTTCAAGAGAACCATCATTATGGTAATCTCTTGAAGTGATAGTTCTGGATACGAGAGGTTCACATCCTCGTACATGTCATCTAAAAGGCTCGAGATGCAGTAGATCTAGTAATTATTGAGGTGCTTCTGGCTTGGGAGCCACCCAGGAGTGTGATGGAGGTTCAGAGTTTTCAGGGTTTGGAAGGATATTACCATAGGTTTGTACCACATTTCCATAGAGTTGAAACACCTTTATCATTCTTGATGAAGAATTGGAAACCCTTCGTGTTGTCAGAGAGATGCGAGAAGAGATTTCAAGAGCTAAGGCAGAGGCTGACTAGTGTCCCCATTATGAGGCTTCCAGAGGAACGCGTAGGGTAAATCGTCTACTACAACGCATCAGGGAACAGACTCAGGTGTGTCCTAATGTAGGAGAAATAAGTGATCTCTTATGGTTCTCGTCAACTGAGACATCATGAGCAGAAGTACGCTACCCATAAACTGGAGTTAGCAGCAGTGGTCTTCGCCTTGAATATGTGAAGGAACTATCTAATGGGCGAGTGTTTCACAGTTTATTCTAACCACCAGATTCTTAGGTGTAACTTCTCTCAGAAGGACCAAAACCTAAGGCAGCGGTGATGGCTTGAGTTCTTCGAAGACTATGACTTCAAGATAGTCTATATTCCTGGGAAGGGGATTGTTGTTGCAGATGAAATCAACAGAAGATTTGGTATACAACTGCTCGTCGAGGTGATAGAGCAGCTGGATTCTTTACAAATTTTATTTGTAGATAGAGATGGAGCATTATTCCTTTAGTATTTTATAATAACCCCTTCACTTCTTCAGCATGTCAGGGAGGCACAACGTGGGGAAGCTGACTGCATGTCACAACGTGCTTAGATGTCCACATGACAGACACCTGATGGATTTTCTATAGTTGGGGATCACGTCATCCTCTTTAGAGGACTTACCTTAGTTCCAGTGGCACTTCAGGAGGAATTATTGACGGATTTCCACACATCCCCTCTAGCGGTACTTCCAGGAGTGGTGAAGAAGTACCAGGACCTCAGATGACAGAACTGATGGCCTAGTATGAAGAGTGCAGTTGCAGAGTTAGTCTATCGATGCCTCACTTGTCAGCAAGTAAATGTGGAGCACTAGGAACCAGATGAATTGGTCCTTCTTTTAGTGGTTCTAGAGTGGATGTGGGATGGGATATCAATGGAGTTCATGACGAGTCTTCCACATACATCTAGGGGTCAAGCCTCGATTTGGATGATCATCGACCAACTCACCAAGTCGGCCCACATCCTACCAACTAGATAGAAATATTTAGTAGAGATCTTGGTATGCCTCTACATACATGAGATTATGAATTTACATGGTATACCTTTGATGATTGTCACTGATTGTGATGCACGATTTACTTCCCAGCAATGGATGGGGTTACAAGTGGCTTTAGGGATAGGGCATCGCTTGAGCACCGCCTTCTATCCTTAGAAAGATGGTCAGACTGAGCAGACCATTTCGACCCTCGAGGACATGCTATATGCTCGTGTCCTTGACTTCGATCGCAGTTGAGAGGATCACTTACCTTTGTTGGAGTTTGCGTACAATAGTAGCTATCAATCCACTATAGGGATGGAACTTTTTGAGGCATTGTACAAGTGACATTGCATATCACTCTTGTGCTGGACTAACCATGGGTTGTCAGCACTAGTGGGACCAGAGATGTTACGGGCTACCACGGAGAGGTTCACATCATACAAGAGCGGATAATGACAGCATAGAGGAGACATAAATCCTATGATTACATGAGAAGGAGAACTATGTAGTTCGATGATAGCGACCACATATTTTTACGGGTCTCACCACGATGAATTCTGTAGAGATTTGGCTGAGGAGACATGTTATCTCGTAGGTTCATTGGACCTTTTCAGTTCCTCGCCAGAGTGGGAGAGTTGGCATACCTCTTAGCTCTTCCACCTCAATTGCACCACGTGCATGACGTATTCCATGTATCCAAGATGAGGAGATACATGGACGACCCTTCTCACATCGTCGACCATGGAGAGATGGATGTTGATTATGGGGATACATTCATGGAGTTTCCAGTAGAGATTGAGGATTGAGTGGAGCAGGACTTTCAGGGATAGGTGATACCACTGGTGCGTGTTCGGTGGTAGCACCAGAACCTCTAGGAGAGCACATGGGAGCAGGAGGCTTAGATGCATGCTTAGTTCCCCCATTTGTTCCCTTAGTTCAAGTTGTAGGTTACAGGGACATAAAGCGCTGATATGGGGAGAATTTAAAAACCCAAAAATTCTATGGAATGTTTATTTCATAAATAAATTGTCATTTTATGAGTTCGTAAAAATTGACGGTGTTTGATTCTGAGGCCCGGTGTGCCCGGAAGGACTTTATGATGTTTTGTTCAGGTAGGTTCAGTATATGTATGATTAGTCTTTTATAACTTTTGAACCGATGCTTGGAATTTAAATTCTAGGGAACTATTGAACTCGCAACGCCGATAATCACTTATGAAGACTTTCACCTCAACGATAGTTGGTCGAGAATAAATGTTTTGTGGTTAAAATCTTCTCATGGAAGTTGGTGTTGTGACCACCACACCATAACCTCCCATGATAGGTTATGGCGGTTGGGACCACCTGATCCCATCATTATCTTCATATTAATTATGGTGGAGACCACCCAGGCATTTAACCCCATGACACACCCCATTAAAGTGGAGAAAATATAAAGCCCCAAGTTAATATAGGGGAGCCTCTTCAACTCCCCTTTAAATAATTTGTGCCAACTATCCCAAATCATTTACATTAATTTTGTGGGGATAATTAATTAATACACCATTTTTATTTTCAAATCCAACATTCAAAAATAATAAACAATATATTAATTTTGGGGGACATATTTATTTTGGTTAGCATTTTTTCATTTGGTGGAACTTGGGAAGAGGAGAGTTAGGGAAAAAAGCTCCCAATGAAGAATGAAGAATGATCCACTGATGAAGAATGCCGATCCTCTTTGAATTTATTCCTCAGACAACTACTGACTTGAAGTGTCTTCCACAAGGTGATGCAACTCGGGGTTGGAAGCATGTGGCAGACGTGAAAAACTGCGTACTTGTTCATCCACTATCTGTGACTCCGTCAATGAATGATGAACAATGAACAAAGGTAGGGGTTTAATTTTATCTATGTTTAATCTTTTCTCATGTTCATCCTTTCTCTCAAAACAATCAATGAGGGTTATTGTGCTTCATAATTGAAATCCTCTTGATACCACCCTAACCGCAGAGGGTGTGGGCCAAACAAACATGGCCCGACCCCTTTGTCTTTCTTGATTATGGTAATCATTAGAATGATGATGAACAAAGAGGCGATGAAGGCAGTGGAAGATAGAGGTTACGCTACCCGCGGCCTCCATGATCCATGCCACCGCCGCGGCACCCCATTTTGTCACCAGCAAAACAGGCTACCCGACCTCCCACGAGGCCGCCGCTAGGCCAGCTCGGCCACCCTGCTGGCCCGCCCGGGCCACCCACCGTCCTGCTCGGCCGCCGCGCCAGCCGGAGCCTAGATGCCTAGCTGCCTAGCAAGTGGCCCAAGCTGTGCCGACCTCCCAATCCGGCCCGTGATCTCCCTCGCGACGTTGCTTTTCAACCGGCATGGCCTCACGGGGTGAGCCTCCCGAGCTGCAACCCTCATGGTACTCGGTCAACAGGTCCCAACCTCTGGGCCGAACCGCCCTTGCAGTCCACTAGGCCGGGCCCAAAAGACTAGGATGATCATCCCAATGGGCCTGATTAGACCCAACATGTGTGAGTGGGTCGACCCAGTTTGGGTCGGGCCGGGTCCGTCTATCCGTGTCGGACGGAACCCGAGACCCCATCGACCCTTTACATTCATTGGTCATATCATTGGCACCAGATGTCCACTTGATGAAAATTCAGTGGCGTAGGTATTCTTGGATCGCGAAGGTCTATTTTAGTATACCTTACTAGTGTTCAGGTATATTTGAGATACGATCAGGTTGGATCGTTCACGAATCAAATCAGGCCTCTGTGACAAAAAGGCTAATAACTCGCAGACCGGGTGTCCGATCACCGCACTGTATATTGAGTTGAGACCAATATGATGTTGATGACCTATACATGATCTAGGACCAGCAGTTAGAACTGTCAGACCCACTCAGGATCTAGGTACAGTAGTCGGAGCTCTCAGACCCACATAGGATCCAAGACCAACAGTTAGAACTGTCGGACCCACACAGGATCCAAGAATAGTAGTCAAAGATGTTGGATCCACATAGGGTACAGGACCAACAGTTAGAACATTGAAACCAACACATGATCCCTGAACAGTAGTCGGAGCTATCAGACCCACATAAGATCCATGAAGAGTCGTTAGAGCGCAGCCAGCCACATGATTTTCACTAGAGCACGCTTGATTCCGGGAGGGTCCGCCTCTCATGATAAGTGTCGATAAATCGACTTCCATGAAGTCCCATGAAGAAGTATATGAATGGTCTGCCATGTAATAGGGGTCTCAACACAACAGACGGTGCGTCGATCAGACGCCTGATCTGTGAGTTATTAGCCATTTAGTCCTGGGGGCCCGGTTTGATTCGAGCATGATCCAACCTGACACTATCTAAAATATACCTGTACTCTAGTGGGGTATACTCAAAAGGACCATCGCGTTCCAAGAATACCAGCATTGTTGACGGTTCGTCAAACAGTTGTCCGGTGTCAATGATATAGCCAAAGAATGTAAAGGGTCGAAGTGGGCCTGGGTCCGGTCCGACCCAATCAGACCGACCTAGCCAGACCCAAACTGGGTCGACCTGGTTAGTCATGTTGGGTCTGACCCGACCCTGTTGGGCGGGTCGGCCTGCCTTGTTCAGCCCAGTCCACAGGGCCCGGCCCGGCGGACGGTGAGGGCAGTGTGGCCCGAAGGCTGGGACTGGTTATTCCAGCACCGCGAGGGGCGCGACTTGGGAGGCTTGGCCCAGGAGGTTGATCTGGTTAGGCCAGTGACGCTGTGAGGGAAACCTTGGGATGGATTGGGAGGCCGGCATGGCTCTGGATGCTCGATAGGCGGCCGGAAGGGTGCTGGGCAGGTGGCCCGGGCATGCCTTTGGGGGGGCCGGGTAGGCCGATGGGGCAGTCGGGCAGGCCGGGTGGCAGCCTGGGTAGGCCGACATGGTGGTTGTTATGCCATGAGGTGGCCATGGCAGTCTGGCGGGGCGGTCGGACAGGCGAGGTGGTGGCCCGGTGGGTGGATGGACGGCTGTTCTACCGGTGGCAGTGCTGGGGGCCGCTTGGGCGACGCATATCACAGAGGCTGTGGGTTGCACGACCTTTGTCTTTCACTTCCTTCATCATCTCGTTGCTTCATCATCATGCCGAAGATTACCATAAACAAGAATGGTGGAGTGGTCAGTCCATGTTTGTTTGGCCCGCACCCTTCGCGATTAGGGTTGTGTCAAGAGGCTCGCAAGTATAAAGCACAGCAACCCTCGTTCTTCATTATGAGAGAAAGGAAGAACTTGATAAAAGATCATACATAGATAAAATTAAACCCCTACCTTTTTTTATTGTTTTTCGTTCATTGACGAAGTCACGGAATGCAGAAAAAGAAGTTCATCATTCTGCACGTCTGCCACACGCTCCCAATCCCGAGTTGCGTCAGCTCGTGGAAGATGCTCGACATCGGTAGGTGTCCGAGGAAGAAATTAGAAGTGGATTAGCATTCTTCGTCAGTGGGGCATTCTTCATTCTTCGTTGGGATATTTTCTCCCTACCTCTCCTCTTCCCAAGTTCGACCAAATGAAAAATGTCAACCAAAAGAAATATGTTCCCCAAAAATAATAGATTGTCTATTATTTTATAATGATGGATTTAAAAATAAAAATAGAGTATTAGTTAATTGGCCCATCCAATTAATGTGGAGGATTGGGTAATGTTGGCACAAATTAATTAAAGGGGAGTTGAGGAGGCTCCCCTATATTAATTTGGATCTTGAGAGTTTCTCCACATTAATTGGGAGTTACAAAGGGTTAAATGCTTGGGTTGTCCCGAACACAATTAACATGAAGAGAAGGTTGGGTTTTGGTGGGATCCTCCACCATAATATCTCATGACTGGTTAAGGTGTGGTGGTCCCACCTCTAACTTCCATGAAGAGGTTTTAACCACCATCACTCAAATGGCGGCTAAAATAAAATAAATTCTCCCTCACTTTATTTTATTATTATTTTTTCATGAAAACTAGAAAACAATATTTTATTCTAGACCAATGGACATTGAGGTGAATGTATTAATAAAAGATTATTAGAACTGTGAGTTCAACGGTTCCTTCTAATTTCAATTCTGAGCACCGGTTTAAAAGTTATAAAAACATGGTCATGCGTTTTCTAAACATACCGGAAAAACATCATAAATTGATTCCGAGCACACTAGGACTCGTAATCAAGCACCATAAATTTTGGTGGACTCATAAATTTACCATGTATTTATGAAAAAAATATTTCCATGAAAATTCAGGGTCTTTAAAAAGTGGTCATTACTATTCCGAACTTCTTTTTAAACAACTAGATTGATTGGTCATAGTGTGCTAGAACTCGGAGCTACGTACATCCCAATCTATTTTATTATTCAATGAGAAGTGTACCATGAATGATTATGGTGTTAAAATAGGATGGAAGCTTGAGGTTATATGATCTTTGACCTATTACCACCACCGACCACATGTGGTCTACTCTAGCCTAATGAAGCTAGTGGGAAGGGTGGAGGCCTTCGAAATTAAGGATATCAGGACTATATAAGGAATTATGTGCATCCTTTTATTAATTTCTATCAAGTATTTATTGAAACATTTGTATGTTATTACTTCATTTCAAATCCCCTTTTATGGGACACAGAGATTATAGTTGAGCCATTTTTTCATCCCGTACGATGGGAGACTCCAAAAATCAATAATTTTGGGATTGCACACATGTTCCAATAGTGTGATTTGACACTTCGAGGTGAGTGGTTTTAATGATTTCTCATTATTTCAGAAATTGTGCCTTACGACATAATACTATATATAGAATCCACAGCTAATGCCTAGGTTAACTATTTTAGGAGGATGAAGAGATGTTTCCTTAATGAAAGAAAGATTTTATCCTTTTTCAGTGAAATGGCAGCAATGGAAGAGTGTTGCGAGCTCATTTGTAAGATTGTTGATCTGATTAATCATAAGTTTTCTACCAAGACTATAGGAGAATTTGATGATTTTTCCTCTTATTTTCCCATGGTGGTAGTAGAGTAATATGATATCTTTCATAAGGAAATACAAAATTTACTACCCCATCGTGATCTTGAATTCCTTATATACATAAATTACATGATTACACATATATCTTCTCCATAATATTTTATGGATCCCATTGATCA
This sequence comes from Viscum album, assembly GCA_963277665.1. NCBI lineage: Eukaryota > Viridiplantae > Streptophyta > Magnoliopsida > Santalales > Viscaceae > Viscum > Viscum album. The sequence goes on along the minus strand of OY728156.1, from coordinate 1,798,662,866 downwards.
TCTTGAGGAGAATTTGAAGTTTGATGAAATTCATGAGAAGGGATTGGCATTTCCCAATGTGCCCCCTAGTAAGCCTTAATGTTGTTCACCATGGAGGAATACTATATCATCATGTTACGTGTGGATCACTGGTTCATAAATCATGTTACCATGAACAATAATTATTCACATAAAAGGAACCAATTACTATTTCATCTATTGATATAGGTGTGATGGTTCACATAGATTATCCTCAAATCACTCCATCCCCAGAGGAATATACGAGACAAGTATATAATGAAGAAAACATTTAGACGTCACAACGATCATTATGAGTACATGGTGATATCATTTAGTGTGACGAACACCCCATTATATTTCTAGGGACTCATGAATTGAGTCATAGTGATTTTATAAGACCATTCATGGTGGTCTTCATAAATGACATCCTAGTGTATTCGATGTCTGATGTGGATCATGTGAGACACTAGTGGATGGACCCAGACTCTCTATAGGAGCACCAGTATTAAATGACTATCATGAAGCTACATATTTGGATTTAATCAGTCTGCTTTCTAGGACTCACTATATAAAGGGATGGAGTTTAAGTTGATCTAAAAATACTTTATGATGTAATTTATTGGAACCACCCAACAGTGTTACAGATGTGTGTTTTCGCATTTGATTAGAAGGGTTCTATTAGAGGTTTTACCCAATTTATCTAGAGTGTCATCACCCTTGAATGATTTTAATGGTACGAGGAATCATTTTTTTTTTGATTGAATGGTTCAATCAATAATTTAATGAGATGTGTCATATTTTGTATAGTGGTCCTATATTTTTATTTATAGATGATACATTCAAGAATGTAGTGTTCAACGATGCATAAAGAACCAAAAATGGTTGTGTTCTGATGAATCATTTAGTAGTTATTTCCTAGGGTTCATGTTAGTTGTGTCCCCATGATGTGAGAAATGTGACCCATGATCTAAATATAGAAGTAATAATATTAACAGTGAATATTTGGAAACACTGCATATTGGGATACTGGTTTATCATTTACTCTTATCATTAGTTTTTCATATATATTTTCTCATTGAAAGAACTTCACAGGAGATAGAGGCGATGAATATAATTCATCTAGTTCAATGATATTTTCATTTTCTATAATCCTAGAAGGGGAGCTTGTTGGTAGTTTCTCTATATCAAATATAATTTTCTCATATTTTGTTTGTGGCTTCTGATTAGTTATACTCATTAATGTTTTCCTTAATGGGAACAAATCCTCCGTTGAAAATTAATTGTATTTTTACAACCTCTTTTATAACATGTAAGATATTATCATAATGGTGATACTGACTATGAAACAAGGAATTCCCATAAATCATATAGAACATCTCTTAATGGATATTCCAATGGTGGGGACCATGGTAATCTTTTTAGTGATAAAATGATGGATCTTTAGATGTTCCATGGTGAGGTGATGTATTAGTTTCATATATCCCCATTGGAGGTACATATAGTCATGGAAAATATATACTATAACCATTAAAGTTAGTTTCGGTGTCCATTTATGATGACTTGTGATGCAATGTTTGTATAGTGATGATATAGTAGTCATAGAGTAATGGTTGACAACTAGGTTCTATGGGGTTTAGCACAACCCCTCTGGTTCCATAGTGGATGTGGGATGGCATATCCATGGAATACTTTATAGGAATACCACACACATATTGGGGAATAGATTCCATCTAGGTGATCGCAGACCAACTCACCATGTTGTCCCACTTACATGGTATTCAAGACATATGATCAGTGAATATCTTGGGATGCCTATAAGTGATGATGATGTTACGACTCTTTGGATTCCCCTTGATGGTTTTCTCTGACATTGACTCTCACTTCACATAACGACTAGGGAGTGTATTATAGGAAACCTTTGGGATATATAAATTTCTAAGCATAGAGTTTCTCCGATAGACTGATGGTAAATAGACTGGACCTTTTATTTTAAGGAGGACATGTTACGAGATTTCATGTTGGAATTTATATGTAGTTGGGTGGACCACATATCCTTGGTGGAGATTGTGTAAAACAATAACTTCCATTCTACTATTGATATAGAATTATTATAGGATCTTAATGGTAAACCTTGCATGAAACAACATTGATTGATTGATTTAGGAGAGTCGCCACTCATGATCCTAGAGTTGGTGTGAGATACTATAGAGAAGGTGCACATCATCCCAGAGTGTATGAGGATGACAATGAGACAATAAATTTATTATGCTGACTGATGATGGAGTTCTATGGTGATTGATGATGGAGACAGTGTTTTCTTAAGGGTCGCACTTAGATTCTGATTGAGTATTCTTGGATGTGGTGGAACATTATTTCCATGATTCATTTATCTCTTAAAAACTACATATATTTGGTTACGTGGAAAACCACTTACCACTATAGCCACAATTGAATGAGTTACATGGCATCATCCTCATGTCGTAGATGAGGATGTAAGTGCACAACCCATCATATGTTTTCAAATGGGGAGGGTTTGACATCAATAGTCAAGCTAACATTGATGATTGGGTAGTATAGATAGAGGATCATAGGGTGGGGATCCTTCATTAGTGATCAATTAACCATGTTCATGTCTAGTAATAACATGAGAATATTATGGAGATAATCTAGGAGTGGGATACCTTGATTTGATCCCAGTAACATCATATTTTTTATTTTTTTTCACTTTTCTAAATGAAAATCCCTTGGTTTGGTAGAATTTAAGAACACATATTTTCAATTTTTTTTAATATTATATGAATTATTTTCTAGACTAGGTGCTAAAAGAACATGAAATTTTGTCAACTGGTGTGCCCAAAATATATGTTTAAAATACATTTAATATATAAATTAGCGTGAAAAGTTGTTTTCGAGATAAAGCGTTATAAATCATGAATAGTATCCCAAATAATTAATAAGAGAGAACCATAGAGATAAAATTGTACTTGTTATCCTAGGTGAAACATAATCATTATTTTATTGAGTTGTTTGTGAAAAATATAGCATGGGAATAAATTAATTAAATAAAAATGTATCTATATTTCTTTTATTTTTTTAACACAATGAAAATTTAATCATATAAAAAAAATTTATAATATTTAATCATGGTTTGTTATTCTAAACTTATAGATTCAAAATAAAATTTTAGAGATATGATTTGTTAAATTGTGACATATGAAGATCAAAGCAAGGATGATTTTTCCAGTGGAGTTTGTGGATCTCGTTAACAATGAAAATAAGTATGTTCTTCTTCATCGAAAGATCCAAATTCCATATTGAATTTTCATGATTTCCATTCTATTTCCTAATCCAAGATGAACTCAGATCAAGTCTATGAACATCAGATATTTGAAAATAATTAGTATAATTAAATTTACAGATAGTTTATTTGTTATTTTTGAATTACCCATCAATGTTTTTCCTCTTCTAAAAAAGATGATTTTGACCAAACGAACAATGAAGGAGGGTCATTCATCATAAATTGTGGAATTCATATTTCTCCCATATTTCTTCTTTTTATCATTAATGTTATTTCATATGTTTAATAGTTCAACATATACCCAGTTTTGTATCATTGCAGGACTATTATTTACCGGAATGAATCGAAAACGCAATTACATAATGTAATTTTAGGTACAGTCCAAGAATTGCTTACGAATATGGATGGATCAGGCTATAATGTGACTAAATCGATTATTATTATTATTTCCCAATTAAAGAACATAATTACGATGGGTGGTGTGAGGGAATGATTTCAAAGATGAATCGGTGCTGAGAATACCGATCATTTTTAACATGGGCCATAAATGAGAATCGATCTATAGATATCAATGATGAAGGAAGCTCCAACAACATGCAAGATGACATGGAATATATTCTAATAGATATGAAAAATCCCAAGCAACATGGAGTGTATTTTAGGATGACACATCGTGTGGACCACCCTTATAGCGGCACTAGTGTTTCATCTAGAATTAAATATCTCATTCCAGGTGTCTTATTCACATATTTGGTCATCCCTTTGAGAAAATTCAATATGTAAATTAAATAGTACAAGGAAATGAATAAAATTAAATGCCCTAAGCAACACCGTGTAGTAGGACATGGACACAGCCATGTATACCCAGAGATGGCCACTTGTACAGGGGTTGGTACACAGGTAGGCAATAGTACATGGACAAGGACACAAGAACACTGGTGGCTGTTGGGTGATATCAACACATTATCTTCTCCTTGAACATTTTTTGTATCTGGAGATTTATATTATGTTTGAGGGTTTACCAAATAAACATTATTTGGGTCAGTTGAACAAGATGTCTACCCCTAGTACATGTTTTTTAACCCGTTCAAGAGTGTTTGTAGCTCTTTGTTTCATTAGTTAAGACTCGTATTGGTTTAGTGGTTTACCTTGGTTCATTACATTAGGGTTACTAAAAAAACATTACATAAAAATCATAGGGCTTTGATATAATATAGATGTTAATGTCTAAGAGAGAGTCACGGTGTCCCTATGTGAGACTGGAGTGAGATCCTCTATAATATTAATTCATTGTGTGGTAGTATTTGAATTTGAATGACCACCTTTTATAGGGAGGTCATACTCTGTCTAGTAGACATTATCAGTATGACTTTTACTGTCATTTACATATGATCCCAAATGTATATGGTTGATCGAAATAGGGTTCCTGATTTTCTATAGTGGTTCTAATAATACCCAATGTATGTGTATTAGGGTCTTCTTAAACTAGAATCATTTCTTGGGTGAAACCCAAATGATCTAGAACACTTTGTCAAGTGTATTCAATGATATCATGGTGCATAGAGTGGGTTTTACCCGAACAAGTATTTATTTTAGAATAATTTTATTGTTTGAAGTTTTTTATGAATTCTTGGTTTTGTGATATTTTGCTAATTATACTCAGAGTTTCTATTTTACATGGAATGTTTTATATTTTATTGAGAATAAAATGCGTTTTGCTTTTTTGTTTATTATTTTTAGGGTATCCAACATGGCATTATTATACTCATCATATCATGGGATTTTCCTACACAAGTCATGTATTATACAGATGATATCCCATCTAATATTTTCCTTTGAGTACATGGAGTTGGTGAATCTATATTGAACTATTCACTATGATGTGGTTATTCAGTGCTTGAATTTTACTTTGAAATATACTATTGGAACATGTTAGACTCTTTATTATTTTTGGTTTGGCTTATGTGTGGCCCCTTCTTCTATATTAATTAACTTAATTTCATAATTGGTTGTGGGGTCATAGATATTTGGATTCATTTTTTCTGATTTTTGTAAATTCTTGCAATGTGTGGCAATGTAGATTTTTGCGTGTATACAATAACTTTAGTATTTTTCCTCCGATTTTTGGGATATTACTTCTCGACACTCATCTCCAACCCATATTCTATTAAAGAAGAGTTTGGGGTAGTCATGGGTCAGACCATGTAGGGTCAGGTTTTGACAATATGGAGGTGTGTTGATAAATATAAATTTTGTAAAAATTGGGGGTGTTATTTTTCATTCACTTGAGAATTCTAATTTTTTTTCTAAATTATATTCCAGATATATTTTTATAATTTCAATTATTCCTAAATTGATAAATTCTGGTACTGTAATCAAATATGTGCATGATTATTGATATCGTAATAAACCTGGATGGTTTCTATTTTTTAATTATGAAATTGTTATTCAACAAATAATAAGATCACAATAATGGAATTCTCATTTCTATGAATCTATATCATATCATCCATATCATAAAAATCACTCAAAATGGAGTACTAATTTTTTGGATTTTGAGAAAATTAAAAAAGTATGGTGAAATTAAAACATACCTACATATTTATATTTCATTTTATTATCAGTAAGAGGGAGAATTATATGAGAATATATATTGAATTTTATTATTTATTGGGATAATTAAAACGACAAAAATCAGATATTATTGAGTGTATGTTAGGGTTTTACATATTTTCATCAATTCAATATTTTAATACGTGTGTAATAGAGGTTATGGATCTTTAATGATTGATATTTATTCATAATTATTCATTTTATGTAGTTCATAATATATTTTACATATATATTATAAAATTAGAGTACTAATCTCCAATTCATATGTAAATTTTCTTAATTGTGTTTGAATAATTCAAATTGTCTATAATAAGGAGTTGGATGGATGATTTTTTAATTTTTGAAGTTGATGATCTATCCAATACAAGATGATAATTCAAGAAGAAGTGTCAATAATTATATATTGTTTCATGAGGAGATTATGAAAATTTATTGAGAAGGAAATGGAAATATATTTTATTTTTTCCTAATGAAATAATAAAAACTCATACTTATCATATATTGATATGAAATTTTTTTACATTAATATTTTAGACATAATATACCGATCCTTGAATGAATGATATAGGCCTTTTATATTTTTAAATTAGGATGAATAAAAATCATGTTCATAAGTATAATACAATATACCCCTATAAAATATTCATAACTATTTGCCTTCGATGAAAAAAATAATTAATACCATTCTAAATAACTTAGGTAGTGTAAAAAAATAATTTGTGATATTAGATACTCAATAAGGGTAATTAAGGGAGATATATGCATAACATTACCATAAGTGTATGTGAACATGAGTTTAAAATTTTAAAAACCAGATACTTAATGTAATTTTTCATGATCCAGAGTCATCGCATAATCCATCCATGTTTATAAAACACCAAAACAAATGTAATCAATAAACACAATCTTTGAGAGTATAACATTCCCATAAGGCATATATTTGTGCCATATAGAAAAAATGGAAAATAACTTCCTCATTAGTCATATATTACAACCAATAATATCTTTTTGGATTGATGTTACTCCCAAAACCATCATTACAGTCATTATTCAATAATTGGATTATAATTTTTCACATATAGCTTCAATAAATAGTGTTCACCCCACATTCCCATCTTATTTAACTCATGAGTTATTGATCATTACACACTGAATTATAGGGGAATATAAATAAAACTCAACATGTCACATTTTTTAAATATTATATATCTATTCCATGTGATCATAAAAAAATTATCAGAACATAAATAATAAATATTTATGGGATTCAAAGACATTTAAGCATAATATAACTTGTGGAAATAAAATTGGTTTCAAAAAAATTTCATTATTTCATCATAATGTAACCAATTGAAAATAAACATTTATCATAAAAAAATTGTTTTCATAGACAAAAAATATCTTCAAAAATATTTTTTTTGGTACCGTAGTATTCTATCTCTAGTAAATATTTAGATAAATAAATGTTTTTTCTGTTTTTGTAATTGATATAACCCTTCAATAAGATAAAAATATTCTTAAAAAAATACCCTTTATACATTAAATAAATTTTTTCAAAAACAATAAAATCACAAAAAATTTATAAAATTAAGTACATATATAATTTAATTGAAATATGGAGTATATAAATTACAATATTTATCATTCATAATGTTATGAATTTTTTTTCATTTTAAATAAGATAAAATAAAAACATCCTTTATAAATTTTTTATGTAAAAAAGAACCTCATTCGGAAATAGAAAAGAAGATTTACCTTTAAACCAATTTTTATGAAAATTACAACCCTGTGTAAAAATTACATTAATAATTAATTTTATAATATTAAAAACATTGCACAAAAATTTTAATGAAAAAATGGAAATTTAAAAGAATGGATTTTTGACTGAATAGCGAAATAATGTATGCCTTCCTTAAATATATTCCTTTAATAAATAGATAATATATGGGGAGGAAATTGATTGGTATAACTATATTATAAGGAAAAAACTAGAGGAAATTACAATTCATCAGTTTTTTGTGAGGTATATCAGGAAACATGACAACTAAAAACATATTCATAAACAATACCAACAAAAATGGGATTAGAAATAAAACGCTTACCACATTTGAAACATTTGAATCACAAGACCAATGAAATAATAAAATCATTTAAAAAATTAAATTTTATTATGATATAATTAATCATGATATAACATGTCAAAGGGTATTATATAAACCACAAAAAAGAATGCAGGATCATAACATAACATATGTCACAATAAAGATAATGTGATATGATAAAACCATTACTTTACCACTACTTGCTACAAAAGAACTCTATCATCTTGTATAGTAAACATATATTTATTAATGTTATAAAATTAATCATTTTTATTCTTTTAAAATCTTCAATAGAAGTCTTTTAAAATTTCAACAATAATTTTACAAAAAAATCATATTAAAAATAATCATTTTTTGGTGTTACCTGTTTCATTTATCATGATTATTTCTATTTAGTAGTTCTAGTTTTATTACATTAATTATTATTAAAAAGTATAAATAACGTTAAGAGTGATTTAAATATCATATATATTATTTTTATGTAAATATATATTAGTCCATACATTTTAACGATATATAAATTAAGTATATTATTCATAGATATGGTAGGTCGTACATAAACATGATAAATATTTTCAAATGTTTAATGACAGAATGAGGAAAAATATATTAATAATAAAACATTGGAGAATAATTACTATATCAAATTTATTTTATATATTTAGGTAATTATTCATTATTACAATCCATGTAAACTGTACATTTAAAATGAATTACATCTCTTCATTAAAGTAGAAGTTGAAACTTATATATGGGAAACATTATAATATTATAGTGAAATATACGATACGAAGGTATATTTTATATTAAGATTTTATAAGTATACATATTTCATTATCCTTATCTATAAATTGAAGAACCATCATTATAATCATCCTTGATATATGGAGGTTGAAGTTGTAGTGAATCTCTATATGAAGATGGTAAGTCATAGGTAAGCACATGCAATAAAATCCTGACCCATTTGATGGGAAATAGGATTGCTAATGTTTACTTAATAATAAAAATAAAATTCTACTTAATTTCAAATAAATATGTTATTGTTCATGAAAAATACCATAGATTTAGAGAAGATAATAGAGAGGTAAAAATTGTGACTGTTTCAGGAAATTACCTATTATTTGAATGAAATATTTAATATATCCTCTCAATGTTCTATGATTTGGTTATTATGAAATAATAAAACCAATATAATTTTGATATTGATGTCTATAAGGACTTATAATAGTGTATAATCGAGCTATAAGGCTCAGTTTGTTTTATGGAAGATTGATGGAATATTTACTTATATAAGGGATTTATGTGATGATATTGGAAATTACTAAAAGTAAAAAAATAATAAATTAATTATCATTATAAATTCATTCAAATTTCATTATTTCAAAAAAAAAAGTTTCTTGTGTTGAAATAAAATCAAAAAATGAATCATTTATCAGCTCATGGTTTATTTTAGATCATATCATTTTGATTAATCCCATTGTAAATTATTTCTAACCTTAAATGTGGTAGATATTATTTTAACCATAAATTGTTAATAAAGATTCCTTAAATTGAGAATTTATTTGAAAATAGACCATTTATGATATTTTCATCCATAATTAAATCATATGGTTTATGAAAATATTTCTTAGTAATTTGAAGTCCTTTAGTAAATTATTATATATAATAAAATATCGTTAATGTAAATGTTTTATCTATTAAAATTATATGACATTAAATAAACTAAGAAAAAGATTATATTTAAATATAATCACTCAAAACATAACTAATATATTATTTTTATATGAAAAATTCATTGAAAACAATAACTCAGTCAAATTATATAAATTTTAATATTTTTTAACCATTTATTTAATTTTTCATTTTGTTAAATAAATACACGATTGGTGTTGTAATCACTTTAATAATTATTATGTAAACCAATATCATTTTAAATAATTATAAATTATTAATATAATTTCATTATTAACAAAAAATCTATAAGTATTCATTCATAACATGTTTTTTTACGTATATGAACATAAAGATATATTTCAAACCTAGATAGTGACATTTTGTTACATTATTATTTTTTAAATATTTTATATTTCGTATATATAGAGCTGCATCTCATAAATAATATAATTTGATGAATATAATGATATTGGTAAAACACCATTATAGATAAGAATTTAGGTGAAAATTGGTGTCCTTATTAATTAATTCTAAAATTGATTAACCTAATTTAACCTTTACTTTGATGAAATTTTTTACCATATATTATATTCATAATTCCTAAAAAAATTGAGAAATGTTAATAAAAAATTTCCCTCATAATTCCATTTGTGGAATGAATTTAGATAAATTCATACTTTTATGCGTATGTAATTAATTTAATGATTGTTTCATAAAATGTGTAGAAATACACATTATGAAATATAATGTTTTTTTGTAATAAAACAATATATACTCTAATTCCACTCATAGTAAAAACATTTTATGACAGTTAAAAAATATCATTGAATATATAATATAAAAAATAAATTATAATTAGTCACAATGTAACACCCAAGCTTCCACGATACGCTTCTCTTTGAATAATGTGATAGCGTGTGTTGTATGCAACACCGAGTTCTAACACACCATAAAAATCAAACTAGCTGTTTTGAATAGTAATACCTAATTTTTGAAATTATATATATTTTATATTTCAAAATGGACTTCATTTTTGGATTCAGAATATTGAATTTAGCCTAAGGTGAAATTTTGGAACTTTTCGGATAACTTTAATATTTTGATAATAGTGAAAATTACTAAATTTTAATTAAGAACAACATTTTTAATAAAAATAATTAATAGTGATAAATTATAAATTTGAGTGGTTTTAAAGTATATTTAGAATATATTTTAACCATTTAATATAATTTTGGTCATTGGACGTAATTTTACAATTAAACCGAACATAAACAAGGGTCAATCTTATGATAGTTATTGTCTCTTAAAAACACACTTTTTGTTTTGACAGAGGGAATTAATTTTAAATTAATTTCTGCCACTTCTGTGTTTTTAATTTTGAAAAATGGATTCCATATTTGGAATCAGGATGTTCAAGTTGTGTAAATAGTAACTTTTATTTTTAGACATTTTGAGTAATTACTGCGGTAAATATTTTATTTACCATGGTTAAGGGTAAATCCGGTAAATAAGGGTTAAAAAATAATATTATAATAATACTAAATTACCCTAAAACGTGTCCTAGACTTGTTGGTTGATACATGCTCGACCATAGGCATCTTTGGGTCGATTTTGGGATCCCATGGTGCCACTTGTAGGTGATAGGGATACTTTATTTTAATTAAGTTAAAATAAGTACAAAAATTACAGAAGCATATATCTTTTAGCAAAAAAATTTTACATAGGGTTATATATGTTGGATTTTAGATTATAAATATTCATTAGAAAGATAAAAATATTTCCTACATAATGATATTTTATTTATAATTTTTAGACATTAAATAATTTTATTTATTTATGACACAATAATGATGTAGTAATTACTATAATAATGAAAAATTAAAATAATTGATATTATAAATACCCAAATAAATATAATATGAAACTTTTAATGAATTAAACTAAATTTATAGGATAATATGATATATTAGGATAGATTCAACTGACTTTTTTCTAAGTAATCATTCTGTTATGAGTTTCACAAAAATCAACTATTGAATAGTGTCAAAATTGACATAAAAGAGTTTTTAAAACAAATATTATATAATTAAATGGTATTTAATTTCTAAAAATCTAAGGATCGTCCAAAAGACTTATATCATGATAGGTTTCTCATTAATGTACCACTTGGGGGCCTCTTGGATGTATATAGTATGTTTATTAACCTTATTATATAAAAGTACAAAAAGACATTATAAAAGTGAAACTAATTAACTTAGAGTTAATACTTAAAGACAAGGTTAATATAAGTACCAAAACCTGTCTAAATTATATTTTTTGAGTTTTTTTCGACCTATCCCCACCTTAAAATTTAAATAATCAACATTGGAGCCATTATAAACCGAATATGAATTTATTATAAACTAATATCTCTAGCTTTTCCAAAGGTGACCCTCACCCCTCTTATAAAAGGGAACTCCTCCTTCTCTTTTCATCACACCTTCAGAGCCTTTTGGTTCGGCAAAACTCTACCCCAATACTCCCCAAATTCCCTCACTACAACCTAGAGGCCTTAGTTTGATCAGAAATCCGACCTAAGGATCCCTTTTGATCCAATCAAAAAGAAGAAACTGAAAAAGAGGTAATGATTTCACCACCCTTTTCCAAGTTCTTTTCTTATTCCACTTCTTCTTCCTTTGTTGTTACCATTATAAAATAATAACTCCAGTATCTTATATATAATGTGATGTTATTATAAATATGGTACAACCATATTCAGTATTCTATCCACCCTTTGAATAACATGTCACCATACGTGCGTACATACGGCTTACCGTCTCCACGTCATGGTGTAATTGTTATTCAATATATTATTATTTGGATGGGTATAATAATGATGTGTAACTAATGTAAATAATAAATATAACATGTTAATGATTCTGTATATATGATATACAATCCATTTATATATTATTTTAATGTCAAAAGAATGATATCGCCGCTCGTGTGTACGTACGGACTATCGTCTCCACGAACGCGATGAAATTCATTCTCCATCGTATCCATTCAAGTATAATTATCATTTGATGATTTAAAAAATATCATTAAAGACTTTATATCATTCTGGATATGAATAATATACAACCTATCCTTTACAAACATGGATTATGAAACAAAACATATAAAAGAAAACGAGTAAGTTGACACCCGAAACAATGATAATACTAAGATATTATTAACAAAGCAATGCTAAAAGATAATATATGATATCATATGAATGAATATGATTCTTTTATAATTTAATAACAATTATTTCACTATTATATAGGAGGATAACCTACCCCAACCAAGGAAAAGTACAAGGTAAAGTTTATTTCACAATCTCTTCATTATCCGAGGTTGTTTATACGTAATAATCTACTGGGATCTCTTTATCATCCACATCCATGTTTCTTAAAAATGTATTTCAAAACATTTTTATTATTTACAAGAATATGGGATAATGTTATTTATACCCTTGTTTGACTTTTTATAAGAGGATTATAAAGGAATCAGTCTGTCGTTTTCCAAACAAGGTTCTTTTTAACCTTTTCGACATAATTAAGGTAAGAATGTTTTTTTAACTTATACGGCGGGTGCGGCTATTTTCCGCCGTTATAAAATCGTCGAAGATTCCCTTACAATCTTATACGAATATTTTCAATGAAAATGTTTTATTTTTTATGGCTCTTAAATTATGTCAAAATAAAAAGAGATATTTCTCTAAAAGGAGTTTTGATTTCATCTATGTCAACATCCATTGTTGGATTTTACGCTTATGTGAAGTTGATTTATTATGATACAAACTTCTATGTTGTATTGAATGTTTTGTGATATGTTTGACTGTGGATGTTCTATTTTTATACAATTCATAGTTTATGATGGAAGTATTGACATTTCTTATGCTAGTTTTAATACGAATGTTTATGTCATGTTTAATCCTTTTCATATGGGAATGCATTGGACATAATATGTGACGGGTGGAGCCCACTATAACTCCTCGATGCATCGGTAGGTCTCATGAGACAAACTAGTGTCTTGGCACAAGGCCTTGGAAAAATCTTATTTGTAGTCTTGGCACAAGGCCTTGGCTATATGGTTATGATTGTCTGGCATTATGCATTCCATCATTATGAAAGTGGTTATTGATATTGCATGTGATTATTCGATTAGTAGAATATCCATGTGAATAAGTAAATGGAATTATTTCATTTTAATTTTTCCATACTATGTTGAAGTTCAAGTTTAAAATGCTTTTTTTAGTTATACATTTCCTTAAAAGTTTATGCTTATTTTTGAAAGTTTCCACTATATTGTTATCCTTACTGGGCATTTGAGATCACCCCTTTTCTATGTTTTATTTTTCCCAGGATGTGAGGAAGTATGTTATGAATGACCTACAAGAATTTTATGTGGGGATATGAGTGTGAAATATGGAGACTATGTTGTTGTAGTAGTTTTTCACTTTATGATGTAATGTAAAACTTTATGAATATATCTAGTGTTCCCAAGGATACTAAACCAATCGGTTATTCGAGATTTGATCTTTCTTGTGATCATGCCAATGTTATGTATAATGCACTAACTATGGGTAACTGGGGTCAGGGCATTACAGTTGGTATCATAGAAGTTTAGTACAGAACTTGGAAGCTAGATTTAGATAAACTCTGATTAGAGTACGTAGACCTAAGATGAACATTGAGGATTAGTATAGAAGAACTTCCTAGAATTTTGGTATTGTAAAGATTTTGTGAGTTTTTCGAGCAATACATCCCTATCTGGATACGAGCAGGTAGAGGCGGCTCTGGCACAGATGTACCTAGGGGTAAAACTCGAAAACACCACATTGAGGTAGACTCGAACGGGAAGTGGTGCACGACAACGGGCCTTGCTGCACTCATGGTTATGAAACTCTCAGGGGATATGCTTAGGATAACTCTCATTTAATTTACAAATCATTATGAAGGGTTTATGAGTATATAATTCCTCAAAGAAAACATTTTTTTGATTATGGATTATATCCATAAATAAATCAATTTATGTTAAGTGTTTTATAAGTATGGGATTATGTATTTTGATTCATAAACTGATCTAGTTTATGCCATTGTTTAGAAATGGATCTGAGTGGAAGAAATGGAAACCGAATCAATTCATGCACTCCATGTAGGGATTGCCCTCCTGCTCATGATAATTACAGGGGAGCTGGTGATGCAACTGGTGCCGATCAGCTAATCACCATACTGGGACAACTCACTCAGGTTATGAATAATAACCTTACCCATATGGAGCACCCTGATCCACAACATGGAGGATCAATGTTATATCTATTCATGAGGCAACAACCACCAACGTTCAATGGGAGTAAAAATCCCTTAGTAGCTGAGCAATGGATAAATTCCCTAGAGAAAATATTTCTGGCTTTGGGGAGCAATGAAAGGGAAAAAGTTATCATGGCAGTTTACCGCCTCACTGGAGATGTTGATCAATGGTGGTCATTGATTCAAAACACGAAGGAAGATGATGAAGTATCAAATATGGAATGGAGGGAGTTCAATGATCTGTTTTTAGAAAAATACTTTCTCGCAACCATCGAGAAGATATGGAAAGGCAATTTGTGAGTCTGAGACAAAAGGAGGATGAAAATGTCAAAAAGTATGAGGCTAACATTACAAGGTTAGCATGGTATTCTGGAGATTATATACGTAACCCAAGAAGTAAGATTGATCGATTCTTTGATGGGTTAAAACCATTTCTCGGTCGAGCATTTGTCTCACAATCCTTTTCGTCGTACGAAGACACTGTCTCATGTGCTATCAAGACTGAAAATGAATTCTCTAAGTCTTTTGACATTAAAGAAAAGAAAGAGAAGAAGAGACCTGCTGATCAATCTGGGAATGGAAATAAGTGGAAGAAAGGAAAGGTTGAATATCCATCATGTGCTAAATGTTGGAAGAAACACCACAGTACTTTCTTGAAGGGAATGGGAGTCTGTTACAAATGTGGAGAAAAAGGCCACCCAGCTCGTGATTGCAAGGGGAAGAAGGAAGCTACCAATGTCCAGTGCTACAATTGCAGGGAGATGGGACATTATCCAAATGAATGTCCTAAGTGTTAGGAGAATATACCTCAGAAAAGGCCAAGGGATCAAGGCCAAGCTTATGCTATCACCACTGCTGAGGTAGAAGCTCCGAAAGACATGGTGGCAGGTAATTTAATGGTTTCTTCAAGTTTAGCAAATGCACTATTTGATTCTGGATCATCACATTGTTTTATATCTTCCTAGTTTGCTAAGAAAATTAGATATTTCCAATTCGATTTAACAAGGGAGTTGTCAGTTAAAACTCCTAAGGGAAGTATCATTGCAACAAAGTTTTGTGAATCAGTCCCCATTAGAGCACATAAATGTTCTTTATCTGCTGATCTCATCGTCATACCTATGATTGAGTTCGATATAATCCTCGGTATGGACTGGTATTCGGACTATGATGCGAAGATTTATTGTAATAAGAAAGAGGTTACGATTTTTGATGCTGATGATAAGGAACACCTTATCCTTAGAGTGGAATCGTCACCACCTTATTCTTATTTAGATCCACCCCCAGTAGCTCAACTAAATTCAATTATTGGGGAGGAAGAGAATGAAATGACTGTGGGTGAGGAAAGTAATGTTCAAATAGAGTATGTAACTATTGTAAAAGAATTTGTAGATGTATTTCTGGAATATTTACCTGGACATCCTCCAGAACGAGAAGTTGAGTTTTCCATTGACTTAATTCCTGGATCAAGGACTATATAAAAGACCCCTTATAGAATGGCCACTGTAGAATTAGTTGAACTAATGAAACAACTAGAGGAATTGAGTAATAAGGGATTTATTCGCCCTAGTGTTTCTCCCTGGGGAACCCCTGTTCTTTTTGTTAAAAAGAAAGACGAATCTATGAGGTTATGTATCGAATACAGGGAGATCAATGCTATAACAATAAAGAACATGTGTTCCCTACCTTGAATTGATGATTTATTTGACCAACTGCATGGAGCTCAATACATTTCAAAGATTGAACTTCGATCTGGATACCATCAGTTTTGTGTGATGAAGGAAGACATTTCGAAGATAGCATTTCGAATAAGGTACGTTCATTACGAGTTTACTGTAATTCCTTTTGGATTGACTAATGCACCCTCTGTATTCATGGATTTGATGAATAGAGTTTTCAAGGAGTATCTCGATGAATTTGTGGTGGTATTTATTGATGATATATTGGTATACTCTGAAAGCTACGAAGATCATGAAAATCACTTGCGCATTATCTTGAAGACTCTGAGAAGACATGAATTATTTGGGAAGTTTAGCAAGTGTGAATTCTGGCTTCAGGAGATTTATTTTCATGGACATATTGTCTCTAAATATGGAATATCTGTTGATCCTTCTAAGACCAAGGCAATCCAAGAATGGCCAGCACCTACGAGTATAACTGAGGTACGTAGTTTTATTGGTTTAGCAGGTTATTATCGATGATTCATCCAGAATTTTGCCCGATTGGCTAACCCATTAATGAAGCTCACATGTAAAGCGGTTAAATTTGTTTGGACAAAAGTGTGTGAAGAATGTTTCGAAGAACTGAAGAGAAGATTAGTCAATGCTCCTATATTGACTCTACCATCGGGGAATTATTGGTTTGTTATTTATAGTGATTCATCGAAGAAAGGACTTGGTTGTGTCCTTATGCAGAATGATAGGGTTATTGCCTATGCATCATGGTAGTTGAAAATTCATGAACAAAACTATCCTACACATGATCTTGAGTTAGCAGCTGTGATATTTGCTTTGAAGATATGGAGGCACTACCTCTATGGTGAAAAATGTGATATTTATACTGATCACAATAGTTTGAAGTATATTTTCTCACAAAAAGAACTCAACATGAGGCAAAGGAGATGTCTTGAATTACTCAAGGATTATGATTGTACGATACACTACCACCCGAGGAATGAAAATAAGGTGGAATATTCTTTGAGTCGAAAAGACCATGGAGTTTTGAACGTGATGAGAATTGAATGGGATCCAATTTTGATGGATCTAGTGAAAATACAAATAGGAATAACCAGGGAAGGTGAAACATCAATGCTTTTTCAAATGGTTTCCAAAGCATCTTTAATAGAAAGGATTAAGAGTTCTCATAATGACGATGAAGAATTTCAAAAGAAGATTAAAGTTGTGAATGATGGGAGATTGAGAGACTTTGTGTATGAAGATGATATTTTGAAATTCGGGAAGAGACTTTGTGTTCCCGATATACCTGATCTAAAAAGGGAATTGCTGGATGATGCTCATAGTTCCAATTTCTCTATACACCCTGGGAGCACCAAAATGTATAGAGATTTGAAGGAGCATTTTTGGTGGGACAACATGAAGAGGGAGATTGCTGATTTTGTGTCAATATGTATGGTTTGTCAACAAGTGAAAGCTGGAGGCCAATAGCCTGGAGGAGTCATGCAACCTCTTCCCATACTGGAGTGGAAATGGGATAATATTACGATGAACTTTGTCATGGGACTACCAAAGACTCCTAGAATGAATGATGCAATATGGGTTCTTAGTGAGCATCTTACCAAGTCAGCACATTTTCTTGCTATAAGAGAAGATCTACCCTTGGAACGTCTAGCAAGACTATATATTAATGATGTTTTGAGACTTCATGGAGTACCCCTATTGATTGTTTCTGATCGTGATCCCCATTTTACTTCAAGATTCTGGAAAAGTCTTCAGAAATCCCTAGATACTGAACATCATTTGAGCACCACTTACCACCCTCAGACAGATGGTCAATCAGAACGGACTATTCAAACCTTAGAAGACATGTTGAGATTTTTCTCACTTCACTTTCCGGGTATGTGGGATCAATATTTACCTATCGTAGAATTTTACTATAACAATAGCTTCCATTCGAGTATTCAGATGGCACCATATGAAGCGTTTAATGGAAAGAGATGTCGTACACCAACCTGTTGGGATGACGTTGGTGAAAGAAAACTTGTAGGCCCAGAACTGGTGGAGGAAATGATGGAAAAGGTAAAGGTAATCCAAAATCACATCAAAGAAGCACAAAGTAGGTAGAATAGCTATGCTGATAATCGAAGGAAGGATTTGGAATTTAAAGTCAGTGATCATGTTTTCCTAAAGGTATCTCCATGGAAGGGAGTCATACGTTTTGGTAAGAAAGGTTAATTGAGTCCTAGGTACATCAGTTCTTTCGAAATTCTAGAACGAATTGGGGTTGTAGCTTACCGATTGGCAATGCCGCCAAGTCTCTCCAAAGTTCACGATGTGTTCCACGTATCTCTATTGAAGAAATACATGCCTGACCCAACGCATGTACTCACCTATGATGAATTAGAACTGGAACTCGATCGGTCTTATTGTGAAGAGCCTGTCAGGATTCTTGATACGAGAGAACAAGTTTTGGGAAACCGGACGACGCGTCTGGTAAAAGTTTAGTGGAGAAACCATAAGATGGAAGAGGCCACGTGGGAACCCGAGGAACTTATGATGAAGAACCACCCGAGTATTTTAATGTGATCAGTATTCTAGAAATTTCGAGGATGAAATTTTTTGAAGTAGGGGAGAATGTAACACCCCAAGCTTCTACGGTACGCTTCTCTTTGATTAATGTGATAGCATGTGCTGTACACAACACCGAGTTCTAACACACCATAATCAATCAAACTAGCCGTTATGAATAGTAATACCTAATTTTTGAAATTATATATATTTTATATTTCAAAATGGACTTCATTTTTGGATTCAGAATATCGAATTTAGCCTAAGGTGAAATTATTGTACTTTTCGGATAACATTAATATTTTGATGAATAGTCAAAATTACAAACTTTTAATTAAAAACAACTTTTTTTAATAAAAATAATTAATAGTGATAAATTATGAATTTGAGTGGTTTTATAGTATATTTATAATATATTTTTAACATTTAATATAATGTTGGTCATTGGACATAATTTTAAAATTAAACCGAACATAAACAAGTGTCAATATTTCGATAGTTATTGTCTCTTAAAAACACACTTTTTGTTTTTACTGTGGGAATTAATTTTAAATTAATTTCTGCCACTTCTGTGTTTTGAATTTTGAAAAAATTGATTCCATATTTTGAATCAGGATGTTCAAATTGTGTAAATAGGTAACTTTTATTTTTATACATTTTGAATAATTACTGCGGTAAATATTTTATTTACCATCATTAAGGGTAAATGTGGTAAATAAGGGTTAAAAAATAATATTTTAATAATACTAAGTTACCCTAAAACGTGTCCTAGACTTATTGATTGATACATGTTCGACCATAGGCATCTTTGGGTCGATTTTGGGACCCCATGGTGCCACTTGTAGGTGATAGGGACACTTTATTTTAATTAAGTTAAAATATGTACAAAAATGACACAAGCATATATCTTTTTGAAAAAAAAAATTTACATAGGGTTATATAAGTTGGAATTTAGATTATAAATATTAATTAGAAAGATAAAAAGATTTCCTACATAATGATATTTTATTTATTATTTTTAGACATTAAATAATTTAATTTATAAATGACACAATGATGATTGAGTAATTACTATAACAGTGAAAAATTAAACTAATTGATATTATAAATACCCAGATAAATATAATATATAACTTTTAATGAATTAAACTAATTTTATAGGATAATATAATATATTAGGATTGATTCAATTGACTTTTTTCGAAGTAATCATTCTGTTATAAGTTTCACAAAAATCAACTATTGAATAGTGTCAAAATTGACATAAAAGAATTTTTAAAACAAATATTATATTATTAATTAGTATTAAATTCCTAAAAATATAAGGTTCGGCCAAGAGACTTATATCGTGATAGGAATCTCATTAATGGACCACCTGGGGGTCTCTTGGATCTATATAGTATGTTTATTAACCATATTATATAAAAATACAAAGAGACATTGTAAAAGTGAAACTAATTAACTTAGACTTAATACTTAATGATAAGGTTAATATAAGTACCCAAACCTCTCTAAATTCTATTGGTTGAGTAGTTTTCGAACCATCCCCAACTTAAAAGTTAGATAATAAACTTTGGAGCCATTAGAAACCGAATATGAAATTATTATAAACTAATATTTCTATCTTTTCCAAAGTTTCCCCTCACCCCTCTTATAAAAGGGCACTCCTCCTTATCTTTTCTTCACACCTTAAAATAATTTTGGTTCGGCAATACTCTGCCCAAATACTCTCCGAACATCCCTCACTACAACCTAGAGTCCTTAGTTTGATCATAAATCCAACCTACGGGGCCCTTTTGATCCAATCAAAAGGAAGAAACCGAATAAGAGGTAATGATTTAACCAACCTTTTCCAAGTTCCTTTATTATTCCACTTCTTCTTCCTTTGTTGTTACCATTATAAAATAATAACTCCAGTATCTTATATATACTGTGATGTTATTATAAATATGGTACAAACAGATTAAGTATCCTATCCACCATTTGAAAAACATGTCACCATACGTGCGTACGTACGGCTTACCATCTCCACGTCGTGGTGTAATTGTTATTCAATATATTATTATATGGATGGGTATAATAATGATGTCTAACTAATGTAAATAATAAATATAACATGTTAATGATTCTGTATATATGATATACCATCTATTTATATATTATTTTATTATCAAAAGAATGATATCATCGCTTGTGCGTACGTACGGACTACCGTCTCGACGAACACGATGAGATTCATTCTCCATTGTATACATTCAAGTACAATTATCATTTGATGATTTAAAAATGATGTTTAAGGATTTGATATCATTCTGGATATGAATAATATACAACCTATGCTTTACAAACATGGCTTATGTAACAAAACATATAAAAGAAAACGAGTAAGTTAACACCCGAAACAACGATAATACTAAGATATTATTAACAAAGCAATGTTAAAAGATCATATATGATATCATATGAATTCATATGATTCTTGTATAATTTAATAACAATTATTTCACTATTATACAGGATTTTAACCTACCCCAACCAAGGAAAAGTACAAGCTATTGGTTATTTCACAATCTCTTAATTATCCGAGTTTGTTTATACATAATAATATACTTGGATCTCTTTATCATCCATATCCATGTTTCTTAAAAATGTATTTCAAAACCTTTTTACTATTTACAAGAATATGGGTTAAAGTAATTTATACCCTTGTTTGACTATTTATAAGTGGTTTATAAAGGAATCTTTTCGTCATTTTCCAAACAAGGTACTTTTTAACCCTTTCGACAAAATTAATTTAAGAATCTTTTTTTAACGTATACGGCGGGTGCGGCTATTTTCTGCCGTTATAAAATCATCGAAACTTCCCTTACAAGATTATAAGAATATTTTATAAGAAAATGTTTTATTTTATATGTCTCTTAAATGATTTAAAAATAAAAAGTGATATTTCTCTAAAAATAGTTTTGATTTCATCTATGTCAACATCCTTTGTTGGATTTTACGCTTATGTGAAGTTGATTTATTATGATACAAACTTCTATGTTGTATTGAAGGTTTTGTGATATGTTTGACTGTGGATGTGATATTTTTATACCATTCATAGTTTATGATTAAAGTATTGACATTTCGTATGCTAGTTTTAATACAAATGTTTATGTCATCTTTAAACATTTTCATATGGGAATGCATTGGACCTAATATGTGACTGGTGGAGCCTGCTATAGCTCCTCGATGCATCGATAGGTCTCATTAGACAATCTATTGTCTTGGCACAAGGCCATGGAAAAATCTTATTTGTAGTCTTGGCACAAGGCCTTGGCTATGTGGTTATGATAGTATGGCATTATGCATTCCATCATTATGAAAGTGGTTATTGATATTGCATGTGATTATTCGATTAGTAGAATATCCATGTGAATAAGTAAATGGAATTATTTCATTTTAATTTTTCCATACTATGTTGGTGTTCATGTTTAAAAGTCATTTGTTTTAGTTATACAATGACTTAAAATTTTATGCTTATTTTTGAAAGTTTCCTCTATATTGTTATCCTTACTGGGCATTTGAGCTCACCCCTTTTCTATGTTTTATTTTTCCCAGGATGTGAAGAAGTAAGTTATGAATGACCTGTAGGGATTTTATGTGGGGATATGAGATTGGAATATGGAGACTATGTTGTTGTAGTAGTTTTTCACTTTATGATGTAATTTAAAACATTATGAATATATCTAGTGTTCCCAAGGCTACTAAACCAATCGGTCTTTCGAGATTTGATCTTTCTTTTGATCATGCCAATGTTATGTATAATGCACCGACTCTGGGTAACTGGGGTCGGGGCGTTACACACCACCTATGAATAACTAAATTTATAAAAATAAAAATAAATTTCATTCATAATAATTATTTTTTCGTAATATCATATCCATTATATTCATATGTTTTTCATATTTCAAATTAATTATTATCATATGGATTAATTTTATACATATATAAATAATAACATTTACAAATTGATGTTAGTATGATTCATACATTCTAGTAAAATTAATTGGTTATAAGTGTCACATTAGGTTATTAAATTTAAATGGTATAAGGTGGTTCAACTAAATTAGTTGTTTCATATAACATGTGATATAGAATAAAATAAAATTTGTTGGAAAAACTTTCATAACATCTCTTTTTGTTAAATTATATCTGCATTATAATTGTTTTAACCATCAAAATTATGTTACTATGTTTCAATATATATGTATATCATTGTTTTATCATATAATAATGTTTCATAGCCTACTCTAGACATAAGTAGATGTGTGATAAAATCCCCATATGTAGGTCATATTTTAAAAAATATGGTATCCTCTTTGAACATAAAAAATAAATACAATATATTTTAAGTAAATTAACAGAACAAAATTATTCTCTGATAGAAATGGAGGCTAATGAATTCAAAATCAAGATGACTAAATGAAAAATTGAATTACAACAATTAGATTCAATAGGGAGTAAATTGATGATGTCCACATATTTGTTTTCCCATTCTCATTATTTTTCTTTAATGGTTGAATAACACCCATAGATTTATGCCACTCAACCTTATATGTATGTCATTATATGAACAAATATATATATTCTGAAATATCTCTCCTTAGGATATCCTACTATAAATACCAATCTAGATCTCTATACATAATGATACTTCCTAGATCAATGAAATTTGGGCCTTATCAGACTGCTCTTTCTTTAAATATGACTTGGGTGTTACTAAACATTATCATTGAATAAAAATGATAGATAAAATTTGGAAAATTCATCACATTATTCTACTATTCAAAATCTTTCAAACACACATCACTAATCCTCCAATGGAGTGATGGCTAAAAAATATATTTGGTAAGATATATTTCTCCATTTGCCTTAATATTTCATTATACATCCTTTGAAAATTCAGAAATATTTTCTATGCCATGATCCTCATAATGTAGAGTATATTATAATTATTTCAGAATAGGTGAATCTTACAACATGTTTTCTTTCCCATGGTGGTAGTGTTTTGAGAAATCATAATCATTAATAATTTCAAACAATTTTCTCTAGTTCATATTCAACACATTCTATGTGAACATAAATGTGGTAAATTATGATTATTACATATAACACACATTTATATATAAATATAATATCTCGATATATTTAGTGAAAAAATTACAACACCTAACTGCAAATCATGAGTTGGGTAAATTTTATTATGAACTATTTGATTCAGTGAGGCCCAAATTAAGACCATATTGTTGTGTATAAGGGAATATCCGCATTACATCATGGATGAATAAATTTATATTAAAGATAAACCTCACCAATAGGATGATGTAATAATATGTTCATAGACTAAACATTTCTGCATTTATTTGAAATTGTTATCAAATTCACAATTATAAATTAACATGGAACCCAAATGAGTTTGCATGGAATTTAGATTGGAATGTAGTAACAAATCCTGCACAAAAAAGTTGATAATATCTATCAAATTCAATACTATTAAAGTTTTCAGTCATAGTTGATAACCTTCTCCAATGTTCATTAACTTCATTTTATTAATGGAACCCCAGCTATAAAGTGTTTGGTGAATATATTACAAAAAAATGAAACTTTTTGGTTTCTGAAATTTACACCTGGTAAATTTATTATAAAGAATATACTTCTTCTAGGTCATTAGGACAATTATTAAAGGATATTCAAGCTATTATATAATCTTTGAATATAAAATAATATCATCTATAAGCATGCCCAAAAATAGATCATGTAAATATCTAATGACATTATTTGTTAATTCCATTAATATATTCATTTATTTAGTAATAAAAAATATAATCACTATAAATTCGATGTCTCCATACATTGTACATGTTATTTTCTTCATTATTTCTTCCTTGTTGAACGATAGCTAAAGATTCTATAAATGAAGATAAATCATATAAAAATATACCACTCCACTGTGTTGATTAGACAACTTGTCAATATGGGATAGTATATATTTTTTATTCATTACTATCTTTTTATGTTCCACATAATATCAAAAGAGTCACGTTGATCCATATTTCTTATTATCAAAAAGTACAGATTCACACCAAGCTGATGAACTTGTCTGAATAAACCAATTTTATTTATTCTCATGGATTTTATTCTTTAATATTTTCAAAACAAATAGGGCCATTATATATATATATATATATATATATATTAATTTAAATAGTTGTAGATCCAAATTTGACTTTAAAAGGGTACTCAAATTCATGATTCCATGTAAAACTCAGAAATTTGTATGGATAGTCATAAACAATGTACGATATAATAGGCATATTGTCACGACCCCCTCTCACCAAAGATACCCCTCTTGTGCTGGAAATGGCGAAAGAGAGATAATGACCCCCAAGTCCTGCCTCTAGAAGGCCCTAGGGTGGCGACTAGAACCAAGGGTCTGATTTTCCACAAATATGGGAGGCATTAACCTTTTTAATATTTATGATCGGGAAATATGACAAGTAAACAACCAAAAAGGAAAAGAACAGGTGTATATAAATAAACCCAAACCATTCCCACATGAATGATTAAATAATTCTGAAACAATGTACAATTACAAGAAATCTCAAAAGTACAATACCAACAGAAACAGGAGTGCAACAACTACAACAACTCCAACTATCCTGATTAGTAGGTTCCCACATGGCCCTAGTAGTCCTCCTGGAAACCTGTATGTAAACATAGGGTGAGCATACCAGTATACTCAGTAGGGAAACCTGAAGCTCTCATGCATAGGTGGGGAGATATCCTAATGTCCCGTGAGAACAATAGAAGAAACCAAACCTAACATGGAAATCTATCCACCCAACCTCACAAGCCACGCTCACCAAAAATAGATAACAACAGGTGGTAGTATATAAGAACAAGATTATTGGGTACCCCGTACCATTTCCCACTAGTTTGCTACTCTTCCTGATAGTTAAAGTCCTAATGCTACCACACTCTTCCCACCCGCACACACCCGGGCCTCATGAACCACATATCTCGCCCGCACACACCTGGGCCTCACAACCATGTATCCCGCCCGCACACATCGGGTCCTCACAACCACGTATCTTGCCCGCTCACACCTGGGCCTCAACCAAAATCACATCCCTGCCCGAACACACCTGGGAATCATCCCGAATATTCTTGGGAACAGTAGACCTACCCAAAGAGTCTTGGAATAAAAACACCCCAATCCAAACCTACCCAAAGTGTCTTGGGTGTAATTTCGCCTCAAGCCATCATATCCTATAGAAGAAGGAGCAGGATGGAGACAATAACTAGGGGAAGACACCCTCTCTCATGAAATGGGAGTGTTCAGAACTAAGTACTCAACATGGGTGGGGTTCGACAAAACACAAAGATAAAGATATATATAAACCAAACACACAACCCAACCTATGGCTTCTAAACAGAGAAACTGAGCATGTGCCTCGACACTGATACTACGAGGCATGCATACAACAAACAACCTCAGCCCCATTTATGTTTTCATGTTTCAATAGAATTAGTTTATTAGTTCCTTAACAACTGGGCAATTTACCACCACCAACCTTATCAAACTATTGTAAAACACATCCCTGCCAACCACAAATCAAGTTAGATAAGTCACAAGAAACACAAAACCAACATTTTTATCATCAATCAAACCCTATGGATTGTTCATGTGTTTAGTTCATTGACCTTCCCCAATAGTTCATTTATCAACCTTCCACTTCCTTTTAAAAACACAACCCATTTCTTCAGCCCTGCTGCGATTATAACCATATCTTTACAACCGTAACAGAAACAAGCCTCGTGCCACATCATATCCCCCTTTACATTGTTTACCGCATCCCTGCTACCCATCATGTTCGTAACAAGTCAATATTTACCCCCAATTTCACACACCATGTAACCAAAACTACACCCACATGTTCATTATTCCATTTCATTCAAACGGGGTGATCACACAAGGGTTTCGGATTTTAATCAGCCAACTCTATGTGATTAACCAATTCCACATTCCACAAAGTTTCCATCCACAAAATGGTCTAGAAAGATAGGGCAACATTTAATCGCACAAGAAAAGTCCCCCAATGACTGTGATTTTTAGTAGGCATAATCCTATTCAATTCACAACATAACAATAGGATACACAAGATAATCAACTTCCCCATCCCCATTATTTAAACAATTATTATATTTATTTATTGGTTCCACTGTATATCATAAAAAACAGAGGATACCCATCCCGCATGATGCACAAAAGATAGATACAAAGGTAGGATCCCTACCTCAACAGATTCTGATCCCAACACTCCTCTAGATCAGCTTTAGAAGGCGTATGCCATTTTTTTCAAAGCCTTGAAAAACCTCCTCAGGTGGAAGAAGAGAAGAGAAGGCCAAAGGGAAAGCAATAGATCTAAGCACAAGAGTTCTGCCTCGTCGTTATGATCCTGTGGCAGCTGATGGATCATAAATCAGAGCTCAGACGAAGAATTTATTGAGGAAAGGATCATTGGAGTCTCTCGGGAGAGCTCTGTTCAAAGGATAGGGGAGGATAAGTGTGATTTGAAAAGGAGGTGATACCCCCTTCTTTTTTAGGGGAGAAAAACTAAATTACACGGTGTGTACGTTCTAGTACACAGTGTGTACTCGACCATTTCACATGGTATCCACGCGGCTTCCAACACAGCATTCAACACGGCACACAGTTGTTGACTGGTCAACACACGGTTTGAGGGTAACGCATACGCAGGGAAGAACTACACAACGTATATTATGGGCAACATGGTGTGTACTCATTTATTTCACCCGGAAAGGACACGACCACAACATGGGACACGACTGTTGATTGGTAAACTCACAGTTTGAGGGTAACACATACGCGGGGAGGAACTACATGGCGTGTAGTATGAGATACATGGAATGTACTCATTTATTTCACGTGGCAAGGACACGACCTCAACATGGGGTATACCCAGAAAGGTGGTACACGACATGTACTCACACTACACGGCGTGTAGTTACAAAATTCTGAAAGGTGTGGGAAAAGTCCATTCTACCCTCCCGAACACTTCATGACCTTCTTTTCTAAAAAGGAATGGGCCAAAGAGGACCAGGACATTACATCAAATACCTATTAAAACATTCTTGTCCCCGAGATTTCAAAAACAAACCTAGAGGAACCCAACATGATACCTCTTAGGGATCTCGTTATAACAAGAACCCAACCAACAACCCTAATCATATGTGTTAGGAATTCCCTATCCTATGTCAAGATATTATCTGCTATAGGTGGAACTGTCTGGCCTACACGGGTTTAATCGCATCCGCATTAATGTGTCTCGATTAATAATTGGGTCTTCCCACATTCCTATATAAGGATTTTTCAACTTACACTACCCCCAACACTGTACAACCAACACACTGTCCGAACACGTGGCTAGGGGAAATTCCTTCTCCCATGTCGAGATATCATCTGCTTTAGGCGGCACTAACTTACCCTCATGGGTTCGATCGCATCCTCTATAATGCGTCTCAATTAAGGATCAGGTTTTTCCCTATCCCCACATGTCCGGACACATTACACACTTCTAGAGAACAAGGAAACAAAATGTCACACAACCAACAAGCCAAACATTCCATATCAAAGGTACAAAGCATAACATCAAAACAATCTTAGAATAACAAAGCAAAACATAAGTCAAAAAAACTCCGGGTACTGAGCGTTCATCTGAGCCTCCTGCTCCCAAGTGCTCTTCTCGAGGCCGTCATGCCTCCACAACACACGAACCAAGATGGTTCGTCCATGCAGAACCTTCTCTTTATGATCCTTGAATCTGACTGGTCATTCCTCGAAGGTTGCATCATCTCCCATATATAGCTCTCCCTAGTCGATAAGGTGAGAGTTGCCTTGTAAGTACCGATGAAGCTGGGATACGTGGAATACGTCATGAACCTTCTTCAACTGAGGTGGTAGGACTAGCTGATATGCCACCTCGCCGACCCGCCTCAGCACCTCGAAAGGTCCGATGAACCTAGGGGAGAGCTTACTCCCCCACCCAATCCTCCACTGCCCCTGTTGGGGGTAAATCATCATGAACACATGATCTCCCACCTCGAACTCCAAGGGCCTACTCTGACGATCATCATAAGACTGTTGTCGGTCCCGAGCCTCTTTTATCATCACACGCACAAGCTGGACATTCTCTGTGGTGCTATGCACTACCTCTGGCCCAAGAGAACCTGTCTCACCAACCTCTGCTCAGCAAATGGGTGAAAGACATAGGATTCCATACAAAGCCTCAAACGGTTCCATGCCAATAGTAGAGTGGAAGATGTTGTTGTAGGAAAACTCTACTAAAGGAAAGTGTTGCACCCATGATCCTCTGAAATCTAGAACGCATGCCTATAACATGTCCTCCAACGTCTGGATAGTCCGCTCTATCTTCTCATCAGTCTGGGGGTGGAAAGAAGTGCTAAGGCATAGCTAAGTGCTAAAATCATGTTGTAACCCCCTCCATACTCATGAGGTAAACCGTTTATATTTATCTTAGATGATAGTCATGGGAATTCCATGCAACTGCACCACCACGTCTACATACCTTTGTACTAAGGTACTCCCCGGGCCCGACTGCTTAATTTCTTAGAAGTGAGCTAATTTCGTCAAATGATCCACCAATACCAAGATAGCATCATAAACACCCTGAGATTTGGGTAGTCTCGTGACGAAGTCCATTGAGATTTCATCCCACTTCCACTCGGGGACATCTAAAGGATGCAACAAACCACTGGTAAAATGGTGCTCAGCCTTTACATTCTGACACACTAGGCACTTTGCCACAAACTCCACCACTTCACATTTCACCCTGGACCAAAAAAACTATTACCTCAAGCCTCAATACATTTTTGAAACTCTCAGATGTACTTCCAAGGATGAGCTATGGAACTCACAGAGAACTCCCTCATGCATCTCCTCTAGAACAAACAACCTTCCATGAAAAATCAGCCGATGTCAGCTGTCCTCTGACAATCCTTCTGGAGCATTTACCTAATCTCTACAATCTCGTATTACATCCGGTTCGGAGTCTCCCCACTGAGACTCTTCCACCTGCTGCAACAAGGAGGACTACACCGTCATCTAAAACATGCATCCTCTAACACCCTCTACCCTTGCATCCAAGTGCAAGGTAGCCAACTCTCCCATCGCATTCCAAGCATCAGTGGATTCTCGAACCACTTACAGATGCGACTTCTTGCTCAGGGAATCAGCCACAATGTTGCACTTATTATTAGTGTAAGAGATCTCGAAGTCATAATCTTGGAGAAACATGACCCATCTATGCTACCGTAAGTTCAGGTCACACTAGGAGAAGATATAACGTAAGCTCTTGTGATCTGAGAAGACCACAAAGTGCTCCCCAAAGAGGTAATGTCGCCACAACATCAGTGCGGACACTTCTGCTACAAGCTCTAGTTTAGGGTAAGATTAGTTACACTCATGAGGGCACAACTGCCTAGACCCTTAATAGATGACTCCCTTTATCTACATCAGTACACACTCCAAACCAAGGCCAGAAGCATCACAATACACCTCATACAAGAACCCTTCCTATGGAAACCTGAGTACTGGGGCACTGTCCAACTTCTCCTTCAGGTAGTTGAATTCTTTCTGGCATGGCTCGCTCCATAGGTAGACCTGATTCTTCCTAGTCAAATCTATCAATGGAGAAGCTACTCGAGAGAAGTCCGAAATGAACCTCCGATAATAGCCTGCTAACCCCAGGAAACTACGAACTTCTGCCACACTCTTGGGTTCCGCCCAAGAAACAACTGCCTCCACCTTCAACGGGTCCACTAACACTCCATGATGAGACACTACGTGCCAAAGGAAGTGTACTTCTTGCGTCATGAACTTACACTACGACAATTTCCCATAAAGCTAGAGGTGTCGAAGGACTTCCATGACTGCCCTAAGATGCTCA
The DNA here is from genome assembly GCA_963277665.1 of Viscum album. NCBI lineage: Eukaryota > Viridiplantae > Streptophyta > Magnoliopsida > Santalales > Viscaceae > Viscum > Viscum album. Next base: position 1,798,631,570 of record OY728156.1, on the reverse strand, counting down.
ACGTGATCCTCCTCTGATCATGAGTAGATCAGGAGGTCATCAATAAACACAACGAAGAACCGTTCTAGAAAATCTCCGAATACAAAGTTCATAAGCCCCATGAACAAATTTGGTGCATTAATAACTCCAAATGGAATCACTACAAACTCGAAGTTCCTATACCTGCACCAGAAAGCCATATTCAAGATGTCATTGTCATTTACCCTCAGTTGATGATATCTATATCATAGATCAATCTTAGAAAACCAATATGCTCTCCTCAGATGGTCAAAGAGATCATCTATCATTGGAAGGGGGTAACGGTTCTTGACTGTTACCAGATTCAACCTTCGGTTGTCTATACATAGCCTAAGACTACCATATGCCTTTTTCACGAAAAAAACTGGAGCACCCATGGCAACACACTGGGTCTAACTAAACCCTTCTCCATCAGATCGCCAATCTGAATTCGCAACTCCCGAAACTCTAAAGCTTCTATTCGATAAGGGTCCATTGAAATCAGATGGTCACCAGGTTGTAAGTCTATCCCGAACTCAACGTCACGTCGGGGGGGAGGGTTAGAGTCACAACCTCCTCAGGAAAAACATCGAGGAACTCCCGAATATCCTCTAGGACATCCATAATCTCTGTATTAGCTGAAACCACTGATAACCTGCCTAACAAGGAAAGGGGAGGCTTCACTTGATAGCTTCCAACCTAATAGCTCCTCTCACAAAAAAAAGCTACACGATGCCCGTCCACGTCGGAGAACACGACTCTTCTTTGGAAGCAGTCGATAATGACACTAACAGAAAATATCTAGTCGTTTCCTAGGATTACATCGTATGGCTGTATATGTAGCAAACGAAGATACACACTAGATTGATGTGGCCCCAATGTCAGCACACATCCTCAGAAAATAGAAGATATGCTGGTCTGACCTCTAACCGGTGTACTCAGCACTAGGGGTACGGAAAGTCTCTCTACATCTATACCAAAATCATGGGCTAGACCCAGTGCATCAAAGGACTGTGAAGCTCCCGAATCGAACAAAGTAGAAAAGAGAGTGCTAAACAAACAAATCGTACCTTGGACCACCTCTAGTCTTGTCAGAGCTACCAACTATGCTGTGTGCAACTGTCCATGCCCTGATCCTCTGCCTCTATGATGTCAACCACCTCCCCGACCATGCCCTGCTCGAGGTCTTTGAGGGGAATCCTGAGGTCGGCCTCCTCCTGCAAAGTCTGCCATCGGAGGAGCAGGATCCTGCTGCTGCTAGAAGGGCCTCACCGGCAACTGGTACTGCTGAGGCGGGCGCTGAACCTGCCCTCCTCAAACATACTGAGCTTTGGTTGGGAACTAATTCGGAATGTGACCAAATCCTCCAAAAGGGAAACACTTTGTTTCTGGGCTCGTGAAAAAGGGATGAGGACCCAAATATCTGAACTAGAACTACTGGGGCCTGCTCCCCACTAGCTTGAATATGGATGGTCCTATCATAGGAGACCTGCTGCTGACTGCCTTCCCCATCGACGAACCGGGCTGGATCCCCTCTCATGGTGCACCTCCCTGTGAGTGCATCCTCTCTACAACCTCTTCCTTGTTCATTACATTGAAGTACGTCAGAAGGGTGAAGGGGGTGACAGCATACTGGAGTGGAGGATGAAGCGCCTCCTCCAAACGCCTCGCCCGAGTCTCCTAATCCGGAAAGAGATCTGGAGAAGGGCATAAGAGATCCTTGAACATGATCCCCAATTCTCGTACTGACATAACCCACTGCTGGAGGGATAGTGTCTCCAGCCGCATCTCCGCCTTGATCGTGGAAGAAAGGAATTCCTCTCAGAACTCCTTCTCAAAGTTAGCCCAAAGAACCTCTACCTTGGTCCTCTCTACAAGGTAGAGTGTCCACCACTGGCACACCACACCTCTTAGCTAACTGACTGATAGTGGAACCCAGTACTCCCTTAGAGCACAATAAAAGTAAAAGTGATACCTATCTCTTCAATCCACCCATCTGTCTCTATATCCGAAGTACTACCCTCATACTTCATGGGGGTTTGTTGCTGGAAGGAACATAGAGTCTTATGCCACTGATCATCTTCCTCCTCTCGATTGATCCCCAACTGATCGACCACCTGAATCTATTGAGCCTCGACTGTCTGAGTCACCCAGGGACGACGTCCAGGTGCCATAGCTGTACGATAAACAAAGATCCCCTAAGACCAACTAGTAAGGAAATTTCTCAGGGTTTCATTTTATCAATTTATTTCAATTTCATTCCCAGAACACTCAAATCAAGAAAAAAACAACCATGATGATGCATGTACCTTCCCTAGGGTCTCTACACTAAAATAAATGTAGTCTCACTTGGATGTTCGGTAGGCTCAGAGTTCTTTCATCAGATCACGGGGGGCCCTAAAATCCCATGTCCTAGTCAGTGTTCCCTAGCCTTTGTCACACACCAAGATCAGCCAACACTGTCTCCCTACCATCCCATACAATCCTCACAGTGCCTAACTTCAGAATTCATCCTATCTCTCAACCTCACCAATGATACTATTTTTTCACGACCCCCTCCCACCAAAGATGCCCCTCCTGAGCTTTAAATGGTGAAAGAGAGATAATGACCCCCGAGTCCTACCTCCAGTAGGCCCCTGGGTGGAAACTAGCCCCAATGGTATGAGTTTTCACAAATATTGGAGGAATTACCCTTTTTATTATTTAATATTGAGAAATAGGACAAGTCAACCACCAAAAAAAAGAACAAGTGTATAGAAATAAAACCAAGTCATTCCCACATGCATGTTTAAATAATTCTGAAACAATGTACAAGTACAAGAAAGATCAAAAGTAAAATACCAAAAGAAACAAGATTACATAAACTTCAAAAACTCCAACTTTCCCGACTAGTAGGGTCCCGCACGACCTTGGTAGTGCTCCTGGAAACCTGAAAGTAAACGTTGGGTGAGCATACAAGTATAATCAGTAGGGAAACCTAATGCTCTCGTGCACAGGTGGGGAAACGTCATAATGTCCCGTGAGAACAACAGATGAAACGAAACCTAACATGGAAATCTATCCTCCCAACCTCACCAGCCACACTCACCAAAAACACAAAACAACAAGTATTAATATATAAGAACAAGAGTATTGGGTACCCAGCACCATTTACCACTAGATATTTTCTCTTCCTAATGGATAATGTCCTGACGCTACCACACTCTTCCTGCCCGCACACACCTGGGCCTCAAGAACCACATATCCCACCCACACACACACCTGGGCCTCACAACCACGTATCCCTCCCGCACACACCTGGGCCTCACCACCACGTATCCCACCCGCACACACCTAGGCCCCAACCACAATCAAATCCCCGCCCGAACACACCTGGGACTCATCTCGTAGAATCCTGGGAATAGTAAACATGCCTGAAGAGTCTTGGGTTAAAACCACCCCAATCGAATCCTACCCGAAGAGTCTTGGGTGTATGGTTACCTCAAGCCATCACACCCTATGGAAGAAGGTGCAGGAAGGAGCTAGTAACTAGGGGAAAACACCCTCTCCCATGAAATGGGAGTGTTCGATACTAAGTACTCAACATGGGTGTGGTGCCACAAAACACAAAGATAAAGATATATATACCAAACACACAAGCCAACCTATGTCTTCTAAACAGAGATACTGAGCACGTTCCTCGACACTACTACTACGAAGCATGCATACAAAAAACAAACTCAACACCATTTAGGTTTTAATGTTTCAATAGAATTAGTTTATTAGTTCCTTAACAACTGGGAAATTAACCACAACCAACCATATCAAATGTTCGTAAAACATATCCCTGCCAACCACAAATCAAATTAGATAAGTCAAAAGAAACATGAAACCATCTTTTTGGTCATCAATAAAACCACATTGATTGTTCCCGTGTTTTGTTTATTATCATTCCCCCATAGTTCGTTTATCGACATTCCACTTCCTTTTAACAACACAACCCATTACTGTAGCCCTGCGGCCATTATAACCATATCTCCAAAACCATAACACAAAAAAGGCTCGTGCCACATCATCTCCCCATTTACATCATTTACCGTAGCCCCTCTGTCCATCTCGTTCATAACAACTCAAGATTCACCCCCTGTTCACACACCACCTAATAAAAACAACACCCACGTGTTCATTATTCCATTTCGTTCAATCGGGGTGATCACAGAAGGGATCCAGATTTTAATCAGCTAACTCTACGTGATTGATCAAATTCCACACTCTGAAAATTTTCCATCCAAAAAACAGTATAAAAATATAGGGCCTAATTTAATCGCACAAGAAATGGCCCACAATGACTGTGTTTTTCAGTTGGCATATGCCTATTCAATTCACAACATAACAATAGGATGCATAAGATAAACAACTTCCCCATCCATGTTCATTAACCAGTTATTATCTTTATTTATTGGTTCCATTGTATATCAATAAAACAAGAGGATACCCATCCTGCATGATGCACAAAAGAGAGACCAATAGGTCTTGGACGTGTGTAGTACGATTGGTAATAGTTATGGGAAAAATATTTTCAATTCTCAAAGCTTGAGAGGGGTGAGAGGAAGGGGGTGAGGGTGGAATTTATATTGGAGGAGAGGAGGGATTTTACATTATTTGAATCAATAGATTAATATTTTATATTAAGACTATGGAAAGAGTTTATTAAAGTGAAAAAATATAAATGAGATATAATTAGTATAAACCAAGGGTTATTACATCATTCATGATGTCAAGAATACTATATTTTATATATAATTTTTATATGTGGTAAATTACAATATTTCACTATCCATAAAAATTCGAGTATTTCAAAAATATCCCAAAAATTCTTCATAATAATTTTTTGACATGTAGAATTCCAAAATGAAATCCATTTTATCAATATAATTTTCTAAATATGATTAATATAATTTATAATTAAAATCATAATTCATTTCAGAAATTAAAACATTAAAACTGTAACTATACATATTGTACATTGACTAATTATTGAAGGTTTCATAAAATTATATTATATCTATAATAAATTAAAATAAAAAATTTAGATTACATGTTAGGAAAATAAATTTTCATTTAAATTATTATTTATATAAAAAACATAATTAAATATTTTTGACGTAAAAAAATATAAATACTTATAATATAGTCACATTGTTACTTATTAGATTCCTATGTTTTATTTATACATTCATTGATGAGGTTAATATTCATTTGGATATTTTACTATTTATAATTGTACAATACAATTCATAATGGTACATTACAATTAATAAGGTTATGTTACTATTCACCAAAAATTAAGTTTATCCTATCATACTCTTCATCACTTACTGATCGCAACCGTGTGGGTTCATTTTTCGAAATCCAAAACATTGAAGTAGAAAAATTATATTTAATGACTAGTCTATAATGGTCACATATAATTTAGTTGTTCATATATGATCATATTTTTTTCTTATAAAATATCTTGATGTTACATTACCCCGTAAATGAATTGGACCCTCGTACATCGTTAACTGTACTTATATTTCTGATGTTTAATATTGAGAATTATGAAAAAATATTTTATTGTGTGTACACAAATAACTATATGTTCTAAATTAAATTTTATTGATATTTTTTTTTCTAATAAAATTTCAACGTCTAATATCAAAACATCTCGAGATTGTTCTTATGATACCAACTGTAATTCCCTAAACCAGCACTTTTGGATTCAGAACTAAAGCATGTTGTTTATTTTTTGCAAACGATAAAATAAAAATACATAGTACATTATACCAGGGAGGACCTTTTCTGATCTAGTTACAAGTGAATTATACAAAAACATACAATCTTTTAATCAAATTTTACAAAAATAATTACAAAATAACTACTTTGATTCATCCGCATTAACACCTTAATTGTCCTTTGAACATTAAGGGAATCCAAAGGTAAACATTTTCAAAACATGGGAGGGGCACAAAAATATCAGTACGGGATATAACGAATGAAATTATTAGTACTGTTATAAAATAGAAACCAATAAATCCCATTTCATAAAAAAATTATTATCATGCATAGAAACATCATGTATATACCTTGGGACATATTTACCAGATCACTAATTCAATCACCCCACACAAATATAATAACCATTCTGTCAAAAACTATATCTAGAGTACCCAAGGAATTATAGAGACACAATGGGTCTCACCTATCATATCATGAGCTATAACAGGCTCAACCTAACATATCTTAAGAAATAATGGCACTCAACCCATCATATCATGAACCTTAATGGGCTCATCCCAATATATCTGGAGCTATTATGGGCTCAATCCAATATTGCATGAGCTATAATGGGGATAAAATTTTCATATATTGAGTAATAATGGTATCAAACAATCATAACTATGTTTAATGAACATATTATGAGTGAAACACTAGATAAGTCATTTAAACCCTTCATAAAAACAGACTCAAAATTTTAAAATAACATTTTTCATAAAACCGATTACATTTATAATAAAAAAATTGCACACGGTAATGAAATAATATTCATCAAAAATTAAAATGTCAACATATAATGGAATAAACATAGTAATAAAGCATCAAATAATCATGAGAACCCATCCAGTCCATATATATAAAAAGAAATCATCATTAATTTCATTGAAGAAACTTTTATTAAAAGGATTTTATATAGAATTTCCCTTACAAATATAATTAATGTGAGAATTAATCGAATGGAATATATATGTGTACACAATATAAATACACATAATAAAAAACAATATAAACCACCAATTCATCACATATATAATACTAATACCATATAATGAATAAATTTTAAGTTTAACAAAAATAATGGAAATTGTGTTATGAATTATTCTACCTCGAGTTAGACTAAATTAAAAATTGTTTAATCATCCTGTATAATGGGAAAAAGTTTTATTAATATTTTATAAAAAAAATATTCACTTTTATAACACCTTATATGATCATTTTATAACATATTTCCACACATTTATTAATAGTATTTGTTTTATTTGTATTGATTCTATTTGTTCTTTACATAGTTTCCATTGTTAGTTCTTAAAGGATTTTTATGTCGAATGGGAGAAAATATCCATAAGTGGAATGTGTTTTAATTAATAAGAGAAAAATATATTAAATTATACCATAAATCATTTTGTTATCATCTATGATTATTAATCATTAGATAAAACTGTAATGATGTCTATATCATTTTGGCAGTTTTTTGATAATCACAAACTTGTTACATAATATACAATTAATATTATGAATATATGATAATTGAAAAACATAATAGAGTTAATTTCATACACATAAAAATATATTTCAACCAAAAAAATATTTTCACAACTATCATTGAAGAATTTTCAATAAATACAAGGCACGTCATCCTTGATGTCGGAAAATCCACACATCACATACATCATTTTTATTTTTAGAATAACATGGAATATAGAAAGAATATGATACTCAATCTTTCAAAAAATATGATAAAAATCCATAATATATATTATACTTTAGTTTTCATTCCTCGTGAATAGGTGTATGTGAATAGAGTATAAAAAATGTAATGAATTGAAATGAAAACAGAAGAAAATGAAATTTTTTTACATCATGATCTATTCTCCTTGAGATCCTTCTTAACGCCATTGGTATTGGAATTTTGGTGAGACTATAAGGACATGGTCATTTCAATAAGAATTTGGGAGTTGTTTTGGTTGAATTTAGACAATGATAAAAGCATGAGAGGTGTGAGAGGGAGTGGGGGTGAGGGTGGTATTTATAGTGGAGGAGAGGGTGGGTTTTCCATTATTTTAATAAATATTTTAAAATAACTGATCATGATTTTGAATAGTCTTGTTAAAGGTGACCAAAAATAGTAATGGAATAATTTGAGTTTCAACTAACAGTTCTTACACATTCTGTGATGTTACAAATATTGTATTTTACATATAATGTCTATATACATTAAATTACTAAATTTCACTATTCATAAAAAATCACGTATTTTAGAAAAATCCCAAAACATCACAATAACCAATTTCCAATGTTTTAATTAAAAAATTCATTCCATTTTATCATTATAATTTTAGAAATGTGGGTAATTTAATTTTTAATTAAAATCATAATTGATTCAAAAAAATAAATATTTAAAAACTTTAACTTAATTTATAGAACAATGAAAATTTAATAAATATCTAATAAAACAATTATATACCCATATAAAAGTAAAATAATATTTTATGACTATGTTTTATGAAAATATATTTTAATTTCAATAGTTAAATTAATCATAATATTGTAATTAAATATTTATGACTAACAAAAATACAAATAATTATACTATGATCATATAGTCACATTTAATATTCTTATATATTATTTATACATTCATGGATGATGTTACTATTAATTTGTCTGATTTAATATTCATAAGGGTAAATTACTATTCAAAAGGGTATGTTACTATTTGCCAAAAAATATGTTCGTCCTATCAAATACTTGAAAACATACTGATCACAACCCTGTATTACCTTTTTTTGAAATTCAAAACATAGAAGTAGAAAAAATATGTTTTGTGTCTTGGAAATAAAGGTCATATAGTATTTAGTAGTTAATTTAAGCACAAAGTGTTTCTGTTTAAAATATCATGATGTTGTAGATTCTTTGTCTAAATTTTCATAACTAGCTAATTTTATCCCATTACATCAACATTTCATTTCATTATGACCATACATTCTAAATTTATATCATTTTTCAAATCCATTATGAAAATCATGACTAATTTTCCTTGCAATAATTGAAAGTAAATTAAATATCATATGCATTCCTCTATGGATTATTCATTATCCATTAAAACTCATCATTATTTTATAATAAAAACTATGATGTGGATATTTAAATAAAATATACATATCCAGATTGATTTCTCATAAAAATATATCTTTATTATTATTGATTTCTATTAGGGATAACACACTTTCAAAAAATAACATTAAGGCATATAGGAATTGAACAACCATCCAGTTCAGTTGGAAGAAAATACATGTATCATACCTCACATGTCTAAAAAATTTATTAGTCATTGGTACCTATTAATTCAAAATATATCTTCCCTATCATAGGGAATCCCTTCCCCATTATCAATTAAATATTATATAGAATGTAATTATTACAGAATTAAATGTCAAACTCATCCCACTCCATAGAAAAAATTTATGCTTCTTACATATAAATCATGATATGATTCCACCATTGATATCCGTCACCTTATAAAAAACGTACATCCAAAATGAATATTTTGTAATTCAATTACTAGAAATTGAAATTTTCAATTTTGTGGTATCTAACCATATCATAGAAACAAATAATATGTTTACCTACTATAAAACCTTAGTTCATTCCTCATTAAAGACATAATAGAACATAGTTAATTAAATTACTAATCCATATGATTAAAATGATTCGTTGTTCTAGAAATTTATATGAACATATAAAGAAGAATTTTTACAATATCTACGATAAAATTTGGTTTATATGTGTTAATATCATTGAATTTCCTACTACATTGAATATTAACATGATTATTTATGTTCTAGATTTAAAATAAAATAATAAATCATAGTTTGAGAAAAAATTATCATTTTGTAAAACTACATATTCCAAAAATGTAATCAATAGGATGTGTAAATAATGTCACCAACTATTGTATCAAAAACACCAAAGGATTAATAATTTATATTCTGGATTATTATCAAGATATGTTTATATAATCCTATACATAGAATTATCACTAGTATTCTAATTATATATTTCTCATCCATGAATTTAATGTAGAATAACATTGTTATAATATGAAGTATAGTTTCACATAGTTTTTAAACATATATATTATATTTTTTTAAACGAATATTCTATAAATAACATAAAAACCCCTACATGAATCTCATAGTTCTTCTTTCCATAAAATAAGGGATACATAAAATGGGTTCTTATTTGAACTACATCATGAACAACTAAAGTCTTCATAAGTGGTATAATTTTGGTAAAAATATTACTTAATACCTTTCTTCCCAACTTGAGTTGTAACGTCCCGACTCGGCTAACCCCTGAACCGGTGGCCAAACTGGTCTCCACATGACCTCTAGCTCACCTCCCTATAAGACAATGGATGCTGAATAGTAGGGAGGGTCTATGGATAGCCAGAGGGGAGACTATACCCTCAATTAGTTGTTTAAGAAATTGACAAAGGAATTAAATAGCAGAAATGGTATAATAAATGATCAAGAAATGGAAAACAGATTTTATAAATCTTGTACAAAACAAATGGCCAACGCCAAATTATACTGCAGATTCATGAATGACATGATAATGATACAAAAGTAGAAAATAGTGAACAAAACAACATTAATTACATTCCGATATAATAATAAATAAATAAGGGTGGTCTCCTCGATCATCTCGAGCATCCTCTCGGTCCTCTACTCCTATCTCCCAAGTAAATGGAAAAAGCATAGTCCTGCAACCAAATGGAATCTACTCGGGTACCCAGTGCAATGGCGATCTGAGTATGGTGTGAGATACAAATCTCAGTAACCTATGACAACCAGTGTCTACCCCCTAGACATTTAATAAATAACTTAAAACACTTGAAGGCCTGAATAGAATAAAGTAAACAGTACAAAGTAACTATAACCTCAAGTACCTTCTTCAGCACTCACTTGGTGTCTGAACGTGCATTATACATTTTTCATTCATACTCAACAATCATTACATAATAATTTTCATTTTCCAATTATTCATATCTTATTAAATTTTGAAATTCTTGAGATTCGGCCTATGCCCGACATCCCCCTTATACGTCACGCACAACATATGTCTCTAAAGACCATCTATGTAATCAATGTAAAGACTGTATCCAAGCTTCTGAATTTTCATGGATAACACATGCTAAGATACTCAAATTAATCTTTCATATTCTATGTCTAAGCTTGTCCACTAAAATGGTGATTCACTCCTGGGTCCGTCCACTAACAGAGATTCACCCAACTCATTACTTTGTCTGAACCCTTTCTCATAATCAAATCACATTAGTCATTATGTCACATGTGACGCCCCGACCCCAGTTACCCAGAGTCGATGCAATATTTAAATACATTGGCATGATTACAATGAATAATGTACCGAAAGACCGATCATTTTAGTAGTCTTTCATAATAGATTACATTCATGGACGTTACATAACACTTTAGAAAATAAAACATAACATAAATGATCCTTTGAGAACTCCATTAATGCCCTATCATAACCCTACATATCAATCATAATACACTTCTTGGAATCCTGAGAAAATTAAATCATAGAAAGGGGTGAGCTTTGATGCTCAGTAAGGATCAAAATATAGTGGAAAATTTCATAAATAAGCATAAAATTTAAGACAATGTATAAGACTAAAACAAAATCCTTCTTAAACATAAACTTCAGTATAATATAAAAAATATACAATAAAATAATTCTGTTTACTTATTCCCATGGAAATCCAACTTGTCGAATAATCACATGAAATATCAATAGCCACTTTCATAATGATAGAATGAAAAATATCAGACTATCATGACAACATATTCAAGGCCTTGTTCCAAGACTACAAATAAGATTTTCTCAAGGCCTTGTACCAAGACACTAATTTGTCTTATGAGACCTACTGATGCATCATGGAGCTATAGCGGGCACCATCTGTCACTTACTACGTCCAATTCATTTCTCATATAAAAAGGATTAAACATAACCTAAACATTCGTATCAAAACTAGCATACTAAATGTCAATAATTTACCCCTAAACCATGAATGGTATAAAAATGACACAACCACAGTCAAACATATCATAAATCCTTCAATACAATACTGAAGATTTGAATCATAAAAAATCTACTTCAAACATGTTTAAAATCCATTAATGTATTTTGACATAGATGAAAATGATTTGTAAAACTCTTTGAGAGAAATATCCATTTTTCATGAAAACATTTAAAAGTCACACAATTTAGAATGTAAGAAATTTGAATAAATTTTTGAATCGATGTGTCCCATACCACATTGAAACTTTTGAATGTACTTAATATTTTAAAGCATTCATGTCCATTTAAATAAATCCTAAAACCATTTTAAAAACATTGATATTAATGAGAATGGTTTAGAAGAATAAACCATTAAAACATTTAAAATGATGCTTTAGTAAAAAGTCCCTCAAAATAATCCCTTTGAAAACTATTTTTTGAAACATGGACATGGATAATAAATATGTCCTAGTAGATACTTACATAAAAACAAGCTCCGATAATAAAGAGATTGTGAAATTAACCCTTACCAATTTTGTAACTTACGAAACATACACCCCATGAAAAAAGTATCATACAATTAATATATAAATATGAATAAATTAAAGTGTATTACACAAATAATACATATATGGGAAGTACATACACCACTCAAAAGGTAGTATTGGCAATATGGCATGAATCTCACTGGAATAAGGAGTGAGATGAAAACCCCTTACATTGCACTTTCCTTTAGTCGAGCGTATGTCTAACCTCCTTTATAAAGATTATTGTATGTTATTAAACTATAACAGAACCATATTAATATTTATGATATCATACATGATTCATTTATGACATTATACAACCCATTTAATAATAGTTTCAATGATGAATTTGTATTTCAGGTAATAATAGCTTTCTATATCGTATGTGTTTTAACATTTTACTCTAGATTGTATCACTTAGACCAAGATTTAAATACTTCTAGAATATAAAACATGATTTATATATCATATATATTTTAAATATAAATATTTATAATAGTCATATATATGAAATGAAAAACACCATTTATGGAGACGTAGTCCATATTGTATTGAACAGAACTAAGTAAATAAGATATTTATAAGTACACACACACACACACACACACATATATATATATATCCAGTTTAATTATTATGTCATATATTACATAGTTATTAATAATATATATTTTTATAATCATCGATCAAATGATGAATGTGGAAATTTATCTCATCGCGTCGTGGAGACGATAATCTGTAGGTACACACGAGCAACAATATAATTTCCTTAAAAGTATGGAATTGGATGGTATATTAATTTTACAGAGACATTAAGATGTTATTTTTATTATTTATATACATATTACACATCATTATATCCATCCAAATATCATAGTTTTGAATAAAAAATTACACCACAGCGTGGAGACGGTAAGCCATACATACGCAGACATGATGACATTATCATTCATAAGATGGGTATAATAATGAATATAGTTGTTCCATATCTATAATAACATCAAATTATATATATTATACTGGAGTTATAATTTTATAATGTAAAAAACAATGAAATAGTAAGTGGAATACTAAGAGATCTTGAAAGAGGGTGGTGAAATCATTACCACTTCTTCAGTTTCTTCCTTTCGATTTGATCAAAAGGGCTCCTTGGGTTGGATTTTTGACCAATGTAATCCCTCAAGGATGAAGTTAGGATAGTTGGGAGGATATTGGTTTTGAAATTGGGTGACCTATACCCAAATTGTATTGTACATTGATTATTGTTACATGTTTTCAGTTCGTTATTATACATGTGTTTTTCTTTCCATGATAGTGTAGATACATCAGCATCCACTTTATTAATAGAAATTTTTGTAGATTACATGTCACATGAAATGGTTATAGAAGGTCCCAAGCTATAATGAGAACCCTAAGATTCTATGACATTAATATTAATGTAACGTCCTGTGGTCTAGTTACATAATTTTGAAAGGACACAGATGATGTGTCACCATCTGGTGATGGGGGATCATAAGAATTGAGACATCATTTCATGAAGTTCACACTTGATGATCTCTTGCTATTGAGATCATGAGGAGATTCCCACTTAATAATAACACCACATGCTTCTAGTGTCATATGTCGTTCTTATCTACAGACATGTCTAATTGTTTCCTGACATGAGATCATTATCAATGAATGTCATTTAATTACGTATAAATGATATAAGGCGATAACCATGGAGAAAAAGTCATGGTGATGTAGTTTGTATGGGGTACGTCATTAATGACATGGCACTGATTGAATTATTGAGAATGGATTTGTCGCTTCTGAGTTTAGGAAGAGATATCTCAGGCCTGGTTGATTAGGATGGTTTCTCCTTCATTAAATCCATGGTCATGGTAGTCAATGGTAAGACCGTCCGGACAAATCAACAATCAAAATAAAGAAAAAAAATAATGATGACACTGAGTATGCATTCATCTTTATTGAGATATCTATAGCAAAGAGATAAGATTACACGGACTGTGTTCGTAGGAAGGCATTTATTTCTTTGACTTTTCCTTATCTCTATAGGGGCCTCGATTTGTTGCTAGATCATGATCTAGGTCAGTGATTTTATTCACTTCTATTGTGATAAGGTCCTAGAGGGTCAGACATAATTGCACAATGATAATCTTCCCAATTCTGGGAATAGGAATTTAGAACTTTGTGGGCCCCGCCAAAGGGTCTAAGCACTATCCAAGTTCTATGGATAACCAAATAATAAATAAATTCATTAATATTTTGAGTTTAGAATAATTCGTTGAATTTATTTATAACATGTATTTTCATGTTATATAATAAATGCACGTATTAATATTTTTAGGCTGGATTTAAATATCATAGGTATGTTTAATATTAGAATGAAGAATGAGTCGACTTAAAGACTCAAATTTATCAAGTAATATATTTATATATTACATGTAAGTGATAAATTGTAAATATTATTTATGGCATAATTTTATTTGTCATAAATAATTATTTAGATTGCTTATATAGCGGAAGTCTATTACACGGGGTCCGAGAACCTATACCGCGTGTTTTAACACTCCCTATATAAGTGAGAGATATGCTCTCCCGTAATTACTATTCTTGTGTCAAGATGTAGAGCATCACTCTCATCGTGGAATTTAGAGATAGAGTCTCTCAAGCAAAGAAGGATCTTCAAGGTTATCCATCCTAGATCGAAGCTTCCTCTTTTGTGGTGATCATCGCTACAATGAAGTGTGCGTCGAAGATCCTTGCTATCACCCAGATCTTGACGAACGGCACGAGAGCAGATTTCCGAGGTGTGTGTGGATGATCTGGAGGGCTTCGACATCGGAGTCTTCGAGCAACGATCGCCGGTGTCCTACGGCAGACTTGCACACGTCAATTCTAAACAAGGTAAACATTCAGTTTAATTTTTGTGCTCCTTTTGAACCTTTCAAGATCCTTGGACCATGCTGGGACAAGAACACCAGAGTTGATAGGGTTATGTCACTCTGGTGAATGAGAATTTTAAAAAAATCCTAGCCCATCGGCTTCCGCTGCGTAGTCCTGGTACCCAACAATGGTATCAAAGTGAGTCGCATGGTTTTTCGGAGTCAAAAACATTAAAATGAATTAAATTTAATTGTGGGGTGTTAAAACGGTTCATTCGGATTAGACTGCGCATCATTTCGTTTTCGAATGATCAAGTTATGATCATTTAAATTTTTTAAACAGATCGACGTCCCATGTATTTTGTTCATTTGATGTTTATCTCAAATTGAGAATTAACATGAAAAATATATTTTATTATAAATTTTTATAATAAATATTTAATTATATTTGATAATAAATTTTTTATAATAAATTTTTTATTATATTTTAATAATAATAAAATATATAAAATATTTTATTATAAAATATATTCCACGAAAGTGTGTGGAAAAATTATAATAATAAAATATAGGAGAAGAAGACCAAGACTTGGCATCTTCTTGTTTAGAAAAATGGGTGGCTAGAATTTTTTATCTAAAAGAAAAAATAATAGAAATAATAAAAAAAGGAGGTGGAAGACCCTTACGGGTCTTCTCTCACGCGGCGCACCAAGGGAGGCCGAACCCTAGGGCCTCCCTATCCCTCCGCCGGAAGCTACTCCATGCGGACCCCTTCCGGACAATAGCTGCACCCCGCGCCGGCCTCCACTGCATTGGCTCCCTCCCGCCACCCCGAACCCGCGCCATGGTTCACCATAGCACCGGACCCAGCCGGCATCGGGCCTCCCTCTCCCTTCACCGGCTGGCCTCCCTCCTCTCGCCGGCTCCGTCCGACCGCCCCGAGCCCTCGTCGGACCTCCTCCAGCTGGCTCCTGGACCCTCGCCGACCTCCTTGTCAAGGCTGCGCCAGGCCATCTTCTTCTGGCTACCCCAGACCATCACCGACCTCCTCCTCCTCCGGACCGCGCCAGATCCGCTCCCTCTGGCTACCCGGACCCTTGTCGGCCTCCTTCGAATCAGCTATGTTCGGCCACCCCGAGCCCACTCCGGGAGATGTAGCCATCCCGAGAATCGTTGGATGTCGCGGTCACCCCATGATCAAGCTGCAGTTCCTGGACGACATCCCGCGGCGGTACGCAGTTCCGCCAGACTTCTCTCCGGCTAGAGGTAACCCTGCACTAAATTAATTTTAATTAATTTAGTTTTTTAATTTAAATTAATTGGATTTAATTTAGTGGTTTAAATTATTTTAATCTGAAAATATTAATTTAATTTATGTTTATAATTAAATTAGTGGATAATTTAATTTTTTGAATTAAAAATAAATTAAACAAATGGAACCGATAAGAAATAAATTATTTGAATTTAATCAAATTCATTTATTTTTTTAAGACACCCTCGCATATTTTAAATTTATTGCAATTTAATTTTTATTGTGCTTTTACCCCGACTGGTCTTGAGCTATTGACCGACCTGTGTATCTCTGGAATTTATTTATTTATTTTGTTATTTATTAAATGTGTGCGATGATTGTAATATTTAATTAGATAAATGACACTATGTGAATCATCTTTTAGTTCATCTATGTATAAGGGCATGCACGTCCATTGCACTGATTGTATTTTGTACCCTAGACCCACTCGCCTGCGTGCGAGTATATTTGTATTTATACGGTGACGATCCGAGAGGTAGACCCCACCATGTTGTTGCAGTAGTCCAGATAGGAGTTGGGCGCTTTAGACTAGGGCAAGCAGCGACACGAGTCATGTATCGACTCAGGTATGGATTCCCTAAGGTGATGATTGATCAGTTATCGATCAATCATTATAGAATGCTCATGACTAGTTCGAATGCAATATTTAATTTATGCACAGTTTACTATTTTATGTGTCTTCATGATTATTCCATGATCACATAGGATAGTAAATGAGATAAAATGCATAAATTTGTGACAAATAATTTTTTATTTCATGTTCAATTGTGAGCGCGACAACCCTGTTTGAACATAACCAATAGAAAAGTATTATATTCATCAATCAATATTAAAAATCTATCAAAGATATATTAATTCCAAAATGCCTTCCATTTCTCAAATCTAAATAGAACCGGCGGTTTGGGTTCTCATCAGCCTCAGTTGAGAGTGCCTCTTACTACCAGGGAGTTTATATGTGAGAAATGTGTCATCTTAACTAATGCAAGATGTTAAGGATTAGCCTTAGCTAACTTGCTATCACTTTAGAAGCAAGAGGTTGAGGGAATGATGTTTAGTTTCCAAAATCAGGGACTGTACTCAACTACACAATGAACCATAAGAACAAGTGGTTGGCCAGCATAACACCTACCTTGAAACCCTCCACGTAGTGTCGTAGCCCTAGATTGTAGACTACGAGGGAGATTTTGAAGATCCTTGCCACTAGAATTCTCAAGCAATAGAGTATTCCGAATCTAATAGTGAGGGCTGTAAATGTTCGTTAAAATAGTGGGTAAAAGTAAATGATAATTTGATTTATAAATCATAAAATGTCAAAAGGTAATCAAAACAAAGTACTAACTGCTAAATGTTTATCTGATGTTGTTTCAAAATGGAAATCACCAACACCACAAGTACTTTATCACTATGATCGATCTTGGATAAAGAAAATTTCCTGATCGGAAAGAACTTCTAGGAGTGGTACAGGTGCTTGTGCATAGTACTATGCCAAGAAAAGAAGTTATATGTGCTGGAATCACCAATTCCTGCTGAGCCTCCTTAGGGATCAAGAAAGATTGAAAATGATAAGTGGAAAAATCATGTAGACGATGCGCTTGATGTACAATGCATCATGTTGTCATCCATGTACATCCAATCTCAAAAATTGCACGAGGAAGGGGATTCCTACAAGATGCTTTCACATCTCCAAGAACTATATGAGGAGAGGGAAAGGCAAGAAAGGTATGAGATATCAAGTGCACTTTATAAGTGCAGGCTAGCAGAAGGGCACAAAGATGGTCCTCACGTAGTCAAGATGATTGGGTATATTGAGGGGCTTGAAGCCCTTGGGTTCAAAATGAACCAAGAACTAGTAGTGGATCTCATTATTGCCTCTTTACCGTCAAGCTTCTCGATATTCATTATTAATTATAATATGAATGATATGACAAAGTCACTCCCGGATCATTTGGATTTAGTTCTCCAAGCTGATAAGGACATGAAAAACACCAATTCAACTGTCTTTATGGTGATGAAGAAAAACAAGGGCAAGGCAAAGGGGTCTAAGGCCAAGTCAAGCCCAAAGACATCAATGCATCATCCTGAAAAGAAGCCAAAGATTCAGAGGAAAAGTAATGAGTAGGAATATGACTGCTTTGGATGTGGCAAGAAAGGCCACTAGAAGAAGAATTGCAGAGCTGGGAAGAAGAAGCAAGCTGATGCTTTTACTTCAGGTATTTTTTTCATTGAATGAAATCTATCTTTATCTACAAGTTGGGTATTGGATATGGCATGTGGTTCACGCGTTTGGATTCTTATACAGAATCCATGTAGGTTCAAGAAGATTGAAAAAGGATAAGTGGATCTCCGAGCTGAAAATGGTGCAAGTTTTGAGGCCTTGGCAGTGGGAGACTATCACTTGACATTAACAACTAGTTAGGTTCTTATTTCACACAATTGCTATTACATACCATCTGTTACCAGAAACCTAATCTCTGTGTAATGTTTAGACACTATGGGTTTTTTTTCATGTATGGAAATAAATTTTTTCTCTTTTATAGAGAAAACATATTTTATGGTATGGCACATCTTAACAATGTTTTATATATACTAGAACTAGAAAACTCATTAATGGAAATCAATGACAAAAACAGCCAGCTTGACTCAAATAATACCCTCCTATGGAACTTTAGGCTTGGTCATGTAAATAAGAAGCGATTATGAAGATTACATCAAGAAGGGTATCTAGACTCAGTACAGTTAGAACCCTTAGATGTATGTCAAGCTTCATTACAAGGAAAAATAACCAAAGCACCTTTCTCAAAAAAGGGATAAAGAGCCAATGCAGTGCTGGAATTAATACATACTGGTGTTTGTGGTCAATTTCAAGTAGAGGAAATGGTTGATTTTCTATACTTCATTACTTTTACCGATGATTATAGTAGGTATGGATATATCTATGTAATGTGGTATACGTAAAATTCATTTCGTTTCATTGAGGAATACCAAAATGAAGTAGAAAACCAACATTGTAAGAAGATAAAAGCACTTCACTCAGACTGAGGCAAGGAATATCTTAACCAAGCTTTCATTGATCTCTTGAAGGAGTGCGAGATAGTATCCCAACTCACTCCTCCTTATACACCACAATGGAATGGTGTTAGTGAAAGGAGGAATAGGACCCTACTTGACATGGTCAGATCAATGATGAGTCATACAACTCTTCCATTATCCTTTTAGGGATACGCTTTGTAGACAACAACATATACCATTAACTGAGTACCAAATAATGCTACAGATGGGATTCCATATCAGTTCTGGTATGGAAAGAAACCCAATCTGACACACATGCGTGTGTGGGGGTGCAAGGAATTTGTCAAGACATTACCAAGTGATAAATTAGCATCTAGAATCACTAAGTGCATCATTATAGGTTATCATAAGGAATATAGAGGATACTACCTATATATCCCTTTAGATAGAAAAGTCATTGTGGAAGGATTATCCAAATTTCTAGAAAGAAATCACATTTCTACTGGAAATAGTGGGAGAAAGATTGACTTTGACGAAGTTAATGCTCGAGATGCAGAAGAGTTGGTAGAGGAACAATCTCCACAAGAGCAAGTGGAAGAAGAAATTGTCCATGAGACACTGATACTGCATAGGTCTACACGAGTGGTTAGTGAACCAGAGCATTATGGTTTTCCTGTCACCGAGTTAGTGACATAATAATCCTTGAGGATGATGATCCTCTAACCTACAAGGAAGTAGTAGAAGGCAAAGAAGCTTCTACATGGAAAGAATCTATGAATTCTTAGATGGAGTCCATGTACTAAAATCATGTTTGGATTTTGGTAGACCCTCCAGCTGATGTAAAGTCCATTTGATGCAAATGGGTATTCAAGAAGAAGCTGGACATGGATGGTACGGTTAATATATTTAAATCAAGACTGGTTACAAAGGGTTTCAGACAACGTCAAGGCATTGAATATGATGAATCCTTCTCACCATTGGTAATGCTTAAATCCATTAGAATATTGCTTGCAACAGCAGCCTTTAAAGAATATGAAATTTGGAAAATGGAAGTCAAAACTGCTTTTCTAAATGGGAAGTTGGTTGAAGATGTCTATATGACTCAACCCAAAGGGTTTGTTAAGAAAAAGAATTATAATAAAGTATGTAAGTTGTAGAGATCCATTTATGGATTGAAGCAGGCATCAAGATCATGGAATGTACGCTTTGATGAGGCCATAAGAGATTTTGGTTTTGTCAAAAATGAATGCGAGACTTGTGTCAATAAAATGGTTGATGGGAATTCTATCGTTTTCCTAGTTTTATATGTTGATGAAATATTGATCATGGGAAACAAGGTTCATGTCTTACAATCAGTTAAGACATTGTCAAATGAATGCTTCTCCATGAATGAATTAGGTGTACCAGCCTACATTCTAGGGATCAACTTCTATCAAGATAGTTCTCAAAGGATTCTTGGCCTAAGTCAAAGTACATATATTGACAAGGTACTCAAAATTTGAAATATGTAACAATACAAGAGAGGATTGTTACCTATTTCACATGGTGTAAATCTCTCCAATAAAATGTGTCCACAAACACAAGAATATATTGAAAGAATGAGTAGAGTCCCTTATGCTTTGGGAGTGGGTTCTATAATGTATGCCATGCTATGTACTAGGTTTGATATTGACTTTGATTTAAGCATGCTGGGTAGATATCAAGCCAATCCAGGAGAGCAGCACTAGACAGCTGTTAAAACAATCCTTAAGTACTTGAGGCGTACTAAGGATATGATCCTTGTGTATGGAGGAGATGAGGAACTAGTTGTGAAGGGATACACTGAAGCTAGTTTCCAGATAGATCGTGATGATATGAAATTGTAGTCAGGCTACATCTTTTTCCTGAATGGTGGTGCAGTGAGCTGGTGAAGCTCAAAGTAGGGTGTGGTTGCTAATTCTACAACAGATTTCGAATATATTTCAGCTTCTGATGCTACAAAAGAAGCAGTCTGGATACATAGCTTTATCTCAGACATTGGTGTTGTACCTAGCTGTGCAGACCCTATTCCAGTATATTGTGATAATACTATGCAGTGGTGCTTTCCATGGAGCTCAGGTCTCACCAAAGGACAAATCATATTCTTTGGAAGTTTTATCTTTTGGGAAATTTTAATCAAAGAGGCGAAATGACAGTTAGCAGAGTAACCATAGAGGACAACATGGTAGAACCCCTGACTAAATCCATTTCTAAGAAGAAGCATGATTTATATGTGAGAGCGAGCAGATTGAAACCTGTTAGCAGTTGGCTCTATTGCAAGTTGGAGTGTTGAATGTGGGTTCCATACACCCAACTTGTATCTTACTTTGATTACTATTACATGTATTCAGTTTGTTATTAAACATGTGTTTTCCTTGCCATGATAGTGTAGATACCTCTGCTTCCAATTTATTAATGGCAATTTTCTTAGATTACCTGTTGCATCAAATGGTTATAGCAGGTCCAAGGCTATAACGAGAACCCTGAGATTCAATGATAGTAATCTTAAATTAATGTCCTATGGTCCAGTTACATAGTTAGGAAAGAAAACAGATGATGTGTCACCATCA
This sequence comes from Viscum album, assembly GCA_963277665.1. Lineage (NCBI taxonomy): Eukaryota > Viridiplantae > Streptophyta > Magnoliopsida > Santalales > Viscaceae > Viscum > Viscum album. Next base: position 1,798,609,369 of record OY728156.1, on the reverse strand, counting down.
GGTGCTGGGGGATCATAAGAATTGAGGATTCGTCTCATAATGTTCGCACTTGATGGTCTCTAGCTATTGAGATGATGAGGACATACCTGCTTAATAGGAACACCACATGTTTCCAGTGTCATTGGTCGTTCCTATCTACAAACATGTGTAATCGTCTCCGGACTTGAGGTCATTATAAATGAATGCCATTTAATTACGTACATTTGATATAAGGCAAAAACCATGATGGAAAAGTCCTGATGAGGTAGTTTGTATTGGGTATGTAATTAATGGCATGGCATTGATTAAATGATCGAGAAAGGATTTGTCGCTTCCGAGTTTAGGAAGAGATATCTCGGGCCTAGTTGATTAGGATGGTTTCACCTTTATTAAATCCATGAACATGGTAGTTGATGGTATGACCATCCGGACAAATCAACAATCAAAATATAGATAATAAAGAATAACAACACTGAGTATGCATTCTGCTTTATTGAGATATCGATGACAAAGAGATTAGATTACACGGACCGTGTTCGTAGGAAGGCAGTATTTGCTTTGAATTTTCCTTATCTCTATAAAGGACTCGACGGGTTTCTATACCCCGCTCTAGGTAGGTGATATTATTCACTGCTATTTAGATAATGTCCTAGATGATAACACACAATAGCTCCTTGAAAATCTCCCATATTCTGGGAATAGGAATTTAGAACTTGGCGGGCCCTGACAAAGGGTCCGAGCACTATCCAAGTTCTATGGATCACCAAAGAATTAATATATTCACTAATTATTTGAGATTAGAATAATTCGTTGAATTTATTTATAATATGTATTTACAAGATATATATTAAATACACGTATTAATATTAGTCGACTGGATTTAAATATCCAAGGTTCTTTTAATATTAGCAGGAGGAATGAGTCGAGTTGAGGACACAAATTTATCACGTAATATATTTAGATATTATAAGTAAGTGATAAATTGTACATATTATTTAAGGATTAGTTTTATTTGTCATAAATAATTATTTATATCACTTATATAGTGGACGTCTATTACACGAGGTCCGGGAACCTATACTGAACGTTTTAACACTCCCTATATATGTGAGAGAAATGTTCTCCCACAATTACTATTCATGTGTCAAGATTGAGAGCATCTCTCTCCTCCAAGAATTTAGAGAGAGTGTCTCTCAAGCAAAGATGGATCATCAAGGACATACATCCCAGATCGAAGGTTCCTCCTTTGCGGGGTTCATCGCTACGCTGAAGTGTGCGTCAAGGATCCGCACTAGCACACAGATCTTGACGAACGACGCACGAGCAGATTCACGATGCGTGTGTGGCTGATCTAGAGGGATTCGACGTCAGAGTCATCGAGCAAAAATCACTGGAATCCTACAACAGACTTGTACATGCCAATTCTGAACAAGGTAAATGTTCAGTTTAATTTTTGTGCTATTTATGAACCTTGCGAGATCCTCAGACCAAGCCGGGACAAGATCACCAGAGTTGACATGGTTACGTCACTCAAGTGAAGCATAATTTTTTAAAATCCCAGCCCACCGGCTTCTGCTGCGTATTCCCAGTTCCCAACAATTAGGGAAGGGGTTGGTCGATCCAAATGGCTTTGGAGGTGTGAATTTGAGAGAAGGGGAAGTGCCCTTTTATAAGAGGGGTGAGGGGCACCTTTAGAAAAATAGAAAATATTATTTTATAATAAATTAATATTCTGTTTATAATGGCCCCAAAGTGACTTATTTTGAGGATAGGGGGGTGATGGGTCTAAATCTACTCATCCAATAGGTTTTAGACAAGTTTATGTTACCATTTTAATCTAATCATTTAGATTTAACTCTATGTTAAATAATTTAACTTTTACCGTGTCTTCTTGAATTATTACACAATATAGTTTATAAAGTTACAATATACTTCCAATAGAACACCAATTGGTTAATTAATGTCATATATATTATTATATAAGTTTTTTGGCCGAACCATAGATTCTTAGGACCATTATAGCAGTAAATAATATCATATTTGTTTTAAAAACTATTTTATGTGAATTTTGACAATATTTGTTATTTGTTTTTTGATAAAATAATAACAGAATGATTACTTCAAAAAAATAAATTGAATCAATTCTATCATGTCATATTCACAATGAAAATTCTTCTATGTGATTTAAACTTTGAAATTATATTTATTGTAATATTTATAATACCATTTATTCGATTCTAGCATTATTAAGGTAATTACTCCATCATCATTATGTCATTAATAAATTTAATTATCTAATCTCTAAAAATTATAAATTAAATATGATTATGCAGGAAATATTTTTAGATTTCTAATAAAAATATATAGTCGAATTTATCTTATGTATAACCATATATTAAAAATGGTTTAGTTATTAAACATTGATTTTAACGTTTTTAAATATTCTTTAAATAAAATAATAATAAATGTATTAATTTAATATATGTGGAACTAAAGGGTAATATTTTATTCCTAAGGTTGTTTTTGGTCAAATTATACTTATCAAATAGAAGTAAAACATGTGTTAGGGTAATAATAATATCATTTTTATCCTTAATTTCCATATTTACTTTTTACCGTGGTAAATAAAAGTAAAAAGTTTATATTCACCAATAATTATTTTTATCTTATTGAACCACATTTTAATCTTTGATATTAACCATGTCTCTCGGATTTTTTAAATTCAACCCAGAGAAGTGGTAAAATTATGTTTTATGTAAATTTGAAAATTTTCCAAGGAGGTTTGTAAAAGATGGTGAAAAGTTCAATAAAATTATTATATATCTAAAATTATTATAAACATATTCTAATGAATTACATTGAACTTATATAGGTATTATTTATATATTTTACCTAAAATAAATTTAAATAAAATAAATAATTATTTAAATAAAAATTTGGTTTTAAACGATAACTCAATGTATTTTTTCACTATTCATCAAAAATTGAACGTTTTCAGAAAAACACCAAAAATTTACCCTAGGATAATTTTGATATTACGAATTCAAAAATGAAGTCTATTTTACCAAATTAAAAACCTATAAGTAGCATTTATTATTTTAAAATTAATTCTCGTTGTCAAAACCAAAAGGCATATTTTTATAAAACAATATCTATCAAAAGTTTGACACTTCTTTATTTCCAATCTCAAAGTGAAATTACTTAAAATGACCAGAATTGGATTAAATGGTAAAAATATAATCTATTTATACTTAAAAACCATTAAAAATTATAATTTAACACAATAAATTATTTTGATTAAAAAAGTTGTTTTCAGTTAAAATATAGTATTTTTCATTATTCACCCAAATATGAAAGTTATCAGAAAAACACAAAAAATTTATTGAATCAAAATTCTTAAGTCTCGATTATAAAGAGGATGTTTATTTTTTCATACTTAATATATAAAAGTTTAAAATATTGGATTTAAAAAGGTTTCACTATTAAAATGCGGTAAAAGTGCATTTTTTTTAAAATTTCTTCTTTTATCTGAAAAAAATGAATTAGTTCTTACATTATGTCAAAGAAACTCATAATATGGATTCTAAAATTATAATTATTATATATAGTTCTAAATGTAGTTAATAATATTTATAACCACTTTTGAGCAGCTAGTTTGGTAAATTGTGGTACGCTTGAACTCGGTGTTGCGTGTAGTGCAAGTTATTGAATTACTTTGAAGAAATAACGAACTTTGAAATCATGGGGTGTTACATTCTTACCTCTTTCAATAAACAGCATCCTTGCAATGTGAAATTGTTTTTCAAATATAAAAGGTTGAAAATAGTAAATACCTTTTAGGGAAAACCCACATTGGAAATTCGGTTAATAAAATTTAGTCACAATAATAGGAAAAGGGGAATGAAAAAGTCACCACCAAATTATGATCTCGATTAGGAGAACATTGGTGGAAATTAGAGACCAATAATTGGTGGAAAACGTAAATTTTTATAAGGAGTGATTGAGGTCATAAATCACAAACAATTGTATAATTGTGGGCCTCAAATCCACCAATCTATGATGATTTAAAATACCATCGGTTCAAAAAAACGGAAGGTATTACAATAACACATTTTTGGGTTTAAGATCCCTTCCATAAAGTTTAATAATTAACTTATCTATAAAATAAGAGGAATATATATATATATGTATATATATACTTGACATGTATAGTTTAATCCTTCAACTAATTTCTACCACAAACTCATCTTTCACTCTAAAAGATAATAGATCTTAAAAAAATATTCTATTTATCCAATTCGTTTAGGGTTCCAAAAAATGAATTTATAATTCATCTACCAGACCCTTAAAAAACTACATTATTCAATCCAGGTCATCACATGGATCAATGATAGGTGATACACCCTTGTCTCCCTTCTGTTGCAGATTCATGTCTCGCGGCCTTGCTTGATGCAGTGGGTTGCCGCCCGACCTCCAGGTTGTCCTTTTAGGGAAATCCAAAAATAACTGTAACAATAGTATGAAATTTCAAACATAATCCATTCTAGCCTTTATAATTATCCAAAAAATATATATCCAAACTCTCAGTCCAAATTTTATAAGGATGTTAAACATAATGGGGATCCTTTTTCCTAGGTAATAACACGTGAACGCCTTCATCTTGTATTTTTTCAATACCGTAACATCCTAAATTATGAAAATCAACTATCTCTTATTCCAAAATCACTACAAAATTATCAGGACCATATCAAGGATTACCATTCCATCAACCATGTATTTTCCAAAAAGTGTAGCTTACTATTAAGTCACTTTTCTTAGAACCATAAATCTCAAATCCTCAATAAAATAGTACTACAATTCAATCCTTATTTATCTCCATAATTCATATAACCAGTATACTATTAATACAACACTCAAATGAAATAATTATATAACAACAACATAAGATAAATAGTCATTCCTCTTCATCTGAGATAGTATCATAACTTGATTATTATCCAATAACGTCATTTGTGGTATACTCTTATGAATGAGACATTGATTGGTGTAGTGTCTCAAATCCTTGCAGATGAAACATTTTACATTTGAAATTTTTTTCTTACCCATGCAATAACGTACTTGGTGTCCTTTTTCCCCACACTTATAAAAAACTCTCATTCCCTTCAATCATTTAAAAAGGTTATTCATTCCAAATTTGTAACATATTAGAAAATCCTTCTTTTCCCTCTTCCATTTATCCATATTTCTCTCTTCCATCCTTTTCTTCTCTCGCTTCCCTTTAAAGCCATAAGAATCATAGAATTATTTACTTATCTTATTAACACATGATATTATTTCATCATATGTTGAGAATACATGGTAGATTATTTCCTTATATAAATATTGGCTTAATACTATGAAAGATATGATCCTTATAACTCATGGGTCATACGTATTGCTGGAGTTCACATTCCTTCTACTGGATGCCACTTCTATACAATGGCATACACTAGGTCAGTTTATGATTTGCAATGAATAATTCCAAACTTGTAAAAAAAATTAACATAAATTGAATAGATTATGGATAAAATACTTTAAAATATTTTCATTCATGAGATATATTCTCATAAATCCTTCATAGTGATTTGTAACGAAAATGAGAATTATCCTAAGCATATCCCCCGAGAGTGTTGTAACCAAGAGTACATAAACTCTCACTGTTGTGCACTAGTTCTCGTTCGAGTCTAGCTCAAAGTAGTGTTTTCAGGATTTACCCCTAGATACATATATGCCAGAGCTGCTTCTACCTACTCGTATCCAGACAGGGATGTTTTTTTTGGAAAACACACTATATCTCTACATTACGAAAATTCTATGATGTTATTCTATACTAATCCGCAAAGTCTATCTTAGGGTAATGTGCTCTAATCAGATATTATCTAAATATATTTTCCAAGGATATTACTAAACTTCCTCTGATACGAACAATAACGCTGCGACCCTAGTTACCGAGAGTCGATTCATTATTTTAATACATTGGAATGATTACCAGGAAGCAAGTCCCAAAATACCAATCAATTGAGAAGTCTTGGAAAATATATTTCATACATGGACGTTACATAACACATTAGAAATGAAAAAACAACATAAATGATCCTTTGAGAACTCCATTATTCGCCTAGCGTAACCCTTCTTATTATTCATAATACACATCTTCGAATCCTGAGAAAATTAAAACATAGAAAGGGGTGAGCTCATATGCATAGTAAGGATAAAAATATAGTGGATACTTTCATAAATAAGCATAAACATTTATGGAAATGTATAAGACTAAAACAAAAGACTTTTTAAACATAAACTTCAGCATAATATGGAGAAGATACATTAAAATAATTCCATTTACTTATTCACATCGATATCCTACTAGTCGAATAATCACATGCAATATCAATTTCCACATTCAAAATGATGGTATGAATAAATCCATAATTTCATAACCACATAGTCAAGGCCTTGTGCCAAGACTACAAAGAAGATTTTTTCAAGGCCTTGTTAGAAGACACTATTTTGTATCATGAGACCTACCGATGAATTGAGGAGTTATAGCGGGCTCCACCCATCACTTACTAAGTCCAGTGCATTCCTCATATGAAAAGGTTTAAACAAAACATACGAATTTGTATTAAAAATGGCATACAAAATGGCAATACCTTACCCATAAATAATGAATGTTATAAAAATAACACATCCACAGTCAAACATAACACAAAATATTCAATACAATACGGTATACTTGTATCATAATAAATCAACTTCAAACATGATTTAGATCCATTAAAAGATTTTGACATAGATGAAAATTATTTGTTAAACTCTTTGAGAGAAATATCCCTTTTATGAAAACATTTAAAAGTCACATATTTTAGAAAAGAAGACATTTAAATACTTTTTTGATCAATGTTTCCCATTCCACTTTGAAACATTCGTATGTAATTAATATTTTATATCAATCAAGTCCATTTAAATAAATCCTTAAAACCATTTTAAAAACATGGACATTAATGAAAATAGTTTAGAAGAATAAATCTTTAAAACATTTAAAATGATGTTTTTGTAAAAAGAATCATAAAATAATCCCTTATAAATCTATTTTATGAAACATGGATATGGATAATAAATATTTCCCATTAGATACTTATGTAAAAAAAACCTCGGATAATAAAGAGATTGTGAAATTAACCATTACCAATTTGGTAACATACGAAACATACAACCCATGAAAGAAGTATCCTAAAATGAATATGTAAATATTCATAAATTAATGTTAAAAACATGAAGAATACAATTATGGAAAGTACATACACCACACAAAAGATAATAGTGGCAGAATGACATGAATCTCACGGGAATAAGGAGTGAGATGAAAACCTCTTACCTTACACTTTCCTTTAGTTGATTGTACATTTAACATACTATATGAAGATCATAGTATGTTATTAAATTATAATAGAACATTATTGATAATTATGATATCATACATGATTCATTTATGACTTTATAATACCCATTTAATAATAATTTCCATGTTGAATTAATATTTTGGGTAATAATCGCTTTCTTTATCGTACATGTTTTAACTTTTTACCCTTGGTTGAATCACTTAGACCAGGATTTAAATAATTCCCGAATATAAAACATGATTTTAATATCATATATAATTAGAATATAAATTTGTATAACATACATATATATGAAATGAAAAAACCCATTTATGGAGACGGTAGTCCACACGTATGCCTAAACGTTGTTTCCGTTATCATATCGTATTGAATGGAAATAAGTGAATAATATATATGTAAGTACATATATATATATATATATATCTCCAGTAGAATTATTATGTCATATATTACATACAAATTAGAAATATATATTTTTATAATCTTTGATGAATGGTGAACGTGGAAATGATTCTCATCGTGTCGTGGAGATGGTAATCCATACGTATGCACGAGCGACATTATAATTTCCTAAAAGGTGTGGAATTGGATGGTATATTAATTTTACGGAGACATTAGAATGTTATTATCATTATTTATATACATATTACACATCATTATATCCATCCAAATAACATTGTTCTTAATAAATAATGACACAGCGATGTGGAGATGGTAAGCCGTACGTACGCACGCATTGTGACATTATCATTCATAAGATGGGTAGAATAATGAATATAGTTGTTCCATATTTATAATAAAATCAAACTATATATAAGATACTGGAGTTATTATTTTAGAATGGAAACAACACAGAAAGGGTAAGTGGAAGAATAAGAGAACTGGAAAGATGGTTGTGAAATCATTACCTCTTCTTCTGGTTATTCCTTATGGTTTGATAAAAAGAGCTCCGTAGGTTGTCTTTATGACCAAATTAATCCCTCTAGGATGATGTTATGATTGTTGGGAGGATATTTGGGCAGGGTTTGTCCGTGCCAAATGGCTTTGGATATGTGAATTTGAGATAAGGGGAAGTGTTGTTTTATAAGAGTGGTGAGGGGAACCTTGGAAAAAACATAAAATATTATTTTATAATATATTCATATTCTATTAATAATGGCTCCAAAGTGACTTATTTCGAGTATATGGAGATGGTGGGTCTAAATCTACTCAACCAAAAGTTTTTAGACAAGTTGTGGTTATAATTTTAACCTTATCATTTATATTTAACTAAAATTTAAATAATTTAACATTTATCGTGTCTTATATTATTCATAAACTATATGGTTAATAAACATACTATATACTTCCAATCGAACCCCAATTGGTTCATCAATGTCTTATATATTATTATATAAGTCTTTTGTCTGATCTTTATATTTTTAGGTCTTTTATATCATTTAATAATATAATATTTCTTTTAAAAACTATTATATGTCAATTTTGACACTATTTGGTAATTGTTTTTTGTTAAGATAATAAATGCATGATAACATCAAAAAAAATACATTTAATCAATCCTAACATGTCATATTCACCTAGAAAATTCGTGTATGTGATAAAAACATTAAAATTATATTTATTGTAATATTTATAATACCATTTATTTGATTATTTAATTAATAAGGTAATTACTCCATCATCATTGTGTCATTAATAAATGAAATTTTTTAATCTCTAAAATTTATATATAAAATACCACTATGTAGGAAATATTTTTATCTTTGTAATTAATATTTATAGTTGAGTATATCTTATGTATAACCCTATATTAAAAATGGTTTAGTTATTAAACATTGATTTTAACTCTTTTAACTCTTCTTTAAATAAAATAATAAAAAATGTCTTAATCTATTCCAAGTGGACCTAAAGGGAAATATTTTATTTATAAGTTTGTTTTTTGTCGAATTATACTTAGCCAATAAAATTAGGACATGTTTTAATGTAATAATAATATCATTTTTACCCTTAATTTCCCTATTTACTATTAACCACGGTAAATAAAATTAAAAAAGTTACTATTCACAAAAAAGAATTTTTATCTAATTGACCCACATTTAATATTTGATATTAATCGTGTCTCTCGGAATTTTGAAATTCAACTCACAGAGTCGGTAAAATTATCTTTTATGTAAATTTGCAAATTTTCCTCGGAGGTGGGTAAAAGATGATGAAAAGTTCAACAAAATTGTTATATATCTAAAATCATTATATACATAATCCAATGAATTATATTGAAATTATATATGTGTTATTTATATATTTTTACCTAAAATAAATTTAAATAAAATAAAAAATTATTTAAATAAAAAGTCTGTTTTAAATGATAACTTAACGTTTTTTCACTATTCATCAAAAATTGAACGTTTTCAGAAAAATACCAAAAATTCAACCTATGATATTTTAAATATTTCGAATCCAAAAATGAAGTCTATTTTACAAAATTCAAAACATTTAATTTTTATTTATTAATTTAAAATTAATTCCAATTTCCAAAACCAAAGCCGTATTTTTAAGAAACAATATCTATCAAAAGATTGACTCTTCTCTATGACCAATATGAAAGTGAAATTACTTAAAATAACCATAATTGGATTAAATGGTAAAAATATGATCTATTTATACATCCAAATCATTACAATTTAATATTTATCACTATAAATTATTTTTATTAAAGAAGCTGTTCTCAGTTAATATATAGTATTTTTCATTATTCACCCAAATATGAAAGTTATCAGAAAAATACAAAAATGTTTTTGAAACTAAATTATTATTTCCCAATTCTAAAGAAGATGTTTATTTTGTAAAATTGAACATATAAAAGTTTTAAATATTGGATTTAAAAAGGGTTCCCCATTAAGAGGCGGAAAAAGTGTATTTTTTGAAAAATACTTATTTTATCTGAAAAAAAGAATTAGTTCTTACATTATGTCTAAGATTCTCAGAATATGGATTCCAAAATTATAAGGATTATATATTGATAAAAATTTAGTAAATATTATTCATAACCTCTTTTGAACTGAATTTTTGGTACGTTGTGGTGCGTTTGAACTCAGAGTTGCGTGTAGTGAAAGTTATTTAATTACTTTGAAGAAATAATGTACTTTGAAATATTGAGGTGTTACATCACAACAGATTTCATTAACCATTATTTCATTTCATGTACGGCCAATTGGACTTATAGTCAACTGTAAACTAATGGGTGTAGAACATCATGTCAAGCACCCTCGTGAGTATTTGGAGCCTCAGTCCTTGTCTCACAACCCATGGGTATTTGGTGCATCAGTCCTTGTCCCATAAAATATTACATGAAAGAATCATAGGTGTAGAATTCCATGTCTAGCACCCTGTGAGTATTTGGAGCATCAATCCCTATCTCACAACCTATTTATCAAACATACATAAGAATTTACCATTTTTGGGTAATGCCATGTATAACATCCTAAAACCAATTCGTTAATTAATTCAACAACTAATTAACAATACAAATCACTCTTTAGATAAGTCAACACCTAATAAAACATTCACCATCTCATTAATTATTAAATATTTAACAATTAAGTATTCTTATAAAGTCAACTGAATAATCAACTCAACATTTAATTATCAAAAGTCATTTACCTGTCTGAACCCATCCACTTAAATAGTGGTTCTTACAGGACGTTAACAATCTAAAATCACACCAAAATCACCTCAAAACATGATTATGAAAGCCAGGATATTTAGTGACCATCTCAACCAATAGATCATATCTCTAAACAACTCCATCCAAGACAACCTAAAGCATGGAAAACTAATATGCATAAAAATGTACTCCTAGCCAACAATCATAACAAACAATCAATTCACAATCTGTATTTAATGCATTCAAATTAATTAATTCAAAAATTAATTAATTAAATCATATCTCTTTAACCAATCATCAATTAGTTAACCATTTATCAATTAACATGTAATAATTAATCCATCCATTAATTATTACCAGTTTCTAAATTATATTCCAAACATGTCAAATATTCAATATTCTCAATAATCTATAAAATCCACAATCTTATTCCAACTCATGACTTGATATTTAATCCTGTCATTAATTACCCTATTACTAATTCTTCCCATTCAAATCAATTAACTGTTTAATAATTTCACTTTAACCAAACTAGCCAATCATGCAAAAACTCAATAGAAGTTCAAGTCCTCACTTTTCTCATGTGGTCGGATTTATTTAATAACATCAAAAGTATCATTCATTAGCATATCATAATGAAGGAAACTCACATTCTCAATTTACGTAACGAAGTTATAATTCTTAAATAATGTGTTAATGATTTGGTACCCTACCTCTGGGTTTGGATGGAAACCACAACGAATGAGGAACACTCAATTGAAATAGACTGATTCTTCAAGAACCATCCTTAGATCACTTATCCTAGCAAGACCAAGGCCAAAACTCATCATAAATGTCATCTACACACATATAATACCCATAACGAGTGTAGATCTAAGAAATCGAGGGAAGAGGAGATGTGAATCTAAGAAGATCTAAGAATCCGAACAAGAACGAAGAAGAACATCTACATACCTCAAGAATCCGGCTTCGATTCTGCAAGAGAAGCCTTCAGATCACCTCCAAAAGGATTGGGAGAGGTTCTCCTACCATCAAGGGATGGTGATCTAGAGTAATGGCCACATAGGAGGAAAAAGATCCATCTACAAGAAAAAACGTGTGAGAAACACTTTTTAGGTTCTCACATAAGTGCCAGCACGGTTAGTTCGCATAGCTAGAAAAACTATACGCTAACAGTGCGTTAGCTACTGTCTCAGAAAAAACTCCTCGAACGGTTAGGCTGAGTGGTTAGACAAACCATACCCTAACTGTGTGTTAGCCACTTCCTCAAAACATCAACTACACATGGTTTGGATGCATGGTTATACAAACGGTGCACCTCCCATGTGATTTCTCCTTTGCCTCAAAGCGTCAATCAATGTTCAAAAAATGAAATCATTTGGTGTTCCAACACTCAGAATAAAATTACGGAGCGTAGTTTAAAAAAATGACCCATTGATAAACCGAAAAAAATAATTTAAAAAATATTTGTATTTTAACCCGGTTAAAAAACATAATATTCTACATTATTCCCACCATAAAAACATCTCATCCTTGAGAAGCCATCGCGAACCACTGCTAAAACAGATTAACTACCATGGCCATTTAATCTTATTAGAAGTGATGTGTTGCATTCCCAAAGCCGAACACACCTTTAACCCTCAAAAAACCTGGTGTATAAGTCTTTATAACTAGATCCAAAGATTACTCTAATTCTTAATCATAAAAACATATCTTATATCTTAGATCCTTAGAAGGACCTTGTCAATGTGAAAGGTTTAATCTCAATCAATCAATAAAACATGCTTCACATGTATCCCTCGAAATATTTCACAGATCCAAAAGCCACATTCCCCCTTTATCAGATGATTTTCCCTTAAAACTCTTCCAAAACCATATGCATTTATAATGAAACCCTTACCCAACATCTGGTGAATTTTCAAAGTCAAGAGATCACATGGCTACATTAAAAACAACTGTGCCCCAACACAAATAAAGAGGTAGCCCAAAGAAACCACACATTCCATGTTCTTCCCAAATAACAACTACACATCAAGCCCAACAACATTTTAACTATAGCACGGTGTAAGACCAAAACTATCATAGTGTCTCCATGACGAGGCCAAGATATGGGACATGCTCGTCATGTCCATAAGAGTGAACTAAGAGAAAAATGAGGTCATGAAGAATATCAGTCAAACCATTACTGGACAACTCTATTATAAACTCTCGGTATCACCTACCAGCACGTTCATCAAGAAAAATGTGGAAATACCCACCTTATAATATCCCATGATGTCTCGAGAAACGATCACCCACTCACCAGGGCGCTAGATTAACAAAATAATCGGTGCGTTAAAACACCCGAGTCTTTCGAAATCTATTCCATGTAATCAAATGAAAATGATTCTTCAACGCTCAAGTCACTCTACCTGGAGTTGACCTAAGACCATATTAAACTTTAGAAAAAGACATATTATAGAGTCATATATCCTCATACAAACATTTTCCTGGATGATTCCATAACCAGTAATCCATTACTATGAAGAAAGGGTCAAATGACCAACAATGTAGCCGACCATGCCCGAGGCACATCTAACTAGCTGACAAAGAGAATTACTAGATGATCAATCCCATAAAAGGGTCGAGAAAAACATCACTACCCATTCTAAAAAAGTTGTCATTGGAAACTGGAAGTACTACATGGGATAACGGCACCCAACAACTCTAAAATAGTGAGAAAAATCCATTTCACTAGCAAGAGATTTATGTTCTGATGGTGCTACATACCAGAGGATATCCCCTTTTGAAGAAAAAGTGTCAAAAATAAATCAGGTCACGTCAAACAAGTCACTAGACTCAAAATCTGAACATAAGGCCATTTCTAAGGACAAGAAAGCCTACATAAAGTACTCAGGCTTCCGTTCCAAGGAAAATCAAGAGAAGTCTGAACTACCCCTTACATGATGACATTAAATAGTGGACACCACAATAGGTTCCATTTACAAGCCTCTTATATTTAATCACATTTAATCATTAATCTTCAAAAGCATTAATCAAAACCGAAAAGTATCATTTTCAAAATTCCCCATGGGAAAAACATGAACGTTTCATAAAAATCCCTTTTTAAAACATTTACGTTAGTTTACATCCTATAATTTCCAAGAAAATTATCAAAAATAAGTTCTATTTATGAAGATAAGGTGACCTACAAGGATCCCATTTTATCCAACCTGGGTTCTCTATAAAGTAACCCAATAGAAAACGCACAAGTATTAAAATTTTAATCACCCAAACTGGTTATCACATTAAAACACTCCCCTACCAACCATTAAATAGTTAGACTATATATCAGTCCCACCAACTCTTCTCAATAGTTTCAGACAAAAAAGAATAACTCTTTTTGTTATTTTTTTAATATAAAAAATTATATTTTTCTTCTGGCATTTGTTGATTGAAGTTTTGAATCTCCTATGTGAATTGTGGTTCTTTGAATTCAACGGTGCTCTTGGATTTTCAATCTGAGCACCAGTTCAAAAGACATAAATCGCCACTCACAGGTTTACTGGACATACCTTAAAAAAAATTGAAAAATTAGTAACAATCACAATTGACATGTGTCGGTCAATGTTAGGATATTCTTAAGGGGAACACTCCCTCACATGATCAATTGTAATCTCACATTTCCAATCTGAGTTATCTTTTATGATTTAATGACATTAACAAAAAAATAACTATTATTTAATTATTTTATTTACTGCCAAAAAATATCATCCATTTTTGGCTCATGTCTGCTAACATTAGGTTCTACCTAAAGAAATAATACCATCAACAGATCAGTGGTGGTCTCATATTTTTATTCTGAGTCACTGTTCGGGAGTTATAGTCATTTGAAAAATAAAATAATTTTATTTAATTATTTTATTTACGGTTATGCAATTTTTTTGTTTTCTCACAAGAGGCCTCATCCTACTAAGTTTAAGTCTTTCCATGGGTAAACCACCATCCTGAATTCAACAAAGCCCTCAGATTTTTGATCAGGGTATCATTTTAATAGTTATTCAACTCTTATAGGAAAAACTTCGCATTCCTTCTATTTAAAGCATAACATTTTTTGACGGATCATCCAGAGAACATCGGGCCTCAAAATTATATGACTTAAAATTTTTCGATCTCATAAGAATTTAAAATATTTAAAAAAAAATACATAATTTTCAGGTGTTTACATTCTCTTTAGCTTAGGTCTTTATATCCCCAAAACCCAAAAAAAGTCAATTTAAACAAGTAGGGGTACTAAGCATGAATATATTCTTCCCTCTCCCATGTGATTTATTGGAGATTTATGTACTTCCACCTTATGCACTCTAGAGGAATCGATCATCCATGAATGATCTAGTCTTTTCTATCCTCTATCTTCACCAAGAACACTGCAAAAGTTTCCCCATCATGAATGTCCAGCTCAACCTAGTCGATGATGTGTGATGGGTTGTGAACATATCTCCTCAACTATAAACAATTATACACTCGTTACATCGGTGGGGGAAGATCTAGTAAGTACAACACCTTTACAACTCCACTGAAAATCTATAAAGGTTTGATGAACCTCCGAGATTTCATTCCACCTCGGCCAAATCTCTGCAATCCTTGTCGGGGTGAGACCGTATGAATACACATTTTATCTCCTCAAACTATAAGGCCAACTATCTACTCTCAGCAGAAGAAATATTTCAGCTATGTGTAGTATTCATCATCTCATGGATGATTTGAACTTTCACAGTGGTTTCCTATACAACTCTGGACTAAAAAGTTCTAACACCCCTAGGTCTTTCAAGCATACAAGTGTTTTACATGGTCGAAAATTTAAGGACTCAAATGGTTCCATGTCGATGGTGTAGTGACAACTATTTTTGTATTAAAACTCTACTAGGGAGAAGTTGGTCCTTCCAACTATGACCAAAAAAATGTGTGCAAGCATGGAGCTGGTCCTCATCCATCTATATGGTATGCTCAGTCTGACCATATATTTGAGGTTGTAAGATGGTGCTCAAGAACAGATGAGTTCCAAACTCTGCATGTGATCCCTTCTACAACCAGGATGTAAAATGATTTTCCCGATCTGAGAAACTCATCGAAGGTACCCCGTGAATCCATAAAATCTATCGTACATAGAAGAATCTCAAAACCTTTACTGATCCCTACTCTCAAATGTGTATGAAGTGGCATGGCTTGTTGAGTCAGTCAATAATAATCCAAATAGGATTCATTGACTCTGGACATACGTGGTTTCCCTGTCACAAAGTCCATGGATATTCCATCCCACTTCCACTATGGTACCTGAAGTGGCTGAGTCAAGCCTGCTGGAACCTGGTGCTCAATTTTCACCTAATATCTAATGAGGAATCCGGAAACAAAATCTTCCATGACCTTCATCATCCCTAGCCACATGTACTAACATCGATGGTCCTGGTACATCTTCGCCACAATAGGATGTACCACCAATGGGGATATGTGGAACTCCCTCATCACCTCCTTTTGAAGTGTAACTGGTACCATGGAGAATCCTCTGAAAATGATGATGTGCAACCCACCTTCAGAAAATCATTCAGGAGCCCATCCTAAGGATATCTAAGCACGTTGGGCCTCAAAGGAATCATCACCTTGTTGTTACTCTTATACATACTGAGGTAGTGGGGGAGTGAAAATAATGTACTAGAGGTATGTTATTCCATCACTATACACGATGGATAACTGGAACAAAACTTGATATTCTGTCACCTCACTCAGCAACTGAAACCCAGACATCCTGCTGAGTACATCTGCCACTATGTTCTGATTCATAAGAGTATAGAATAACTCAATGTCATAGTCTTGGTGGAACTCCCACCATCACCGATGTCTCATGTTCATGTCCTTATGTGAGAATATATTCTGAAGTCTCTTGTGATTAGATTAGAAAGTAAGATGTTCTCCCAACTATAATCTCATATCTCAGAGCTCTGAAGGAGCCATCCGATATGCAGTTGTAGTGATTGGTGTCATCATTAGGTACAATCCAATGATGATGTACCTCACATTATATGGAGGTAAACCTAGAAACATCTATTGAAAGTATTTTCCCAAACTCTACCACAACTCTGGGAAACTGAAAACTGAAAACACCTACTACCACAAGCCTGAGGTAGGCAGACTCAAATGTGATTAGCTTCACACACATATTCATAAAATTATACCATGATCTGTGGGTTTACTTTTTCATCAACCCAGTAGATCCACATTCCAACATTATAGATATACATCAACCATTTCGCCTAAAATAGTCAATCTGAGCATGAACTGTGGATGACAAGTCCATACCCAAACTAACATCATAAGGCCTCGATGCTTCCACCAAGAGGTTCCAATAGAAACTCTAACCTCAGAGGATAGATAACATTGTAGGTATATGTTTGATTATCGAATCTACTCCCAATAGTTTCTCAAGACGTAAGGGTCGTGTCAACAGTTTAACTGGAAACTCTAGGTCTTGAACAATAATCTTGACATGATGGAATGATTAGTACCTATGTATATTAATACAAAAGCTAGTAATAGACATACACCATACTTCAAATCATTCTTGGAGCCCTTGGGTAACACTCCATGACCGCATGCTGCTACTCCCTTCCCAAGTCCCCTAGATCCTCGAGCCTGGTTGAGCCACATTGGCGTGATTGTTGTAACATATCAAAATTTATACCACCTCCTGCTGCTCCCCTAGCTCCCCTTCCAAATCAGCTCCCCACAGATTCAACTTTCCCTATAGCTTCTCTTCTCGAAACATTTTACACATCCATGTCTCCATGTATGACTTAGTATCTTCCTTTACCACTACCGACATTCACTGTATTTATCTTCTCATCAAAAAAAATTTCAACCACAACGGTTCTCTATATACCCCAATCATAGGTAGGAATTCACATTGCAATAGTGATAACTCACATGTCCCCAAATACATCTTTCTCAAGGTTCCAATCCCTAATGCACTGGATGTATCATATTCATTGAGTAGCTGGAATGGTTAGTACACCGAAACAAATACATAGTTACTGACATTTGTTCCTATAGAAACTGTATAAGCTCTTAGGAACACCAGCCCATTATATTTTTTTCCTTGTTTTTTCATGAGATCCCCTTCTTTAAGGATGGTTCTCAAGCTCTGTCCATGAAAAAGTTACCTCATTGTATGTTAGGTGTAATATAAACCCTACCATCGCCCTACTGAGCCACGTAGAATGCTAACTTCCAAGAAAACCCTCTAATCTAATGGTGCCATGGCTAAATGGTAACTTAGTCACCACCTCAAGATGATCCATAGCCACATGTGAGTTTGGCTCTCCACAGAAAATGAGATGTATATCTCAATGATACTTATGTAAGGCACTAAGCCTATATGGGTCCCCTACTGGTAGTGCGGTTAGTAACTACTATCCAAAAGGAAGTGGTATTGCTGGGACACCACTCTAAGGTGCCATCTCAAGAACCTGTACTTGTACTGAATCCTCATCACGCTGTGGACCATCCTTATGGTCACACATTGGAATCATGGGTGGTTGTCTGCATAGAGTAATATTTAAAGAGAATCAATATGAACCACAATCAATCAGTTATACTTGGAGAACTGAATCAAATGATATAAAATGAAAAACATTTCAAAAACACACAAAATCAATGTTTTCTTGCATCAAGATGAAA
This sequence comes from Viscum album, assembly GCA_963277665.1. Classification (NCBI taxonomy): domain Eukaryota; kingdom Viridiplantae; phylum Streptophyta; class Magnoliopsida; order Santalales; family Viscaceae; genus Viscum; species Viscum album. The sequence goes on along the minus strand of OY728156.1, from coordinate 1,798,590,577 downwards.
ACAAGAATTCATGGTCCCTGTGTATGGATAAATTGGATGCTTCACCAACACTGGACTCCCTGGACTGAAAGCCAAACTCAAGACACTTAACACTTTTTTTCCATTCGAAACATAGAATATTTGTTATTTTGGTAGAATAGGTCCCCTAAACTACCAATTTTTTACAACCCATCCTCTAAGGCCCATGGTGTGACTACCCCAAGCACGCATTCCATATGAAATGGGTTAGAAATAAGAACCGGGAAGGAATATCCCTAAAAAGGGATGGGATTTCATCAAAGCCCTATTCACACATAGACATGGCACACTGCACACAAGTAACACAATAGAAGAACAAAGCTACTACCGAAACGAAAAACCGCCACTGAGTGTAAAAGTGATTACTGAAATTTAAGGGGACACAATAAAAGCCAAAGTAAAATGGAAGTATAGGAAAATTGGGAAACTGCTCTTGAGGTCATCCATCAAGGTTCCTACCAAATGGGTAGATACATATCGTCATCATAGCTCTCCATGTCTACCGGTCATCTTCATACGGTATCTGTCAATCACCTCCAAGCACCTTCAGGAACTAACTCCACAATACTCAATCTATTTTTTCTTCATCTACAGAAGACACAACATGGTGTTGGTGACGACAGTACAGGGGTGAGTATAAAAATATTCATTTGGTACTACGAGACCACCATTATTCTCCCATAATTACAGAACAGAAAGGAAAAAAATAATGATCAAAATCACAGAGCCAAAAATAAACAGACATCTCACATCAAGTTTAACATAAGTATAGAAATAAAGATTATTAGTCATAAAACTAGATCATCTATTTTGTAAAGAGGCTCTGTTGCCATCCCACACAGGATCGATCGATGATGTTCCACACATGATCTCTTAGTGCTGATTCTTATATGATCCCTTGTACTGATCCACATAGGTTTGATCGGTGCTGATCCACTTATGATCACTATTTATTTTTCACATCACAACCTGCTATTAGATTACTACGCATGGAATCCTTGATTCTAGGATGAGTCGCTCCTCATGTCATCAGTCACACCACAACTACCAAGAAGTCCCACGATAAAGTAAGCTGAATAAAATATATGTCATAAGGGTTCCAACAAAACAAATGGTTTGTCAACCAGATGCACAGTTTGTAAGTTATAGGCATTTTAGTGTTGAAGGCCTAGTAAGATTCGGGTACAATCCAACCTGGAAAAACTCAAACTATCTCTAAAAAAATGTGGTATATCTCGAAAGTACTGAATCATGTTACGGGTTCCAACAAAAGAGATGATGCATCAACCGAACACTCGGTCTGTATGTTATAGGCATTTTAGTGTCGAGGGTCCATTTGGATTCTGGTACCATCCAACCAGTCCAAAAACCAAAATTAATAAAAAAATATGTGGAGTATCACAAAATGACTGCTTCATCATAAGGGTTCTGGCATCATAGATAGTCTATAAAATGGAAATCATATTTAAGAGATATGCCCATTTAATCATAACTAGGCTCAAAAGGGTACGTGTCCGGCCCGACCAGGTCAGACCGACCCGACCCGGCCAGCTGGGCCCGAACAGAAGAAAATAAGCTCGACCTAGTTCAGTTGGGATTTGTTATTGGCCCACTGTACGTAGTCTTGGACAACTAGGTCATAGGTTCGACCCGGCCTACCTAACGGGGAAGAGCCCTCCAGGCCGCGGAACTACCTGACACACTGGTCAGGCATAGGGGATATGCTTCCCTCCTAAATAAACTGAATTCCATTCTCATTCAATCAGCATCGCCAGTTGGTACCACTCCACCTGGTCATTTTGCGAGACTAGTCACCTGTAAAATGGGTGGACTGTGGGTCCACCCTCCTTCGTGGCTCGAAGCCACAATCCTCCCCTCTAGCAAGCTTCCTAGTTCCAATGCGGTCGGCTGCACCTTCATCTACCACGACACCATTTGGTGCCACTACCTTCTCGTGGCCAGTGGTAGCTGGCCACTACCACCTTTGGTTTTCGGCAACATTGGGCCGACGATGCTTCCGTAGGCCACCTGCGTAGCTCCGGTGGTCTGAATCCATTCTTGTCTTCCCCTACGGGCCTCTCGAGGCGATTCCTACACCACGCGACCTAAAGATTCACCATTCTTCCATAATTATCAATTTCCAACAATGAACTCCACCATTCAGATATCATAGTAGTGTCTGGGCCTTGTTCGTCTCGGCATGCACCATCCGTGTTAGCGTTATAACATGGTAAGGATTATTTAATCATAAAAACTCCCATATAGAAACACCACATTAGCCTCCATCATTAATGATTGAAATGTTGATAAACCCACTGGAAAATTGATCCATGTTCTTCAGAATATACTAGAATGGGGAAATTGAATAATTAATCACATAACCCCTACCTCGGGTTTGTTGGATGTCCCTGTGGATGAGGAAGGAGCGTCCACGCTCGGGTACAAAAGAGAATGTTCACGTACAATGCTGAACATTTTTGAATCCTCCAACTGTCTTCGAAGCTCCATTCTATGTTGGTGGAAGTCATTTCTGGCACTTCATCAGAGGTTCCTCTCTTCAGTGCCAAAAAACCATGCCCAAGAATTGTTTAAATAGAATTAAAGAGTAGATCGATCCACCACACATATAATGAGGTTCATTATTAAATTTAATTAATGAATCTATTAATTCTATAAATTGTGCAGTTACACAACCATGTGTAATCGACCATTAAAATGTCTGACAACCCATCAGTACAACCACTACCGCTCAATAGTTACAGTGAATGAAATAAATAAACCCATTGAGTTATTTTATTATTTTTTTGTAAAGTCCAAAAATTATCATTTTTATTTGACCCCTTCCGATTAATTATATGATTCACCTAAACGAATTTCAACGCTGCAAATTCAATGGTTCTCTTGGATTTTCAATATGATCACTGATTCAAAATATAGAAATCACCACTCACACGTTTACAAAATGTAACTTAAAAAAAAGATAAAAATTTATTAACTTTCACCCTCGACCCGCGCCGATCGAGGTTTGGCTCTGCCTAATGGGAATATGCCTTCACATGATCAACGATACTCTCAGATTTCTAATCCGAGTAACCGTATTGGTGTTAAATAATTTAATAATAAAATAATTTTTACATAATTATTTTTTTTATGACAAAAACTAACATCCACTATTGTATTGCACTGGACAATGTTATGATCTACTTAAGGAAATCCTACCCACACGAGCTCAGTAGTGGTTTCATATTTGTAATTTGATTAAACATTAAAGAGTTATAAGAATTTGAAAAATAAAATAATATTATTTATTTATTTATGTACGGTTAATCCATTTTTTAGATTTCTCACTAGCGGCATACACCGACTAAATTTAGGTCTTTCCTAGTGTAAAAACTGTCATCTTAAATGAAACAGTGCCCCCAGATTTCTGATCTGGGTACCCAATTATGAGTTATTCCCCTTTTTTCATGAAAACATCTCACACATACTATTTAAAGCTTAGAAATTTTTTACGGATCATTTCGTGCACTCCAGGCCTCGAAATCTCATGTCGTTAGATTTCGAGGTCTCATAAAAATTCGATATAATTAAAAAATATAAACATAATTTCCAGTTCATTACACTATTATTTTGTAGAATCGAGCAAATATCTAGTACACTATATTCTTAGTCATGTTTCATGCATGTTTTTATTATTTCTACAAGTCTAAGAGATGGTTCCTAATTGGTGCACAGATCAGCCAACTGTGCAAGAAAATCATTCTATGTGTCCAAAAGGGAAAAACAATTTAAATTGAAAAATTTTCTATTAATTAAATAAAACATTCATGGGGATTTCTATGTTACTATTGACCACACTCCATCTCATAATTCACATGATCTATCCCTTCTCTATTATCATCACTCTCCACCACCTCTCTATTCCCTCATTATTGGTCCATTCCATATCTAATTTATTAGTAGAGTCATCCCATGTTTTCATTCAATCTTCAATTATTCCAAAAAATTTTCCTTTCTAATTTTTACCCTTCCTCCATTTCATTTCAGGTGATATATGGTGAAACCTAACATTATTTTGGTGTTTTTTCTCAAAATTCATTGTTCATAATATATAAGGGTCAATTTGAGGCCTCTTGTTGTATTTGTGGAGGGATATGATTATTAGAAATTATGTGTAATTATTCCAAAATTTCTTTAAAGACACACTATGGAAAAATCATCAACTAGAAAAATATTATTTCATGATTTTTTTAAATATTTTAATTATTATATACTATTTATTTTCTATATGATGTTGTATTTGTTCTATGAAGTGGTTTGTCACTAGTTTTCCATATTTTAATTAAACATAAAATATTGGTTTTCCCTGTTTTTTAATTTTTATTGCGATGTCATGAAATTTAAATTATGATAAATTTTTACATAATTTTATATGTGATTTTTTCTATATTAATATGAAATGGAAAATTTTTTGTAGTTTTTTTTATTTTTTCTTAATAACCTAAGGAATTATTTTTTTCCAAATATCCTCCAAATGATTTCTAATCATTTGCTGAATCAAACATGACATATAGACACACAAAAACAAATAGCAATATATATATATATATATATATATATATAATTTCTCCAATGTATATATTCACATTTAATTTTGGGTATATGTGAATTTACAAAATGGGAATATATATATACTATGTTGTATATGAATCGAATTGTGATGTGAGGTTTGGAACACGAGAGTAAGGGTTTGGAGAGAAATTTTATAATGGATCTATGTCCATTTAGAATAATATTTTATATGATGAATGTTCTATATAAATGTTTGATTGAAATTAATACCCCTCAAAATGAATTCCCCTAATATTGGATCCTTTGGTTGTACTAAATATGTGATATGAAATATATTATTAATAGAGGGCCTTGTAAACAATTGCGTTTTTTGTGAATGGAATGGGGACACCCTAAAATGGATTTAATATTTGAAAAGGTGAATGGTACATTTAGTAACAATAATAACATATGTATGTATATGTTATCATGGTTAAAACTATTCTCTATATGAGAATAGAATATGTTAATATTTAGTACCTAGGTGGGTTGGATAGGTCTAGTAGCTTGGTGAGATTATATGGCCACACTGTAGTAATACTTCTAGGATTGTTATACCACATTATCTATACAATGTAATGAAAATTACTATTTGACATTGGGTTCATCCACCCGACTGGATCAAGAATAAGAAAATATTCACACATTTTTTTCTACTACGACTCAAGGAAACTAGATCATTATTATCCCTGCTACATATGAATCTCCCATGATATGTTTTACCAATTCACTGATGTTTGTATTGAATTTTAATTAAATTACCTTTCATTAGTTTTCTTTTATTCTTTAAAATGATAAAATATTATTCTAAATAAAACATTTTTATATCATATGGTGACATGTATTTTCTATTATGCGTTCTAACAGAGTCTCTTACATTTTCATATTTTCCCTCTTGATAAATATTTATAATAAATATCTACACATTTGAAAATGTATATTCCAAATAAATGATAAATTTATTTCAATTTCAGATTTAGTAACCTATTAATTTTTTTAATTTAAATAAAAAACCATAAAGTCATATATTTATATTTTCTAATTATAATGACATTTTTTTAATTTAATGTTTTTTCTTAGGGGGTACTATATATTTAGAAATTAATAATAGGAATTATTAATATCACAAAAAGTATACCATTTTTACGATATATTTTTCTCATTATCTATTATCTCCCATGGCCTGTTTCGTTTAATGTTTGTAGTGAGGTAAATTGTATTGTAAAATAAAGATAAAAATTATATAAATTGATTTAATTTCATCCTATTTTATATTATGAGGAACAATTATATTTTTTTACTTTTGTGGATGGATGATAGATATTTCTTCTATATTCTAAAGAAAATCCAATAGAGGTGGGAATATTTCCCTGTAGAAGTGGTCATTAATAGGGTGAGGCTAGTTTTTGGTCATCACTATAGTTTTTTTGATTCCCTAGACATTATGTATTTTTTCTTTTTTATCTATTCAATCCCATGAATATCCTTTATATGGATTACTTAACATATTTTATTAGTTGATTATTTGGTTTTTTCCACCATATAAACCATGGATCACTCATAAGTAGCCCTTTTAATTTTGGATGTAGTGTATATTTGAGATGGGATTTTTGAGAAATGGGAGTTACACATAATAAGAGTATCGCAGACTCCTTTCTGTTTGGATCCTTGAGTTATCAGTGGATGTTGGGATTTAGATTGTGGAAATCTATATTTTGGATGAAATATGAGTTGAGGTGGTGGTTAATCGATTACTCACACAGAATGATAAATTGTAAGGTTCCCAAATACATTATTTTTTTATTACTCTAAGTTATGTTTGTGTGGTTGACACACTAACTTGTCAATCATGTAGATAGTTATTGCTTGATAAGATGTTAATTTTTTATTATTGATGTTGTGAATTTTTTTAAATATTTTTTCAGAAGGCTTTTATTTTGGGTCTTATAAATTAATGTGGCATTTATGAAATATTTTATTTTATTTATAATTTAATCAAGTGTTAGACAGTAGTTTTACCTTATTTACACATTTTTTTGTTCTTAAATACATGGAAGTAATTATGTTTCAACATTTTACAAAGGTATTTTCATTGGAATTGTACTAAAAACATTATATTATAGGTAGATAAAAAATAGTTTTTAGAGAAAAATAGTGCTTAGAAATATTATTTATTAGTCGAAATGCTTTTTCCTTGAAAAGGTTTTTTGAGAGAGGATATCCATTTTTCATGAAATGGTATGTTATTCAAATTTTGAATTCGATAATAAAATTTTGGATTAAATTAAAATGAATTTTTAGCAAATAAAAGTAAGTGATTTTTTTGAAATTTTTTAAGGTGGATGAAAAATTTCTAGGAGGTTTTTTGAAATACATTACATGACTTTTAATGAATATTTTTGGATTTTTAATGGGAACATAGGATGCTTGTAATGATTTTTATCCATATGTGAATTATTTCTTTATTTTGGGTTTATGATTCATATTGGGACTACTTTTTTTTCAATCAGGAATAATGATTTTATTGGTTTATGTTTCATGAAATTTAAGTATGTATAAAAAACATATACGAAAATAGTTTTTGGTTGTTATCCAGGATCAGTTATTCTATGCCTTGGTAATAATCATTTTTATCAATTTTTATTGTCTATTTTTTTGGGTTTTTGGTATTGTTCTATTGTGGTAACTAAAGGATTCAATAATATTATAATAAAGAATACTTCTAGACATTACCCTATAAAAGAACAATGGTATTGTTGATTGATTCATTTATTATCTATATTTATGAGCTATAATCCTCAATATTGTTTTTTCTTCATTGGGTGTGAGTGTCTTGAGAATGTTGTTGGGATGATTGGGATGTCTGTTTTATTTTTATAATTAAATGGGTCCATTAAAGGGTTTTTTATTTTAAATGTGGTAATTAAGTTGTCCTCACAAAACCTGAGAATGGATCCCATGATGATATTGTCGTGGAATGTTTTTTTAGTGAATTTTTTAATTTGGGAATACTAAGAAATATTTTGTCTCATATTTCATATTTTTTTCCAAATATGGGTCACCATAATAGGTTCTCTATGTTGTTATAAAAAATATTATGGTTCAGTTGATTATTTTTAGTAATTCAGTAGGGGAAGTAGATGAGTCAATATATTAGGGCACAATCCTGAAGCTTTGAAATAAATATTTGTACACCGTAAAAAAGTTTATGGGGGTCATGAGACTCTTAAATGAGACTTTGGTTGTTTTTTTTTCTGTTTTTCATTCCATTGACATTTTCTCTTTTTATATCTAATGATCCAATTAGGGTGATAATCTGGATTAATTTTCCACCCATATGGATTTCAAATTTCATTGGAAGTATAATTTTTTAAAATATGAATCTTTTTGAGTATGAAATGGTATTTTTAATCATTATCTATATAATTTCATGTATTTTGGATCTCAATAGTCCTCCTCATAATTTATATATTTAGAAATGAAATCCTAGACATGTCATAATTTGGTGGAGAGTCTACCATATAAGGAACTAATGGCGAACCATGTTTCCATGTTTTCCTAAGGGGGTCATCTTATGTCCAAGTATTTCAAAACCCAGATCATATTTGTTTATATAGTATTGACCATGGTTCATGTGATGTATGATGGTGTAGATACTAAAAAATAATTCTGTTTCTGGGGGGGATTAGTTAAATTTTTTGGTTCAGGGTGTTCCTTATTTTGATTTTTATTTTTAATTGTAATCATTTTCATATTGAGAAAAAAAAATTAAGGGAAGAGAACCTCTTTACTACTAGTTGCATCATAAAATGTTGGGATTTTAATTGAGGATGATTTCAGAATAATATTTTTGGGTCACAGAATTTTTCATTACATTGGAATTTGGAGGCTATTTTCCTTGGTATTTGGGGTTTAGGACCCTCATATTGAGCATAATTTTGTCTTTAACTTTCCCTTAATCATTAAATACACATGGGATATTATGGTGGATGTGACTATCATTCTGGTTATTGTTATCATACCTGAGCATGAAACTATAAACTTTTTATTAATTTTATCCTCTTTAATTTTTTTAACTTGGTGGTTATTTTTCTAAAAAAGTAGACTTTTGGTTATGTGAGGAATATCGAAAGGGTAATGCGCAAATTCAATCAAACTAGGTAAAAATCATTGGTATTAATTCTGATTTTTAAATACCAACCCAATGAAAAAACATGGTTTTCAAAATAGTATGTCCTACCCAAGCATGGTGTTCCATATATCCAACAAAGGGTGAATTCTTGGTGTATGGGTTTACCAACATTTTGAAGAATGTGTAAAATGTGTGTAGAATTATTAAAAAATTTAATTTCTTATTTTACTGATAATTTCATAAAACCCCCAAATGGATTTAATTTATTTTATCCTCTCCCATATTCCGTTTATTTAAAAAATAACCTGTTAATATATCTTAGTCTTTTACTCCACATCCAATCCCTTCATACATTATATTTTATTCATTCGTAGATTTATTCTGTGGCCATCCGATATTGGAATTCTTTCTTATAACCATCTGTCTCCTCTATGGATTTCTTATTTTCTCCACCCCTAGTATAGTGAAAAAATTGATTTAAACCTAATGTTATAAAAGTATTGATTTTTTTATTTTCTATCCACAATATTTATGTGGTTTCATTTAGTCTCGTTCTTGCGATGTTCATTAAAGGTGGTGACTCTTATACCATGTATGACTTTATTCTGAATTTTTGTGGTAGATTACCCTCTGTAGCAAAATTTATTTTAAATAATATTATTTCATGATTTCTTTAATGTTCATTTAATTAACATATAACTATAATGTAATATGCGAAGTATTTTTTTGGGTTTTAGACGGCTTCTCACTGAATTTTCCTAATTTCCTTAAACATCCATCATGGTTTTTCGTTATTGAAGAATGTTTCCAAGGGGGTTTTGAATTGTGTTGAACCTTAAAATATTAATATTATTATACAACATTTCTTCCATGTAAATAGTAATTGGAAAATGTGATTCTATATTTTCAATTTTTTTTCCTACAGTCCAAATGGAATGTTTTTGTTCTCTATAAATCATCTATTTGATTATTAATAAAATGATGTATTAAATGTGACATATATATGTACATATATATATATATATTCCATTTTTAAAAATAATAATACATTGTATGAGAATATGTTCATTTGGAGTAGGGGTATATAAATATTTTTTGGAGTATATTTATATTGTTTTAAAGGAAGTTTTTGAAAATGACAGTAATGGTATGAAAATTGGATTTCCAAAGGTTCATTTTAAATATTCTATAGAATTATGTTTTGATTATCACTTGTAAATTATAAATGAAAATTAAAATACTCTTTATGTTTTTCCATTGAATTATAAATGTTGTTTGGGAGAAATGTGTGATATAATATTTATCCCTGGTAATGAGTGTTTTAAATAGTTGATTATTTATGAATGTGATATGATATGTGTGTAAATATTTATTTATGAGGAGGTATAGTTATTTTTGGATTCATTGTAATGTATTTTATATGTATGAATATGTTATTTTCAAAAAAAACTAACCCTATTTTTTCATGGAATATATGAACAATTGGTACCCTAGAAGGAAAACAACGACTTGTAGCTTAGTGAGCCAATAGGGCTGGGACCCCATCTCACTAGTAGGGTTACAATAACTCACAAACTAATTAATTAGATAGATATTTACATTAGACCTTGTATTCATCTCATCCAATGATTCATGCCAAAGAATGTATTCAAATACGATTAAATAATTATATATGAGTCTCTGAGATCACTAGTGCCCAAGCTTCATAGGGATTTCCAAAGGCACATTGAAATTTTTTAGACATGCTTTAATTGCAATATTTTTAAATTTCATTAGATTAATTTTCGTAAATTAAATTATAAAAATAATTTTCTATTTTCCATTGTTTGTTAGTTAATTATGATATTCCATTACTATTATACTTTATAGTTGACATTCATACATTAATAGATTTTTCCCTCTTGTTAATGTTTTATTGGAAATATCTGCCTTTTAAAATAGTTTTTGAAAGTAATGAATAAATTGGAATCACTTACTAAATGAGTAATATATTAATATTTCTAAAAAAGGAAAATGAAATTACTAAGGGTATGTATTTATAATTTCAATATATCGTGGTATTTTTCTCCTTTTAATGTCATGGAATAGGGTTCCCATTTCAAAATAAAAATGTCCAGTCTTATGAAAATTCTATATTCAAATGATTTTTGAGTTTTAGGTATTATCATGTCTCATTATTTTAATGGGGATTCATGGTTAAATTGTTTGGGGTAGTGACTTTAATAGACACTTGGAGTAATGTATTTTAAAATTTATATTTATTTATAACTCATTGATTGAATAATCCATATAATAATTAACTACTTTATATATATGAAGAATAGATTTATCAATTGGCCATAGAAGAAAATCAATTAAAGGATGGTTTCTTTTTCTGGTAATATATCTTTTTTACATGGATATGGTGGGTTTTCGTGATATTTTTATTCTTTTTTCATTTAATGGGAATGAGTATTTGGGTTATAAATGTATCATTGCATAATTTTATTTTCATTCATACATTACATAATTATTTTAGGATAAATCATTCCCAGGTAGTGATTCCATGATTCCAGGACATGTGTGTCATCATGTGGGGTTTGTGGACAACTTTTGGGCATTGTTACAGACTAGGACATGCTTCCAATGAAAGGATGTTTCATCATGGATCTTGTAATAAGGGAAATAACAACATTGGTCACATAGGTAGATAACTAATAATGGTTCAGTCGTGTATCTAACAAAACTAATATATTTAATAGATAAATTCTATATACCATGTCATATAGTAAAATTGTATAGGTTCTATTTCGAATGAAATTTATATGATTAAACTTCTCAAACCCTATATATGGTTATGATAGTCATGATTTGGCTCGGATGAGATACTATCCTAAATATTAAGAACAATACATTTTCCTAGTAGTTGATTTCAATTGATATACCATTGTATTCATTCTAACTAACAAAATTGAATCTTTTTCTTCCTTTTTTCAAATATGAAATATATATAGAAAACATTATCTTATTTTCAATTAACACCATAATGTGTGATCACACATGAAAACATGAAAGAATATATTTTTGATGTATATGATCACCTGAATGCTACAATTTTAAATTTTCTACTCCTAAGACCCCATAATATAATTGTATAGTACAAAGGAGAAACATAACTTTATAGGGGATTTAATGGATGAAGATTAATTATTATTATTTTCTAGTTTAATTTTGGTAATGCGTGGTTAATATAACTTTCTATATTATTAATTAAGTTATTAATATAATTTTTTTAATGAAAATATTATATTATTTATGTAATAGGAGAAAACCAAAGACCAAATACATTACATATTTTTCAAAAATTGTATTTATATTCAACAAAAAGTATAGTTTTGAAAAAAAATTACAAACATGTGATAAAGGTGTATTAGAATATTATTAAACATAAAGTATATAGTATAGGGTATTCAATAAAAGACCAAAATTGTGGAGGGATATATACATTTACAATTTGATGAATTAAATCCAAATGATCCTATGACACCATCAGATATCCTTGAGGTTATGATTTTAATTTTAGATACAAATTCCAAACCAACTGAGAATTGTTTTAATACTATTTTAGAAAAATCACCTAGTTTTGAGGAAATACTTGAACCAAAACCTGTAGAAGAAATTGAATTATCAAATACTTCTATCATCGATACTGTTATGAATTGTAAATTCCATCCAATATATTCCACTGTTAGAGATATCGATATAGGAACATATAATAGAAATTTTCATAAAAATTAGATCTAATATCATGATTTCATGTCATAGCATAAACCTAATAATATAATTGAAGCAATTAATGTTGAAATCTAGGTAATGAAAATTTATGAATATTTTAGGATATTTGAATGGAATAATTTATAGAAAGTAGTAAAACTTCATATGGGGTTCCTATCCAATATTACTATGTGTTTTTTGAGTAATAATGTAGATTAGTAAAAAACAATAGTAATACATATTGAAAAAAAAATTGTACATGGGTACAATTATGAGAAATTTATTGACTATGAGTATAACATTACACTATCATCTATAATGAATGGAAACTGAATGTTACCTAAATTTTCAATACATTTGGATTTCAAATTATTTCAAATATATTTAAATAGATCCATATGTAGTGGTTATATTATTGACGATATTTTTGTTGAATAACCCCATGGTGATTGATACAATAATATTCAAAGTAATTTTTATTAAATTGAAAATAAATTTTTAATATTTTAGTATGTTACATGATCTTGGTATTATAGGATATATTGTTTTGGATTTCAAATGTTTTTTAAAAGGAATACATGATCCTGCATTAATTATTAAGAGACTATAAAATCCATTTTAGTAGTATAAATCTATATTTTTGGATCATCCATAAAATTTTATGTACCCAATTATACATAGTAATGCAAAATGAATTTTAAATGAGTATGATTTCTGAGATTAAATTCATCTTTTGATTTCCATGTTTTTATAATAAGGAATGATTCATATTAATCCATATCATGTACACTATGAATCTTTTATAATATTATTCTATAGATAGTACAAAGGTTAGTGATAATCCAATGGGTACATTATATAAATTTGATCATGATGAAAATTAGAAAATATTCAATCAAAATTCATAAAGATGAATTATTGGTAATTTATTATAACTAAATTTTATCAATATAATAATATATTTAGTGTGTATATGTGTGAAAATTTTCAATAGAATTCAAAATAATCGCATTTACATTATGAAAAATTTATATCTAAAAATTAAATAAAACAAATATATGACTATTTTATTTAAGAGTACATGATGATTTAATTAGTTATCCATAATATGATTTTTGTGGTTGTATGTTAGATAACAAAAACATTTTCCATAACACACAACTTTTATTGGAAGTATCTGGAACCATCATGTATTATATAAAACATACATTTTCTATTATCCACCACTAATAAAATGTGTATAGCTGGTTGTAGTTATTTTGAAAATATTCTGTCGATAAAAAACACATTACTAGACTAAATATATTATATTGAAAATGTAATTAAAAATAGTAATAATAAAAGTGAAATAAATATACCTTTGATTCATGCATCAAATTAAAGTAAACAAATATTGATATTAGACATTACCTTCAATGTGACCATTCAAACAATGTGATATAACACTTGAATTCATGGACGTTGAACTTCATCCTGGTGATATATTTTAAGAGACTATGAATATTAAGATAATTAGTTATGTCAATCATGAAATAGGTATGGTAAACAATTTCTTTTTCTTTAAATTTATTCATAACCATTGTAGTTATATAAAATCATTTGAAAAATGAAAAAAATAAATTTTTTAATCATTATATTGCTGATACCATAAATTTGGATTCACATGTATAGTTTAGTAACCATGAGTTCTTTTCCACAAAATGTATATACCTTCCATGAGTAACTATTCATATTTTATTTATACATACCGTGGAATATATCTCATAATTATATTATACATATATTTAATAATTTTTCTTATTGGTTTATTACACTAATGATGAGTGTGTAGCTAGTATATATGCCATCACTATCTATTCTATCAAAATGAAACTATAAGTATTCATACCATGTCTATTTTGTTCATAAAAAATTTGGTAATGATTTTTCTTGAGATACTCTTAATTGATTATTAGTATATTAACTATAATTCAATTAATATAAATATATATCAATGATTTCCAATCAACATACATATTTATTCAAGAAACCCAATTTTCATTTTGAATCCTAACAAGATATCGTAACACTCATTTACAAGATAGTTATTTCTAAAAAAATAATTCTCTTTATATCTTATCATGAAAATATAATCCTATGAGTTTTAATATAAAAATTATAATATTGGTGATGAAGCATTCATATGATGAAATACATCTTTATAATCTCTTTATGTGAAGGACTCAATAAAGGGTAAATGAAACACGAGTTGTTAAGTGAAGACATGCATCGACCAACTAATAGATTATATTTTTTCTTATGATAGGTTATTAAATTCATATCGGATAATATCATTAAATTAATTATTGTGGAATCCAATTCAATTACAATGAGGGAAAACCTAGTTTATAGAAAACAATAATCAAATAAATGAATTATTGGTTAAATATTAGTATTTTCATATCTAATTTATTTTAGGAATGAATAGATTTGTTAATGGGAATATGGTTATTGTAGATTATATTTATTTTTCATTAAATCATTGGGAAAACATTATAGAAGTTCCTAAAAATGTTGTCCATTATGAATAATAATGTTCATATACAATAAATCATGCAATATTTGATTTTCAATGGTTTGTATAAGTGATGACTGTGAATAGAACACATATAAGATCAAACATTGTAGAAAATTGTGGTGACTTCAGGATACTTTATATGTAAATATAAAAACAAATATATCATAAAAAAGGGACTTCAATGTACTGATAAACATGGATAATATATTTTTTATAATTATATAAATATGGACCCATATTAATTTGTAATGTTATGTGATGGGGAACATGAAGGTGTTTTGTATGTTGTGTTCTATGATCACCTCCCCAAAACATCAAAAATATATTTTAAAACTATTACAGTATAAAATATTTAAAACATTAGGGGTAGAAAAATATGACATATTTATATTTTATGTAAATAACTCAAATGTTTTTTTAGTAAATTATATTTCATTGAAATTGGAGAAATAAATAAATATTTGGTGTCTTAAGGATTCTATAAGTGATATTTAATGTTTTGAAATATCATATTTGATTAAGGGATATAATAGATATACATCTTTAACTAGATGATGTTCTGGATAAATCTAATGATGATTTCTATTTGAATGATGTGGATATTCAGATAGTAGAAAAAAAATATGTGAAATTTAATCTTGATATAGTATCCAGGTTGTATCATGAGGATGATAAGAGATTCTACCATGTTATGTATTATGGAAAGACTAACTCTACCTTATTATTACCATCCCATGAAGATAAAATACAATCTATGGACCCAATAGACACCTATCTAACTAGAACTAGTCAGTAGATCATCTAAAATCGGATGATTCTATATAGTTTGATGAAGATGTGGGTAACTCATATAGATCACCTATAATAGGAATTCTATATTGGTAGTCTATATAAAATGATCTCTGTATTGGGGATAAGTCAACTAGGTTTTCCACATTGGTCTTATAGTACATTGAATTTTAATTTGATGATAGTGGGGGTAGTCCACCAAGGATTGGTTTTCCACGTATCCAATCTATTAAATGAGATATTGAAGGATCAATACATGATGAAATTGACACACAAAAAAGACTATACATTTGTCATTAAGCAAGATATATTGATCATGTATAGTAATGGATTTTTGGTCCATCCAATTTAATGAATTTTGAGGAACCTTAGAATGAATACTTATGTCTTATTGAAGTACAAGAATATGTAGATAACGATGATAATGATGATGTTTATATTTTGATATCTAGATCTTTGGAGATTGATGATTATTTTATGATGATTTAATATTATAATTTTCCATAAATTCGATAAGGAAATATATTGAGTTATGTTTTGGTTTTGAAACCCTATAGATCCAATAATAAAAACAGATATCTGCATGATAGATAATTTTCTTCATTTCACATCTTCCTACAAAATTTCAACTCGACATGAAAATAATATGAAATGATATTGGTGAATTGAAAAATAGATTGGTCCTTTGAAAGAAGATATTTCTAACTACATGTTTTAACTAGAACAATGGTATCAATGTACTATGTTTTATGACTATACATATGTTTTTGCATCTCATTATCCACCATTATAAACATATTTTGAAGATGTATGTATCATAAAATAGTTCAAGGATTATTTAATGGTTATTCTTGGTGTGTTATAGAAAAAACATAGATGGATTTTGATGGGTTTCAAAAACATGATGAAAAATAATTTTAAATTATGAGAAATAATTATAAAGTTGATAGTACCTATAGATAAACTATCGACAAACCCATTAAATACTACCAATGATGAATATTTAAAATGATAAAGCATAATTTTCTTTCTAATCATTGGATATTAACTTGAGGATACCTCCTTTGACCAACTATTTTAATTCTCTTGAAGAACCTCAAAATTTCATAATATAATTTTTTAAGTGTAAAAAATAGAGATTTTATAATATATATATATATATATAAAATAAATTTAATTTTTTTATTGTTTTCATGACATTGAATACAAATTTTAATGAAACAAAAAACACAATTAAGATATTATTATTTGACCTTATAATCGTCACCTAGATATTCGAATAAAGGTTATGAATAGGAAAAACTAAATTATAAAATTGTATGGTTTAAACATGTGCATATAATGAATTTTTTTGTGATATAATTGTTAGATAGAAAAGGGAAAAAATTGAAAATAAAAGAAATATTTATCAAAAAACTATTATTATTCATAAAAAATTGATTCTTCTGAATAAATTAATATAGAAAAATATATTAAATGATTTTAACTAAATTAATATAATATATATTAAATTAAATTGTCAAAAAATATCTTATTTCATTTATATGAATGAGATAATATTAAATAAATTTTTATGATTAATACCACAATTTTTCTAAAATTCAGGTTTGTTAAATTTTTGGAATTTATTTTAAAATTAATTTCACCAAAAATATAAAATTTATTATTGAAAATTAAATTATTTTTTTAATTCATAATAATTATATACTTATTCGTTGATAATTTTATGAACTGGTTAATTTTTTAGTGAATAGTTTAAAATTCCGAGTTGTAATTATAATATTCTTTTCATTTGATGTTTTTTAATACATAAAATTTCATTAAATATTGTACTATAAATTAAGTTTGTTATAATTTATAATTATTAATCCAATTTTATACATTCAAATCAATTTATTTTTGAATTGTTATACAAATATGTTATTATCTTTTGAAAAAAGTTTCTTTAGAAAAATTTTATTTCATTGATTATGTGGGATTAATTATAAATTGAATTTTACAGCATCAGTAAATAGAATCTTGGAAAATCGAAACATATATGGAGTAAAAATAATTAATATAATGTAAAATTTTCAGAATAATTTTTTAATGTACCAAATGGTGAAAATTGAAAAAATATTTAAAATGTTAAGGATTAAACTTGGATTGCCATGTTGGTAAATATAAAATAATAAGGTATAAAATATTCAACAAACATTCCCATAATTTTTTTATTGAAATATTTATTCCTTTACACCTATAATATTCATGAATGAACCATTTTAGATCATATTTTCATGTAAAAAATATGGTACCATTTATTATTTTCAGATCATAAAAGTCTGACCACTGCCACATTTATAAAAGAACACCAAATATCAATTTCTAATCACAAATACAAAACCCTTTATATTGGTAAATATAAAATAAATACATTTTTTAATTCTATAAAATAATCCTTATGTCCTTATTATTTTTATGAAGGCATCTATTTAATGTGTAAACCAAAAGAGGCTCTTCGAAAAAAGTAGTCAAAATCATAAATTTTATTTTTTTGTATTATATCTTCTTCAAACCTGTTTTATATTACCAAAATAAGATGATATAATAAGAATAATATATTCCATATAATTATATTTTATTGTGTTAATTTAATAACCAATATTTATCTCCCATCCATAAAATGGGAATAAAAAATGTAGATTGTGTGTACAGAGGACTACCACACCACAAATTTAGTTTCTTATTTTCCATAACCTCCTATAATTATTTGATATAAAGATGTATTGAATGATTATATATTATATATTAGTTATTATTATACCTAAATAATAATAATACATCATTTATGATCATACCTACCAATGAGTTCAATATATTAATAGTGCTCATGTGTATGGTGGACTACCTTCTCACTAAGCAATGTGATTACTTTTATTACTTATTTATTATACAGAAGGTAATATAGATTGATTAAAATAATATATATGAAACATATAAAATAATTATACATATTTAATAATCACATCATATATAAATTATCACATTCCATCTCTATGGTGACATGATAATATCACTTATGTGTACTACTAAGTACTTCCACATGATACATTGGGATTCATTTTTAACAAATCCTTTTCATTTAAGGTAAAAATTTGAAACATAATAAATATATGAGATATGTCTGTATAAAAATTATTTTGGAAATATGAATTTTTATTTACATTAATAATTATCTAGCCAAAAAAATTGAAGCATCTTTCATGTGTACGTACAGTAAATCTTGTCCGTGAACGATGTATTTACTTTTCTATATATAACATATAGGGATTATTATAAATATATATATAATAAAATTATATGATATTTATATTATTTCTAAAATTAGGTATATTATGTTCCAATGGTTAATAAGGAGGATAAAAAATATAAAATGAAAATATAAATGAAAAAACATTCGTTATTACCTGAAAAGAGATTTTAACTACGAATTCTTATTAAAGAGGTAATAAGTAGTAATAAGTAAATATTATTTGGTATGAAATAAATATTTATCGTTATATAGTAGATTTATATTTAAAATAAATTTATTATATAATATGTTCTAATTTTTTAGCAGGATGTTGAGACTTATGATTAATGATTTTACGGTCACTTTTATTTCTAGTAGAATTATGCAATATTCACCTCCAGTTTCCATAGTGTGGTTTATATACTACACATATTATATTTTATATCATGAATATAATTTATTTAATGAAATTTAAAATTTTATTTGATATTATTAATTATTTTTTATTCTGTTTAAAAATTACAAAAGAGGTAAGTTATTTTATGTCAATGCTTCTTTCATGGGATATCAATTCTGTTATTCTCCTATATTGTTTTACTAGGTGTATATATCTATAATTTGTTTTGTAAGGTTATTAAATTGTTTATTTTCATTATATTTCAGGTTTAATTGAGTTTTTTCCATTATGGGACTTACAACTTAAATGTAACAATGATATAAGTATTTTATGATACAATATCACAATTTATTGTGATTGTTTATCTCTATGTTTATAATCATTAGTTGTTAGTATTTATCACTAATTAAACTCATTAATATTCATAAAATATAGTTATTCATCCAGATAATTGTTTTCCTTCCATTTTTCCATCTTAATATAATCATTATTCCAATAATTATTTTTTATTGAAAATAATCGTTATATCTCCATTCGTTCAAAAACTAAGTTTTTCTTATATAACCATGTTCTCTAAATAAATCATAAAATATATTTTAATGGTCCTCTAGAATTTTTTATAATAAAATCTACCTTTTTTATTTTATAGAAATATATTTTAATTGTATATTTTTGATGTTTTCAAATTAATATCCATTTTGATTTTTCAAAAATGTGAAAGAAATATATGTTTAATTATTTACAATATTTATCTCTATCATGGAAACTAATTATTTTATAGATTTATATATAATTTTTAATTTTTATCTTCAATGAATTGGATTTCAAAAATATTTTATATAATATATTTTTATATAATGAAATTTCAAATAAACTGGTACTTTATCCACAAATCTTTTAAATGGTCTTCAAATATTCCTTTATATTTTTTCATGTTTATTTTCATTAAATTTTATTTTAAATTTTTTTGGTTTTAAAACTTCATTTTCAATTGGAAAATTATATATGTATCATTAAATGTTCTATTTAGTTTTTCAATTAATGTCATTTTCAATCGAAGGCGAAATACAGTTAATCCAAATTATTAATAATGGGGATATGATACAATGATACCATCTTTATTATTTATATGGATGATTTATGTTAATGATGAAAACATTTTTATGATAAAATTATCTTTTCCACATGTTACTCAACGATAAAATGTCATATTGATACAATTTAATTTCACAGGTTCTAATGTGGGGAATTATTTTTTATACCCATTTATTTTCATGGGTTATAATATGATGAATAACTTATCTAACCCATTTCGTTTCATGGATTCTTATTTGATGAATATTTATCATCATTAAGAACTTGAATGTGGAAATTTAATAATTTTATTGGTGACACTATATATCCCTCTAATAATTTTTTTAATAATTAATTTTCTATGAGATAATATGGTAAAATATAGGTTATCCCAAGACCAATAATGATGGTATATTAGGGGATATATAATTCCATTAGTCGGTACATGGGTGGTTATCTTGATACTAACATTTTTAGATTGTCTTGGTGGGTATCAGTGACATAATATTTTAATGGTAATATTTTTTAAACAATATATATCTTAGGAAAATGTAATTCAATAATGTGAAATTTTCGTTGAATCCATTAATATTTATATATTATGAACATCCTAGATTTAATACATAAAATATTTTCTCTATATATTATATGTAATATCTTATTTTTCGAATGTTATGGTCATGTTGTTATACAATAATTCATATCTTATGTTGACATATGTCATGGTTATCCTTACTGATAATCAAGGATAACCCTTTCACATATTTCTTTACCCCATGTTATGAAGAATTATTTTAAATAGGGTATTTTTTATAATAATTACAAAATTTAATGATCTTATTTTAGAAAATTTGATAATTTTCAACTAAATATGATTAATGTTTACCTAGTATCCCTTAGATATAATCAATTACAGTCCATTGGAATGTATTTTTGTATATCTAATGAATATTCATCTATAAAAATGAAATATCTATGTATGAGAATAACATGTATTTAATTTTTTACCAAAGGATATTTTTATCTATCCTTTTAAAACATGTATTTTAAAACAATAATTATATACCTAAGGATATATCTGAGGTTATTTTTTAGGAAAATTAAATGTGTAGGATAATATCAAAGAATGCTGGAAAAAATAGAGTGAGTGGATTTTGTGAAGGGATTTCCATGTCTAGATGATTTAAGAGGACTTAACTCTAGTGTGTTTGTAAAAAGGTGTAATAACTAGGAAATGGGTGCATTGAGATGGACTCATTCATCACACAATTAATTAAAACACGTCCTTTTTTACATTACATGTTTTCAATCCTCTACAATATTCATTTGATATTCACAAACTATTTCAGAAAGATCATAATTGACATGAATACTTTACAAGAATGGCCTATATTATACCCAATGAGTCATACTTTGAATGAAGTTATTATGATTTAGATATAATATAATTTATTCATTATCACTATGTGGTTTCTCCCAAATATTATTAATCCACATATCATGACTTTTTCTCAGTTGATATAACATGAATGAACTATGTAAATGATGAATAAAATTGAAAATAAAATTATTTTCATAATGAGAAAATAAATTTTCTATTAGATTTTATGTTGAATAATGTTGTTATTCTCACACAACTCCCCTAGGATATGAATAATAGTGAGACTATTAACATTAAAATGATAGAACAATGAAATATTGATTCTTTAATAAGATAACATTCAAAATATATAATTTCATATGTTGATCCACTAGTTACTAAGTATTGGATTAGTCCCACATAAAATATATATTTCATTCACTAGTGTTATGATGATTACAAATTCATTTTAGTCATCTATCAGTTGGACGAATAAGCATATTAATGATTTAATATTATCAAGAATACTAGATAAAAAGATGTAATTGAATTCTTTGAGTGAGATGATATTAATAGATATTCTCAATAAATACAACCCCAGTAGTATTAATATGAAAATTATATGGGATTTCCATGAGAAAAATCTAAAGAATGATGAATCTTTTGGTACATATGATGTAAAATTTATAATTCATTGGAAGTATGGTTCTGGTATAATCTTTAATTTTCAATTTTTGAATTATTTATTATTCAATGGTATAATAAGAAGTTTATGAATGCTGTTATCCAAAATTTAATTCATTATCCATGATGAAAAATTTTATTTCTCTATTATGGTGTAAATAGAGAATAGTGATTCACATTAATCACATGGGTTTGAAAGGATATGAAATATGGAATTCAAGGGAAACACTAAAAATCATCGATAACATTATGATGAATATCCATTATGATCAAATTGAGCAATGAAACATAGAGTATATTATTTTAATGTTTCTATTAACTGTTTTATTTGTGGAAATTATTTTCATCATGCAAGGGAATTAAATTTATTTGGGAATAACATTTCCAATGATGAAAATAGAGAGAAACCTCTACAAAATGTACCACCCAAGATTATGTGATTCAAATTTATGGAGTGTGGGAATTATTTGAATCAATGCCCAAATTTGGGGTCCAATAATTATGAAAATACCCACCAACCACTGACAAAAATGGAAAATGGAAAATCATATGAATTAAGTATTTTTTATGGTATCACGATAAATAGGGAATAATAATTATCCACTTCCATGTCAGAAGTTTTATTATTTATTTGGAATGAATGTGCACTATGAAAATATTTTCCTCATCATCTAAATATGTTTTATGTTTTTTTGGATAATTTCTTATCACCCACTACAAGGATTATTCAATAGCATAATCAGATTTATATTCTATTAGAAAGAAGGATGAACCCAATCTCATAGTGGAAATGCCTAAAGTATGTGAATATATAATGAATAAAGGGTGAATTATATTTTCAAATTGTGTAAGGATCCATGTACGATTAATATAAGAGATGTGGATAAATTCATTGTATTATGTGTTTACGATTGATCTAATTTTCAATTCATTTGTCACACCCTTTGAGTATTTATGGTTAGTAGATAATCAGGATTAAGGAAATCTTAAAAGAAATATAGGGAAATACAAAAACATTGTTTAAAATATGTTATAGTTCTTATAGAACCCATAATTTGAGTTATGTAACACTTTTTTATTATTTCATATTTGTTTAATGTTGCTGGGTAATGTTTGGGAGAGTTTTGGATGGTTTTAGAAATTTTAGCAAGTTGTATAAAGAGATCATTATTTGATCACAATAATGGAAAACCGTGCAGAATGAATAAGTATCCGTTGAGTATGAGAGAGTGAGAATTTCATGGTTTTAAAAAAAACTTTTCTAACTATGTGAGGATGTCGTGCAATGTTATCTTTGAGTCAGTAGAATCCACACATTTAGTGTAGTGTTTTCCTAACCGAGTGAGTTAACCATGCACAACATAAAAAAGGGGTTCATTAAAATCTAAAAAAATTATGGACATTCCTTATTTTACTGATTTCTTTTACCACTGAAAACCAAAATATGATTATTGGTTCTCAATTTCTCTAGGGGATCTCTCACTCATTTTGGAAGTGAATCATTGGGGTTTCATGATATGGTAAAGTATATTCTCACTTGAAAATTCTTGAATCTTGATTTCAGTGTGGTTTTTCTTAGATATACATATCCCTCTATCCATTTTTTTTCTAAATATACATCTATTTCCTATAGATATATGGGTATTGTATACTAAATTCATGGTTTTAGGGTTTTTTTATGATAGGGAAAGAGATCTGGAGTTGTTTTGGTGGATTGTTCACATAGATTTGTTGTACGAGTTATTGTTGGTCGATTTTTCCAGAACCCTATGATAGGTGGCTTCTCTCTGGACTCCAATTTGAAATAATGTGAGGAATTATTCAAGATTTATTTTATTTTCTTGAAATTATGTATTAAAATGATGTTTTATTCTTGGTGGAAAACCATTTGGAGATGATTTTTGGATTTTGGGTAAAAAGGGTTCTTACTGAAAAAGGGGGTTTGTTATGTGATTTAAATATTTTTTTTAAAAATCGATAATGATTTTCATTATTGATATTTTTTTTATGAATGTTGAATTAAAATAATTATGTTGTTTTTTTAAATTTGTTTTGGCATGGAAAATGGTTAATGTGTGTTTTAAATAAATGAGTGATTTGTTGAAGTGATTTCGCATGTGTTGGAAATGATTTTCTACATAGTGTGTGGCCCTGTTGTTCATTGTTCATTTTGGTTAGTTATGACTTATATATTTTGTTGATTGGGTTTGAAGTGGGATGAGAAGCCTCAGTATAAAAGGTGATGTACAGTGGATGCAAGGTCCACCATTAAGGATAAGTAGTTGGGAGGAACCATTAGATTGAGAATGTAGTTAACGAACTTTTATGGGAAGTTCAATTGTGTTTAGTTTTCTTGAATGTGTCATTATGAAATATAGAAATGTTATTGTAATATTTTTATTGTGAAATGGAATATGGCATGGTTTATTATATTTCCCTTGTTTTTTGTGGATATAGGTAATTGTGGCTTAATAAGGGTATGTTTATCTTGTGGAAATTGTTGAGCTATTTAATTCTTTATATAAACTATTTTATATAAATGTGTTAATGGTTTTAGCAAAGTGGAATGTGTAGGGAAGTAATTTGTGAAAAATGTACAGTGTATTTGTACTCACACCCTTCATTGGAACTTTGGTTCTTTTCAAGATGTCGTTTTCCAAAAGACTGGAAAGGGTAAAATATCTCATTATACTAGTGGTTAATTATGATTCTTGTAGGATTTGGTCATTCTTAGAGCATGGAGCTTGGGATGGAGATATTGAGTTGAGTGATGGTGTATTGGGGTGTGGTCTTGTAATGTTCCACATGGAACTCTGATTATGTATTCTTGTGGCTTGGTTGATTTTTGATTTTGTTGTGTTGAGATTGAAACTATGTTGACATGAATCATCTCATTTGATTAGTTTTGAATTTTTTGGTTTTTTGGATTATTCTAAGTGAAAATTGTTCCCTACATTTCCATAGAGCCCGTGGCATTAATTTCCAGCCAGTGGTGCCTCCAGAACATCTTTTATGGCTAATTGGAAACTCACAGCCTTCTCAATCCAATAATGAATGTGGAAAATGTTATAAGTGTTATTAGTTTGAATGTTATTTGAAATTCATATGAATGAAGTTTCTCAGTCTTTTATCATTGAATGTCGGTATTGGTGTTGACATTTGTCCATCTTCTATCCTTTGAGTTAGGATGGTTTCAAGGAATAGTATTATCAGAACATGGAACATATAGAATAAAACGACATAGATAACCCTTTAATGTTTAACCTCATGTTACCATGCCATTGGGTATCAAAGTGTTTTGGATAAAATTATAGGAATTGGAAATTAAATTCTTGTCGGTATATCCGTTTATATAAATATGGAATGCTTGGTTGAAATGACTTCCCACTAGGATGATGATTTCATTGAGTATAATAATTTTTGTTTTGTTTTGATTAATTTGATTTGCAAAATTTCTGTAAATTAATTTCAAATGTGCGGATTCAAAATGTGGATAGTTGTGGTATTTGGAAAATGGATCGATTTTCAATACATGGTGGATTATTTAAAATTGGTGCGACATGGTAAATGTGAACTTTTGGAAAGATTGGTTGTGTTATTTGATATGTAAATTAATTTCAATTAGAAATAGGAAACATTTTCATTCAAAGGGGGTGACATTTGTGGTTGTTTTTGTATTTATAAAAATGGTACATGGAAGGCATCGTAGAGACCAACCAGAGGAAGTTTCTGAAAATGTTGTTGTACATGAGCCACAGATGAACCACCAACTAGTGTAGAATATAGTGCAACTGTTCCAAGCTATGGAAAGTGAAAATAATGCGGATGAAACAACGAAACTAGATCATGCGTTTCAATTTCAAAAGATGAATCCACCCATCATTAGGGGAGAATTGGTGTAAGAACTTACAGAAACAAGGAAGAATATAATAAACAAAAAATTTGAATTCTTGGGAATTCATGTAGAGATAAAAGTTATGTTGTTCCTGTGTATTCTAGAAGATCATGCCCTTCAGTGAGAGAGTAATCGATCCCAGTTTGAATGAACCAATGTGTGGCATGGGAGAGTTTTGAATAATTATTTAAAAAATAATTCTACCCTCATAATTTTGGAATTTAGAGCACAAGAGTTTTATTCACCATAAAGCAAGGGAACCTATCTATAATAGATTTTGCAACTAATTTTCATGAAAAAAGTGTGTTTTCACCCGATGATGTGGGTTGTACATAGTTGAAGGCACATATATTTGAATCTTGGTTGCAGTATGAAATTATTTATAAAATATCAGGGTTTCATATTTTCACTTACATAGAAATGCTGAATATAGAAATAATAGACAAATTAGTTATCTTTAGGTCTACAGGTTTGGGATGTATATTGGTACACAAGTAGAAAATTGGAAACTCCAATGTTGTGTTTAAGGGGAAGTGTGATAGTTATATCTAGGGAGTATGTATGGTACAGAATCTAATGATAGTATAAGTGAATCATTCTTTGAATCCCTAAAGTAAGTCAAGATGTTTTCAATGTGGTTATATTGGGTAAATCTATAGGGATTTTTTTGAAAAAACCTCAATAATTCAATAACTCTAAGTAGATTTGGCATCACTAATGGTATTTCTGCATTACTCCAAGGTTGGGTGTTCATGAAACTCCTTAGGGGTCATAGGAATACTATGCCTCGATGGTATGGGGTAGTATAATTTACCCTCATCAGTAACATAATGTTATTAATGGTGATTCAACGAACAGTAAAACTCTTCAATAATGAAATAATGAGAAGATTTTTGCAATCAAGAAATTTTTTTATGCTAAGAAAGTAGTGAGAGATGATCAGTAGGGTCCATCCATGGTACGAGGTATGTAAATATTAAATTATAGCATGATGTATTTTTTGGATTATATAGTATTCAAATTCTTTTCTTCCTTCTCATGTTTTTATCCTGATGGGTTTAAATATTGAAATGATGAATTCTGTTATAAAACATCAAACTTCTCAAGGTCAAAGAGAATTTAAAGTGTTCATGTATAAAGGATATTGTTTTTTATGGATGGGGTTATTTTGATGTTGGATTTATAAATACTGGAGATGGATTATTATGATATAATCATGGGAATAGATTGGATAACAACACTTAAGTCCCACATAGACTATTATATGAGAGTGGTTTGTTTTACGACTCATGATGGCGTCACACATCACTTTAGAGGGGAGAAGATTGAAAGTTTTGGTGCAAAGGATTTGTTGGCCCATACGGTTGGCACGATCTCATATTAGATAGCAGTATTGACGTTAGAATAAATGTCATGAATACAGATCATCAACATTACTACTGTGGTTGATCCGTTTCGGGTCATAATTTTTAAATATTTCTCCGGGTTTCCACCCATGAGAGAAGTGGATTTTACAATTGATCTTCTTCTAGGAACATGAAATATCTAACTTCTGTATTATAAGATAGAACCCACAAAATTGGTGCTGTTGAAAGTGCAGTTGGAGGAATTTGTGGTTAAAGGGTTCATCAGGGCTATCCCATCTCCATGGGCAATGCCTGTTTTATTTGAAATCAAGGAAGAGGGAATCTTGCAGTTATGTGTTGATTATTGTAGGAAAGAGAGGGTTACGATAAAGATTCAATGTCCACATCAAAACATTGATTATTAGTTAGATCGATTTAGGGGAGATCAGAGGTTCTCTAAGATTTACTTGTGGTCAGGATATCATCAATTTCGGGTGAGGAAGGAGGATATTCCCAAAACCGGTTTCAAAGGTATATTTACCCATTAAGAGTATATGGTTATGCCATTTTTTCTAAATATTACACTAGTAGTGTTCATGGAATTGATGAATTAGATATTTTGTAGATATATATATTCTTTTGTTATTGTATTTTTGGATGATATAATAGTGTACTCAAGGACACTGGTGTAGTAGGATCAGCACATAGAGATAATGTTTTCGATCTTGATAGATCATTAGTTCTATGACAAATTTTCATACTGTGACTTATGGATACAATAGGTTTGGTTCCATGGACATTTTATGTCTAATAATGGTGTTTCAGTTAATTTAGAAATGATAATGGTTGTAATCTAATGGAAACTTCAAAGTAAACACTTTGAGATACACTTCTTTCTTGGCCTAAATGAATATTACCGATGTTTTTTCAGGATTTATAATTATTTTCCTCACCAAATACATCTTTGAAAATGAGAAATGTTTCCTTTCAGTGGTATGAGTAGTGTCATTAATGTTTTTAAGATATAAAGGGTCACCTTACATCAGTATCAATGTTGGTATATCCAATACTAAGGAAAGGGTAAGTATTGTATTGTGAAGCATCATTATTAGGGTAGGGGTGTGTTATTATGCAGGGGAATCAGGTGGATTCATATCAGTCACTATAGTTTATGTGTCATGAGAATAACTAAAAACAAATGATTTGGAGTTGGAGGTAGTTGTTCAATCCATGAAAATTTGGCATCATTATCTCTTAAGTGAGAAAATCATGGTGTTTTCTAATCATAATAGATTGAAGAATATTTTCTGAATAAGGGATTTGAACATGAGTCATTGTAGTGGGATAGAGTATATCCATATCTTTAATTTTCACTTTATGTATAGACCCGTTAAGGGAAATTCCGTGGTGTATGGTTTATGTAGGAAGTCGTAGAGTCAGTTTGTGAAATATACATCATTCCAGTGGCAGTTGATTTCTACCCTAGTCGACATGCTATAGAAATGAGAGGTCTAATGTGATAGAGTTATTTTATTTTCAGTATCATTAGTACTTAGCTAGTATTGTTTGGTTAAATACACACATGTGTTTGATTCAGAGTTCCCGGTGATGAGCATGAAACTAAATGGCGGAGAGACCATTTGGGGAAAAAAACTGAATAGAAATGAAGTTTTATATTTTCACAATCAGATTTATGTATCAGTTTCTTGTTAGGAGAAATGACTTAGGGATTATAATAATTCCATGTGGTTTGTCCATCCAATAATTCTGAAAATTTATAAGTCTTTTAAAGCGTAGTTTTTGTATCTTAGTATTAATATGAATGTGGTTGAGTTTGATTCGAGATGCTTAACTTGTTAGAAATTCAAGGAAGAGAAATAAAAACCAACATAAATGTCATTATATTTACCTATAACTATATGTAAGTGGGAATATATAGAGAATAATTTGTTAAATGTCTCCAAATAATGGTCTGGAAGCATGATTACAAATGGGTGATAGTGGATCATCTCACAAGGTCACCCCATTTCATCCCGATTCATTAATCACATATGGTGGATGATATAACCAAAATATATATCCATGAATAGGTAAATATGAGTGATGTTCTAGTTTTATTTGTCTCAAATAATGATCCAAGGTTCACATAATTTTTTATAAATCCTTTCATAAATTCCTTGGTAAAAAGGTAATGATGAGTGTGATGTGTCATACTCAAACAGATGGGAAATCAGAGAGGATGATACAAACATGTGAAGTTATGTCGGGGTATTCGGTGACAGATTTTGAGGGTTCATGGGATTGTACCATTTTGTAACTAGTGTTCTCCTATAATAACAGTTATCAAACATTTATACTGAGAACCCCGTATGAAGCATTGTGTGGGAATCGATGTCGTTATAAACTATGATGTGTGGAAACAGGTTGAACATCAATGGTTGGGATAATCCATTCTATGAGATCATGAGGAATATCATATTTATCAGGATGACAATTGTTATGGATTAGAGTTATTAGGAATCACATGCAGACTGTCATTGACTAAAATTTTCATTTTAAGTGGGTGACCATGTGTTTTTGAGAATCTCTTCTAGGTTGGGACATCAACATTTTGGAAAATATGGCAGGTTATCATCAAGGTATATTAAGAATTTCTAGATGCACGAGTGAGTTGTAGTGGTGGATTATCCATTGGATATTCCAACATGGTTTACTATGCTACACAATGAGTTTAATGTATCTAAATTCAAAAAGAGTCAACCAGATAGTGCCCATGTGATTTTTTGGGATAATGTTGAGATAGAACTGGATGATTCTTTCATGCATGTGATTGTATTTATTATCGGTAAGCATGAAAATGTAATTAACTGTAAAAGAATCATTTTAGTTCAAGTTTTGTGCAAGAATGTTTAGATTCAAGAGGAGACTTGGGAGTGGGAGAAAGAGATGATCGATCAATAGCCCAAACTCTGTCGAAAAAGCAACAGTTCTATACATTCTAAGGATGAAATTTATAATGGTGGGGATAATGTTGCACAACCGGTTTTTGTCATGTAAAACATTCAATTACTTTTATGTGTTTAATGTTATCAGGTAATGTTTTGTAATGTTTGGGATGTTTTTGGAAAAGTCAAGATGCTATTTAAAGTTCGCACAGTTTGAGCATGAATGGGAAGCACTACAGAATACCTATGTAACAATGAAAAATCAGATAATTGGATTTTCACAGTTTTCACAGGGTTTGTCTAAACATGTGAGGAAGCTATGTGAGGTGATCTTCAAGGTAGTATTATCCAAAAGGCTATCACATGATTTTTTAAACCGTGAATGCTAATTTTCACAATAAAAAATGGGGTTTTTTATAAAATAGATACCTCTCGGGTTTTTCCCTATTTTCAGTCATTTCCACTCCCAATCAAACCCATCTCTAGAATTTTTTTCTAAAGTTATAGGTTCTCCCGTACAATATTTAGACAAAAATCAAAGGTGTTTCAAGGTGTGGTAAAGATGATTCTCTCTTTGTAACTGTCCACTCTTTGTCTCATTGTGGATTTCATTAGATTTACATATCCCTCTCTACCATTTTTCTATATCTACTCCAGTTTCATGTAGGTATTTGGTTTCTTTGGCCTATAGTGATGATTTTATTGCTTTTGATTATATGAATGGAGATCCAGATTTTTTTTGTTGGTGTGTTTTCCCAGATTTGTGCTTTGATTGCATGTTGACTGATTTCACATGAACTCTAATGTAGGTGGATTATCTATTGACTCAATTTTGAGATAACGTTAGGTCTTGTTTGAAATTAATATTTTTTTTCATAATATTAATTGTGATAATGATGTGCGAATATTGGTGGAAACCCATCTTCTGATTATTTGGGGATTTTGGGGACAATGAGATATTATTGAAATGGGGGTTCTATTGTGTGATTTCAAAATGTTGACATTCAAATCGATAATGGTTTGAATTATGGAACATTTTTTTTGAAAATTTAATTTCAATAAATATTTTGTTTTAATGAAATCAGTATTAGTATGGAAAAAGGATAGAGGTTGTTTTTAATAAATGAGTGATTTGTTGAAGTGATTTTGCTAGTGTTAGAAATGGTTCTATGCATGATGTGTGGCCTTGTGTGGATTGTTCTTGTTGCTTGGTTTAATATTATGGCGTGTGTGGATTGGGTGTGATGTGGGTATGATGTATCTCTATTAATGTTAACAGATAGTGGATAGAAGGTCCACAATTAAGGATAACTTATTAGAAAGTACAACTATGTTTAGAATATGCAGAATGGCCTTGGACAAGATGTTCCACCGCGTTTAGTCTCTTTGTATGTAAAATTATTAAATATGGGCATTATTGTGATAATGTGTGAGAGTGAAATGGCTTCTGTAATTTTCATCTGGTTTTAAATTTTTTGCGCGGATATGTGTATAGATGTCTTGGTAAGGGTGTATCATACTTGTGGAGATTGTTGCAACATTTAATACTATATTATAAAAGTTTATATAAATAAGCTAATGGTTTTATTCTAGTGAAATGTATAGGGAAGTCATTTGGGGAATATCTACTGAGTATTTGTCCTCACCCATTCCATGAGAACATTGGTGATTTTTTAGATGTTGTTTTTTGGGACATAAGTAAGGGTAAAATGTATCCTTGTTCTAGTTATTTGTTGTAACACTTGGATGATTTGGTTGTTCTTGGAGAATGGATCTTAGCATGAAGCTCTGGAGTTGTGTCATAGCTTTTTCAGTTGTGGTATTATAGACATCTCCATGGTACTCTGATTATGTATTCCTTTGGCTTGGTTGTTTTGGTATAATGGTTTGTTGCATTGGAATACTTTTTCGATATGAATTATCTATATTGATTGGTTATGAATTGTTTGGTTTGTTGGTTTATTCCCAGAAAAAATTGTTCCCTTTATTTTTTTGATGCCCTTGGAATTAATTTCCAGCTTTTAGCGCATTGAAAACATTGCTTAAGGACATGAAGCATCTCACCTCCTTCTCAATCCAATGAGAAAGGTGTGGGATTGTACAATGCTAATGTTATAGGATTTTAAATTAGTTTAAAAGTATTAGAAACATGATTATTGGAATTGGAAACATTTAGAGTTTATCATGAATTTAATATTTAGTAATTTATGGGAAATTGTTGATCTCTATAGAAAGTCTATATGCTTCCTTTATATCATAGTTTAATTTTATCTTTATTATCATTCAAGAAAACAAATTAATTATATGGTATGGTTGCATGGATTACCACATTCCATTGTATATGATTAAGATCTATGAATTACATCTATTTTAATTAAAATTCTACTATAGTACATAAATATAGAGTTGATTTTCGACACTATGTATCATACAAATATAGATTTTTATTTATAGAGAATAATCCAAAACATATAGAATATTCTATGTTAAAGATATATGGATATAAATTATTGTTTATACCAACAGATTCTTCTAGTTGAGTTTTCATTCATCAATATATTTTAATCGAACTTTTAAAAGTGTGCTAATTAATTATATTAGGAAAAAAAGTGTATCATTACAATGTACAGAAATGATGATTTTGAAATATAGTAATTGGGGCCTGAACTATCTAATGAAATGGGAAATAGGTACATATGCATAAAAAAATCATAATGGGAGGACCATGTTAATAGAAATGTTTTGTTGATAAAAATTTATTTGATCTATAATTTGAATTTTCTCAGACATCTTTTCAATGAATGTTTCAATGGATGAAATAATTGATACTAATCCCTAGGTATATCAATTCCAATTAAATTTTAGACTATATTAGGATCATGTCTTGTCACACAGTATGACAACCGAACAACTCTCATGTTCATGAATATTTTATTATATCAATACTACTAATGTACTTACTTGATTCATCACATGTTGAAAAGCACAGTTATGTTCCAATGTTTCATGATCCTTCATTGAGGAATAACGCGTAAGGAATCTAGGTCAAAGAGGGAATTTTCGATGAAACAAGACCAATCACTTAGTCATTGTGTTTGGTAAAATGCACTAGCTTGAGTAAGAAATATGGGAACTTGAGGATGTAATGAGACAAATGTATCATTAGAAGATTATACTAATGTAATTAATTAAAAGGGTTGAATAAATTTTAATGGGATAAGAATGCAACACTCCGAGATTAAATTTTGTATCTATGATATATTACGCTACTAGGAACACATAGTTATAATAAAAAAGGACATATTATTAAAATATTATTATATTATATGTCAGTTATAATTAATATATTTGAATGGTTGGTAAGAATATGATTTAATAAATTAAAAAGATACATTTTAACACGAAGATATTAATAATTATTTATTTGGTGTCCAATTAATTATAAATGAAAAATATCAATTGAAAATTAATAGATTTATTTTTAAAAAAAAATTATGACTATAAATGATTTTCATCAGAATAAATTAATCAATCCACATGTTTTGAGTTAATTTATCAAAAATATTATATTATAAATTCAATAAATAATTTATAATTCATCTAATGTGTTGTCATTTTCTTGAGATAAGATTAAATCCTTTTTATGAATAAATATTATACATTTCTATAATGTTTTTTTAAACATTTCTTACACATATCATAATAAAAATATTTCACACGTTTCAAATATACATTTGGAAGAAGAAAATAAACTTTTTAAGTCGGCCTAGGAAAAATTCCATATAGTGATTATGATAATAAAAATTGAAGGAATAAAATTTTGGATTAATAATTAATGAATAATGATTTTTATTATGAATTGTATTTTCAGGTATAGAACTTAGATATTTAATTTTTTTTCTAAATTTTTTTAAAAATATTATTTATATAAATTATATATTAATCAATCCATTTTAGGTTACAAAAATCAATTTAATATTTAATATCGTCATAAAAAATTTAAATGATAGATGCTTTTCTCTTTGAAAAACCGCTTTTTCATTTCATTGATGAGTTTAATTTAAAATTGAAATAACCTTTTTGAAATAGAGTTAGGAAAAATTGAAACCATATATTTAATCATTATAAAAAATATTATCTAATTAGTCTGAAGTTATTTTTGAATATAAGTAATTGTGAAAATGTTGACATTATTTACCACAGTTAGTTTAAAACTTTTTTACATGGTTTTAAACTATATTAATGTAATTTATATGACAAAATTTTTTATCAAAACAAATTATATAGATGTATTTTTATCATATAATCTCTATGAATAAACTATTTCTGATCTATGTGGTATGTGAGAATAATACATACAATTTAGTCTTTTCAAACATTTCATGTGTGTCACACACTTATAAAAGGACACCATCTATCCTATCCTAGTAATTATTCTAAATGAAATGGGTTGGAAATTACATATTGAAATGAATTTATAAATTCAATAAAAAAATATATATAGTCTACATTATTTAGGAATACATCATTTTAGGGCTTTAGGTTTAAACCTAAATAGGCTCTCCAAAGAATTTGTAATATTATTAAACATGTGTTTTTTTTATTTATTATTCCACCCATTTTGAATTACTCAATTATGATGATATAATAACACATATATATAAAAAATAATGATATTTTTTAAGTTGATTTTATAACCTATATACTTATACAATTCTGTAAAATGGGAAACAAAACTATCAATCATATGGACGGAGGACTACCATCTCACAAATATTTGTTTTTTCATTATCCATGAACACCTCTAACAGTTGAATATAATGAGAAAATTAATATTTATATATGATATATATAATTTAATTATATTAATTAATCTATAAAAAATATCAACCTTATTACATCCCAACTTATAGGAATATAATAATTTCTCTTCTGTGTACAACATACTATCACCTTGAAAACTAATGTGATGTTTGATTCATTTTTATTTATATGGATAGTAATAAGTATATTTTAAAAGAATATATATGATATTTACAAAATAAATACATATATGGAATAAATATATAATATATATGTTCTTAAATTCAATTTTGTGTGGGTTATTATTACATCCTTCCTGTTCGTGATGGAGAACCATAGAGAGAAACAATGTGATTTGTTATATGGTATAAAATAGATAATAATAATTCATGAATATTTTTATTATACATCAATATTATGTTTACATTAGGTTAGAACATGTTCGATGTAATTGGATACTTACATAAATTGATGTATAGTCGCACTATAATTTATGCGAGACTTGTATAAAATTCAAAGTGTGATTAATTATTATTTTTTATATACTACCCCTTTAAAATATGATATCATTAATAGAATTATGTTAAATATCTTTACTAGATTTTCTAATTTATTTTTTATTGGGGTTTTTATTCCCAATATTACCATGTATGTAAATGATTTTTTACTTAATTTGACTATATTGGGACAAACATTATATTATATAAAAATATTTTTTTTGAGGTGTACAAGAAGCCCATTAACAAGTAATATCATGAATTTATAAACTATCATGATATTTTAAGTTTTTATTTATTGATACCCCTTAAAGGTATTATGAATCAATGTTACAAATGTCTAATGGATTTCATGATAAAATCACATCGTCTATCAGGTTTTTTTATATTTATTCTTCTGATATTGAACTCATATGATATATATATATATAAAGAAACTCATGAAAATTATTTTCATAATTTTATTTATTAATATTAAAAAAATTCCTTAATTTTGTACTCTTTATTTAATCATCATTATAAATTAATTCGATCATTAAAAGCATACATTTTTTTTCTACTTCAATGAAACACCCTTTCCTATTTCATAATCTTGTTTTCTACAAATCTTTTGAAATTTATTTATATAACTATTGGAATTTTGTTTTAATTTTTACGCATATTTGAAATTAATAACAAAATGTCTTAAATGGAATATTATTTTTTATCAAAACATGTCCCTTTATTATTTCATCAAAAATGATAATAGAATATTTATTTTATAATATAATACATTTCCCATTTTCATGAATATTAAATATTTTAAAGAATACATAATAAATTTAAAATATTATATTCAATGTTATTTATTTAAAAAATCATTTTTGAAATTTCATTTTTTAGATATTATATTCAATGAATATCTATTTTCATTTGAATATGCTTTAAATTATCATTACTGATACATTTATTTATTCCATGAAAATATTTATTTAAAAAGGAAATGAAATTATTTTATGTATTAGATTATGTTATTCAATGTTGAAAGGATATTGTCACCAACAAAAATTCCATTTTATTTTTCATTTAAACTATATTTTA
This sequence comes from Viscum album, assembly GCA_963277665.1. Classification (NCBI taxonomy): domain Eukaryota; kingdom Viridiplantae; phylum Streptophyta; class Magnoliopsida; order Santalales; family Viscaceae; genus Viscum; species Viscum album. The sequence continues at coordinate 1,798,553,365 of OY728156.1, read as the reverse complement.
TTCTAATATAACATTCCTTGATGTTAATAAATATTAAATAGGGCTATGATCGAATGATACCAAATTTATTATTTCTCAAGGTGGTTTTTTTAAGATGAAAATATGGTAATTATGACTCCCTTTGATTTTAAAAAATCTTTTATCATATACAATTATTATATTTGATACTTTTACATACACAAAACACTATGTATATCTCGTGTTACATGCAATTCCGAGAGTAACCTGTGTTAAATGTGACACTGAATTTAGCCAATTGTACATGCAGATATTTCTTTAAACAAAATGCTACATACTATTGAAATATTATTAAAAAATATTATCATTATTAATTGTCAATAATAATAGATGGAATTAATAATATAAATTAAAAAATTAAAATATATGTCTTTAAAATTATTATAATATTAAATCTTTTGATACTAATAAATTAGGAAGAACTGTAAAAAATATTTGGATGTAATGTATATATAATTCTAATCAAATATTTTAATACATACAAAAATATTTGACCAAAATAAATTGAAAATATGTAATTTTTTTAATTATTGTAATAAAATTCATATAATATATTTAGAATAAAATCTTTTTAATTACTCTTATCATTTTAATTTAATTGAGATAATAAATATTCCTAATTTTCAATAAAATTATTATTTATCAAAAAAAATTCTCCATTTTGTAAACATATTTTATCAATAATTTATCCACATTCAGAATATTTATTTGATAATATTAATTTCATTTTATAAATGATGATTTTAAAATTATAATTGAGTTAAATTATCTTATTATTATAAATAGATAATTATTTTCATAAACAATCAATGAAACTAGTTTTTGTAAAAACTTATGGTTTTTTATTCAGTTCGAAATTATAATTTATTTATATGATTCTAATGGGAAATTATTTTATTTATAAATCTATTAATTTAATTTTTTTCAATTGGATTAATTTCATATTTTTTTATTATGTAATAATTATTAACCTTTTGAAAATTTTATTTTTTGACAACCACTTTCTCATTGAGACAATGAGATTAATTATAAATTGGATTTTACCACTTTTGTTAAAGGAATTTAGAAAAATGGATTATGTATTTTGTGTAATTATATTTTTTATTAAAAAACATGGTAAAGATTATTTGAAATAATGCTTAGTAAAAAAAATAACATGATAAAGGTCATAATGTGTTTACTGGTTATGTAATTAAAATTATAGGGGTTAAAAATTAACAAAAACATTACAAAAACCTAATATCTAGAAACATTTTGACTCTAAATAATATATTATCAAAAATTGTGTATTTTTAATCATTTTGGAAACTAATAAAATTGATATATTATTTTATTTTCATAAATTTTTGATATGATACTCACCTAACTTATAAAAGGACACACATATATTCTCATCCTCAATCATTATGTACCAATTGTTTAAAAACCTAACCATTGTAGTCCATGATCTATTGTCTATAACCATTAAAATTGAATGGATTCAAGGAATCTAATACCAAAATAATGATGATTTTAGTACTCTCATTGAATGAGATACATACATGAGACTTGTATTAAAAATTAATGCAGCAATTACAACTATATTCGATATTTTGGGGATAAATTAGTTACATCATATAATATCATTTCTATATTACATATTACACTTCTTGGTATAAATGGAAAATAAATTAAAATAATGTTTAGACAAAATTCCATGTAATTGTTTGTTACAAAAAAGAATCAATCAATGACCATAAAAAAAATTTCATTCTAATTAGTGTAAAAACGTTCCATTCAAAGTACTTGATGACGAATAATCAATACTAAAAAGAAAATAACTGAATAAAATCATATTTATTCAATGAACTAATAATGAATTTCATATTTATAAAATTTCAAACAAAAAAACTCATGAATTATAATAACTAAATATAAATAACAGAAATTATAAATTAGTGTAATTCATGTTTCCAAGGAACATCATACCATTAAGATCAAAAATATTCTCAAGAATGAATACATATGTTGGTAGAAACCCATTATTTTTTTGAAAACAAACTGAAATTGTTTTTTTATAAATCATTTCACCTCATGAGACTATTAATGCATCGATGGAATTGCATTATCCACTCCACAAATCATATAGTGCTTGTCAAAATCATTCCCCATATATCAAATACTAAATTCAATTAAAGAACAATATGCTTACAAAATATCCATATTACATAATGATCAAGGATTTAAATATCTCCTAAGATTATTAAATATCCTAAATGCAAATTTTATTAACAAATGGTATATGTTTTTTAAATGAACATAATAATAATAAATGATATGGATAATTATGAAAAAATCGATGTCAAATGATGGTAGAAAAGTTTTGTTTCAAGGGGACAAAAAATATATTAAAAGATAAGAATAATAGAATTAACCTTGGAAAAATAAATTAAATTTTTTTGAGGAATAATAAAGATCATATCAATACAAAATTTTTCATATGTAGAAAAAATATATGGTTCTTTCCATGATTAATGGATATACTTTAAAAATATCTTTCAAAAATAAATTCTATATAATAATATAATTTTTCATTTTGGAAATTGTTTTGAAAATAAATTATCTATTGAAAATATATTTTAAAATCCATTTTCATTTTAAATTAATATTTTAAATATGAAACAAATCCTTTAAAAATTATAAGTGGGAAATGCATATATGTCATACGTGATAAAATTATCATTCCCAAATCATGGTACATGGGTAGAAAAGTAAATTTTACATAAAGGGGAAATTACATTTCATTCAAAAAAAATTGAATGAAAAATTAGGAAAAAATTTCATAAATAATGAGTTTCGAAACGATTAAAAATACATGGACATCCAATCTAGAAAACATGGTTTTTAGAATAAAACATGTTCTTTAACGAATGAGATAAATAATGTTGATTTTTCTTAAAAAAAATTCTATGTAATTTTTAATAACACAGAGTGGGAAATTTGCAATATTACCTGAAAAATTAAATGAATGACTAGAGGATAATCAAAATAAAAATTTTATTAAAAAATTATGAAATAATTTCTTCTAATGGAATTTATGTTTATGGATTCCAAATTAAAAGGATATTGTTATGTAAACCCCTAAAAATACCATAAATTTGAAGAGATACGTTACCAATTTAGTTACTGTGAATATAATCTATAAATAAAATAAAATTATTTTGAATTAAATCAATATATGTTATAAATCATTGTACATAAAATAATATAATATTAACAACTATTATTGATTAATATACAAAAATAAAAATGAACATGTTTTTTAACTTTTATTACCTATTGGAAATCCTATGTTTAAATCCCCAGAGATGAAATAATTTTGATAAGAACTACAAATACCATAAATAATGAATTTTTAATTATATTAAAAGTCAATGTTGTAGTATTTACACCATCTATAAGAAATTTGGGGAACAATAATAATGCATCCCTCAAAGAATGGAAATTGAGATAATGTCACCTACTATTTGGTAACAATTGAATTATAATCCCCATGAAGGAAATAGTATCAAATGAAACTATAAATACCATGAAGATAAATTTACTATTTATTTAAAACTTTTTTGGGGCAGTATATGTAACAATAAAATAAATATATCATGATAATGTTGTAGGACTCACTGAATGAAATGTTTGACAACGGTCGCTTAACTAATGGTCATTTAAAGTTGTGTGGTATTTTACCTCATGTATAGTTGATTTTAACATGTTAATAAAATAAAATAAAACCATACTAATTTTTATATTATCACATATGATCTTATATTAATATCTTATTACTTGTTTGATAATACTCATTCATTATTTTTACTATTTCACATGTTAATTGCAATGTTTATCAAAATTAGTTTGACGTGTTATATTTGTTCTTCTTATGTGGAATATAGTTTAATAATCACCATAATGTAAACCAAAATTTAATTTTCATATATATTAATTATATTGGTATTTATAATAATGAAAAATATTTGTATATCAAAAATGAAATGCACCATTCAAGGAGAAAGTTGGTCAAACATACGCATGGTCGTTACTTCGATTTATTTTTCATATTACTAGAATGAAATGTTAATGATCTATGTAGATATGTAAATCATAATTAAATTATCATATTTATGTCATATATGTCATGTATGTTTAATATAATAAACCATATTACAATCTATGTATATTGTGAATGAATAACATCAATTTGAGGTGGTGGTAGTCTATACGTACACAAACGATGTTATCGTATTCCTAAAAAAAGGAGAAAATAGTTTTATGTGTCATATAAAAATTATAGTAAATTACGTACATCATATACATTATATATATCATATAATATATATATATATCAATCATTTTTCCCAGTTTTCAAGGTGTCAATGGAATAAAGAATGACATTAGTTCGCAAAGTGGTATTCTGTCGTACACACAATTGTTGATTGTGAATCCCATTTGATGGATGTGTGTGACTGTATATGAAATTTTTCTTTCTAATATCATATTTTTATTATTAATATTAAGAGTTTATTATACATGAATTATACAAAAATAATTGGTGGGGTGGAGAATTAATTGATAAAAAAGTGATCGTTGAAGAACATTAAATCTTATACGGGTAACACCTTTTCATTTATACAAAATTATAACCTTGGATGGATTTATGAAAAAATTGAGACATCTAATATAATGGGAACTATCTTGGTTGATTATATTTTTACGGTATAAATGTGAAAAAATGTCTTGATATTTTGGAATATGTGGGAGGTGAGAGTGCCTTTTTATTGTGGAAATGGAGTTGCATTGTTGTAAATATTAAATGGTAAAAACTACATTGAAGTCTTTATTACATCATTTTCCACCAATAATGATTAAAATTATCCAAAAGGGGGTAAGTGACTGATATATGGTCATAAAATGGTTTTTGGACATATATGTAGGTATTTTCAGCCCTTAATTTAATGCATTACTAACATGTTAATATTTTTTTTCTTAATCCCTATTTTTAATTTTAATTACATTCACTAATGACATGGGTAATAAAATATGTTGAACATATTATGATTTATTAATTATTATAATTAAAAATATTTAATCCATTTGTAAAAATTCCCATCAATAAATGTGTATAATGAAATTTAAAATTATTTATACAGACGGGTTCATAATGGAGGGTTTTAAAGTAAAGATGTTTAATAGATTAAGACTTGTTTAAATTCGATTTCAAAGTGAAAATTGTATTAAAATACAAAATTAGATTAAATAATATAAAATTAACATATTTATATGTTAAAAGAAAATAAAAAAATAATTTAACTACATAAATAATTGAGTAAAAAATGTACTTTTCAATTAAAAATCATTATTTTTGAACTATTCATAAAAATATGAAACTCCACAGAAAATAATAAAAAATTATCAAAATGTTTATATTGAAATAATTATTTTAACTGAAATTTTATTTTGAAAACTAAAACTTATATAATTTTCAAAACTTAGTTTTAAAAAGACACGGCATTAAATGGAAAAAAAATTTCCTTTTTAGAAAAATATAATTTCTAATCGTAAATGTGGAAATATTATTATATTCCTCCTCCAAAATTTATTTGATGATTATAAAAAAATATTGAATAAATAAAATATTTATTTCATTACTATAATTCAAACATATATAAATTAAATTAATTTCTCATGATAAAACCCCTTTGGATGCAAAAAATCTCTTTATTAGAATAACACTTCTTATAAATGATGTTTGTCATGATATTCATTTTTATTTAAATTTTACCCAATTGATTAAACAATATATTTATAAATTAGAAACCATTAAATATTAAAATCAATTTAAAATCACTTTTTCAACTTATTATAATATTATCTTATACAAAAATTTTATTTTTTAAAACTCGATCTTCCATGTAACACAAACTGATGAGTGAAGTCATTATTCTAGTAACATAATATAGATCAAGGTTTCATTCATTAAAATCTATAATATTGTTTTATCTAAAATATAAAATGTGTGTTAATGTATTATTAGGTGATATTACATTCTATTCATGGTGTGTCATGTAATATATTCTATTGAATAAATGTTACTCTTTTATAAATTTCAAAGTTTTATATTCTAGATAATAAAATACATACCCAAATTACCCTTATTATTTACTCTAATCATTCTATAATATTTATTTTTTTATAAATATTACCTTGTATGGATTCTGTTGCATTACTAAATATATTACCTAAGGAATAAGTAATGTTCTTAAATTAACATTTTTATATTATTTATTTCACTACATCCTTCAATTTATATTGAAAATTATTATTTAATAACATAATTATATTACATAATTTGTATACTTTTATGTTAATTGAATGAAATATAACAATCTCTAATTACAACAAATGGGATATGAAAACATGATTCGTGTGTCCGGTGGACCACCACCTCGCGAGCCACTGTTATTAATTATCACCCACTACATCTCATGGATATATAATAATGGATTAATTGTTTATAAATCAAAAAATTGATACTATTATACTTACCAAATTATTATCTCACATATACCATCTTACATTCCATTCAATGGGAATATGACAACGTCAATCAGGTGTATGGTGGAAAACCATATAATTAATTGATATGATTCATTCATGATATGCAAATAATTTTATAAAAATGGTTTTAATGAATTTATATCTGATATTTGAAAATAAAAATTATTATTTGATATTAATATATTATAACCATCTTTGAAAATTCATCTATCAATAACATTGAATAAATTTTCATTTATACGTACAATATACTGTCTCTATGAATGGTGTATTTCATTTTCAATCTCCATTATTTATTGATTAATATAAATAAATATATAATAAATATATTTTATATTTAAATCTTGTTTAAATTTTTTGATTATATGGATCCATGATCAATGTAAGAGGACTAATAATACGAAATCAAAACTCACAGAAAATGCAATATAGTTATTGCCTGAAATATAAATTTAACATTAAATTATTAATAAATTGTTAACAAATGGACCTAAGTAAATTATATATGGATCAATATACATTATTATTTTTCAATAATATAGGTATAATAGTATAATATTTATTATAATGGAGGATCAAATTGGTAAAATGGATTTCTGCTATTAATGAAATGGATTTCCATCTTTCCTTTTTATTTGTAAAGACACATTCCATAATCACACAATATTTAATTTATATAGTATATACAGTTTCCCATAATTTATATTATAAATATATTAATTCAAATTAATCATATTTACTCATCTATTTTAGTAGAAATATTTCTTATTGATCATAGTAAAATTATTTAAAATCCAGAAAGGGTTTTTTGTGATTTTTTATTCATCATGACATATGTAAGGTTATAAACCAATAATATTTTACGATGGGTTTATACAGCCACATTGATATGTAATATCATGAATATATTTACTATAATTATATAATATGAGTTATTTAATTATATTATTTCATGGGTCTTAGTATTTAGTGGTACTGATATATTAATGGTATTATAATATAATAAAATGACTTATTCAGATTGATTATTTTTATTCTATAGATGATAAAATATTGTGATATATCTATAATGAGTCTCATGAAATTTCTCGTCCTTTTTTTATGTCATGAGATTACATTTTTCTCTTTATATTCCTCTCATTACATACTTAAAATTTCAAAGGATGTTTTTATAAAAAATCATCCTTATTTACATCTTCAATAAAAATTCATTTTCATCCAATTTCATGTATTCTAATATTTATTCAAGAAATTATTTTTTAAATATCATAATTAATTATTAATTTATTTTACCAATGATTGAAAATTTTATAAAAAAAATTGAAAGGAAACTTCATGTAATTTTCTAAACAATACCAATTTTAATGTTACAAATAATGTGAAAGGAATCGTTATTTTAACATGTAAGACATGAATGGTATTTTATATTTTCATGATCAAATCCTATTTTAAATTAAAACATTATATGTATCAAATCATATTTTCAATGAATTTTTTTAAAATTTTTTAATGAATTTTTTGTTTTAAAAAGTGAATTTCAAAATAGAAATGATATACTGATTTTTAAATTTTCTAAATAAATTTCAACCTTAATTTATAATTTTTTATATTAATTTTTAAATTAAAAAAGTATTATATTTTGTGTTTTTTAAAATTATGTGGATAATGTATTTTCATCATATAATTTTCCATTTGAAATTTCAAAATCATTTTCCATCTATGATGACGGCGATTTATGTTTCATATGTTTTTAAAGTGTTATAATCTAATCAATAAAATTTTATACATTCATTTAGTAGGTTATGTATATGATGATATTATTCTTATGAAACTTGTTTCTCTTTCCACGACTAATAATATGATGTAATGATGAAAAGATTATGAAACTTATCTATTTTCCATAGATTACATTATGATGAAATGTTTAAGAAACCCATTCATTTAATGGGGTATGATATGATTAATGTTTCATATTATTATGTGAAATATATGTTCGATTTTCATTATGATAATGGAGTTACCTATAACACCGACAAATGCATTGGGTAAATATTGAAATATAATGATATAAACAAGACTAGAATAGGGAGTGAGAATAATGGTATACCTAAGGCATCATCAATGTTTTAATTTTAAAAACGATGAAAGGAATGTAATTATAAAAATCTATTTTCTAGGGTAAATGATTCAGAAGATAATCACCATAGTGAATCATGTATTGGTTATACTGCTATTGATGAAGAGGCTACGAATGAAATATGAAAGGTATGAGTTATTTTAATTATATCTTAATCATAAAATTAAGAATCATAATTATTTATATGTTTAATAATGTTAATACATATTTGTGGTTTCATATTATTGGAAAAATATATTATGGAATATGATTTTGATATTTATTTAATAGTATTTGAAATAAGTAAGATGATTAAATTTTATGTGTATGTGGATTTCAAAATTATGTTTTTGGAGTCAAGAAATATATATGAATTGTTATGTAACAATTTGTCACTATGGTTATTCAAGATTATTATGGATGGTGTAAGTGAGATATAAATTTTATTTAATGGAATAGTTATATTTTATAGAAAAAAATTGTTAAGGGGTGATAAAAATATATGTGTTCTTAATGTTGAGGAAATGGTGTTTAGATTAGATAAATATATGATTTTTTATACGAAGTAAACTACATATTATTGATGACCCCATAATTGATTAATGATTCATGGACAAGGTGTTATATTTTTTCCTTGATGGGGTCTATAACATTTTCAAATACATGTAATATGTTCAACAATAATTTTCATTTTTTATGTAATAAGGAATAATGATTTGCTTTAATTGCGTTTTAATGGTAATTCTTGTTGTTATAATGATTTCGAAAAATATATTACTAAAGAATTCACATATTTGGTATGTGACCATTAATATACACATAATTACATTTAATTTATTAATGTTACATTTAATTGAGGTAAATTATTTCACATTTTAATAAATTTTAATTTGATAGGGTCACAAGTTATAACATTTATTGAATTTTATATGCTGAACATTAGATTTGGTTTCGGAAATTATTATATTACATCACTGTATAATTAATAAGTAGGATTGAAAAACTTGTTCTAACCATATTATAATAATGGAAACATGATATATTAGGAATTAATTATCCTTTTATTATGCATATTTTGATCCATTTTCATTTTAGGATATACCATCATCTTTATTTATTGGTGAATGAGATGAAGTTTGAATTGATCAATGCCCATCTATAAGATAAAACATTTCATATGTGATAAAGTAAAGATAATACCATCGTATATCAGTCCCATTGATATTATTGATTATATTGGGATGCTAGCCTATTGGACGGTGCTTCCACCAAACAGTTCTCATGACCACATTTTGTACCGTGTATATCTCCTATAGATTTATATACATGATCTGACACATTTAATTAACATAGATTTCATTCTATTGGATCTTGTTCTCTCTTATGAGTAAAAATAGTAGAATTTATGGATCATAGAATGATTTACAAGACAACACCACTCACTTGGTAAGTATTTTGGGGTGTGACCACCTTGTTGAGGACGTTAGGTGGGAACCAAATAATAAAACTAGGTAGAACTATCCCTATTTATATCTTCTAATGTGATGAATTTTGAGGAAGAAATTTATTTTATGGGGCTAAAATGTAATACCTTGATTTTTTATGATTTTTAAAATAATATTAATTTTTTATAAAATTTTAATTTCAAAAAATATCTATGTTTCAATTTAATTTCATAAAGAATTGATTTTATAATCTATTTCATAAAACACTTATCTTATACAAAATGAGAAATACTATTATAAAATTACAATTTAATATGATAATAATAACCTATCAAATATAATAAAGGGTATATTTATGATCAAATAAATTATTAATGTATATAAAATTAAATTTTTTGCAGAATCATTTAATTATAAATCAACATATAAACTATCTAAAAATATATAAAATTATTATCAAATTTTTTTTATCAGAAAAATAGGATTTTCATCAATAAATTAAATAAATTAGATTTGGTTAATTATTTTAAAGAGATTTTAATATTATATATTAAATAAAAAATTATTTATTAATCTTATTTTGTTGACAACATATAATAATTATTTCAAGATTTCTCATAAAAAATATATTTTTCTAAGAAGAAGAGTTTTCATTTTTTTTATACATATATAAAATTTATTTTACTAATATTTATTAGATTAATTATAAAAAATTACTTAATTTATAAAATAAAAAATTTTAATTTATCATGGATGGATTTATTTAAATATAAATTTTTTGAATGAATAATATATTATACAAGATATTATTATGAAATTATAATTATATTAATGAATTTTAAAAATTCTAAAACGGTTTTGGATGTCTTAAATATAATAATATTTCAAATATATATGTTAATCTTGTATGTGTAATTTTAATTAATTTCAAATTTAATTTCTATTTAAAAATTTAAACATAGGAAAATTTTCCCTATGGAAAATCGCATTCTCATCATAAGTCTGGGATTAATTTTAAATTATATTTTTTAAATTATTAGTATCAAATTTGAATACATGGATTAAATATTATGAATTAAAATATTTATATCATATAATAATGTCTCAACAATATTTTACCATAATGAAAAGTAAAAATAGTTTTAATTATTTACCCTGATGAAGGTAAAAAAAAATTTATTGAGGGGTAAACTAAAATGATAAGGGTGAAAAATATCCAAAAACATGTCCATAACAAATTATATTTTCATATATCAACTATATCTATTCTATTTTATACATTAGAATCTGTTGGATCCGTTTGACATTTCAAAAACATGGGTATAAAAATTAATTTTCAAAAACTACATGTCTACCATTCACATCAGTTATAATGGAATTCCCTCTCCTATTCTCATGTCACATTAAAAATAATTATTATGAAAAATAACTTCCCATATAAGTTTCATACAACCCTCATCTCTGAATATAAGTCTTAATTTTATCGTAAATCTATCATAGGAATGTTTTGTCAAATGTCTAAGATTCATTCTGTATTATTTTTTGATGTTATATGGATTATTTTCAAGACCAAACACTACGAAAAAATGAGATTTATATTCCTTGTTGGATGGAATAAATGTTTTAAATATATTAAATTTATTAAATATCAGGTGTGTGTGATTTTCCTAAAAAAAGAGAATAACACCTAGACGGGTGCTTAAATAAAAAATATGAGGGAACCATTTAGTTTAGAATGGCGTTTTTACACTGGATGTGACATAACATTAGACATCATATGAAGTATGTGTAAAATTCTTTTTAAGTGTAAAGATGAATAAAATACATTGATATTTTTATTTTAATCCATTTTACAAATTCATGGATTAGTGGATATTTAATAGATCCTAATGTTAAAATTCCGGGGTTATCTACATAACTCGAGAACCTCTAGAGGATCGTTGGAGATATCCTTGGTGAATCCTCTTAATAGAACGATGAAAGAATCATGTATTGAAGATCCACCCAACCTCGAATTCGATAGATTGTTCGAACAATGATAATGAAACATCTTTCTTCATCAGCGATTGAATCAAATCTTGTTAGGGATTAATTTTTATGTTGATTCTTCACATTCTTAATTTATATAGAGAATAAAAATAAATTGATGAATATATTGATGTGCAAGTTGATTGGGTTATTGGATGGGAATAATTGGGGGATTTTTTAGAGGAATTATTCTGAATCTATTCATTTTTATCTTTTATAGATGAATCAAAATCTACATAAACATCGATCGATCTTCGTTTATCTCATTTGATTTTTTCTATTCTACCCAAGTCCCGCAATTCAGCATGAATGCTCATTGTTTAGTCGGGGGTACCATTATTCCCGATCAATAAGTCATTACAGACCCATTTATTTGAAAAATGATATGACATCATAGTTATTTAATCCGAGTTGCATGGCGTTGGTGCAGAGACATAGATGGAATGATTCAGATGATGTATGATTCTCGAATTCTCATTCTTTAGCATTTAGTGGCTCAAAAATAAGACCATATATTTGATCAATTAATGGGTATATTTTGTGATGGAATGAATTTTTATACAATGGGAATGCATGGAAGAAATTTTGATCAAATATTTTATAGAAAATAGATCACCATATCGAAGGCCTAAATGAGAGAAAGTGCAAAGGAAAAGATGTATTGATTCTGGGAAATCGTGTAGAACACGACGTGTAATACTGGATTACAAGGCTTCTAGGGAAACATCCATGGTGTATAGGGTATCCATATTCATAAAATAATCACCTGGCATTTTCCAAATTTTACATGGCATGTGACCCTCCACGATTGATTGGGAATGTACTCCAGATATTACATGGACACAAGCAAGAGTACATAGGCACAAACACTCCGTGATCTTCCACACATACACTAGTTAATTACAAAGACCAGTACATGAACATAATCATAGTGGTTGAACTAATTTATTTTAAATGAGAAGGATAATATCAATCTTAAAACACCTATGGTCATATACCTTGATGTTATAATGTGGTATTACATCCAAATCACTAGATTGTGACACCCTATAGGGGAAGATTCTCAGATAGAGTTGGGGTGTCACTTTATTAGGCTATATTTTGATCATATTTCATCCTTTATTAAAGTTTTTTGAATCCCCAAGAACTACCCAAACATAGTGTTGATCATATATCTATAATTCTCCTTTAGTAGGGTATGTGGAATTGTTTACATGTGATCCCCTATATATATATTTCATCCAAATAGGGTTCGTGAAGTCCCCCAGTTCTGGGCTGAACCCCTACATGTGTACTAATGTCATCATATACCAGTTTGAATAATTTTGGGTGGTTCCTAATGAGTTAGAACACTTTTTTTATTGTCTCTGATAATCACATTAATTTTTGAGCGAGTTATCCCCGAATGAGTGTTTCTTCGAGTATAATTTTGTGGTTGACAGTTGTTTATGTACTCCTAATGTCATGTTGTGTTTCTTGAGTATAACATGGTGTTTCTTTTATAAATTGAATGTTATATGTTATTATAACAAAACTATTTATGGTTAATCATTATTAGTTCATTAGGGGTGTCCTACTACGTATTATTATAAACATCCTAGATCATGATTTTCCCACATGCACCATGTCTTGTGCAGGAGACAATCCTTTTAATTGATTCTTATGTGGAATTTGAGTTGGTGTATTGTAGTTGGATATTGATAGACCATTAAGATTACAATTGGTTTACTTTGGAAATATTTCACACCCTAGGAATTAGATGGATGCATTATATTTTACATTGTAATTTCTTTTAGACCCTTTTTGTTTTCAGTATTTTTCTATCGTACTCTATTGTGGGATCTCAGATGTATGCAGGAATTTTTTTGAAATTTGACCATTTTGAGGGAATGGATATTTTTGTATGTTACATTCAGTATATGATAATGACTCCCATTTGTAGGATATCCCTACTTGACACTGGTCGCTAGCCACTCTCCTAATAGAGGAGGGATTGGGATAGTTGTGGGAGGGACCCTCGTGGGTTGGGTTGTGACAGATTTATATTAGAGTGGTCAGTTCAATATTATGACTAAGAGTTTGTGAGATTTTTTAATGGGAATATAGTTATGTGTTTCAATACTATATTTCTAAAGAGTTACAATAGTCTTGTTATGGAAACTGACATGTCCATACACAAGGACTCTAATTACTATTTTTTGACATGGTACATGATAACATTAGTTTGTATCAAAAATTGGAATGCACATCAAATAAAAATGGGAAGTGATTCCCATTTACTTATTGAGTCATCATCACATATATAATCTATTTACCATTGTAAATCAATTTTAATTTTTCGTTTCCTCCACATAGATAACCACCTAGGATTCCACCATTTGATCGAGAGAATGATCCACCTAGTGATAAGGAATCAGTATATGGTCTTGTACCTGTGACAAGACCTCCAGGATTTTTATTATCAATACCACAACCCAAGGAGAAGAATTCAGAACCAACACTACCATCTGATGATTCATAAAGGATGAATTTGTTACATGAGCTTCAGTGGTAGCGACCTCCCAAGATCCAGGTGAGCCAAGCTCCCATGTGGATAAGAATGCTCTTGAGGTAATAACTCATGTAATCTGCCTTACGAGGATCCATGATGATCAGTTGATATTATCTTAAGAGATACTTATTGATGAATCTGTGGGGATATGGGGGAGCTTCATGAATTAAACACATGAAATGAAAAATCAATCATGGACAGACTTTGAGCATTGCTTCAAAGAGGAGTTATATCTATCCACATTGCAATCAAGAAAACCTAACAGAGCTTTCTATATCTACATCTAGGTAGTATGATTTTGGAAGAGTATCGATGAAGGATTTATGTTATCTCATTTCTCCATAGAAATTATATTGGAATATTCATTGAATGATTTTACCATTGAGTAGGGTTTTCCATGGCACATCAGGGTGTCAGTGGGATCTCTAAGAATTTTTTACAATGCTTGACTGACTGAGGGATCATTGATGACAGAATATTTCCTAGAATAGCAGGCATAAGAAGTGGGAGATATTTGTGGGTCCCCATTTGATAAGAAATCTTCAACAGGTAGGAGATAATAGTTATATGGGTCCATGTGGGTCATATTCCTCAGGAGTAGATCCCATGAATCAGGGTCAAAATTTCAGGTCTCTAATAGTATCTCAAATCACCTATTGGATACGTAGTGTTTCACTTGCGATGATCAGGGAAAACTGGCAATAGAGTTCCAAAACCATCATCAAACTGAGTCTAGGGAGGTCAAGAGATCACTGAGATAGATATAGAGGTTGGAATGGGGTGTTCCATACCAGTGAGGCGGAGGTGATGAAATTGCAGAGAGAAGTAGATAGAGGTTTGTCCTATTATGACCATCATGCTAGGAAGTCCATACAAGTCTTAGGGAGATAGTGGCTAAGAACATATCTTGCTACAAACTATGAAGGCATATGACTACGATGATCTAGTGATGATACGAGGTAGGATGTCTGTCTTTTCTTCATTATTTTCATCATTAATATATAGAAGTTCTATATATTCATTCATTTCCACTTCTCTAGTTCAACAAATAGAGATTCTGGTCGAGCTATTGACTTGAACCCTATAGTTTCAGATTCTTATGGGTACTGACACAATAATTTCACACTAGGTTCAACTATTCAAGATGATTCATGGAGAAAATAATTTTAAATGGGATTTTCTTGGTGCATAAATTAGTCCTTCTAACACTGTTAGGTCCAAAAGGGTCCAAGATACCCTAGGGGGAATCGGGGTATACATATTCTCTAATAACTTCTTCCTACCCCACTGTATCTTGACCTCTTTTCTATAAGGGTAGATTCATTTTTTCTTTCATCATAATGTTGATCTTGTACTTTCAAATGTTTGTTGATGAAAATTCATTGAAAGTAAATCAATAATGAAAGGATAATGACACAATGATTATTACATGGTTAATCATAACTAGGATACATCCAGGGAGCATTAAATAGAAATGTTCCCATTGTACCAAATTCCTTACGGCTCAATTCCAACTATGATGTTTGGGATAGATCACATGTCTTCCCATTAACACTAGCACTATATGATTTAGGGTCTACACAATACATTTTTAGGGGTCACTTACCATGTCTCCTTCTGTGTATCACTATTGCTGGAATGGGTCATTATATTCCTCTGCATTTTCTCATTACTCATGGAAGGGATCCACTCACATAATATAATGTTTTTTGTCTTTTTATATTCCTGAAATCATGTATCATCAACAATATATAGACAATATGATGTAGTTACACTTTCATCTGATTGATTAATACTAATTTACCACATGTCTAATGGGAATCCTGAAAATTTGGCGCAACCATAGGATAAAATGCATTCTAATTTATTCATGGTACACAATTATTTCCTTTGTTAGGGGAAAATAACTAATTCTCTACTGAAAACCTATTCGAGACACATTTTTTATGGCCAAATCACAATTGTCATGAAATTCCCTCTTGGTGCACAACCTCTATGCAACATAATAATTTCACAGCCTCACTAAATGTGTGACCAGAGATCTATTCTCCATGAAGTGTTGATATTATACTAAAAAATAGTGGATGAATATTTATAAGTATTTTGGTAACCTTTTAAGAAGGTGTGAAACATTCCATAGAACGTGAAATCCTTAACTTCCCTAACCTCTGTAACACAACACACCTTTCACACAAAACAATAACATATTCACTATTCCATCCTTTTCAATACTTTACAAAACTAATATTCAAAAATTCATGGTGTGAAAATTTTCCATCCTCCTTATCATTGACACACAACTCCCATTTCAAAAAAAACTTTTCTTCATTCTAAAATTTTTAGACCCAAAAATTTGGAAAACACTAGAAAATAGGTCAACATTGTATATAATCTATTTGTACCACCTCTAGACTATCAATTAAATTATCTTGGTTCTATGTCAACATAAATATTAAAAAATATCACCAGAATTCCATAAACTGGCCATGGATACCCTCTTAGTCACCAAACACAATTAATCCAAAAATTATGTAGTTTAATCATGAGGGATTTTTCACAACAATTTCCTCTCTTTGGTTTGTTGACAACTCGTGAAAATTTGATACTTCGTGAAAGCTTCTTCCATGTTCTACCTTAACTCACTTATTTTGACTCAAATTGTGATCAATGATTTACTTGACACATACTCTAAGACATTATGATCAATTTTATTTGTGAGAAACAATAGTATAATGTAATGTTCAACAATAATTAACTTCATTCCATTACAAAACCACTATTAAGGTATCACCACGAAGATGAAAAACAGTGATATATATACATTGGTCAATAACCTCATGTATCGTCAGTTTTAAATCTCTACCTATCTTGCCTCTCCCCAATTTAACTGATCCACCCGTCAGATTTTTCAAGTGTATTTACTATGAAATTTTCTCCCTTATATCTCCAAAATTTCTCTTCCTTTTTCAATGATCCTAAATGCCACTTCATCAATGAATTGTAAGGACACATCATTTCTTTCTACAGAAGGGTAACAAACACATAATTGTACATAACCGAAAACACATCATATCATTATGATAGGGGGTTCTGTATAAAAATATTTTATAGTGGGGGCAGTCAACTGATCTCCCATAGGAATTAAATACCCCTAAAAATGTAGATTTGTGTGTTTCCATAGTTAGAATGTCTAGAATCTATAATTATATAGGCACATTCCATCTCTTTGCTAAAATGATACTTGATTTGAATATTGTTCATCCTCAAGTGATGGAAAGTATTTTTTCTAAGAATTATAGAACTCGATTAACAAAGATTGATTTTGATCCGAGCCATCACTACAACTCCCATACCGTCAAGCTATTGAATCATCCACAATAACTATGTTCAAGATTGAGTGGCCTCAATATATTCATCTTTTTCGGTGGTCAATGGAATGACATCATGATTATTTCCTAGAAAGTAAATATAAAAATCACTAATATATAATGATCACCCTATTATATAAATCACATTACATTTTTAGACGCAATGTTTAGGCCCTCAAAAATTATTCATATCCTACATAATTTCATCACATTTTACTACAAGATTCATAAACATCTCCATGTCAATAATATTTCCCATTTTAGCTTCATTTAGTGATATTTTCATTCTGAAAATTTACCACATCATGATGATCCATCATCAAAATCTCTGAGCATGCTATGTTTAAACGTAGTGTAGGAAAGGAGGGATAAATCTTATAACATAATAACTATTTGTGGAACTCAATTACTTCCATATATTTCCAGAATACAAAGTCCACTAACTCATTTCATGGAATTATTCCTATTTAATTCATCAACTCTGTTGACTGATTTGAATTTGTTGAAATTTTGGATCATATCACATCACCATTTTGAAGCATTTGATGCCACACCCCCTTGGATCATATCTACCCTTGAACCAAAAACAATTAGAAAATACTTAATTGAATTTAAATACATTGTAAAAGGGTTTTTTCTTGAATCCTTAATAATTGGATTGTGGTTGATCCTAGTAGATCATCCCATTGATACTTTCTTGCAATGCACTATACTATTTTTCTTGTTGTCTCAACTACCTAGCCATCTTCAACTATTTTATCCATGTGAATAACCATTAATTACCAACATGACGGATCTTTTAATGATATTTTTATTGTTTAGGAAATGAATTTTTAGCATTTTTTGGTTTAAACCCATGGGAATATATTTACTTCTTTGATACTCCGCTAATGTTCACATTTTTATAAATCTTTCTTTGAGAAGGATATATTCACTAGTAATCTGGTCTTGATTCTTCCTCAGTTAGAGGGATATTTTTGTTCCCTTTGCTTTATTCCTTGTTGCATGAAAAGTTATATTTTAAATACATTATTTTTTCATTTTCCATTTATCATTTATTTGAGTCTCCATATTGATTCTTATGACTGGTGGGTTCATTAATGAAAGTACATTATTCATACTCACAACATGAGTAGATCCAAATTTTTTATTACTGATTCATGCTCAATCATTCAATAAGAGTGTTTGTGATTGTAATAGAGTAGTTCAATGATACACAACTTTTTGAGCACCTTGTATTTCATCATAGACATTATTAATAATTTTCAACTTATCACATTGTCTTCAATTGTAGGATTTATCATTATACATCACTGGATTTGGGGATCTCCTTCAAAGAGCCTTTTTCTACCCTTTTTTATTCCATATATAATATCTTTTTGAATTAAAAATATTAGAACATATAAAAAATCTCCCACTAAAATCATAACTGAGGTTATAATTTCTCAGTTAATATGTTGATACAGATTGAGTTTTTCATAAAATAGTGATCTCCTGGGATTCCTAACCCATACTCATGGTGTTTTCAATTCTTCCATAATAGAATAATGTCATGGATAATTTCATCTAATGGACTATTCATTCAAATTTATGAATAAAATTATTCTTATTCGTAAATATAAAAATATTTCTATCATCTCAACATGAAATATATTCAATGCCTTTGAAGAAAAACTTTATATATGTCTATAAATCCGGTAGAAATAGAATATGATATCACTAAATATTGTAAAAATATGTTTATGTATTTTTATAGTATCTACTGGATTTTTAATCATCTTGGAACCTCTACCAACACTAATATTGGCATTATAGGGGGAGGGTTTATCATATCCAAAACTAGTTTTTCCCATACACTATAACCATTTGGATGAGAAAATATTTTCATGTTCCTCCTCAAAAATAGCACATTTTCTATTCACATCTTTGTCATCTATTGAAGGATATTCAACTATCCAGTGAAAAAAAACCTTCAATTTATCCTTATAATTGGCATTATATTCCTCCAATTCCATATTTACTAATTCAAGTTCATTTAATAGTTGTTGAATCTTCATATCCCTTGATTCTAGTTCATCATTATGTTCTATCTTGTGATTCTTCCCACTGCTCATCAATTCATCCAATTCATTATTGATCTTATCCACAATGACAATTTGTTTCTTAATATTTAATTATTAATAAGTAATAGAATCAATAGGTAATTCAGTCTCATTTCTTGCCTTTGGTTTTCATGAACTAGATCAGATGGACATGTAACTATATTTTCATTTCCATATTTCAGATTTTGAACTTCATCTGAGTTAATATTTTATTCATTTTTATTAGAATTTGGGCTTTCTGTCATTTTAGAAAAAATTTATAGTTTTCATCATGGGAGTAAACTTTCTCTCTCAAATATGTATCAAAATCAGTAAGCGTTTCGTTTAATCAATTTTTATTTTTACCACAATTTCTGGTATCCGTATCCAAATATCATGATAATTTTTTCCACTTTTAATTCATAACCAGATTCCTTTAACATGGGGACAATGTATACTTGTGGCATTCTTGAAATTTCCTAATCATAAATTGTTCCAAAATATCATTTAACATTAGGTTATTCACATTATAACATGTCCAAATCATTCTCCCGAAAACATTGTATTTACGTCAGCTAAATCCCACTCTTTCTATAGACACATCTAAACTGAGGAATACCACAAGTTTTTTTATTCTTATTTGATGATATTTCTTTTTTCCATGGAACCATAGCAGTAGAGAGGACATAATAAATAATTTCAACAATCTACCAACCCAAGTTAGATACAAATAAAATGTCAAAATAAAAAACCCACTGTTACCAAATATTACGTCCAAATGTTTCCTTAATACCCCATGCTGGGGATCAATCAAGATTTGGATATTCTTTCTTAACATCTTGCTACCCCACTAGATCACTACCTCTTAATTAAAAGGGTCACTTTATATAATCTTTATTAATAATTTTGAACATCTCCATTCTAATTTTATATGATGTTAATGAACTTAATGTAAACCAATAAGGGAAGAACAAGGACAAAGATATTATTACTTGGTTCACCCTAATTGGGATACATCAATGGAGAATACAAGAAAAATGTTCCAAATGTACAAAATTAACTTAGGATCACTGCAATTAATTATGTTAAAGTTATATCTCTTCCTTTCCCAGGCTTACTACCATTAAAATATTTATGGCATTCTCACTACATTACCAAATATCACTCCTTATGTTTCCTTATCTATCTCACTACTAGTTGAATGGAAAACCATTTTATTCTTCCTTTGGTAATTGGTCTTTTAAGGGATCTAGTCATAGTTTTTAGACTTTTAGGTCTCCTCATTTTCATGATATTACACATCCTCAAATGTAGATTGATGCTCTGTTGAAGCTCCACTTTCATCCAATTTATTAATACTACATTACCATAGGTTTACTTTGTAACATAAAATATTCAAACAACCTCATTATGAAATGTTTTTTATTTCAATTAGGGAATGAAATTTCCACCATTCTCATGAAAATCTAACACTCATAATACTCAAAACATGCGATACACAACCATTTCACCGCAACTCACTATAGGTGTGCAACTCCCTTCTGGCATGCAACCTCTGCGCAACTTACTACTTGTGTTCCCTCGCCAATGGTGCGACCGGGGAATAGATTTTATCTATGTGTTGATATAATACTAAATAAGGGGGTTATATTCCCATATAATGGATGTTTCATGACCCTTCATGTGAGGCACACAACTTTCCCCCAAATGTGCAAGCCTTGACCACCATATCCCCTATCACAAAACTCACCTTGCAAATAGAACCATAACTTTCACTCCCTTACATCCTTTTTCTTGGATCCTTTTCAATGTAGATTTTATATAATATAAATTGAATTCCATAACTGACCATGGATGCCATCTATTCCAAAAAAAACACAATTAACCTAGAAATTTCTCAACATTAACATGAAGGATTTTTTAAAAATAGAAATCTTATTATGTATGGAAATTATACCTACATCACATTTATAGATTGAATTTCTTATTGAAAGGATACTATATGTCAACAGTAACAGGATGGGGATTTTCATAGTGGTGAAGATGAAACCATGGTAGATCATGAGAAGCCCAGGAGTATGAGAGTGATGTCGATTACTCACTAGATAGATAGCATGACTCAGGGGATAGTGGATGTATTGGGTTATCATATTTCAGGAGGGTTAGTAGAGTATAATGACGTCATTCCTAAGGACATAACAGGTTTACCTCGCCAATGAGAAGTAGATTTCTGTGTCGAATTACATCCCAGGATGACACCAATATCTACACCATCATATCATGTAAATCCTATATAGGTTTAAAAGTTTAGCATGTATTTGGATTATTTGAAGTTTAATGGATTTGTGATAGAAAAAATTTTCCTATTGTTATCCTAATTGTTTTTTACCAAAAATACAGAAGAGAGATTAAGGATAAGAGTGCATTAATGGTTTTTGAACCAGGTGATTGTGAGAAACAAGTATCCTATACTAAGAATCTATGAAATATTCAGTAAATTTAGAAGGGCGGGGTGGTTTGTAATGATTTACATTGGATCAGGATATCACCTGTTCTGATAACATGACAATGATATATCAAAGACAAACATCCAATGTCATTAAGGTGAGTATGAGTACTTGTTGATAATTTTTGGAATGAATAATGACCCAAAAGTGATATTGGGACTCAAGAAATGAATCATTCATCATGTATATGACCGATTTATGTTATTCTTCATTGATGTCTTCTTAGTGTATTCAGAATCTAAGGTTGATCATGTGAGACACTTGTGGATGGACCTGGACACACTCAATGAGAACAAACTTTACTAGAGAATCTTAATATATCAG
Source organism: Viscum album (assembly GCA_963277665.1). Lineage (NCBI taxonomy): Eukaryota > Viridiplantae > Streptophyta > Magnoliopsida > Santalales > Viscaceae > Viscum > Viscum album. The sequence goes on along the minus strand of OY728156.1, from coordinate 1,798,530,339 downwards.
TTTTTTTGAGAGATACTGTTTTTGGGACACATTATCTCAGAGGATTGAGATATAGTCGATCCAGTGAAGGTTATGGTAGTTCTTGAATGGGAGTCACCCAAGTGTGTTATTGTTGTTCATAGTTTCCTTAGATTGGATGGTACTGTCATAGGTTTTTATTTTAATTATCTAGAGGGGAATCATGCTTTACATCCTTGACCAGAAAGTTTCATGTTTTTCTGTGTATTGAATCATGGCTATAATCTTTTTAGGTGTTTAGGAAGAGGTTCCTGAGTGTCCCCATCGTCTAGTTAGTGGAAGATGGTGTCGAGTTCATAGTGTTCTACAATGGATCAGTGACTATATTTGATTGTGTTTATATGAATAGAAATGAATTTATTGCCTATGATTCATATTAATTGAGACAACATGATCAGAACTACATAAACAAGGACCTTGAGTTAGTAGTATTTGGTTTTTCATTATAGATGTGGTGACACTATTTGATGAGTGATAAATTTATCATGTATTAAGGCAACAAGATTCTGAAGTATATATTCTATTAAAATGATATTATCTTGAGATAGTGGTGATGTATAGAGTTCCACTAGGAATAAAATAATGAAATTTTTTTATTCTATAGGGAAGGGTAATGTTCTTTAATATCATGACAATAAGTGATTTAGTTTTTAGTTTCAGAATGAAGTGTTAGAGAACCTATCCTCCTTCTAGTTATCCTTTTTTATGGGGATAGAGGAGCATAACTCCAATCCATCTTTATCACCCATCCAATCTTAAAATGAGTCAAGGATGCACAACATGGTGATACCAACTACGAGACCTTATGTGCATATATATCAAATAGGCATGCTCATAATGGATTATATAAAGTCAGGATAAAGATGTTATTTTAAAAATAAACTCTGGTACCGTTGAAATTGTGACATGAAACTGTAATGGAGTTACATAACTCTCTATTGGTGGTGCAACCTGGTGTATGAAAGATGTACTAGGGCCATCAATGTCAGTATTGGAGGCCATACATCCTGAATGGTATTGTAAATTTCGTCTCTCAATCCCGTACTTGTCAGTATGTGAAGGCTGATCACACAGTTCTAGTGGGTTTAGCTCAAACCCTTGGGGTTCCAGAATATAAGTGGGATGGTATAACAATGGGCTTCATATTGGGATTACCATGTACGTAAAAGGGACACAATACTTATAGGGTGATCATATAATGGCTCTCCATGTTGGCCCAATTCATAGATTTATGAGAATAGAGTTTATTATAGATAATGGGACGCCTCTACATATAAAAGATAGTTTGACACTAGGGAGTTTCATTAACATTTTTTTTTCTGATTATGATTATAGCTTTAAATCCATCAATTGGAATAGAATATATGAGGTGTTTGGGACCTATTTAAGAATTTCATATCATTTCTGTAACAAATTTATGTCCAATATTAATATTCCATTCAGGTTATACTGGACATGAATGAATCCTGCATGTAAGACATTGGATATATTTTGTAGGATAACTTACCAAATTTTTGATATTTGCATACAAAAAAATTCAACCATTCCACGATGTCTATGGAACCATTTAATGAATTATAGATGATAACATATATGTCACCACATTTCTTTATAGACCTAGTAATATCATCACATATGTGGGAGTAGATGGAATGATCTACAATAGAGATGTTCAAGATCATCTAGGATCAAATGAAGACTTAAAACACCCATAATAAATCTTATGAATACAGTAGAGAGAGTTATTTTGAGTTTGAGGAATGATCCAAACCTTTCCTATGGCATTCACCACGATGTGGATTTTGGAGATTTTGTTGATTTAGAAGGATATCTTTTTTGTTCATAAACACTTCCTAGGTACAATGTATTGTGGGAATGGTGGATTACCACTATGATCTACCTCTGAAGTTAGACGTGGTACATGTTTATGTCAATGTGTTGCAGCCGATGAGGATGTGCATGACCCATAAATAATTAACAATTGGGGTGAGAATTCCATCAAAGATAGAGAAAACAATGTTCATTACCTGTCATAGATCAAGGATGATAATTACAGTATACATCATGGCTGATCAATTTCATTAGAGTGTGTCTAGTGAAATCACGTGAATCTCTAGAATATAAAATGGGAGTGAGAAGATACAATTCATGTTTAGTACCCACATCATTTTGAGTTGAATTTTTTTTAACTTTTATGGTTCATAATTCACCATGATGGAGAGAATGTAACGTATTATTTTTTCTATGTTTTATATTTGGATATTATATAGACTATTTTTGAGACAAGGTGTTGAGACGGCACGCGATGCTGAGTCCCAATGTTCTTATAAAAAATACTTGAAATATATTATATATATTTTATAGCACACATATGTGGTTTTCCTGAAAAAATGGAATAAATCATATATTCAGAATCGGTTTTTACCATATGTGACACATAACATTTGTCGGTGTAGGTAGTTTTTAAAAAATTCATTGCATGCACAAAATTGAATAAATTAAAAAAATAAATTTGTTTTAATTTGTTTTTCTAATTAATGAAATAGATGATCTTTAATAGAACATTATGTAAGAATTATATGGATTTTATCTTAACCATGTAATCATTGTAGTATTGTGGGACAGATCCTTCGAGAATCCACTTAGGAAAACTATGACAGAATATTGGATTGATGATCACTGAATCTTCAGTTTAAATTGACTAGGCCAAGGATGATGACAATGAATCATTCTTCATTTATGATTTAGCTGAATCGACATAGGATATTTTTTATTTGGATTCTTCCAAATTCTATATTTTATCATCGAATGAATAAAAATTGACAAATGAATTGATCTGGGGGTCAATAACCTTGAATTATGAGTATAATTGTGGGGATTATTTGGGAGAGTTTATTTAAATAAAATAGTTTTTTATCTTATTGATATGAATGTTGAGTGACATAAACATCGATTGATGTTAGTTTTTCTCATTTTTTTCCTTTGTTTTTCTGCCTGATTATGTGTTTTATGACAAGAATTTTTCATTTGGACCTAGTTATGACAATTCAAATTCAATTAATCATTAAAATACCATTTAGTTGCATATTTATAAAATATCAATTATCTAGAATTTTAACATCATGATTGCGGTGCAATGAGATACAAAATAATATTCGGATGATGTATAATTCTTGATTTTTGATTCCTTGGCACCAAATGTAGAATTATAATTTAATCTATTTTCTGAGAAGATCTAGTGAAGTAATGCATTGTTTAATTAATGTGAGGCATGAATTACCTTTTATATCAGTTATCATAGAGAATAAATCAATATAACTATGGTGGGAAGTAGAAGAAGTGGGTGGGAGAAGATTCGATGATTCTGGAAAATACTTCATAACACAGTGTGTAATTCATGATAACACAGTGTGTGGGGCCCCATATGTGGTGGCTAGGGTTTTAAGATAAAGATATGAATCACATGGAATGTGACCACTTTCAAATAAAATCTGGTACTACTAAGAGGAATAAATGTGTAATCTCGAGTTTACAAATATATGGGGTGGATTACAATAGAACGGACACTCTGTGTACTCCCCCACAAACACAGATTGACATACATTGACTGGTACACATGCATAGACAATATACATAGAAATAAATAAGAAACACATATAGGATAACATGTTTCTATAAATGGAATGTACTACATGGAAATTATATTTTTATAGAGACTACATTATGTCTGTGTCTATTCAACATGGGAAGGACTTGGGATAGCTGGACACACTGTGCACCCCTTGGGAAACATTTTTTTTCTACATTTAGGAGTTTATGAGGCTCTTCATTTTATTACTTTGGTCCAATACAAAATGATTTACTTCCCTCAAGTATTTACCTTGAGTTTATAGGGAGACATTACATCCACATTAATAGATATTTACCCCCTTAAGAGACCGAGTCTAAGAGAGAGTTGTGGTGTCCCTCCATGATATTTGAGTGTGATCCTCTATCATATCTAGTTTCAGATTATGGAATCAGAATGACCTCCATGAGAAAATCATTTTTCATCCATCATGTTGGATGAATTTGTATGTATGGTGGAATCATTGAAATATTGTCCCCTACTTATTGATTTGATCTATATTTGGATTGTGGAGTCAGCAAGATATTATGGGAATCACCCCTATATGTATATCAATGTCTTATTAGACATTTTCATTCTCCAAGGTTGGGGATTAATAAACTCGAAATTTTCATCTTGTGTCTCTGATGATAAAATGGATTATTGATTTTATTGTCCTAGAATGACTGTTTCTTCAAACAAAATCCAGTGGCAGACAATTGGTTATGATAACATGATGGAATTGTTTTTTCATACGTATATCTGTTAGTTTATTGTATACATTGACTATTATATCTTATATTTAACTAGATCATGTTGTACATTATTATTTATTGTTTTTATTATTTCTAACTAATTATTTTAATACTCAGCGAATATTTCGATTTTTCAAGATGTGTGTTGTCTAATGTAGATGATGTCACATTTCATGGTTTCATAGAAGGAAAGGGAGTGGGTGGAGCACAGCTAGATCTTGACAGAACAATGTGTTTAGTGGTTGAAAACTTTTTAATTAGTCCTCACCTGTGGAGACGGTTGGAATATTTATAGTTTTGGTTAGGAATTTTTTTGTCCCCTTTTCTATTTTTAGTAATTTACTATCGTACTATTTAGTTAGATCATAGATGTATTCATGTATTTATTCAGTTGTTTTACATTTCAGCATTGGGAGTTCTTGGAGACATGTTAATGTTTATTAGAACATTAGGATAATGCATCCCATTTGGGGGATATTCCTACTCAGTTCTAGTTGATATCCAAAATCCTATTTGATTCTTTATTGGGGTTGTCCTGGTTTGGAACGTAGGGGGTCAGTTTATGTCAATTGTTGTGATAACCTAATATGGTTATTCAAAAAAGAGGTAACATCATCAATGTGAATATTTATTATATTTTTTTATCAGTCTCTATCATATCATGTCAAATTAATCATATATAATAAAACCAATATTCTAAATATAGTAATATATTATTATGTTAGGCTAATGACCTGTAATAACTTCCACATCAATAAAATGGGATAACAAAACAATATTATTTTGTATGATAGACTAACTCCTCACAAATTGATAATTTTAAGATTCCTTCCCTACCTCTCAAAGACGGAAATAATTAATTTTTAAATATTTATATATTATATATATGATATTATTATAATTATATATTTATTATACCACATAAAGATTTGTACAATCCATTCAGTTGAAACATGAGAACATCAATCATGTAAACGACATACTACCGCCTCGTGATGTGATTTGATTCAGTCAAATTTTCATGGCAGCTAATATGGATGGGATTAAGGAATATTTTAGATATAAAATGAAAATAATTTTTTCTATAATGTTAATATTTTTTTTACGTTCCACTAATTCATAACTTCATGATAATAAAAAACATAATTATTTGATCCTATGGCATACTGTCTCTATGAACAATGTATTTCATTCTCTATCTCCTACATTAATGTGTTACAATAAATAAAAATATAATTAAATTATATGATAATAGTATAATTAACAAAAAAATGGTTAACATACATCCTTGATAAATGTAATAGTATTTCATATACCAAATCAAAGCATACATTTAAAACGATGCATCATTACACAGTAAACGAGTTCAACAAGAAATTGGTAATGAACGGGTAAAAAAGTGTCATATAAAATTAAATATAGTATGAATTATATATGTATTTTTCTAAAACATTTATTTGGTAATCTTATTTTTATTATACAATGGGTTCAAATGTGATCTAATGATGTCGATATTTATGTAGATGGATTTTTTTCTCACTTATTACTTTTGTGATCCACGTCCCATATTAACAACTTATATAATTTATGTCATGTGTATAATTCCCCAGAAAGTATTTTATATTTATTATCCTAAATATTATGGAGATTTAACTATCAATTTGAAGATATCTCTATCATTTTCCTATGGCTCAATTTTAATCAAAACTGTAAGATATTTTTGTCTCAATTTGTTTTATTTCAGATATATATATTGTTTTGAACCTATATTATTTTATGAGGTGTATATACAACCCCATTTACATGTAATGTATTGAATATAATTATCCACATGATAATATGTTCGTAATTTAATTTAATTATATCAGGGGACTTTATAATCAATGTTCCTGTAGTTGTATGGGTTTTACAATATAATCACATTGTTTATCGGTATTATTTATCATTATTATTCGACTAATAAAATAATTTGAAGTGTCCCTCATGAAACTCCATAATTACCTTAACATACTATTATGTGGTGGGGATACATGTTTTGCACTAATTATTATCTATTTATATACTTACATGTTCAGTGGGTTTTTTTAAAATAGTCCTTATTTATATCATCAACCGTAAATCCTTTTTCTTCCATAATCAGAAATTCAAAAAGAATTATTTTTTAAAAAATTATAGAAATTATTTATTAAATGAACGTTTCTAAATTTTATGATTTTATACAATAATTTATAAAGTAATATTCATTTAAATCTAAAATTAATGACCATTTTCCTTTTACCAAAACTTTACAATGAATTCTGTTTTATTTTTATATGTCATGAATAGTACATTCTTACATCGTGAATAACACATTATTAAAAAGGATTTTAATAAGTTGAAATGTATATTTGAAAATAATATTATATCCCAATAAATTATGAATATATTATTTTGAAAGTTTATTTTCATAATGAAAATGATATTTCCTTAATGAATGGTTTTAAATAATTTTCAGATAATCATTTATAATTTTACAAGGTTATTATTTATGATAAGATTATTCAAAATGCATTCTTTTATAATAAGTGTATTTCAATATTTAATGGATTATTTAATCATTATATTTTCCATTTCATCTTTCAAAATGGTTTTCCATCTATGATGAAATATATTGAATTAACTTCTAACATTTTGGGGATATGATCGAAGGAAAAAATTATTATTCATTCAGTGAATGGTTTATGATTATGATGACACAATTCTTATAAAACATGATATAATTCCATGGTATATACTATTTCCAAATAATAAAATGTTTTTGAAATTGTTTTCCTTCCAAAATTTTATGTTTTGATGAATTGTTTATGTAACCCATTTCATTTCATATTCTCTGATATTATTAATGTTTTCTATCTTTTGGAACACATATGTATGATTATAATTATGGGATTTAGGAATCCATACCTCACTACAATTCATTGATTAATGATTTATTTCTCATGAAGAAAAGGATTGGAATGGAGAGTGAAACTGGTCCAGATTGGGAAATTATCCATAATAATAATCATGGGAGTGAACCATGACTACTATGAAAGATTGGCTGCTGAACCAAACACATTATGATATTATTGAAAAAAAGACCTGATCTGGAAAGGAAATTATATTATATGATTTTATTTATGAAAAAAATCTATATATGAGGAAAATTTTACTCTCAAACTTTTTATATTCATTTATTATTTTCTATCAAGTCTTTTTAAAAACCATGATTATTTACATGGCTCATGATTAACATCTATGATATGCATCGTAAATTCATTAAAATTTACTTCCATGTAATAATTACCCATATACTCATGGTGTATTAATATCTCAATGATATAACATTATTGAGAATCAGATCCCACTATTTATCATGTTTCTATTTTCATGGTTTTGATTAAGGGTAATGTGTATAAAACGATTCTAATGGGTTATAACAATGATTATGATAGTGAGAGATGACATAGAACACTTATGTACCAATATTTTATTTGACAATGTTTAAAAAGGCACTATACTAATATGATCCTTAAACGTGTGATGGTGTAATATAATGAATACTCACCTAAAAGATATTCTATATGTATGAGATTTTTGGCTGTTTAAATTTATAGAACCCATTTCATATTATGGAATTATCGAATAATAAAATGATAATTGATACCGATATTAATTCATGGGTTATTATATATTTTATGATTTGTCAAAACCATGTATTTTCATGGGTTCTGTAATTTGAATTAATTATGAAAACCATTTTTTCTCATGTTATGATTTGATTAATGGTTTAAGGTATTTTGGAATATGCATGACATATTTTCATTATCTAATTGGTCAGACCTATATATAAATACAATGTATTGTGAAATGATTAATTTTCTATGATATCAAATGGAACACATGAGTTTATCCCAAGCCTAGAGAAGACAATAAATATGATATTATTGAAATCTCGAAGCTGGTACATGATTGGGTATCCCAAGATGATAATGTTATAGAAAATATATCACTAACGAAAATGTTACGAACTCATTGACCATTTTCATTTTTTACATTATGATTCACATTTTATGATCTTCACATATTTATTTCATGACTCATGTATTTTAAGTATGATATGTATGGTATGGTTTTTATATTTTTATTCTAATGTTTTCATATTGATATGGTCATGTAATGTTTATATCACTCTATTATAACCTTAAATTGAATATGATATCACACATTATTTTGTTTCCTTTCACCTTTTTGTGAAGAAATGTTCTATGTATGTTATCTTTATGATGTGTATATGAGGTTAATCTCATTAGGGGGTCTATTGAATATCATTAACTAAATAAGAATATTGATTTCCAGACACTAATATAATAATAAAATTATTTTCATTTGATGTTAATTTTTGATATAGGATGAATATTATTCTTCTATATTTTAATATTTTTAAATGAGAACCTTTTGGAAATATATGATTATTTAATAGTATAGGTTTATTTCCATGAAAAAGTTCATGTTACATGGTATATTAGTGAATTTTCCATGATTATAGAATCGTACATATATAATTATAAGACAAATGTACTAGATCATCTTTCTAAACCTATTTCATCATCTCATACCACTACATCCTATACATTATATATTTTGGCATGCCTCCAAAATAAGAATCCCAGCATCTCATTACTATTTTATGATGTGTAGACATCGGGGACCATTCTTCCAACTATATACCATTAAATAAATCTACTCTCCATGTATCTACTTAAAAGGAATGATTTATATTATTAATAATGATTTTCAGAATGTCCCTAATTTATATTGTAATTAGAATTATTGATAGGAACACTGGGGAAATACATTTTTATTTTAATAAAATACATTGGTTTATAATATTTCTATACATGTTATCAATTCAATTTTTATTTTTTATTCCTTACAATATGTTATCTTGAATAATTTCGTTTATAATCCTAATACATGGATTAAATATGAGAAAAAAGTTAATTAATTTACAAATTATGGACCTTGATAAATATATTATAAATTTGAAAATATATATTTTTAATTATTTAAAAATTTATAATAAATATATTCATTTTATTTCATAATAAATTTCTTTATTTGTAATAAACACAATATGGATAATTTTTGTAAATGACCAGTACCTCTATATTTAATTTATTACAAATCATTTTATTAATGAATATAGAAAAAATCATGTTTTATGATAGGCAACTAATTTTATGGAAAAACATGTTAGTATATATGTAACTATGCCTACCTTCCATAATATATTTATGTAATAACCATGAAATTAGAGTCAACATCTCGTAGATACTACATCACATGAACCATCCAAATGGGGCCCATGCAGTAATATACCAAGCCTGCCACCATGTTCCTGGGGATGGAGACTTGCATTGAGTGTGAATATTACCCGCAAGGGAGGCCTTTTCCTGAGATTAATATACAAACACATACACACATATCCAAGCCCATGAATGGTAGAATGTAAATTGAAAAACATTCCATGAATAAATACATAAAAACCGCATTATAATAGTACAACAATATGTTCTAGGAAGAAAAATATGCAAAATAAAATAACACCAAAAAGAGTCTAAAAATAAGTCCAACCAAAAATTATTGCACGGTACTATAGTGGAGGTAACCAATTGAACACACCTCTATTAGTCTCTCTCATTATTCTCTACCTGGTGTATGTCCCTCAAAGTCTCTATAAAAAGTCGGATCATATATATAATACACAACACATACATGATATTCCAATGTAGGGGGTGAGTAAACCACTACCCAGTAAGACACCTTGAAATCAATAATCACCTCAATTAATGAATCACATTCCTATCATCATAGGTTTATATATAAAAAACATGTAACAAAAATATTCATATATACTCAACAAATTATGTAATATCACAAATGTATTGATAGTATTTTAATAAATCACAATGTTTCAATATAGAACTTGTCTAAAAGAACTCTCCCTATGTGTCTGATAGAACTAATGATGTGTGTCCGATATTTATTACATGTCAGGTCTCACCTTAAGCTATATATATTGGGATTCAATATATACTGATATATATTTGAGGATAACACCCAAGATATTTGGATATAAAAACAACTCATTTTGGAATAATATTCTAAATAAAGGATATGAATCAATGATGTGTTGTTCAAGTAAATAGCAAGAACACCACATAGGGAATGATAATGATCATAGAGGATCTCACTCCAAGACTCACAGAAGGATTCAAAAATCTATATCCAATAAGTCCCAATAATGTGATCATCATCCAATGTGTATGACATGACTCCATAATATCACTCAGAAAAATGATCAATGGTATCCACCCTAATTAAACTTTTCTAGGATGGGGAGGATAAGGAATATAATACTTCTTAAAGTGTTTACAAGGAGTTTATTGGTGGAACATGAAATATCCCTCTTGAACAGGGTCCTTACCTCATATCAATGACAACGACAATTTCTATATTAGTGTTAGAGTGGCCTATATAACCTAGTTAGTGTACGTCTGAAACCTTAGTGCTGCCCTAGGTGTCCCCCATAGTGTGTGGATCTGTAATACATGTCATTTACTATAGAATTTTGTAAAAGTTATGGTTATTCCACTAAATAATCACAGTCTCGTATGGACTTAAATCACCCCATATAATGAGTATCTTCTCTACCTGAGCATCCCCATGATTTCTCAATGAAGCCTAGTTATATGATTTGAATGAGAATTAGTTTTACCTTATCCTCTCATTATCATACATTCCTATCAAATATATGGTCTCCAATATAATCTTTTATTATCATTTGTACTATCGTTTCATGAAATCAAACATATAATGAGACAATACCTCTAATATCAAATAGTTTCACTAGGAATCATGTGTCTAAATGTTGATTACTCTATATTATTCTGAAACCAATGGTCAACCAGAACACAAATAATGAAAATAAAAGAAAAGAGGGTGATACCCATGAAACACACATGTTAGAATGTACTATGTCCATGTTCATTAGGCCTTTATCCATTTGTAATAAAACAATGAATGAACATCCCAAAAAAAGACATGTTAGCCAAATAAATCCCTACTGATAAATCACATAACTACAATAAAAATGGTCAAATAATTAATTTATTTATCAATTGATTCGAATTCATAATATAAATATTAAATGGGTATGAATACAAAAAAAATCCTTCTTCTTACTAGATCAATTTGTGTCATAAAAGGTTTTGTATTTTAGTCGTTGGTGGGATCATTGGGATCAGCCACATAGTGATCATTGAGCCACGATATGGTAAACACATTCCAATGATAAATCCTAAAATTCTCTCCAATGGATCTCAAATATTTTATGGATTTTGTGGATAACTGTGAAAATCCACCATAATAGTGTTTATATAGAAACAGAATCATACCATTCAATTAATTAAGAAAATTATTTTTTTCAACTATTTTATTTTAAATCTATTACCACAAACACTGCTCAATTATAGAATCTAAAATGATCCATGGTTATGTCATACATAAGGTTAGACCCATAATCTAAACTCAATGGAGGTATTAGAATTATGAAACATGCCTCTGGTTATAATTTATTCCACTATTCCAGTAAATATTTTTTTTGGTTCATTTAATATATTAATTATAATAATTAAACAGCTTCCAGTCACATCTGACAATGTGATGTCATGCCGTCTTCCAACATTGATCTAGAAATAAACAATATAGGATTCAAAAACAATATATGGAATTAAATTAGATTAATTAAATTCTATCCACCTTAGTTTTTATATCCAAAAAGAAAAAACTTTACCAAACAAGATATGGTTACCGAGCATGGATCTCAATATCTCCCTCAAAGGTTCTCTCATAAAGATTCATGTTCATACAATAGGCATGAACTAGGAGAATTAATCACCCATTATGGATATACTCATTTTGTTCCTTTTTATCTTCTTGGGACTCTCTAACAGTACATCCATTCTCATTGTCTAGCTCAACCTATTCAATAACATGTGACATATCCTGATTGTACCACCTTTTCTGTGAAATATGGAAGATGTTGTGTACCTAGTCTTGCATTGGTAATATAGATAAGATTTATGAAACCTATAAAAAATAAATATTATCTGAAAAGAGCCAATGAATCATGGATAAATATTTATACCCTAGAAAAACCATTTCAATCCATTTTGGGGAGAGACACGTAGGAACAAAAAGTCTCCAACATTGAAATCCAAAGGCCCCTATTGTTAGTCCATATATTAATTTTAACAACTATGTATAGTCCTCATCCACTTTTTATTTTCCTTTACTTTCTATTTATTAACTCAGACCAAATCTACCCCGAAAAGTGTTGAGTATCCTATGTCATTCTAGAATAAGTAAGAATTTCATGATCACCCTTACAACGCCTCAAGTTGCACCATACCTATGTATTAATTGAAGTAGATGTTGCAGTGTAAAAAATAACCAATAGTTGATGATCCTCCAAATTATGGCCAATTAGAAACATGAAATATCACAACATGTACTCTTGAATCTAAATTGTCTACTCAGTATGGAAGTCAATATGTGGGTAAAAATCCATTCTTAAATAAAGTTCAGTCCTTAAATAATCATGTAATAATAATCATTACATACATAAAATGTGATAATGATGTTATGAAATGATCAATGTGATAAATACATTTTGTTTACTATCTTATACTAGTTGAAGAATCCCAAAATCTATACCTAAATATAATCAAATATAGCTATGAAGTGGGCTGAAATTATGAGTCAGTATATGATTTCCTATATGGAATAATGTTCTAGGGACTTACGAGGAAACCACATTGAGGTTTACATTGATATCACAACCCACATCCACCCTTTCACCTCAATGGATTTATCTAGACCTGATAGAAGCTTGTGTCCAGTCTTCACGTTCTAAATATAATTTCATTGAGGGAGAAACCGTATAGCTCACTTCACATCCTCTTGTCACCCAAACCAATGTCAGATTCCATGATACATATTTTCTATAGTTGGATGTACCTCTAATTGATATTTTTAAAAATAACCAGAACCTCCTCTGACAACACCTCTAGTACCACCATGTATCCTTTGAAAATGATGGCATGCTTCCCACCCTCAGAAGAGCAATTCAGATCATGTCCATTATATATCTATGTATATAATATATTATAGTCATAATCTTAAATTTTATAATCCATAACTCATTATATAATAATGGGAATTATTAACAACCATTGAATGGAGGTATGATACTCAAATCATGTCCATTGAGGTAGTCTACATTGAGGCATACAACTTTGATGCCTCACTCAGAAACTATGTAAAAGATCTTCATCTAATAGAATTTCCTACCACACTCCCCTTCCATGGAGTAGTTGAAATCTTATAGTAATAATCCTCATGTAACACTATCCATCACCGTTTGGTCTCATAAATAACCATCTAGGATAAGTTATAATTAATACAATTTTTTAATGATATATGATAAATAACACACACATGAGGTAGTGTTTCTACATCATTAGTGAGAATAATACAACTAATAACTCAAGATCATAGGTCATGTAGTTCTACTCTGGTGGTCTCAACCGATGTGAATAACTAAAAATCACTCCCACACCCTTCTTCATAACAAACCCAATTATAGTACCTAATGCATGGAAAATTACTATGAACGTAACACCTTCACCAATTAATCTCAGCATTGGAGTGTTTTTCAATATCTACCCCACCTCCTATAAATAATTCTATAATCATTACAATCTACATGAAATTATTCCCATGTTAGGTTAAATATATCATTGGATTTCATATCATAGAGAATTCATGTATTAATATTCGATAGTAGTCTTCCAACACATTGAATATCAGACCTATATCATGCTCATGGTTGGATCCAAATATAAATCATGATCAACGATTTTTGGGTGCAAAGCTACACCATTTGATGATATTTCATTCCCTATAATATAGACCCACTAACTCTATAATTAGAATTTCAAGCGAATACATTAATGTTTCTTATCTCAATGTATGTCTAGACCCATTACCTTAGGGTATCTCTTAATCCTTATCAAAAACCCATTACACTAGGATTTCATCGATGAAGACAACCATGATGTGTTATATGAAATGATGATTTTTCCCATGAACACTTCTTTAGAATTCATCCATCCAAATGGAATCAAAATGTAATCATAGTGAGTTTAGTAATGACTAAATGTCCACTTCTATATATCCTCATCAAGTACCCAAAAATTGGAATTGCCTAATATGAGTTCAATCTTTGAGAACTATCATATGCTTCTCAACAATTCAAATAAGTTATCATTCCTTAGTATTGTTTATTTTTTATTTATCATTATATGGTTTACATTATGTTAATCTACACATAACCACACGCACTCATCCTCAACATTATTGAAAAATATTGGAGGTGAAACAATGGGTCTATCAAATCCCCTCATCTATAAGTTCTCAAAATACATCTTTCACTTATGACAATGTAGGAGAGAAATATGAAATTCTAGTGAATCAATCATGGTCTTACTAGTGTGTAAATCAATGTATAATTTTATTTCTTAGTGAGGATGTAATCTTGGAAATTCCACATGTAGGGTGTCTTCAAAAACATCCACCACTAAAAGGTACTTAAAACTCATAGAATTCATTTCACCAAGTATTATATAATAATACTAATGACTAATCAGCTTCACCCATGTATGGATGAGTCCATTGCTAAGTTCTTATGAGTACTATTAACCCATAATGAAAAAATGGTCATGTCAATATGGACCACCACATCTTCCTCCTGAAATAATCTATATAGTCTTATGAGGTAATTAAATATTCCATAGGTAGGATTAAATGATATAATAACATCACCCCATCATGTAAATCATAACAGATGCTCTGGAATCCATGTTACAATTCAAAATTTTAGTAGAAGTGTGTCATTGATGAGTCACCTACCATAATAGACTCCATGTCCATGGTTAAAACAATGTATTAACCAGATTAAATATTTCATAAAATGGATATGTGGAGATAATGTAATGACACACACCTATTTAAATCAATACTGGATGAATGTTTGATAAGACATATATCTTAACTCGTATCTTGTTTTGAACCTCCAGATCATATTCCTCTATTTTCATTCATTTCCCTCACCACTCTCATCGAACTCTCTAATCCTAGGATGGAAAACCTGAGGGTTGTGGTGGTAAAAAGTCTAAATCTATACAAAATCTATCTACTCTCCCATATCCTCAACCATGAACTATATATTAAAAACATACATAATCATATAAATTCATTTTCTTTGGGGGACCATTCACTGTCTCTTTGTCATCTATATAGAATTTTTTAAAATCTTATTCAAAATTTTATCTATCATCACAAGAGTAGCACCGCCTACCATTAGGATGAAAAGAACCATCCTGAGATTCATGGAACACAAAACCTATGTTATACGATCATCTCTTAAAATGTATCAAACGTCCCAATCCCTATGAACGTCATTAGATACATGTTTTGGATGTCTCTTCTTCTAAGTGCACATGACCAACAACAACTATGTGGGTCTCTTATGCAAGGAAACACTCAACCAAAATGCTTCTATCTACACCCTATAATAGATGATAATGAATAGAGGTATAACACTAGACCACATGTCTCTATGCAGTCATTGGTCAATGTTCTATGAAAAAATTTACTTATCACAATTCAAATCCATCGAGTATAATGAGTGGATGGTGAACCAATATGAATATTTAGGTACTATCATAAATCCCAGATGAAGTTGTAGAATCTCTTGTATATTGAAATATCTAAATTTAAATGGAAAGAATTAATTTATGAAACAATGCCCAACCAACCACATGTCATATTATCACACGATGAGGTCACTACACCCAACAATCATTTAGTGGATCCATGTAAATGGATCACTCCTTTGATGACCATATAATTTCCTAGGGTCCTAATAAAACAAAAATCTATCATAAAAACAAGAATCCATTCCAAATATGCCAATGGTTCTAGATAAACTCAAAATATAGATGGTCATTATCACTAAAACTAATGATGTGCACTCAGTAGGCATACCTGATCTATTGGTACTATGGGTACAATCGACTACATGATTGGTTGGGGTATAATGGGTTCACCACATAGAGTTAAAAACTCCAAAAAAAATTTATGTATATACGACTCTTCCATAAGGGGATTATCCATAGGATCATGACATTGAATCATAGCTATCATATGTCATGAAGACTTCATCAAATAGAAATGAAATTCCCTGATATATTGTAATATTTGGATATCTAAATCAAAAGGAAATGGACACCAAAACCCAATGTAATTAGAATCAGTTAAAAATGTTTTAATTGAAACAAATGTACCAATGTACCAAGTCAAAAGGATAGCGATTAGAGTCCTGGGGCATTGCTACATCCATTGTTAAACCAACATAGTGGTATCTGTCGTGAATGCTGAACTCAAAACACATAACATCATTTTCCAAAACAAATATCATAGACATTGATACTATGCTATAAATCACACCATTAATACAAAATTATCATGGACCTACAAATGTGTCCCATCTCAAAACTACCCTAATCCTACCTATAATATGCTAGGAAATGGAAACTACAACTGTGAAGACTCATCACTAGCATGAGAGGTCTTTGCATAATGTACATGTACAAAAGCACACATCTCCAAGGCCATTAAACGATTAAATAAAAAAAGATAAATCATTATTGAATAAATATAAATCCAAAAAATATAGAATGAGAATATGTACTATAATGAATTAAGGGCCACATAATATTCAACAACAAAGGTATTTCAAACACATCCAACCTAAGATTATTGAATGATACTATGGTCAAATTGACCATTAGAACACATATCAGTCAGTGTGGCTCAATAAGATCAAAATAATATTATTCCCTCTATAAATACATCAACATGTTGATCATATACATATGACATGACATGTGTTGGAAATTCATATTTAGATGTGAGTATGATAACATCATGTTTGACACAATGAAATCACAAAGCATATAACCACATGAAATGTAGTCATCTAATAACATATATATGCCTAAAACAAATGAATCATGAATATAAATATATAATAAAAAAAGGATATAATGTCATAACCATAATTCTAGTTTTCAAATCATGCTCTAATGCTCCACATGTCACCTGTCCGGAAGAACTCACTCTAAATGTCAAAAAGCACTAATAGAGTCTATGTGCGATGTAATGATCATTTGGTCACAACATATGATATATTATATAAAATAAGGAATATAATGATACATGTATGAGTATCAAACCTATTTCCGTGGGATATACCAAAATGACATTCATGAATAACCCACAAAGTAGAGGATTCAGGCATGTATAGTGTTGGTTACAATGGTACCAATAACCCCACCTATAGAAATAATATAAAAATAGAGGATTTAACTACAAGGCTCATGGGAGGATTCTAGAAAAAAAATAAATGATATTTCATTAATGGTATCACCGATATATGTGTATGACACAACTCCATACTAACCAATACTGAAAGGATTAAGGTTATGCACCCAAATAAAAAAAATTCCTAGCTAAAGAGGAAACCATCTCTATGACATCCTAAACATGGAATACCCAATTCTCTACTGGGACACAGTTCCTTACTCCCGTACTAGGGAATGTCCATGTATCATTAAACATTCATGTGTTTATGGCTATGTTAGAGTATCTGACATGTCCAAGCTTGTGTACTAATGACCTTTTCAATGTACACAACTATGAATGTGTATGAATGTCATGGTAATATTAGTGTTGGAGTGCACATCATTCCATAGACCATATACCCATGTCCATGTCCATGTACTATATGAGTTATACCCAATGATTATAGGTCATATCCCACACTATGTGACATGGTTAACCAGATGTTTCATCTTTAACTTCTCATGGAGAACTTATCATCGCATTAAGGTTCCCATAAAATGAATAAATAGAAAATACTCATTGTGTAATATTGGATTTACCAGAACCTATTATACCTCCTCTACATCATCAACTTCTCATCTAGAAATAAGTTTCACAAACAAACATGTTTGAGAAATTGGATCCCCTATGATCGATCCTCATTATCGTGTCTTTTTGGAATTTGGTTATCCTATTTTCACAAGAATCATTTATCATTTTTTTCTCATAATACTAAATACATTTCTTGAATTGTAGGTCTCCAATATGTTTATATTCACTTTTCACTATTATCATCTCACAATCCCCATGTCATAACAAGCATTAATCTACAATATAAAATGGTTGTGATAGAAAATTGGTTCTTAATGGTTGATTCCTCTGTATTTTTGTCCAACCATCCATCAAATGAAACAATGAAAATGAAAATGAAAGAATAGTGGGATAAATCAATGAAATAATACCAGATGAATAATCCTTGGCCACATTTAGCCAGCCTAAATATATTTCTGTAAGAACAACAGACCAATATAAAAATAAATACAATCAATTATCCATATAAAAATTGATATAAATACCACAACTACAATATAACTGATCCAAAAATCAGTGTCTTTGTGTATTTTTTTAAGTTCATTGTAGAAATTATTATTCTAGAAATAATAAAATAAAACCCATGGCTTAATGTGAATTATTTCAATTTTTGTCAGATAATTATTTTGTTTTCTTTTCATTGGAATGATCATCATGTTCTTCCATACATTGATTGATGATCAATGATTCAATCATCATTTGGCATTTAGAACTTGAGAAAAAAATTAAAATGATTCCTCTTTATTAGCAACTTTTTCCATTTACTACTTCAAAATTTCTAAAAATTCATTTCTTAAATTACAAAACAATGTCTATAAAATAAATAAATAAATATACAAAATTAATTAGTTTATTATTAAAATTCAACAATGATCACACCTCCACTCAAACACCTGATATGTTCCATGATTATGTTCTTACAGTGTTATAATATATGTTCAATGTTTTTTCCTCCTTTTTTTAATAACAAATAAGAACTATATATATGATATTGTTAATATATTACCATAATTATTTTTTTTCTGACTGGAAATCAAAATCTCTCATCTCCTTAGTGCTGAGATATAAAAATTATCCGTACAATTTTTTATAAACATTCATTTTGAAATATTTCATTTGATATATACATGAAAAAAACATACCACTTCCCAATTATATCTATTTCTTTCATTGATCATGTTTTGATGTTCATATGAGCTAATGAGTACCGCTCCTACCATTTTTTTTCATCAAAGTTACCACTTGAAGGATACTACTTACTACTTGAAAATTTATATTTAGTATATGAATTTATGTACAATATCTTTATGGTTGGAGTCAATAATAGGGACCTTAACCATAGTGTCCTCAAAATGGTGTTTGGATTATTACATTGAAAATGATACAATGATTTTCATCCAAAAGGACGGAAGACTGTTATAGTCTTGGTAAAATGGATTCAAACAATATTAATTTATTTCATTAGCATATTAAATTATTACATAGTTTTATAGAGAATATAATTAGTACCTTTATCATATTATTATATATATTTAATAGAAACCTTAATAGATTCTTGTGAATGGAAAAAACCAAAAGAGAGCTCAAATTCCTTGTAAGGGTTATGTACACGAGGAGCTATAACAAATAAATTAAGAATAATAAATATGGATGAAAAAATATAGAAATATAAATATCTAAACACACAAAAAATTTAAATAATATCTAACAATAATCATTGAAATGGTAACTAACTTGAAATATATTCCACATAATTTGTAATGTGAATAGGATAACTCAATACATAATAATCAAATTGGAAATGTAAATAAATTAAAACAAATTACATTTTATCATTAACTGAGAATTAAATTAATCCTCATATAATATCCCTTCAAAAATTTCATGGTTAATAATAAATAAAATCATTTGGAAAAAAATAATTCATTATCATCCACCATGTTTGACATTAACATGACACCTCTATTATAATGATATATCTTCAAGAATGATTAATTCTAACGGGTAATAATCCATTTAACTATTGATAAAAAATAATTATTCTCATGAGACTTCTAACTCATGCATGAGATATTTAAAGAATATATTAATCCTTATTTTCTATGTCCAAATCATTCATTATATATCGAATAGAAAAATAAATTCATAAATAATTTACTTCATCATAAAATATATGTATAGTGTAAATAATATGTATTTATCATTTTTTCCTATAAATGAAAATTAATTTAAAATTATATGAATATATATGTATATATATTATATAGTTTAAAATTAGACATATTCAAGGACCATAATATGTATATTTATGGTAAATTTAATATTAAATGATAATAATATAGTGAACATTACAACATAAATTTATTGACAATAAATATTAATGAAGTGAATGTTAAAACAATCATTCCTAAAAATATTTATAAACTCGTTATTTGTATAATAAATATATTATCAATAAATCTTGTATCCATTGCAGTAAGAATAAATGTTTTTCTATCATTGATAAATTAAAACACAAAAAACATATCATTAAAAAGTTTTATGACAATAATATTCTTTTTTAAGTTGAAAATAATTTATTAAAAATAAAATTTCACTAATATTTTTGATAAATTTTTCCATTGAATATAATTTTTGAAACTAATAATATAATCTAAAATACAATAATTTTTTATGATGGAAGTAAATTACATTTATGAAAAGTAAATGAAATCCAGGATTCCCTTAAATTTATCAGGAAAATACAAATGGGAATTGTATGGAAAATGATATAAATATTCAATTATTTTTAAAAAAATATATTAGATGATTAAATTATTCATTATTAAATAATATTTGAAAAGGATAAAAAAAAATACATTTTTTAGAAAACATAGTTTAGGAAGAAAATAGCTTTCTGACCAAAGAGTGAACTGAAATTTGATTTTCATAAGAAGAATATTATCAATTATTTTAAATAACAATTTGTTTAAAAATTGATATATTAAATGAATATATCTTGAATAAATATATAATTATAAAATTATTTGCGATTATTATAAAATGATAAAACTATCTCTTTCAACAGAAAATCATGAATAATCATTCTCATTGAGAATGAGTTTATGAAATAAAATAGTACAATGATCATAAAATTGAAGTGAGAATTATAAAATCAATGAATAATGTGCATAAAATGAATATAGACATAAACTAAGTGTTATAAAACATAAAATATTTATAATTTATTACACACATAATATTTGAATATCAATGATGAAATAAAAGTAATACAAATCAATAAATGGAAGCAATGTTATGGAATTATATTCCAATTGGTAGAATTTAATTAAAATCCCAAAAAAATAAAAAATAAAAAATAATTAATAATAAATCACTAATATCTAATTATTCAATATATTACATGTCAATGATGATTTATTTATTCCACATAAATGATATTATTTTCGAGACATTACAATTCTCCTTAATGAAATACGCAACACTATCATTTTCAGTGTAATAATTAAAATGATATATTATATATTAATAATCAAAAATATGCCATGATTATAATAATTATTTCATTAGTTTCACATACAGTGATTCCATTTTTCATTATCATATTAAATTTAATTTTTTAGTGAAAACAAATCACTTATGTAAATGAGGTCATAATCTATAATTCACATGATGGAAATTACCATATCACATATAGACTGGAAAGTAAAAAGGTATATATGATATAACTAATTCATATAAATAAATATTTTATAAATATATTATATATACATTACATGAAAAATCATACCCAACTATGGAATGTGATAATTTATAGAATAATGACAACGATTCTAAAGGCGGTAGTCTACAATACACTTGACGGATGGATTCATAACCAATATAATAGATATGTAAGTGGTTTTAGATCACTATATAAACATAAAAATATATCATTATATGGAA
This sequence comes from Viscum album, assembly GCA_963277665.1. Lineage (NCBI taxonomy): Eukaryota > Viridiplantae > Streptophyta > Magnoliopsida > Santalales > Viscaceae > Viscum > Viscum album. The sequence goes on along the minus strand of OY728156.1, from coordinate 1,798,507,833 downwards.
TTAACTGAATTAATTATATATTCACGGTAAAATAACAATTATGTGAGATTAAGGCAAAATAAATTAAATACACTTGTTGACAAACATTATCCCTTCTCCTCATATAATCTTTATGATTTCTCACTATCCTTCCTAGGGTGAATTTATTCTAAAACTAAAGTGTCTAGGATGAAATAATAGAATTATGTTAGTTATTTGGATTGGGATTGGAAAAACTACAAGGGTTTGAAATTTTTATAATTAGAGGATATGGGATGTCATTTTTATGTGGCGTGAGTGGAAAACATGTATGTTTTTGAATAACTAAAATTTTCCCATGTTTGTTTTCAAGTATCAATGCTCCAATAATGTAATTTTAATGATAATTTAATGGATAAGGATGTTATATAACAAAATAATAGAATGTAAAAATGTTTTATGATATTTTTTCCCATATTTATTTAGTATAACACCCGTTAATTCCACTATTACCTTAACCATAATAATAAATTTTAATGATTCCACTAATGATATTGGAAACAAATTACATTTTAAAAAATAATTTATTACATTCATTCCAAATATATAATCCATTTTTTACAATTTTAATTAATTCAATAGGAAAATTTTAAATTAAAATTGATCATTCAGAAGTGAAAATAAAGCGTGTTTTCAAAGAGAAAGTTACCAAAAGAGTACAATTTTTTTTTTCAAAACTGAATTTTTAAATTATTCTAATTACATTCATTTGATTAATTGATATAAAATTTAACTCAATTTACATTAAATACAACTAAAAACATAACTATAAATTATAAATAAATATTAAAGAAGGCATTTTTCAATAATAATAAAATAATATCCAATATTCCTCAAAAAATGAATTATTTTACTAAAACCACACAAAATAACGCTAAAATAATTATGATAATATGGTTTAAAAAATTAATTAATTTTTGACAAATAAATATTATAATAGTTCTAAAAATTAATATTAAATTATGTATTCAATGAAAAAATAATCATTCATTTTTGAATAATATAGTTTTCCTAAAAACATATTATTTTCCATTATATTATTATTAAATTATTTGTAATCAATAGTGAATCAATATTATCATAATTGTTTTAGTAGTATTCACACATAACAATTTAATGGATTGTTTATAATGGTATACTATATTAATTTTTATATAGAAAATGGTATCTTTTTTTAAGTGATAAAAGAGATTATATTTAAAGAAATGTATTCTATGGAATATCTATAATAATTTTTGTGTGTCACATACACTATAGAATATATTCTAATTATTAATAAATATATTAGTGTAAATTTCACTCCACCTATAATAATATTCATCAAGGTCATTAAATATAATACATATCCTTAAATAATTAATATCCTTAGTTTTCAAACTGGAGAACACATCCTTTAAAATCCAAGGATATTTTTGGTTTAGAGTTTCAATGAAATAGGAAAACACATTAAAATATAATACCAAACATTACATTTAAAATCATATAAGAAACTAAAAATAAATCAATATAAAATAGGTCTCTTTTTTGATAAAATGTCACAATTTTTTTATTCAACATTACTATTTCCTAAAATATCCTTAATCCTAAGGGAATTTCAATAAAAATATTGGAAGAGAAAAAAATCCAAATAAGGTACATAAAATGATCAAATCAATTATTTGAGTGAAAAATGTAAACTAATGAAAATATTACCTTTTTCATAATGGAATTTTAGAGTAGGAAATAAATCATTTCAATTCAAAAATCCCACAGACATTTTTCTCAAAGTGAAAAATATTGCTCGTTGAATGATAATAAATACCCATTTAGAATCATAGACAATGAAATTCAAAACCAGTTTTAAACCCATGTCATAAATAAATGGATTCCACTGATATACATATTATAAACCCATTTGTAACTCCATCCACTATACTTCTATTGTCAAAAAACATTTACCAGCACATTGGTCTACTATTTGGGAACACCTGAATCATTAATGAGCTCACGTGGTGCTATCGATGTGCACCAAAAACATTATCAATATTAAGATATCCATTGATCTATTATAGGGATTAACTATTAATATAAGTGTAATTCAGATCACTTGTTTCACATATAATTCTCAACAAATATATAATGAATAAAACATTTTTTATTTTACCTTTCATCCTCAAACTGTTAAAACCAATTTGAAACCCATATATAAAACACATTCTAGTATCCAAAACATATTATATTAAATACACATTTAATTACTTAAATACCTACAACCATCCATATATGTGTTTTATCTAAAGAGATGTTCAGAAAAAATCATTTGTGAGTAACAAAAAATTTAGGATTCAAAAACCTATATATTTTTAAATAAATGATACACACTTATTAATGAAAATATTTTAATTGAAAATAATCTTTTAATAATGGAATGGATTCCTAAAATAATTTAGGAGTCATGATGGAGGAAAATTACACTCATTCTTCATAATATAAAAAACATTCTATTTATTTGTAAAAAGAAACAAAAACAATAATTTCAATAGATTTTAACTTACATTGAATATGAATTATCACATATGTAGATTATATATTTTAAAAATATATTTAGTTTAGTTAATAATATTATTAATAACATTTTTCATGTTTATAATTTAACTTATTTCATCTATTAATATATTATATTAACTACTTAATTATTTATGTTCACTTAATACTCTTTTATGATATTCAATTTATAATACTATAATGACATCTTATATTGATTATGGTCAATGAGATAAGAATTATATCATCATAATAAAAATATTCATTTAATAATTATTAATTTTAAACAAATTTTATTGTTTTTAAAATCAATATATTAAATATGATTATGAAAAATGTACTATGATACAATAATATAGATAGTAGGTCGGACGCACAAATGTGTAAATGTTCCCTTTTTCCATGATTATTAAAGAAAAATGTTATGAATAATTTTATTTTTCAATAATTATCATAATATCATATGTATGATATTTCTTATTTAAATATTCTTATATATATAATCCATGTGATGAGGTGATGCAAAATGAATCATATCGCCTCATGGAGGTGGTAGTCCACATGTATACACGAACCAAAGTATAATTTTTTTATGTTCATAAAGGTAAAAATATAAATTATGTATTATATATTAATAATTATAAATATTTATTTTAAAATATAAGTAATTATTATTTCCATTATTGAAGACATTCATGATACATGGTGATGGAAATTCATTTACATCACTCTACGATGTTGCATTCCACCTTATAGAAAAATGATGAATAATTTTTCCATTTTATGGTAGTGGAGAAAAATAAAGAGCACAAAACTAAAATAAATATATATATATATATGGAGAATACATGATCTATTTTAATATTTTGTTAAGGTAGTCTCACTAGTGTCTAAGAATAAACAAAAGGTAAAGGGTTGATTAAAACTAATAACTTTTCTAGAGGAAATCCCTTTTACTAAATCATTAAGACCACTAATGATTATTCTAAACCTAATGTAATACCTCTATAATGTGGTTAGTTATTATAGGTAGTGATATGGGTAGTTAATCTCCAATAAAAATAGGATTTTCACTATGTTGAAATGGGAATAATATGTTCTCTTTTATAATTAAGGGGATGGAACTATTGAAATTTTACAAACTATTACATTAATATAAACTAATATTTAATTAAAAATTGATGAGAAATGATTTATTTTCACAAATAATATGACAATGGATTGAAATATAATCATATGATAAGAATTTGATATGTTTTAATTGTATTCTACACTTATTGTTTAGATTCAACCCTTATTTATCCCCTTTTAACTATTACCATGACAACATGGGTTTTCAGATTTAGTTTCCAAAATTAGTTACAATTTAATGAAGAAGTCTTATAAAGATACCATGATTGATATGACCAACATTCTCAATAAAAAAATGACATTTTTTTAGAAATTCTAAATCCTTTTATAATTTACTATTTACTATAAAATATCCATATTATACATTTTTAGGTTAATTCATTACATTGAATAAAATAATATCAATATAAAAATTATAACATAAAACATAAATATTTTATTATGTTCCCAAAATTTAAAGGTCCACTATAAAAGTATTTTACTAAATTAATTATAAAAATTATATTTATTTTAATATCTATAATATCATTTTTTTCTATTGTTCCATCAATTCAATAATTATTGCATCTCTGTTGTTCCATATTGTATGTTTATTATTTCATTACTGAAAATTATAAATAAATTAACATGATGAAAATAAATCATTTGGATAAAAATATATTATTAACATTTTATCATATCTTCTTGGTTACCACTATGAGAACAATGTTATAGTCATTCTAAATATGTGTGTGGAATCATTGAATTTTTTTAAAATATTATATTAGAAATATCATAATTGCATAATAATGGTAAAAATGGCCTTATATTTGAATGTTTACTAATTATTGATAAAAAAATTTCAACAAATAATATTTGTTACAAGATGAGGGTTAGTTCATAGTCCATATCATGTTTTGTATCCTTTATTACCCAAATTACCCATTACACTGGATAAAATTAAAAAAAAATACAATTCATACTGAGAAAAAAATAAAAAACTTTAATATTGAAAAAATATATATTTTATGATCACCCATATGGAATAAATTTTTAAAAATTTAAAAACTGAAATTTGATTTTTTTTGTTCTCAAACAAACAAAAAAACTCAAATAAAACTGTTTTCCAAAAATATACACATTTAAATATAAAATATAATTATAAATAATTCAAGGAAATTTTATATTTCTAAACCCTTAATTTGAATATTATAAATCAAAATGAACATGTAGAATTTAAAAATTAATATAAAACAATATTTTAAAAAGTAAATAAATTAAAATAAAATTTATTTTCAATATAAATTCATACTTTTCAGTATTCCTTGAAAAATACATATTTTCGGATAATTTTATGAAAATTTATTTTTATCATAATATTATATTGAATAATTGAAATATGAAATTCATTTTTATGATTTCTTTTAAAACATCGTGAAATTACTTATAATTTTGACACATAAAAATAAATAAGTATTTAAAGAAAAAAAATGTTTTCAGAAAATAAAATTACATTAATAAAAATATATAACATATTTAATTAGAATTAATTTATAAATTTGAAATTATAATTTCTATTATATATTTTATAATTTGGATAATATTATTCATTCATGCCAATTTATGGTCTACTTTATAATTACCACATTTTGATAATCATATTTAGTTGTTCGTTAATTAATTTAGTATATATTGTATGCAATAAAATATTGTATTTCTTTTAATAATATCAAGATGGTACATCCCCCATCCCTTTTGGGAAATATCATCCTCAAAACCTGAACACTATCTCGATATCCAAAGTTCATATAATACATTTAATAAAAACCCAAATTGTAAAAATAATCAACAAAAAATCCTCTTCAATTGAGATTAAGGAAGGACAATTGTCATATGGAATGAGACATAGTAGGTCTCCATTTATGAGAATATTACTGATATTTGAAAATATTTATACAGAAGAAAAAAACACCAATGTATTGATGTTGGGTAATAGGTAACACGGTCGATAGAATGTTGACCATCAAAAACAAATAATTCATTGATGGGTTGAAAGGATTTAGATTTATCAATAAGTAAAGTAATCAGATGCTATTTTAATTTAAATATCGGTTTACTAGTGTTTTCTAATTCATTTTTTATATATAACAATAAAATATGGAAATTCACATACCTGAATTGTATAATTTCATCCTATAATCACATTCCACTGAAAAAATATTTTCTCCAAAGGATCATTTTGAAATTTTCATTCCTTGTGTAATAGAATAAACATTTTATGTAACAAATAATAAATTTATAAAAATAAATTCTTGTAATATTTATGAATTATGTAGAATCAAAAAGTTTATGATGAGGTAAGATTATTATCCAATGCAATAAAACATATTATATGTAAAAATTCACTAATCTCCAACATTAAAAAGTTATAACTAATGATCAGAATATATTATTCCTTAAATAACTATCCATAAAACTCCTAAAAAATACTCTATAATAAACAATATTCTTAAAAATTTGATGTATTTTATCACATAGTCTTCCTTGATTATTTGTAACATTTAATAGAAAAAAATAAATTAATCTTGAACATTAATACCAAAATGTTATTTCTAGAATTATATAATATCTATGATATGATACAAATTTCAATAAATAACATGAATCACTATAAATTCCCCATAACATCATATGTGGTTCAAAAATATAATTCTACTATTAATTATCTAATAAAAGAGAAATTTATTTTGTGTACCTTAATCATATAGTGATCCCAAAACAGTGAATTTATTTCAAAATAAAATTAGTCTCTTAATTATCAAATAATAGTCCAATCCCATGCTCATCTATTCGACAGAAATATGTTCCCAAAATGGAATAAAAACTAACCCCTCATATCATTTATATAAGAAGAAAAATCCTATAATCAAGGACATCATGAAGGCTAGTGGTTTGAAATGAACCGTTATCTCCCTCGGTTTGTGTGTTTAATTTCCATAGCATATCTGGATTCAATGAAATTTCAAATTTAATCTGCAAAGTCAATTTTTAAACAATATAATATAGTCCTAATAAATATCTATAATTTTGAGAAACATCATCCAAATTAACCATAATATATTAAAAATTAAATATAATTTGACTCAATGTTTATCACATAAATATTATTTTTCTTTAAAATATATAATAACCCAAAATTACATAAAAAATATATCTCTCTAGAAATATAAATTTTCAGATTTAAAATTCATAATATAAACCCTGTATAAGAGTTCCTAATACATTGGACACAAAAAACCTTACAATTTTAAACCCATGATTGTAAGAACCCGGTTCTTGTTTTAGAGGTACGAGCTTCTCCTTTTCCTTTTCATTAAGTGTTTTTGAGAATATATGGAAAATGGGGAAAATCCTAAATTTTGGAACTACACGTCGTGTACTTTATTTACACGCCGGGTACTTTTGGCCGTGTTAGGATGAGTACACGGGGTGTGTGGCCATACCCGCGATGATGGGTGTAAGAACCGTCTACACGCCGTGTAGTGGTACCATACACGCCGTGTAGTCAGTCAGAAGACTTAAACAGTAAGGCGGTGGAGTCAACCCCAGCTGGGCGGCAGTACACGTTGTGTACTTGGGAGTACATGCAATGTACACTTTTCGGCAGATGAAGAGTGTGGTGGTGCTGCCAATTGAATAGTTATATGAAAAGAGTACATGCCGTGTACTTTGAAGTACACGCCGTGTACTTTGTTTTTTCGGCTTAAAACAGGCAGTAGCCTCCTCATTTGGCAAAGGAGGCACTTGAGCCATTTTGGATCCAAAGGAGGAGGATTGATCTTTTATGATCCACCAGGCATTCTTCTGAAATCAGATTCGGCTTCGGACGATTTCGTTGGAACCGCACGGGTAATCCCTCTCCTCTCCTGGAACCTTTCATGCCAATTATTTTTCTAATGTATGTTATTTATATTTGAATGAGTTTTGTTATTACTTAGATCTATGCCATTCTTGGGCGTTTCTAGAGTCGGCATTCGGGTATAGCGTTCGTTGACATATAAAGTAGGCGGTGTTGTGTTTATTTTCCAATTGTCGTGCATTTTTGTGCGTTTTTGTGCCACAAACACATGTTGGGTTGTCGTGTGGCTGAGTCCATTGCTATATTTAATACCTAGAATTGATAAGGTATTTAATTGTGATAATTAAATGCTATTTGGGATCGTTGCTTGGATCCAGGACCATCCCGAGGGGTGTGTTCCTCTGTTTATCCGTTTGGCCAGGATACCCGAGGGTATGCCTTAAATGTAGTAGTTATAGAATTTCCTCTAGAATAATTGCTTGTTACTTATTTTTTACCTATTGGGAATGGCCCGGTTACCTGTTTAGCCTATGGGCGTTGTTGTATTTTGCCAGAGGGCATTATTGTGATTAGCATGAGGGCACTGCACTATTTATCCCTAGGGCTGTAGTATTTGACATGAGGGAAACCTTTTGTGCCTGAGGGATTGACTTCTATGCCTGAGGGAAACACTTCCTACGCTTGAGGGCAATTTCTGTTATGCCTGAGGGACATACCTACGGGTTGGATTCTGCTTACCTGAGGGTAAGGTTTTGTTTGACTAAGGATGTGGACTATTTACTTAGAAATTCACTGTGGTGGTTTCTAATATTTAAATTGAATAAATGGATAATAAAATGGAAATATAACTGGTAATTATTAACTTTTGAGTACTAGTTACTTTATTGCATTTTACTACTGCACCCTGTTGTTGCATGCATACATGCAGTTGGGCACGAGCCTTTGGTGGGTGCCTACTGAGATATATTTCTCACACCCTGTTTGGGACACACTTTTCGGACGAAACAGATTTTGTTTCTACAGGTGTGGATAGGGGCAAGATTCTATATACATGAACTTAACTGTTGCTGAGGAGTAGGAGGGCATGGGACCGAGCCAAGGCTCGCGATGCCGCTGCTAGCTATTTTTCTTGTTTTTTTGTACTCTGTTGTTTACTATTCTGTATTGATGTATAACATGTTCTGGATATTTTCTTAGAACTTGAAACATGTATCATCATCACTTATATACTTTTGGTTATATCCACTGCTATAGTTATTTCAGTTGTGTATGTTTACTGCTTCCGCTATTTTTTGTATGGTTATTTTGGTATTCCGTTGCGCTACACTTTGATAAATGAGGGCATAGTTTCCCCACTATCAGACCTGGGCCCTCACTGAAAGTCGAAAGCCCATGGAATTTGGGGAAATGAGCTTGAGGTCACGTGGAGAACCGGGCTCGGGGCACCCGTTGCGTGGCACCCGGGTCCGGGATGATACAAAGTGGTATCAGAGGAGTTTCTTTTTTTTTGACTTACTATTTGGAGCCATAGTTAGGGATAGGATGGAATGGTAGTTGGTAATAATCTGTGCCCGGGTGTAGCTAACCCTTGTACATGGAAAAGCCAGTCTACCTCGTATTTTTCATTCTTTTGATTTTGCAAATTTTACGATGGATATGTTTTCACCATTGGGTGACGCACTTGGATTGTGCTGTTTATATTTTATCTGTGAGTTATTTTTGGTTACAACCCGATGAGATGAGGGTATGCTGTCTCATGCATCATATAGGCACATGCTAGATATCACATGCCATGCATAGTTTCCATACCATGTAGGTGCATTAGAATTTGCATGTTGTTGTGATAGTTGTTGTGCTAGTAAAGCATGCTGTTGTGATAGCTCCTTGATAAATACCTTCCTAGTGATACGGTATTATTGTTTGAACTTGTTTATATAATGGACTCCAAACATTGGTTTTTGGGGAGTATGGGCCCCCATTAACCGGAATCTGGTGGATCATTGACTAGTTATTGGTTATAACACAAATAATATGTCAAACTTTGATTTGTGGGGTGTATGGGCCCCCACGGGTCGGAATTTGACAGTTAGGTTTTGTTTTTCAGAATTTTCTGTGTTCTAGAGATGTTTATGAGGCATACTATCCAAAAACCCAGTATACACGCTGTGTAGTATTTTTATACACACCGTGTATGATCTTCTGTTCGGGAAGAAAAATGAACTTTTTGAGTACACGTTGTGTACCCGGAGTACACGCCATGTAGTCTCTTCCCGTGTCACAAACCGTGTGGGTGGAGAAACGGGGTAGGGAAAGGGTTGGGTAAAACACACCGTGTAGATTATGTACACACCATGTAGTGTTGAGCCATAGTCTGGTTGTGTAACTAACAACACAGGTCGGTGAACTCCTTGACGGATCTTGTCGTGCCAGTTATAGACACGCCGTGTAGTGAGACCTGGGGACTCGGACGTGTAACTAACAACACGTCCCGATGTAACCTATTCCATAACATGCTGTGTACCTTTGGGACACGCCGTGTAATCTTGTCCGAGTACAGATCGTGTGGAGTTAGCCGTGTGGCTAAGAAATAGGATGGTGTACACGCCGTGTTCAGGTGTAACACGCCATGTAGAGTAAAGCCAAGTAGCTGGCCGCGTCACAGACGAGACGAGCAGTTGGAAAATAACACCATACATGCCGTGTAGATATTATACACGCCGTGTAGTTTTGTTGAATGGAAGCCATGTGGAAGGACCCAGGCAGGGGAAAGGAAGTCAAGTACGCGCCGTGTAGTCAGTGTGGACACCGTGTAGTCTTGTTTTGAAAATTTTGAAACGCCTTATTACTCTTGTTCCTTTGTAGTTCCTTCGCTTTCAGTCTTAATAATCTTGAATCTGAGGCATGATTTTGACCTTGTAGAGTCATGCCGCCTAGACGACTGCGAGTTGTTTTTCAAGAGAGCAGAAACAAGTATACTATAGAGATGGTGGGATATGGGTTACTAGTTGATCCACCAGCAAATCCAGAAGTTGCACCAGCTGTTATACTAGACACAGGTGCGGTGGCGCAGTTCCGTGAAGGCTTATTGCAGTTCATGCAGACCTTTCAGGGAGCACCATAGGCAGCCACATCTATGGCCGTGCTGATGCATATCTTTCAGCAGCAGCATCCGCCTACGTTTTCAGGGGATGGTGGACCACAGGTTGTAGAGTCTTGTCTAGGATCGATGCAGACTATTTTCGAGCATCTCGAGACGCCTCAAGGGCGGAGGGTCAAGATTGCGACTTATATGCTGTGTGATTCCGGAAAGATGTGGTGGGATGTTACCACCCAGTCAGAGCATCACAGGGACATCCCGTGGGAGGATTTTCAGGCAGTCTTCTATGACTTCTTCTTTCCCTAGACGCTGAGGGCAGATAGAGCTCGAGAGTTCATGAATCTGCAACAAGGCACTATGTCGGTGATGGACTACTCTACTCGTTTTACAGAGCTTCTGCGTTTTTCACCCATGCTCGTGGGTGATGAGACGTTGAGAGCCAGAAGTTTTGAGGATGGTCTTTTATATGACATCCGAGCACTGGTTAATGTTTTTAGGTTGCCTACTGCACACGAGATTTTGAACCAGGCATTGATTACAGAGAGTAACATGAGGGAATCGAGTGGTATGGGCCAAGGCGGTTCAGCAGCAGTTATTGGTACTATTTCTTCTAGCAAGAGGAAGAGACAGATGGACTTCTCTCAGGGCGGCAGTACCAGTCAGGCAGCTTCTTCAGGTTGACCGGTCAGGTGCTACCAGTGTGGCAAAGAGGGGCACAAGAGGCCGCAGTGTCCACGGGACCCAGTGGGGTGCCGAGCTTGCGGCAAGATGGGTCATCTGCAGCACTTTTGTAGGGTGTTTCTACCAGTGGCAAGTGAGAGGGGTTTTGTGCAGACTCTGCGTGTGGGAGCAGGACTAGTTACTTCTTACCAGTCAGGGAACAAGAATACATCAGGGCGTGCTGGAAGAGATGGTATTCGTGGCCGTGGTAACCAGACACCAGGATCATAGAGGCAGCAGGGTGGGACAACTCCTGGTAGCCAGGCTGTGTCACAGGGTCGTAGCACTAGGCATGCATATGCAGTGCAACAGACCCTGCAAGAGCAAGATCCCAGACCATTGACAGTTAGAGGTACTATTCTAGTAGCTTCTGTCTTGTATTTAGTACTTTCTGATATGGGTGCTACACGTAGTTTTATATCTATACCCGTTGTGAAGAGCCTTGGGGTTGGTGTTTATACTTCTTCAGATATCTTAACGCTAGACACTCTATTGAGGACTAGAACGGTTGTTGTGAATCAATTCAAGGAGTTCCCCCTTGAGGTTGGTGGGTGTCACTTCCTTTGGGACCTCTATGTCCTAGAGATGACGAGTTATGACGTCATTCTCGGGATGGACTGGTTGGTTCCCTTTCGAGCCTTTGTAGACTGCTATCGTCGCAGGGTGAGTTTCACGTCACCATAGGGAGGGGAGTTTCTATACAAGGGCAAGTGGGATGTTCAAGAGAGTCGAGCAGGACCAGAGCATCATGGGAAAGGTGGAGTCACAACCCAGATTGTGAGCTTATATCTGGATGACCAGGGGACTTGTTAGACGGATTTTTCTCTAGTTGTCGATCGTTTCAAGGATTTCTTCCCGGACAACTTTTCTGGTCTACCTCCGGTGTGTGATGTGGATTTCTCTATTCAGCTTGTGCCAGGAGCAGCGTCGTTGTCCATTCCTCCTTATAGGATTGCCACGCCTGAGTTGCATGAGCTCAAGAGGAAGCTAGAGGAGTTACACGCAAAGGGTTTTATATGACCCAGTACTTCTCCTTGGAGTTCTCCAGTCCTTTTTGAGAAGAAGGCGTATGGTACCCTCAGACTTTTTGTGGATTATCGGAAGCTGAACCAGTTGATGGTTAAGAACTGATATCCCTTGCCGAGGATAGATGACTTGTTTGATCAACTTCATGTATCACGAGTGTTCTCTAAGATTGACTTGAGATCCGGATATCATCAGCTGGGCGTTAGACCATCTGATATACCTCTCACAACTTTCAAGAGTAGGTATGGTCTATATGAGTATATGGTTATGCTGTTCGGACACATGAACGCGCCAGTAGTTTCATGGATCTGATTAATCGTGTCTTCCATCCATATCTTTATTCATTTGTGGTAGTATTCATGGTCGACATCTTGGTGTACTCTCACACTCGACACGACCATGCCACCCATCTTGAGATCATATTGATTACACCGAGAGAGCATCGGTTATATGCTATTCTCTCGACGTGCCACTTTTGGATGGACCAGATTCACTTCCTGGGTAATATCATCTCAGAGGCAGGAGTTGCGGTGGACCTAGAGAAGGTGAGAGTATTAGTATCCTGGGATCATCCCAAGAACGTGTTTGAGATATGGAGTTTATTAGGGATGGATTGTTACTACAGACGCTTCATACAGGAATTCTCCCGCTTAGCTGCACCGTTGACTGGTATGACTAAGAAGGGTGTGATTTTCGATTGGTCAGAAGCTTGTGAGACAGCTTTTCAGGACCTGAAGGGAAGGCTGACATCATCACCGATCCTGATACTCACAGAGCAGGGTTAGAGCTATACAGTTTACTGTGATGCATCAATGATTTGTCTTGGAGCCGTTTTGATGCAGGGCGACCGAGTTGTGGCGTACGGGTCTCGACAGTTGAGGCCACATGAGAGGAATTACCTAACGCATGATCTCGAGTTGGCTGCAGTTGTTCATGCGTTGCGCTGTAGGAGACATTATCTGTTGGGAGATCATTTTGTGGTTTTCACCAACAACAAAAGCCTCAACTATATCTTTACTTAGTGTGACCTGAATCTGAGGCAGAGAAGGTGGGTTGAGTACCTACAGTCCTTCGATTTTGAGCTTGCCTATACATCTGGTAATGGTAATGGAGTAGCTGATGCACTAAAAAGGAAGACTCAGATACAGGCAGTGCAAGAGGCTAGTGGTGAGTGGAAGCTTATGGATTTGTTCTCTGAGATGCATCTGAAGGTGCATTCCAGTCAGGGGTAGACTTAACTTTCCTCGTTAGTTGTGACTTCTACCTTCCTCGACAGAGTGATTATGAGGAAGTTATCGGTTTCAGAAGGCCTAGTTCTATGGGAGTCGATGGCAAGTGAGGACCACCCCTTCCAGTTAGACGATAGGCGATGATGAGGTTTTGCGTTTCCATGGATGTGTGTGGGTTCTAGGGTATATATAGGAGGATCTGATGCGGGAGTTTCATGCTTCACCTTGGGAAGCTCATCCCGGGGCTACCAAGATGTATCGTGACTTGAGGAGTCAGTACTGGTGGCCGGGTATGAAGAGAGCGATAGATGGTTTGGTTACGAATTATTCCACCTGTCAGTAGGTGAAGGCAGAGCATTAGAGAAAAGCTGGTCTGTTACAGCATTTGCCCATTCCAGAGTGGAAATTGGATTATGTCGCGATGGATTTCGTGGAGGGATTGCCGATGTCACCTCGAGGCAATGACGCTGTGTGGGTTGTTGTGGACAGACTCCCGAAGGTAGCTCACTTCTTTCCGATCAAGGAGACCTTTGGTGGTGACGAGCTCAGAAGGATGTATATCCGAGAGATCGTACGTCTGCATGGGGTCCCTCGTTATATCATTTCAGATAGGGACGCCCGCTTTACACCCCATTTCTGGCCATGTTTTAGAGGGAACTGGGTAAACAGGTACTTCTGAGCACAACATACCACCCTTAGACAGATGGCCGTTCAGAGAAGACGATACATGTGCTAGAGGACATGTTGCGCGCATGCGTCCTAGAATTTGGGGGATCAAAGGAGTAACATATACCCTTAGTCGAGTTTGCCTATAATAATAGATTTCCGGGAACTATTGAGATGTCAACATACAAGGCTTTATATGGTAGGCCATGTCGATAACCTTTTTACTGGTAAGAGGTAAGTGAGGCAACGTTACTGCGACTACAGCTCGTGCAAGAGACATCTGAACAAGTCCAGTTGATTCAGAAGCGGATGGCTACCGCACTGTCTCGTCAGAAGTCTTATGCTGATCGCCGCAGACGACCTTTGGAATTCGTGGTCGGGGATCACGTTTTCTTGCATGTTTCACCGAGGCTGGGACACAAGCAGATCCGAAGATATGGTAAGCTTTCACCGAGGTATGTGGGACCATTTGAGATTCTGGAGAGAGTCGGGCGGGTTGCCTATCGGTTGCAGTTACTGCAGCGGTACCAAACCATGCATGACGTCTTCCACATGTCTCAGTTGCATCGCTCCCTTTCAGACCCGTCTCACACCTTTCAGCCAGAGGAGGTTGTGCTTCAGAGTGATGCGTTCTTTGAGGAGAATCTGATCTGTATCGTTGATTGGAGCACGAAGGTTCTCAAAGGCCGGTCAGTTCCTCTCGTACGAGTGCTATGTCAGCATGGCCGAGTGCAGGACAAGACCTGGGAGTGGGAGGCCGATGTACGTGCTCAGTGGCCAGAGTTGTTCTGTGTTTTCTCTTCGCCACCATTGAAAGGGAAATTCGGGGATAAATTTCTGTAGGGGGATGTTTGTAAGAACCCGGTTCTTGTTTTAGAGGTACGAGATTCTTCTTTTCCTTTTCCTTAAGTGTTTTTGAGAAAATATGGAAAATGGGGAAAATCCTAAATTTTGGATCTACACGCCGTGTACTTTATCCACACTCCATGCACTTTTGGCCATGTTTGGATGAGTACACGGGGCGTGTGGCCATGCCAGCGCTGAAGGGTGTAGGAACCAACTACACGCCGTGTAGTGGTACCTTACACGCTGTGTAATCAGTCGGCAGGCTTAAACAGTAAGGTGGTGGAGTCACCGCCAGATGGGCGGTAGTACACGTCCTGTACTTGGGAGTACATGCTTTGTACTCTTGTCAGAAGATGAACAGTGTGGTGGTGCCGCCAATTGAAAAGTTAAATGAAAGGCGTACACACCATGTACTTTGAAGTACACGTCGTGTACATTGTTTTTTCAGCTTAAAATAGGTATTAGACTCCTCATTTAGCAGAGGCGGAACTTGAGCCGTTTTGGATCTGAAGGAGGAGGCTGGATCTTTTAAGATCCACTGGGCGTTCATCTGGAATCCGATACCTCTTCGGACGATTTCGTTGGAACCGCACGGGTAAGACCTCTCCTCTCCTGGAACTGTTCTTGCCAATTCTTCTCCTAATGTACGTTATTTACGTTTGAATGAGTTTTGTTATTCTTCAGATCTACGCCATTCTTCAGCGTTTCTGGAGTCGGCGTTCGGGTATAGCGTTCGTTGACGTATAACGTAGGTGGATTTGTGTTTATTGTCCAACTATCATGCGTTTTTGTGCATTTTCAGGCCTTGAACCCATGTTGGGGTGTCGTGTGGATGAGGCCGTTGCTATATTTTATACCTTGAATTGATTATGTATTTAATTGTGATAATTAAATGCTGTTTGGGATCATTACATGGATCCAGGACTATCCCGAGGGGTGTGTTCCTCTGTTTAGCCATTTGGACAGGATACCCGAGGGTATGCCTTAAATGTAGTAATTGTAGAATTGCCTCGAGATAAATTGCTTGTCACTGCTTGTTTACCTGTTGGGCATGGCCCAGTTACCTGTTTATCCTGAGGGCATTGTTATATTTGGCCTAATGGCGTTGTTGTGATTAGTATGAGGGAACTCCACTATTTAGCCCGAGGGCTGTAGTATTTTTCCTGAGGGAAACCTTTCGTGCCTGAGGGATTGACTTCTGTGCCTGAGGGCGACACTTCTTACGCCTGAGGGATATCTCTATTACGCCTGAGGGCTATACCTGCGGGTTGGATTCTGCTTACCTGAGGGTAAGGTTTTGTTTGTCTGAGGACGTGGACTGTTTACTTAGAAATGCACTATGGTGGTTTCTAATATTTAAATGGATTAAAGAGATAATAAAATGGAAATATAACTGGTAATTAGTTACTTTTGAGTACTGCTTACTTTATTGCATTTTACTACTGCACACTATTGTTGCATGCTTACATGCAGTTGGACACGGGCCTTTGGTGGGTGCCTACTGAGATATATTTCTCACACCCTGTTTGGGTCAAGCTTTTCATCCCAAATAGATTTTTTTGCTGCAGGTGTGGATAGGGGTAAGAGTCCCTATACAGGTACTTGACTGTTGTTGAGGAGTATGAGGGAATTGGACCGAGCCTAGGATCGTGATGCCGCTGCTAGCAGTTTTTCTTGATTTGATTTACTCTACTTATTACTGTACTGTATTGATGTATAACATGTTCTAGCTGTTTTCTTAAAATTTGAAACATGTAGCATCATCACTTATATACATTTGGTTATATCCACTGCTGTAGTTATTTCAATTGTGTATGTTTACTGCTTCCACTATTTGTTGTATGGTTATTTTGGTATTCCGCTATGCTACACATTGATAAATGAGGGCATAGTTTCCCCACTATCAGACCTGGGCCCTCGCTGCTAGTTGGCAGCCTCTGGAGTTTGGAGAAATGCACTTGAGGTCTCATGGCGAACCGGGCTCAGGGCACCCGTTGAGTTGCACCAGGTTCTTGGATGTTACAATGATGATATCCATAATTCTTATGAAAAAAATCATAACATCAAATGTTTTTAAACCATATTATTATTCCAACTATAATGAATCAAACTTAATAATTACATATGATTCTATTTTTCCTATGAAATCACATCTATAATATTCCATTGAACATTTTGGATACTAGTTTTCATGAATTAAGAAAAACTCTTATAGTGTAAACCTATTCATAACAACATGGAACATATTATTAGTATTCACTTCTGCAACAAAACTAATCTATATAAAATTAAACAATGATTCATTTCATTATCAATCATAAAAATTTTAATTATGTTATCATTCTTATCCATATTCAATTTTAAACCATTTGAAATTAGTTATTAAAAATATGGATGAGAACAACATTATTTTTAAGGGACACAACAATAAAAAACATTTAATATAGTGAAATACATGTAATCGAATGTATGGTTACCATTATCAAGATGGACTTTTGGAGTATGAAATAAATCATTTCTATATGAAAATCACAAATAAATATTCAACCAATATAATATATAAAATCATAAAATGAAAAATAAAAACCCACTTTGTAATGATAGAAAATTATATTAATAACACATCTTAAATTTTTTCAAATGCAACTACAGCCTTGATAAAATCATTACTGAAATCATTTGTAAATCATTACTTTTTTCACTCATGATTTGGAAAATTACGCAATGCATTGGAGTGTTATTTGGGTGTAGAAGTGATAAAACATGCTCAATAGTCACTATATAGGAACACCCAATATATAAGATATATCAGTCACAACAATGATCTAAAATTGGGCTTGACCTATCATATACATTGTTTCATGATCAACCATTTAACATATATTGCACATGTATCATATCATGAACAAAACATTTTATGTTTTTTAATCCCAAACATTTGAAAAATACATAAAAATCATTCATAAACATATTATTGAATCAAAATACCAATTTGCTTCAAAAACAAAATTTAAATGCAGAAATTCCAAAAACATGATAATCATTGTTTAGATACGAACACAATATTACTACAAATCATTTTTTAAGAAAATAATATTTTCATTTCAAAATTTTTTAAGCAGATATTCACAAAAAAATGACGAAATTTACATCGAAAATAATATTTTCAACTTATAAATGACTCATAAATTCATTGCTGAATAATAACAGGAGGAATGTTCCACCATTCCTTCAAATTTAAAAGAATCAATCATTTCAAGTTTTGTAAAAAGAAACATAAAATATATTTTCTAAAGAAGGTCCTTTACCATGAGATTTACCCATCACATACGTTAGTTTATGTCATGTATTATAAAATTTGTGTAATTATTTAATTTCATAATTTAAATTTTCATATTTGTTATTCCTTTTAACTCACTTATAGTAGCGGTATAAAAAGTACATAATTATTTATCTTCACGTCGGATACATTGGCGATATTCTATTCATAAGTCTTTAATGAATTAGAAATGTTGATTACGATCACAGAGTTAAAAATTATTTCATATATAAATAAATAATCATGATATAATTATTAAATTTTTATATCAGTATTACTATTAAACCGATCCACTAATTATACTTTTGAAAACGTTAAAATATCAAAATCATAGAAACGAGAGGAAATTTGTACACTTGAGTAATGTATCAATTTTTCAGAAATCAAAATAGCTTGTTGGTATGTTTGGATTAATCATCATATATTGATCATAATGTCATATATATCATTCAAAATGTTTATTTATACTTAAATATATCACCTAAGGAATTTGGTGGGGAATAGTGAATCACATTACTTCTTAGAGGTATTTGTCCACTGATACACATTAATGTCCATATCATAATTTGGTGCATGGACTAGTGATAATATAAATATTATATTATATTTTCATATTGATTAATATTTTATTTAATAACATATATAAACAGTAATACAATCATTATAAAAAAACCTGATACATGGTGATGAAAACGAATTAGATAAGTTCATGAGGTAGTTTTCCTCCTTATATACGAATGAATATTAAATTTTTCCTTCTGATATAAGTAGATTTAATTATAAGTCATGAAACTATCATAATAAATCTTAAATATATGGATTTTATTATATTTATTTTTTTATATTAGTTTAATGGGGTTATATGGATGTAGAATAATAAATAAAAAACAAAATTTATGATTAAAAAATGACAATGTTTCTTCAGATAATCCCATTTCATAACACCTAAATCCCATTAGGGTAGGTGTTATTTCAAAAATAATACATATATAATATGGTTATGAATTCTAGGAAGGTATTTGGGTCGTTAATATCTAAAACATATTTTTTATCATGTGTGAAGAAATGAAAATAAGAGGACCCCTTTAATGAGTGAGGAAATGGGGACTTTTGAAAATTTTCAAAATATTTAAGTAATATAAATTAATTATTAATTAATAGTATAATTGATGTTATTTATATATAAGATATGATTATTAACCCTTAAAAAGTAAAAAATATATTAGTTTTGACTTTCTTTCTATAGATATTCTTTGGTTTAACAATTATTTAACGCCTTTAACTCAGTTTGAAAACATGGTTTTTTACTCTTTGATTTTTGATATGGTTAATAAAAAAAAAATTACCCATATATGGAACATGGTTAATATAATTAAAATTATCCCTAAAAGTTGAATAATTGTTTTTGAATTTTTTTTATTTATTAATATATTATTTTCAATAAAATATCAAATATATCAATTTTAGAACTATAAATAATTTGACAATAATATTATAATTATAAAACTTATAATTAATAAATATATTTATTACCAATGAAACAATTCATGGTTATCTATAAAAATATTTTATTGAGTTAATTATCTAATGTTATACGTATTTTAATTTTTTTTAAAATTAATTATTAGGCTTTTCCATTATTTAATAATTTCTATATCAATGTTCTTCACGCATTAATGGTAATTTTTCCACAATTTTTTTTTTTAAAATTACCATGATGAATATAGTTGTTTTATAATTAATAATACTCATTATATTATACAAGTCCTTTGGATAATCCATATTAAAAATTTAATAGTTATTAAAAATTAGTTGAGTGACATCTGTGACTTATATTTAATTAATAAATTATTTATATCATAGCCACTCACAAATGAAAAAAAGGATATATATTTGATAAATGAATGCTTATGGATGAGTTTTCCATTTAAAATATTCCAATATTAAGTGTCTTTTTATTGTATTCATCATTTTATATTTACCCTTAATTTATTAATTTACCATTTACTGTGGTCACATTAAATACTAAGGTTAATATATATATTTAAAAAAAAAATTAATGAAAAATTTTAATAAATTATAGACCCACTAATTACATATATGTAATCTATTATGAATAATCTTCCTAAAAAATATTTCTACATAATTTAATTTTAAAGTAGAAATAAGAAACAAAAAAGAATATTTCAAAAAAATGAATTATTAAATATAAAATTTTATTATAATAAAATATAATATAAAATCCATTTTTTAAACTATAATTGAATTAAATTAAATCAAATAGAAATAATATATATTTAACACTTATGAAGAACTCCATTTTATCATGTCATAAAATAAAATAAAAATAATGTTTAAAAAAAATCAGTATTTATAACTATTCTGCAAAAAATATTTTCACAAAATTATAATAAGTAAATTTCAAAAAAATAATTAAATGATTAAATAAAAAAGAAAATTAATTTTTTCAAATATATTTAAAAAAAAAGCAGAAATAAATTACAATATAAAATCATAAAAAGTATAGAAATCATTTTTTTAAGAAAACTTATTTTTTATAATTTAAAAAAGACAATAATAATAATATTTTACATATTTAAAACGAATAAATAAATAAATTATAAATCAGTAGGTCCATTATATATTTCATAAAAATAAAATTCATCACCTCCAACATAGTGACTGGGTTATAATGGTTTCATTAAAAATATAATATTTTGTTATTTACTTATGATCAATGTGGAATATATTTTATTATAATGAATATATTTTTCCATTTAAAATATTTGGATATTGCAAAGTTATAATATTACAAAAATTGTATCCTTGTAGTTTCCACTTCAGAACAGTAACCCACATTTGACTAATACCTTTTTTGAAACCCCACATTGTAATATTGACTCAATAAAACACCCTCTTGAAAATGAAAAAATGAGGGTGTGATGTTCATCTATAATAAGTAATAGAATTTTTCCAACATTTATATCATTTGTGGGAATTGAAAACATATAAATTGAGGGACAAATATACACAAGTTTAGATTGATAGTGAGAGATTACATGCTAATGAGATATTAGATCATAAAAAACTATATATTTATGATGTTTTGAAATAATATTGACTTCTCAGTATAAATATTAAATGAGTAATTTATTTTAAATATATTTTTTCTATAGTTGAAGAAATAAATATACATCTATACTACGAATATACATAAATAAACTGACATAAAATTTACAGATTCATCCTCTAAAACATTTCTACTATAGTATCATATTTTTCCTTGATTGATGAGTATTATATTTTGATGTTTGAGGAACTTGATTCAATTTATATTGAATAAAAAATCCATAAAATTAAAACTATATTTTACTCCAGATATTAATATTTAACCAAAATTGAAATAGTTATAATGAGGTATGATAATTCTGAAAATGAATAAACCTTCACTAGATTATATATACATTAATATCAACAATTCAATAATAATTCACCAAGATCAACATCGATCAAATGAGAATATCTGTCCAATAAATTCTTCAATATTATTCTACATTAATATTGATTCCGTTAAATAAGAAAGATTTTATGACATATTATTCTAGATTAATGTTAATATTTATCACAAAAATCAACAATTACTTTTGTAGTCTCATAATAAAAGGTAATTTCACCAATCCAATTATATCCGTTATATGAAAATCATTTTTACATAAAACATGAATTATAATAAGTTACAAATAAATCATGTATTCTTCCACAATATAATTCATTATTAATTTCTCAAATAAAATATCATAGTACTCTATTTGATATAACCATTTATGGTTCCAAAACTATAAAAATTATTTCGGAAAAAAACATTAATCACTAAATCACTAAATAATGTTATAATATAATTGTTATTTATTTGAAAATTCATATGTTACAAATATTAATACAACCCTTATTAGTCATATATTATATATAATAATAATAATTTCTTAATAACATAGACATCTGGTAGGCTCGAGTTGGGTGATGTATCCAGTTTTCCCATCGTTTGTGGGTTCAATTCTGGTGCCCTTTCGTTATGAGATGGAATTTAAAATTGTACGTGGTCTATAATTTTTGGAAAAATAAATATATAATGCATGAAAAAATATGTAAATATTATAAATATCATAAAAAATATCCTTAATATTTTTATCATTAAATGATTTTTAAATATACAATATATCAAATTCCTTCTATTTTGTGTCCAAAAATAAAATAACCAATACTAATCTCCAATATAAATGTCTCAAAAATATATTTTTTCACCTAAAAATTTATTGTCACTTAGAATGAAAAGTTGTTTATATCACATTGAAATTATGATCAGCCATAATATTATTAATCCACAATGGCATCTTTATCTTATAAGAAAGCATCCAAACCTTTATTATTATCTAAAACTTCCTCTGATACCAATTATACGGACCCTACATTATTAATTACAAGTGCAAGTGTTTCTAAACAATAATTAGCCTCCTTAAAAATAAATTGAACCTTTTGGTTTAGTTATTTAGAGAATTTGTAAAATGTCGTTCAATGTAAACAATACATTACAATTTCATAGTTATACTATGTATATATTATTACTCCAAGAAAAGAATATTTAAATTTTATAGGTATTCTTCTCCTTATAAATATTTATAATTTGCATCACAACCTTATCCTTCTCTATAATCATCCTTAATCCTCATGCATTTTTTAAATGTGAGATGAGTATGACATGCTCAGTAAAGGAAATAAAATAATAATAATCCAACAGTCTAGTGATTAACATGAAATCCCATGAATATATTATATTTAACCCTATTTCATTTTAGTGGATTATATAAATTAATTCCATAATAAAATAACAATAATTTTTTAATAAATAAAACTATTAAAAATCGAAGAAAAAATCTAGTTTTAGTAGAAGAAATAAAAAAATTAAAAATTGTTTTTAAACATGTGTATTAAATAATAAGAGCATAGTGAAATCAATACAAGAAACCATTTAGTAAATCAATTTTATTTTCATCGGATAAGAAACATTAGCCAATACATTGGAGAACTATCTTATCACACACATATTTATAATTGTATCTTCCAATACATTATGGTTGTACCAAATTTATAAGCTATACTATGATCACCTACGAGCTATAATTCGGATGAAATGGTTATACAAGTTGTGATAGGTTCACATGTTTCACTTCTAAGGATAATTTAACATATCATGGAATAAACATATTATGCCTTCAGTTTTCCTCACAAACCCATTTAAAAACTCATTGGTATCCATATATAAATACCATTCTTGAATTAAAATAAAATTATCTTTTAAAAACCCTTTAAGGATACCAAAATACTTAAAACGAGTTAAATTTGGGTTGTATATAAGGAAAAGGTCACTAATAATCAATTTAGAGGAAAATAAAAATTATAGTATAAATAATATTGTTTTTTGAAAAGCGTCAAGATATATAATGAATCAATTTTCATTAAAAATAAATATTTAAACAAGTAATGTAATTATAAAAACTTTGAGTCTTCATGGAAGTGATGAAATATTCTAATTTCAAATTAGTGAAAAATATACCTTTCGACATTTATCGAATTATATTTAATAATAATAATTACAAATGAAATTTCATTATCATGATTCAGAACCATCAAATATGTTTATAATATTTATGTATAAAAAATAGAGGATAACTATATAAATTATTTAAAACCATTTAATAGTTTAGTTTTCCATTTATTTTAAATACTTCCATGTCATATAATTACTTAATTCATTATATTCTTGATTGATTCTTTGACGATATTTTTTTCGTAAGTCTAGAAATCTGTCAGTATGTGGAATGTGGTCAAAGTGATTATAAGTAAACCATATAAAAATAATATTAATGAATAAACAATCACTTTTAAAGACAAATTTTACTTATAAATACATCTTTTAATTATGGTTATGAATAATGAACTACATTAAAACCAAGGACATGTTAGTTCATACATATTCATGAAGAACACAACCATTCTTCAGGAATCATTACAAAAAGATGTTATGTATTATTTTTCATTCCATAATTATCACAATATATTCTATGTCACAATATATATATATATATATATATATCATAAAATGGATATGGTTATGAATATCAAATCACATATATTTGTAAAGGTGGTAGTCAACATATACACATGAATGAAATTATAAGTTATCTATGAACGGAAAAGTCAGAAAATGGTATATTAAATTTAATAATGTTAAATATTTCATTAATATTATATATAATTAATAATTCTATAATTATATTCATTATTGTAATACAGTAATGGAATATAAATTTCACTGGTTTATGAGGTGGTAAACTTTCATCCAAAAGAATAATGAAATATTTTTGTCATTTGATGAAAATAGAGAAGAATATAGAAAAATAAAATAAAATATTAAAATCATAGTATATTATATAATAATGGAGTTACTATTTTATACTTATTTAGGATGGTTTTAGTGATAAATATGAATAAAATTACTGATATTCTCGAATAGATATGATATATTTTCTTTAGAAGGTCCATTTCTTTCAATATAACATAAAAATGATATGTATTATACAAAATATAAAACATCTATAATGTGAGGAGGGATTCATGAAAGTGATTTTATTTTTTATATTCCATTAAAAATGGGTTTTTTATGTTTGATTAGTTGTGAAGAATATCTTCCCTTTTATAAGATAAGGGGAGCTCTTGGAATCTTTCAAAATATTAAATTATTATAAATTAATATTCATTTAAAAATCACTCAAAATATATTTATTTATAATATAAAATAATTATGGGTATAAGAATTATCATAAAATATGTTTTATATATTTTAGGACTATTTTTATAGACATCTATTTTTGTTTTATACCATATTTGATCCCATTAACTCTTTCTATGGAATGATGGTTGTTTAAACATTTAGGGTCAACAAAGATATTTTAATATGAATCAAGTCCAATTAATATACAAAATAATATACTATAAAATTTATATAAAATTTTTTGTATCATGTTATATTTTTATAAATTTTATGTCATTTATTGACATATTATTTACTATAAAATATCAACAATATCAATTTACAGAATAATTTAATACTTCAACTTTAAAAATGTCAATATAAAACATATAAATCGTATGTTTTATTATTAAATCTATATCATGTCACACAATTCATATTAATTATTTAATCACATTTATTATCATATATAATATTTATATTTATACTTTTACTATCATTTATATTATATTCCACTTAATTGAATAAATATCCCATCAACAATTTAAAGCATTTAAGGTAAATATTTCTTAACTAAAAATTATAAATCATTTACCATAAATAAAAAAAATATTTCATATTTTAATATAATATTATAGATGAACATATCCTTTTGATAACCACATATTAAACATGTTCTATTTATTAAAAATTTTGACTATGAAATCATTGAATTTCAATTTAATAATTTATTATAACTTTAATAATGACATAAAAATGGAAAAAAGAAATAATTTAAAAATATGAATGATTATGGATGAACATGAATAGTACTATATAATTTGGGGAAAATTAAGAGTCATTTTACAATCTTCATCCTTTAATTTTAACCCATAATAAGTTAATTTACCCATTTGAATTTTAACAAACATTAATAATGTTACTATACGTGATAAATAAATTAAAAGTGAAATATTTAGTTAATTTGGAAATCTGAATTACATAGTATGGTTACCATTATTAAAAATTCAAAACAAAAAAGTTGTTGTTTCTAATTTAAAATTAATCTTAAAAATTCAATGAAAAACAGTTTTTGGGATAATTCCATTTTTATGTATAAAAATTTCTTATATTAAATCCATGTACAATTTAAATGTGAAATACAATAATTTTATTAATTAAATTATAAAGTAACATTAAAATTGAAAACAAATACATAACATAATTTTAATATGTAAATACATTAATATAAAAAATAGTTTATATTAAAATTTAGTTTTTTAAATATTCCTTGAAATATGAATATTTTTATAAAAAGTTCAAAAATATATATCATATAGACATGTTTAAAAAAATTATTTTCATATTTACAAAAAAAAACTAATATATCTTGAAATTATTTTTAATAATAATTCCTAAAAATAAATAAACATCATTTTTTAATAAAATTTATTTTGAGAGATTAAATTGATTTTACTAAAAATATATTACCTAGTTAAAATATAATAATTATAAAATTTTAAATTATAAGTTCCATTATATATTTATTATTCCATTAATTCTATTTAATACCTCATATTTAAAAACATTTTATAATGGTCATATTTAAATAATATAATCTTGTAGATTGGTTAGACTTCATGTTCTGTATCATGTACTATCTTGAATATACTGTTTCTTGTTTAAATTATAGTACGTAACATTAAAATGGATTAGGGAGTGAAGGTTTTGAAATTTAAAAATTATTTTGATGAAAATACACATCGTAAAAGAGATTATAAAATATACACATAACAAGAGAGAAGGGTAGTACAATGGTCATGTGGACTATCAAATAATTATATTTCTATGTAGGAGGAAATTTGCATCATGTTGAAATATATATAAATGAAATAAAATAGTATCGAATTCAAGATATTATTTGATGTCCTTTATCACAAAAAGGCCTTCTTAGTGGAATGTTATGGGCCTGAAAATCATCAATCAATTAGGTGTGAAAATGGACATTTATGTCCTTAAAAATGGTTGGAATGGAATAAAATTTTCATTAAAGGTATTTTTTCATAAAATGGATGAATTAGTTTACTCTCTAATAATTCTAGGAAATCAACATAATTGATAAATTTTTATATTGATATGACCAATTTATTCCTTTTTTTATTTGATCAATTTATAATAAATAGCATTCCCCCATGAATGAATATCAAAACTAAATTTATGTATGATGCATAGAAATTATCTTTTGATGGATTGTAAGGTTATTAATCAAATGAAAATTCTTCCAAAGCACTCTACACTTTTTCCGGGAAATTATATTATTTATGCCTTTCCTTTTTATACATAGATCATTTTCACGGTCCATTGAGACACTAACCTATATGTATTCTATTAAATATCCTACATAATAGAAATAGATCCTTCATTATTCCATGGTCTACATCAATCGATCTCTTAGAGAACATAATATTTCTATTCATTGGGATAGTCTGGAAGTTTGTTATTATATAGGTTAATAATAATGTATTGAGATTATTGATTAGGAATTACCAAGAAATATTTAACTCGTATCTTTATCACATTTCATTGTTTATATTAACAAATAATTCCTTCATGTTCAATGTTAATCTGGTTCAATTGGGTTCCTACAATAGACTAAAATGAAGAACCATATTTTGATAAACAAGAATCATATTGAGAAAATAAAATAAGAATTTATTGTAAGTTAAAATTATGAAAAATAACATTCAATATATGAAGCAATAGAATTTTCTTATTTCATTCATTTTTATTATATTAAAATTCATTAAAACTCATGGTAAAAAAATTTAATTACCCTTAGTATATCCCCTTGAAGTATCAAACTAGTTGAATAGTAAGGATCATTGTCATTATCCTTGTGTCGATCACGTTAAAATAACACAACATGTTTTAATTTATTACCAATATATACATCTGTTCTTGAACCACATCAAATTCTTGTAAAAATACAAGGATGTATTTTAATGAAAAACCACATAATCTCTTCCATAATAACAAAATATGATGTTTTTTATAATTTTAATCAAATAATATCAATGTATTATATTCCCAAATATATGTATTACATAATATAGCTCCAAATGTGTCTACTGAAAATTCATTGGTACCGACTGTGGTGACCCTAAACCCAGTATCCTAGAGTGTATATCTGATTTTATACATTAAAAAAGTCATACGAGAAATTACATCTGAAAGGTGTGAATAATTCAGTAGTCATGTTAAACTATATACATACATTATTCCCATATTGTATTTTATAATAAAAATTAAAACATATTTTTTAGATAATTAATTTTTACCTCAAGAATATTATTTCATATTGATCTTAGTAAACATCATGGATTCCTGGTAAATGAAAAATGTATGGGTGAGATCAAATTCACAATAAGGGCTAATTAAAAAAAATGATAGAATAAATGATTAATAAATAATAAGTAATGATGAAAATTTAATTAAATATATAAGAACACCCATTCCATTTAAATAATGCAATATAATTAACAAAATATTGAAAAATTTCATAAAATAAAAATTATTTAATCAATAACATGATCATCATAACGTTATATAGCATAATCAATATACAAAGGTATATAATTGAAAAAAAAAATTTATCAAATAACTGTTAATGATATGTAAATAAAGTTAATATAATTAAAAAATGATAATAATAACTAAATTATTGATAAAAAGTATTTAATTATAGAATTTCATTTTTCCCAAGTACGTGATAACTCTACTACCAGGATCTATCCTCAAGATTATTTATAATTAATGCAATAAACCCCTTGTAACTAAGGATGGCCCACTAATTCATCCAATAATACTGCTGATCCATCATGGTTATCTCCTAAATTTTTCCCCACAAATGTATTTTAAGTCCATAACAGTCCTCATATAAAAATTAACATGTTTTTTAATAAACAATGTTATATATCATCATATCTCTATTTTGAGAATATAATATATATTTATCAATATTATTAAGGTATACAAGTGACTATGAATGTATAACATCATTTGTAGAAATGAAACATGGTTTAGAAAACTAATATAGTAATGATAAATAAAATCTATATTTAGGAGAAAATTGATGTCCAATCATCATAGTAAAATGAACAATTTAAGAGATGTTATTAAATAAAAAAAGAAAACATGTAAGTGAATGCCAATATTATCCTTGGTCAAAAAATATTATAAACCATCATGATTTATAATTGGGATCAAATAAATATGGAATGTAACCATTATAATAATAATAATAGTATTTTTTAATAGATGAATACAAATACCATAAAATGATTATTAAAACATTATTCAACACATTTATTTTTTATTTTGAAAATTACATTTTAAAACTAATCAATCACAATAAAATATCAATAAATTTTTTATTGAAAAAAATATTTGAAACATATATATTATTATTTAAAAGATTAATTTTTTATGGTGGAATAAAATAATATTCATTAAGATATATTTCAATAAATTTTCCATTCACATTTTCAGAAATGCCCAAATTTGAATTTTCTGAAAAATGATATAAATATTCATTTCAAATAATTTTTAAAAAATAAATATTAGTTAAATGTTCTTTAACAAATAATTTTAAAAATGTAAAGACATATTTTATAATTTTTTTAATAATGGTTCAGAAAGGAAATAGTTTTTCAATCGAACATAGAAATGAATTCATATTTTTTAATCAAATATAACCATCATTTTATGTCACATAGAATGAAAAAATATTGCTATTACCAGAATGTTAAATGAATAACTATGGTATGTGAAATGATATGGATTTGTTTTCAAATTATCAAATATTTTTCATGAACTAAATTTCATTATTAATGAATCATGATGAGAATGAGACTGGAAAATAAACCCTTATAATGATCCTAACAATGATGTGATAAATATTTATTTAATATATCATGTGATCAAATTTAATATTATCATAATAATTTTTCATTATAATACAAGATATTTAAAATTCATTATAAACATAATCAAATAATATCAATGATGAAAAAGTAGTAATATAACCCTATGAGAAGAAATTTATTTATAAAATTCATTACCATGAGGTATCTGTTAATTATAATCTCCTTTGATGAAATAATTAAATATTATAATTACAATTTTATTAAGAATTATTTTTACTAGATTTTAAATTTAAATGGTGTAGTGTATAAATAATATAGGTTCATAAGATTACAATTTTCCCCAATGAAATGAAATTGAGATGAAATCAATTTCCATGATTCTAACTCACAACTTTAATCATTATAATACTTAATAATAAGAATATTTAAATTATTAACATTATTAGTAAAAACTTTAATTTTTTTAATTCAATATATTTCACTCATTTTGAGGTTACATATTATTATATATCAATTTATATTTAGTTCAACAATTTTGATGACATTGGACTTATGTGTCAAAAATGAATTTGGAAGGTGACTGTTTTTGTAAGAGGTAATTATTTCAATATCCTTTATAGCTAATCATGATATTTATTTGATATTTAAATATAAATTATAATATTAAGAACAATTATGAAATATTTTTTTCTAAGATGGAGAATGTTATGATCATGGAGATAGTAGGCCGTATGTTGGGATAAGAAATATTTCCATTTTATAATGATAATTATTAAAATGAGTTAAAAATATATTACCTCTACATAATGATAATAAATAAATAAAATACATATTGTTTAATTTAATATACACATATATACCATCCATATGGTTTTGTGATGAAAAGAATGTCACATCACTTCATGGAGGTGATAATCCATTACAACACGAGCGATATTATAATTTTTCATGGTAAGAAATAAAAAGATATATTATTTTTAAAGAATGCTAGATATTTCAATAATATTGTAATTATTTCATGAATATGAAATATAATAATTTAAATTACCCTTATCAAATTCTAGATATAAAACTAGTGAAAAATAACAACATTGCTTCATGAGGGGGTACCACTATACACAAGAACGATGTTATCGTGTCCCATAAGAAATGGAATGTAAAAGGTATATATTATTTAATTAGTCAATCATTATTATTATGTTATAAATATCATATATATATATATATTTATATATATTATTTATTATTATACCCAACCATGAATGTTGGTAATGGAAAAATGAATGACATCATATCAGGATGAGGTAGACCTCCGTACACATGAATGATGAATTCTTAACACATTTGATGGAAGTGTAAATTGTTGTAGATAATTATTAAAATAACATTAATAACTTTTAATGGCATTTATTTTATATTTAAATATAAATTATAAAATTGAGAGAAATTATGAAATATTTTTTATGAGATGGATAATGTTAAGATCATCGAGACGATAGGTCATTGTTCGTATAAGTAATGTTTCCATTATTTAATGACAATTATTATATTGTGTTAAGAAATATATTACCTATACATAATGATCAGAACAAATAAACACCATATTATGTAATTTATTATACATATATTTACCATAGATGTAGTGTGGTTATGAAAATAATGTAACATCAATTCATGGAGGAGATAATCCATACCTACACGAGTGACATTATAATTTTTTATGTTATGAAATAAAATGATATATTATTTTTATATAATGACAAATATTTCAGGAATATATTCATTTTTTCATGAATATGATATTTAATATTTGAAATTACCCTGATCAAATTCTATATATAGCACTAGTGAGAAATAATATCATTGCTTCACGAGTGGGTTGTCCACTATACACAAGAGTGATGTTATTGTGTCCCCTATGAAATGGAATGTAAAAGTTATATATTGATTAATTAATAAATTACTATTTTGTGATAAATTTCATATATATATATAATTTAGATCCATCGTTATTCCCAACTATGAGAGTTGGTAAAGGAAAAATGAATGACATCATATCAGGATGAGGTAGACCGTAGTTCACATGAATGAAGACTTCATAACCCATTTTATGGAAGTGTAAATTGTTTTAGATAATTAAAATAATATAAAAAATATTATAATTATGATATTTAATATATTATTTTTTTATTATTTAATAAAAATTGAAGTATGTGGAAAAATATTATTTAAAAACAACACCTCTTCTTTATTTTTCTTACTTAGGGTTGTAACAAAGTGTTACTAGGTTGGTTTTCTGAGAAAAATAGATATTGATGATGAGAGGATTGATTTTGATTAGTCAATTTTTCATATCTTTGTGGATCCAATTTTTTTATGATTTATAGAACATATTACAGGGGAGGGACTTTTATAGTTTAGGGTGTGGTAAACTTCTATTTTTTTAAGATTGAGATCTATAGAAATATATCAAATATGAAAATGATCAAATAAAGTGCCATTATCTAGAATATAATGAAGATGTTATAAATATTGACATAAAATATAGTTTTATAGGTATTTAGGTTATTTTAACCATACAATTTTTGTTCAACCCTTAATAAATCTCTTTTTACCTTAACCATAAATGTTATTTTTACAAATTTTCAATATTTTTTGGTTCAAAAATTATTTTGATCCTTTTAAAAATGATGTAATATTATTATACAAAATAAGGGACCATTTTTTTCAAAATATATGTTGAATAAATTTATAAAAAATAATCATGTCGACGTAATGAATAAAGATGACTTTCAATTGGAAAAGATTCAATAGTATAACAAATTTCTATATGAAATAAGTAAATTAAATTTATTAAAATGAAAATAAAATTGATTAATGGATATTAAATTTGATATAATTATTAATTTTAAGAAACATAATATATAAATTATCATTATAAATTATTTAATAGAAAATTCAATTTTCAATTAACAATAAGTAATTTTCACTATCAATCAAACTGTAAAATATTTTATAAATATCCCAAAATTTAACCCTAAGAAAAAAATTATCTACGAACAGAAAAAATATTTTCATTTTCGGATATAAATTTTATATATGTGTTTAAAAATAAATGTAATTATATTCAAAAAGGGATACATTATCATATTTCTAGAAAAACACAATTTTTTATAAAATATCTCATTTTATTTTAAAATATTCTTTATTATTCGCAATAAATAGATAACATGAATTTTAATAATTTATTTAAAAATATTTTTACCTATAAATCTATTTGATATGTTACAGTGGTATGGTATATTAATTTTTTGTATACTTCGGGTTGGATATGCTGCACTCTATCTAGGGGATTATGATCAATTAATTTTATTTTTGGATTTATATAAGATCAATGATGCATGTCAAAGATTCACTAAAATATATTTGTATAATTTTATAACATCATGGTCTTAGAGATACCACAAGTGTTATTGTAGTTTACCTAAGAATATGTGTAACTACCACTTGAATAATAGTGCATACCATTAGAAGCGGATTTCGTACTGTATAACATGAGTAGCGGCCACATGAAGAGATTTACCTACCACATGAACAGGAGAAAGAAGCACATGAAAACATATAGTGAGATCTAAAATGAGTGAGATGACCATGTATATATTTTATTCATAATATAAGTTCCTATAATCCCTGTGTTTATGTGACTATGCCTTTGTAATGAAAATACACTATGTCTAACAAAAGGGGCAGAGTATTTTCAAAACTACATGGTTAATTTTTATGAAAATTAATAATTGGTTAAGAGAAATAATGGCTACGATTAAGATTCTATAATTTATACTTATATATTTAGTTATAATTAATAATAATAACAATTCATGTAAAAGTGGTTGTTTCAAAAAATAGAATAATAATATAATATTAGTGTTTCCACATGATACATAGATGACTCATTTAAAACTCTCTATGCCACTCTGTTCATAAGAAAATTCTATAGAAACATTATTAAAACTTTTCAATGTTAAATTATTAGTATCCTCAACAACTAAAAATTTCATAATGCGATTTGAAAAATATTTAGTCACTCTAATCATTTACCTTGAGGTTTGTCTTAATATTTGTTATAAGTTTTGTGATACATTGTTTGTATAAAACCAAGAATACTATTCACTAATGAAGAGTTATAGACACTACCATTCTAATATTTCTATTTTTAATTCCATGTAATCTTTTGTAGGATAATATATAGAGTAGACTGCCTGCATGCATTTTATTTTCATTTATTTCATCCTCGTAAAACTATGGAAGAGGATGTTATTCCTGGATTTCCTTGTGTATTATCCTGTGAAACTAGATTACATTTTTTATTAGTATATATTATTATAAAATAAACTAAAGTTGGTTATTTCCACATGAATTGGAATTATAATCGTGTAGATAATCGAACCCTTGAACAATTTTTCTCTTTTTTATTTTTTTGTTTCCAAATTTTAAAATAAAGCTTTATTTGTGTTCATATTAATAATTAAAAATACATTGATAAATTATTTTTTATATATTTATATATTTAGTTATTGAAACAAGTATATTCGTTTCATGATATATTGTGGATTCATATTTACATTACCCATGTTTTCATCAGACTGTTGAGAACCTTTACGAAAGGATCAAATTATATAATTTGATAGTTTTCAGTAATTGTGACTTATTGTTAAGTAGTATTAAATCTCTTAATATGTAAAATTTCAATTAAAATCATAATTACCCTCCATCAATTTCATGTTCTACAATAAATAGTATATTTCATTTTAGAATTTGGTATTTTTTGGGCTAGAAAACTAATTTTCCAAAATAAAACCATTTATACACACAATGTGTAGTTATCATAAAAAATTATGTTTATCACTATATATTAATTTTTTAAATTACTTTTAATGATTATTAGTTATGTTATATAATTTTTCAAAATCATAACAATTTTTATATAACTTAAAATATAGGTAGATTCATTTTCTTTCTTAATAATTCATTTTTCTATAATGGGGTTGAATTTAAATTTACACTATTACTTGAAATTACATTATAAAAAAATTATAAAATGAATATAATAAAATGGATTCCTTCTTTTTTATAAAAAAATGAATATAATAATATATGGTCATGTAAATTTTTATACCGATTAGTAAATATATTAATATTTTGTGACCACAAATATTATAAAATGGTTTTACCATGGGTGGTTTGACAAGTATATAAGGGAATGATGTCCACAGGAAAATAAATAATTGATATTTATAAAAAATACGTCCATATTAATTTATTCTACATTCAATTTTTTATACATTGCGAGCCACTTCCACAAGAACGTTTCTAAATATCATTGATATCTGTAAAGAAAAGACATGTGTGTCCCTCTATTCAGTTATAATAGGGAACCTATTCTCCACCTATGTTACACAATTCCTATATCAAACCATAAATACTTAAAAACATTCATAGATTCCTCCCTTTAATATTAGAGATTTTTATTTTTCTTATGACCATTATGTCATTAATTGATGTGTGTATGGATGAGTCTATCTCAAAAAATAGTTATATTGTAAACATTAAAATTTGGCATAATTTTGTCTTATATGTAATGTTAAAAATGTGTGTTCATAAAATAATTATTAATGTAGTATCACAAGTATACTGATATTTTATTATGATAATGTAAAAAACCATTTAGAAGTATCATTTACATGGGATTTGAATGTAATTGAAATGTGTATGTAAGGAAAACTACCTAAACACAATTTTAAAATTCATTTTCCACATCAATCCATTATAGTTGGTAATTATTACTATTGTTTTTTTATATGTATTAAATAATAATTATTAAAGAATTATAATATCATATCTAATTTCTTACCATCCGATCATTTGGAAAACGATAATACTGCCCGTGCATAGGTGTGAATTACCACCTATGTAAAGTGATTTTATTCATTTTTCATTTCGAAATTACAGTATTTGAAATTTTGTTTTATTTAATATATATATATATATATATATTATATTTATTATATAATAATGATTTTGAAATTTTTAATTAATATTTACAATGTATTTTTTCCATCCATCTATAAATGAAATCATTTATCATGTGTACATATAGACTTTTATCTCTGATCACATATTAATTATATATTCAAACCCACATTAAATGAAAGGTTATTATTAATTATATAAATATTTCAAATGGTATTTATATCACTATTAATATTTTATATATTATTTGACTATGATTAATTCACATGGACTGTAACCGTCGAACTAAAATAGGCATGAATGAATTAGTAGTTTACACACAAAATTAGGATGATAATGTAACAAACCCTTCTCCTTAATGATTACTAAATGGAGATGTAAATGGAAAAAGTCTGATAATAACCCATGATTCCTACCTCATGTTGGCCTTGAGGTGGAAACTGACCCCAACACTATACAAATGTCACAAAATGGGAAGCATTTCACTTTTCATTGTAACCAATATCATGATATATGATGTATCAACATCAAATCAACTCCAAGACACTTTATATAAAACAGAAAACCCAAAATACATTCGACATGTAATTTTTCAAATAAAACATCCTGATATAAAATTCAACTCCAATATTATTACCAAAAGAACAAATCTTTGTAGCGATATGACACTTGTACCAACATCCATGTTAGTAATGTCCAACATGGTATTCATATTTATCATGGAATCCTATGAACTATTTTATACACATGGTGTGAGAATACAATTATATATAGTAGAAACAAATATGAACTATTTTTTAAAAATGGTGGAAGAATTCTAATTACCTCATGGGATAACACTTGAAACAAAAAACATATAACATGGTATACTAGCCACCCCAATCCCACCAAAGGCATTCTCACAAAATAACAAAATTCAAGTAAATTGATATATATTACATTGAAAATTATGTTCCACTCACAACAGTCCCACAAATTTTCCACCCTCTCACCCTAATTGAATATGTCAAGGAACTCCCACATCTTTAAAAATTACAACATCACAACCCTCCAACACATAGATGGGCCTCCCGGGTAGTCCCAAAACCTGGGAAAACGAAGAACATCACATCTCATCTGCACACACCTGGGCGCCACATCAAAGTATGAACTGCAGAAACATGACCACAAACCATGTAACATAGCAAATAAAATTGGGAAATAAAAAAAATATCATATTATTGATTTCATGGAAAACAAAAAACAAATCATCCAGAAGACACCTTAGAAAACAAAACTATATTGAACACACCTAAGCCTCACAACCACAAGAGGTCTGATGGATCATGGGATAACACATCTAGAAAAAGGTTGCAGGGAAAAGTATGTGGTAGACCATCCAACCTATGACTTGGATGTTTTGAAATGACACCCTCTACCCTGATAATGTTGGTGTTTGACACATAGTGGTCAACATGTGTGTGGTATGTATACAAATCAAAAGGAAAACATCGGATATATATATATATATGGTACCAAGCAATAAATCCCAAACTATGGATTTTAAATAGAAAGAAGAATTCGCTAGGAACATTGATATGACCTCTAATATGAAGAAAACACACAATAAATTTTAGAATGTGAAAGGATAGATTAATATAATGCGAGAAAATACATATTATACATTTACACCAATTCATGTTGTCATAATCACTATATTAATTCTGTTATCCAAATAGACCAATAATTTAATAAACATTTATTCATTGAATTTATTCATCCTATTACCACCCAAGAAACTAACTATCACAACAAACAAAAAGACACATTGAAAAATTTATATTGAGAAAAAAACCATGTAATGTTAAACAACATCACATTTATCTCCAGTTGACACCCACTCTAACAAATTCCATATCCATTCTTCAAATTCATATTGCACAATCTATCCTCTCAATATACAAAACCAAAAAACTGAACCAAATATTATAACAAGTCTCTTAAAACCAAGACTGAAATACCCATTGTATAATAATAAATCAAATCACACCCAGAAACATAATAATAGAAACACCTAAACCTATAGCATTGGTGATCCATCATTTCCCATCCATTATATTGTAAATCTATCAATCAACAATGGATTCCATTACACCACCTATACAACCCTACCATATAGTTTTTCTCTCAACCCAAACACCAAACAACCACACATGAAACAAGATCATACAAAAATACACACAACACGCAACCACAAAAATCAAGTCATGTTGTATTTGGATTTATAAAATACTCATTAGTTAATTCCATATATCAAATTAAGGGGTTTCTAAATTGAAAATTTGATCATGAGGAATCCAGTTATTTAACTGGGTATACATAGTTAATCAATTACATATATACATGCATTCAACACCTGATCAAAAATAAGTATTATCAATTAATCCAAATTACCCAAACAATAACCAACATTGGCCATGAATTTTATTAGGAATGATTCCCACAAAAATATCATATAAATAAACAATAAAATAGAAGAATGTGTGACTATTCTGCATCCCATGATTATTGGTTCAAATCCAATTCAACTATCTTTTTGAAATTTGGACTCAACTGCCATCCCATTGGAAACAGTCGTACACTAACCCCACATGATACACAAATAATATAGAGATGAAGGGATTCCCTAGATTAGTAAATAGATGATCATCACCTCCTCATTACGCCAAATAAGTGGTGTGCAAGGCTCCTGAGATACATGATCCAAGGGTGAAATATAGACAGACATATACATAGGGTTGAATGTTTATGGAGATACTCAGTATTAAGGGTAATGTGGAACATACAAGGAAGAAAGGGTCTGAACTTTACAATGTCATGATTCTATATCAAAGTATGAAATGGTTTCAAAATCCATTAATGCTATATCACGATCCAGACCATGCATTTTGGGTATCTAAATGCCTTATAAGAATTATGGATTTAATGTTATATTTTACATTTGAGTATCTAAATGCCTTATGAGAATTATGGATTTAATGTTATATTTTACATCTTTTTAAATGGCCTAATAACACTTAAATATTGTTTAGAACTAATTTCTCATAAAATAAAACGTTAAACAGATGAATATGGAAAAACTAGAATTTTTACAAATTCATGAATTGAATTATAGGTTAATGATTCACTCTTCTAAGAGTTACCACTGGAAAAATCACCATTGCGACTCACTTGTGGATGAGATACAAGTGGATGAGTCACTATTAGTGACCTATCATTGTGATTCACTAATAGATGAGCTAATGGAGGTTGATTCACTATTGGCGACATTCGAGTGACTCACTAGGGGGTGAGATACTAGTGGATGTGTCACCATTGGATGACTCACCATTGGTGACCTCCCTTCATGAGTCGTCAATTAATGATCTACCAGTGGATGAGTTGCTATAGTTTTACACACCATTGATGAGTTATCGTTTTTGGTCATTGGTGGAGGACTCATCTTCAGACGAGCTACCATTGGAAAACTAGATTTTTAAAAAACACATAAAATTATCTATTGTGACCTCTTAAAACACCATAAACATTTTTTTATCAAAGGAATGAACTAGGGAGTTCTGGTCCATTATATCAGATATATATCAAACTATTATCTCACTCATGAACTCAAAACCAAACCTAGAAGATAGATGGTTCCATGAAACCACCCCATGAGATACCATTGAAGCATCCTACTATTCTTGAAACCCCACTACTAGAAAAGAACATTAATGTCCAATGATAAAACACCATGTGTTGTTTGAAAGATGGAGTGAAACCTAAACATATAATAACACCTCCACCGATATCTATTAACCCTAATTACAAGAATAAACACCACAAAAACACAAGACCACACTGTCCGGACAAATGAATCAAAGAATTTAATGCTCCATGTCAAGACACTAGTGAATCATCCCAGAACGGAATCACCTGGATGGGTTTAATCACATATCAATTAATTTCTATTAATTAAGAATCAAGACTACACCATTCTACATTTCAAAACAAAACTGTACATTCTACCACACACAACACTAAGTAAGGAGAGTAAATCATCCTATTAAACATTATTCAAATACCATTACATAAGATGAAAGATAGTAAAATGAAACAAAAAACAACATTGAGTACTGGGAAAACTTCTAAATTTCACTCTCCCATGTACTCTCCTCTAGGACACCATGCATACACAACACACTAACAAAAGGAATGGTCCATCTATACTGAACCATTCCATGATGATCCTAGATCACTATTGGACGCTCTATGTACATAGTGTGATCTTCGATATCCAACTCTATGCATTTGATTACATAGGATTCATCATGAAGATACAAGAAATAATGGGAGACATGAAAGATAACATGGATCCTACCTAATTTTGGTGAATACATCAATAGGTATGCCACTTCGCCAACTCATCCCCACACCAAAAAGGGTATGATGAACCTAATAGAGAGTTTACTCCATCTACAAAACCATTTCTACCCATGTCGATGAAAAACCTCTGGAACACATTGTTTAAATCCTCAAACACCAAGTGCCCCATCATGTAATCAATATATAAATTCTACCAGTAATGTTCCTCTTACATCTTCAAATGAATGAGATGAACCTCCACTGTTGTGTTCTCTACTATTTCGGGACTAAAAATATCTATCTCTCCAACCTCCGTCAATATAAATGTAGAATGGCAAGGTAAAACATAAAATGCTGAAAATAGCTATGTAAATGAAATATTGATATGATTTTTTGTAAGAAAACAATACCATTGGAAGTTTGCATTCCTATTATCCACCAAAGTTTAAGAAGCATGCCCGGAACATGTCCTCCATCTTCTGGATAGTCTGTTCTGTCTTCCCATACATATGGGGGAGGATGGCAGTTCTGAGGCATAATGGAGT
The DNA here is from genome assembly GCA_963277665.1 of Viscum album. Lineage (NCBI taxonomy): Eukaryota > Viridiplantae > Streptophyta > Magnoliopsida > Santalales > Viscaceae > Viscum > Viscum album. Next base: position 1,798,466,753 of record OY728156.1, on the reverse strand, counting down.
GATAAAGGCATAATAAAATCCCTTCTAGACTCATGATTTAGAAAATTTATCTTGATATTACATAATTCATCTTGGAACTCCATGATGCCACACCACCTCATACACAAAACTCATGTCCAAGGAATCCATTGCACTTGACTCTTTAATCAATATGAAGTGGACCAATTTCATTAGTAAATCATCCAATACCCCAATGGAATGATTGTATCCCTAATCCATAAGTATCCATATGAATAAATCATTCAATATTTCATGAAACATCCACTCTTGGGCATCTAATGGATGCAAAAAATCACCCGGAACATGGTGCTAAACCTTAACCTATTGGAACATTAAACACTTCTCCACAAACCATAATACTAACTATTTCAATCATGGCCACCAAAAATACAATCTCAAGTTATGGTACATCTTAGAAACCCTTTTATGTTCCACTAAGGGTGATTTATGTAAATCAAATAGGACTCCCTCACACATTTCTACTAGATAAAACATCATTCCAAGAAATATAATTTTATTTTGACCATTCTCCAACCATCCCTCTTGAGAATATCAATGTTTAATGTGATCATGAATCACCTCAACTCTGAGTCACCCCAATTATAGTCACACACATATTTCATTATAATAGACTAAATTTAAATCTAAAAGAAACACCCTAAACATTTTTCCATCCTTGTTCCATGTGAAAGTCTTCCAACACTTTTATCACCATTTAAAAATCCATAGATTCTTGAACAACATCTTTTTATGACTTCTTTTTCAAACAAAAATCCATGAAATTATACTTCCCTGAGGTGTAAGAGATCGCAAAATAAATGTTCAGATGAAACACCATCCCACTCTATTACATCATGACTAGATCATACTAGGGATATATGTACCTCAAGATCTTGTGATCAGTGAGGACCACAAAGAACTCCCCAATGAGGTAATTTCAACACAACTTCTACATGAACATTAACACTACTAGCTCTAGATCATGGGAGAATAAATTATGTTTTTTGAGGACATAACTTCGTATACCCATAAGAGATCAATCCCAATTGTTTCATTAGAACACATCCCAATAACCGACATGATGCATTAAAAAACACACCAAATATTATCTCTTCATACAGAAACCAGAGCACTGACCACCATCCACATCAAGTAGAAGAACACTACCTTGAGCTTCACACTCCACAAATAATTTGAGTCCTTTATAGTAAAGGATATAAATTTAGCCACAACTAGAGATGAATTAGTTACATATCAATGGTAATAAAATTCGATATTGAGAAAACTATGATCCTCTTCCACATTCATGGGTGCTTATTAAAAAACAACTACCTCTACCTTCATTGGGTGTACTGCTACAACATGCTAACAAATCACATTCCCAAATAAATTCAACATCAGTATCCAAAAATGCACTTGGAAAACATTCTATAGATCGAGTGGAAGTGATGAATATCCAAAAAATTACAAAGGTTCCTAGTATTTTCTACCTTTGAATTAGAGTATATAAGGATGTAATCAATGAATATGATGATGAAATGGTCCATGAAATCATGAAATATTGAGGTCATAAGCCCCATGATCATGGTAGGTGAATTAGTAATGATGAATTTCACACCAAAAAAATTGAAGTGACCATAACTACACTGTAAAATAAGTATTCAGGATATCACCCTCCTTCACCTTGCTGATCTATAGAAATAGGTCGAACATAGAAAACAAACATTGCCCACTCTGCTGGTTGAGAAGAACATTTATACTCGATAGAGTGTAATACTTCTTGACCATCACCTAGTTAAACCAAATGTTGTATGTTAACAACCTCAAAACACCATCTAACATCCATGAAAACAACACTAGAGAACCCCGTAATGACACACTATGCCAGATATATACCTTCTTTATGAGATCATATATTTGAATCCTAATCTCTAACTGCACTAAATGTGTCATCTGACAACGATCCATCAAAATCAGAGAAACCTCATGTTGAGAATTTATACCGAACAGAACATCAAATTGATTGGATCGTCACAACCTCCTAAGGTAAAATATAAATGAAGTCTGAAACAATTCATTACAACCCCCACCATCTCTTCATCTACCGATTTCAATGATAGTTCTTCTAATAAAAAATGAAGAGGATCTATAATAAAACTGTCCACATAGAAACACCATTCTCCAATGAAAGAAACACATTGAACATCTACAACATAAAAATTGACTCTCCTCAGAAAGCAGTAACATTATGAATATAAAAAAATATTTAGATTACAAGGATTATATATTATGGTTTCATTTGTAGCAAGAAGAGATCCATAAGTTACTGATATGGTATCATCATCAATCTACACTCAAACACAGATCAAACAAGCTGGTCTGACCTCCAACTGGTGTACTCATCACCAAGGGCTCGTGAATCCTCTCTATATCTATTCCCAATATATTGGACAAAATGACTTCAATAGAAGTGTGAAAAGAAATAGAATGAAACAAAGTTATAGGAAATGTACTAAAAAAAGTGATCATACATCAAATGATCTCCAATCGTTCTGCAATTGTTGGCCCTACGGTGTGCACCTGACCACTCCAAGTTCCACTATCACACTAATAATGACCAGATCCTCAGCCATGATTGGGTTGAGGTCCCGAAGGAACACCCTAAGGTCAGACTCTACATGCTATGTCCCCCCTCGGTGAATAATGATCCTTCTACCCCTATTGATAAATGGTCCTTGATGGAAACTACTACTATGGTGGGCGCTGGACCTACCCACCTCTTCCATAGTGAGATCTAATGGTTGCTGGAAACTAACAATAGAGATGCCCACAAACCCCTCAGATAAAACACCCTGGCCCCAGGGCCATCATATATGCATGAGGACCTGATGTTTGAAATCAGAACTAATGAGGTCTCCCCCCATCAGTTAAAACCTCAATGTCCATGGCGCATGATACCACCTATTGATAAAATTGTCCATCACAGAACTTGGATGGATCCCCTCACATGGTAACCTCCATGTGATTTAATCCCCTCAAATACCTCCTCCTTCTAATTTACCTCCAGTTATGTTTGAAAGGTAAATGGAGTAACCAAAAACTAGAGAAAAGGAAGAAGTTTCTCCACTAGGCCTCTCACCCACGACTCCACATCTATAATTTTATCTAGAAAAAATGAAGGAGATACTTGAATTTGATCCCCACCTCTTATATTGACATAGTACCCTTAATGAGGGAGAGTAAATCCTACCTCTTCTAAAAATTCATGGTCAATGAAAGGAATTATTATCATAAATCCGGCTTGAAATTAACCCATAGTGCATTAGCCTCCTTCCACTCCCCCATGTAAAGAATCCACCACTGATGCATTGTCCATACATCTGGATCACTTCATAGGGTACCCAATAAACCATCTGAGATTGGATTAAGATAAAGGTGATAACACGATCATTGATCCAACTATCCATCTCAATGTTGAAATCTCTTCCCTCATGCATTCCCAGCGTCATTCACTAGAATGAACTAAGCATTTTATGCCACTAGTCTTCCACAACCACTGGGTCATTGATGATCTTTATAGTATATAATGATTATCTAAACTAATAGCAAATATTTTCTCTTATATTATATGTATACATTCTCAACACCCAATGGACATTAATTTGGGAAATACACATCAATTCGTAGATGAGTGACATGTAATTACCACATCTACATTTGGTGAATCACTCTAATATATTTTTCAATTTTTATAATATATACTTCTATAGTAAAAAATGAATTCAATTTACTATAAATGATTCATAACCTCAATTTTTGGCATTATTCTCAAAATCATCGATAATGGGATTTCATGATGTTACATACGACAAGAAGAATTATATATAGTATATAGATAAATGGTAAAGCAATATATAGAATAAAATGACATCTTGTATCTATAGATTATATATTTTAAGCATTATTTTATTTTAGGAATTAATAATTGTCCTTAATTTTATAATGGACCATTGGTTTATGCACAATTTTATGTGAATGTGGATTTTTTTAATAACGTTTATTCCATGAAAACTATTGTGCATAAAAAATATCCCAATCAAATGACTGTTAATTATTGTTTCTTAACTAGTTCTGTCTAATGTAAAATATTTGGAATTTATAATCAATTTTATTAGTATTTAGTGGTAGTGAAATTTTTGAAAAAACCTTAATTTAATCCATTACAACATATCTTATATTGTATGTTTATATATAAAAACTAATATTCATTAATAAATTTCCAAAATCTTACTTTCAGGATTGAATATATTTATAAGCACTCAAATAATTCATAAAATTTCAGCCAAATTGAAATTATGAACTATCTAAAAAATCTCATATGAAATGTTCGATGAAACCAATGATTTATAATAATAATTTTTTTTATAGTCGTATAAATTACAAATAATTCTATGACATTTAGAATTTTAATTATAAATTATAATTTTTAAAAAACAAATATATATACGCTGTATTTTAATTATAATATATTATATAAACATTAATACATATAGATTTGATTCAATTTTCAATTTTATTTAATTTTCATTAATATAAATTATTGAAATGTATATTGCTTAAATTATATTTATTATAAATATATTATACTTTTTATTAATTTTATTTTTAATAAGAATATTTTTTAGTTTTTTAAAAAATTTGTGTATTCCCTTTATATCATCAAACAAATAATGAATTTATTTAAGTATATTTTTTAAAATACTACAATTAATAATAAATTATATTTTTTATATTTGAAGATTTGATTTAATGATATTATTATTACTTTTGTAAAATTAAGGATGATGTGTAAGGGTATATTGGAAATATGGACATTGATAGAGGTTTCATAGAGTCTTTTCATTTGTAAAAATAGATATTTGGGGTTTATCATAATGAAACATATATCACACAATACAAAACAGGGAATATAAGGTGTAAAACATTAAGTAGCGATATTTCATTAATATAAAAATAGTTAAAGAGAAATAAATAGTTATCAAAAAAAATTATTAGGAGTAAAAAATGAATAAATCATACACATACCCATGAATTAACAAATAAGTCCTATAAAATTCCACAATGGTCTTAAAAACTATATTTTTAGACAATGTTTTGGGTCTATAGAATATTTTCTAGAAAATAAATGTCTAAAAGTTCAATTACATTATATATAGATGCAAAAATTTTCACTTGCAACCAATACTCATATCTATATATTTCTATGACATTATATTATAATAGTTTCCATGTCATGTAAGATAAATAATGAACCTACTATACTGGACCCATTATTATACTAATATAGAATCTTATACAATACCTATATAGTAAAATTTTGATTTTACAGTCAAAACCCATCCCTATTAGGATAAAACATTCACTGGAAATTGGATTGTTTTTTCCCATAAATCTTTCCATAAATAGGACATCATATGGAGACGAGAAATAAGGGTATATCTGCAATCATATATATAATATATTACAATTATGAAGTATTTCATCAAATCAACATTAAGAATATGAAATTAAAATTCTATCTATAATATATAATTATTATAAATCAAATTCATGTCATAATTTACAAATACAAAAGAATGAATAATGGGATTTGAAAAACATGGAACTCCATTATTATATAATATGGTATAATCAATAACATTATCACCAATATTTATCTCAAGACAATTTCTTAGGTCACCTAGAACCATAAACAACCAAATTTATGATTCATGTGAATTATGCATATAATTTTATCTATAAATGATTTAAATATGAATAGGTTATTAAAAAATCACCCCCAATGTAAAATCAATATTCCATTAAATTCTCATTTCCAACAATCCACATGAAATCCAAATAAGAATTAGACATAGCTACCAATGTTTCAATACAAATCTTCTGTAAAATTAAACCAGGTCAACCAATAGTCATATAGTAGCTATATCACAATGGATCAATATTTTAGGGTACTTATAAAGATACAAATACTATCAATATTACAAAGTGTCCTCCCAGAAAGTCATTCCACACCACAAATATCATGTTAAACCATAACACATATGTCAATTATTCATTGAGAAAATATTTAATATCATTGTCTCGAAATATTAAAGAATATCCATTTAAATGTAGTGTATACAAATAAAAGGGTAATTATCAACAAAAAAGTACACATACAATTTATTCATTTCCAAATATATTTTTTATCTCTACCTCAAACATTTTTTGGAACATTATATCAAAATAATACATCTCTTTAACCTTTTTGACCATCATCACATCTTTAGTAGAACACAGTGGTTAGAATTTCTATCCATTGTTAGGTTCTCTTACCAATTCGAGGTGGATACTCATCAATACTCTACCATATCTCAAATACAACCTTAAATAACACATCATCACCTCATCAAATAAACTACATAAAGAAAACAAACCAATCCTATATAACAATAAATTTTTTATAATAGCCAGATCATCATTACAATCATTAATATAAAATTTAAATATTTTTATAACAAAAAATATATTATATATCACAAAACAATAATAAAAAATATCTAAATAAATTAGATTAATGGATGAAAATCCCAAATATTACGTCATTATAGGTTTAATACAACATAGATCATAGGCTGTTAATAACCATATCTCTAACCTTCCAATTATCTAGGGAAGAAATTAGTACCATAACCTTATCAAATTTCATATCATATTTTGATACAATATCCAAAAAAGTTCACCCATTCCACCATATCATTTCAATTTGACTAATTTTTGGTAAAATTAGGGGATTTGTTTTAAATTTTTATTACGATAAAACCCCTTTCAATTATGGAAATACCCATATATAAAAAATAAAAGGCCCATATAACACATACACAATAAATATATATATATAAACATAAATATTTAAATTCACACCATATTTTAATGATGATGTATCTTCTTTCCATGGATATTATATAACTCATTTCTATATTTTCATATAATTCAATGACACTCAATGACTAATTCAAATATCATGGAATTGAATCTATGGGGAGTCATATGATCAATTCCATTGTGTATATAAATAGTGATCATTATTCCAATATTATTCACTAAAACATTACATATATCTATTATATCTTTCACCCTTGAGGTGTAGAAAATAATATTATGTCAAACATTTCCTAATGCCAACAATATTTTAATATTAAATTTCTTTATTTATTCAAATTTTTAACGTTTGATAATTAATAATCATTACATTCTGATCTACCATTTTCAAAAAATATTTCTAACTAAATTTAATTTTATATAAAAATAATATATTTTAAACCATTAATATTATTCATCAACATCAATTGTTTAGTTAATTATTTAATACATAATATCACTATTTAAATAAATTTAATATATTTTCAGGAAATTTTTATGTAATGACCGAGAAATTTCATGAAATTTTTTTTCTTAAATTCATTGGAATTTTATGAGTCCATTGTTTCTAAAGGTGACAGATTTCGAGGCCCGGTGTGCCTAGAATCAACTTTTTAAAGATTTGTTCCTGAACATTCAGTAAACGAACGAGCGGGTTTTTATTACATTTAGATCGGTGCTCGGAATGGAAATATGAGGGCACCGTTGAACTTCCAACGTCAGTAATTGCTTTGTGTGACCTTCACCGTAGTAGATTTTGGGCGAGTTTGGAAGTTAGTTTTTAGATTTTGTTAATATAAATAATAAAAAATAAAGTACAACACTTTATTTTATTTTTATTATGCTGGCATGTGTGTGTGTGCGGTTAGATGGAACCTCCCTTTGGATGTTGGGGGTGTGATCACCACACCCTAACCTCCCGCTAGAGGTTACGATGTGTGGACCACCGGAGCATAACCTCTAAATTAAATGATAGGGGTGGGTACCACCCGACCCCTATTAATGGAGGAGGATGAAGCCTCACCACTCTCCCTCATTAATGAGGGAGAGCCCTTGAAATCCTATGCACAATTAATTGTAAAAACACGCGTGCCATTTAATTGTGCCAACGCGGGTGCTAATTAATTATGCCATCGCGCAGGACAAATAATTGCTCCCAAGTTCATACCAATTAGTTTTGCCAATGCGCATGAATTTATTAAGAGGAGTTTCATTTTCCTTTTTGAATTTTCGTGCCAAAAATAAAATAATATGACGCCCTGTTATTATTTTGTTGGCATTCTACTTCAGTGGAACATGAGATCTTTGGAGGATTAAAACTCTCCCAACAAAGAATGCGAAGAATGCTGAATTTATTCTTTGACGTCTTCCTCGGACGTCTTCTTCCTTCTTCTAGCTGAACAAGGAAAATGAAGTGTCCTCAAAAAAGAACTCCAATCTCATCCTCGGCTTCTTCTATTCTGAAATCAACGGAACGACACCCACTTTCCAAGACTTCGTCAATGATGAACGACCAGCGAGGTAGGGGAATTTTTTGTTATATAAATTATGAGAATAAACCCTTATTCTTCATCAATCATGTTATGGTAGGGGAATCTCCAATTTCTATCACATTAACAAGGAGGGTTCGGGCCGCAAGAACATGATATGACCCTCCCAACAACCGGCCTCCCACGCCGATCCACAGTGTCCCCAGCGATGCTGCTGGCTAAACCGGCCCGATCTCCCGGACCGAGTTACCGTGCTTCCTATGTGGCAAATAACAGACCGAACCACCCTCACGGTCCGCTGGGCTGGGCCCAGCATACCAAGTCAAAACATTGCAGGCTGACCCACCTAGTGGACCAGGTCAGACCCGGCAATTCTGACCAGGTCGACCCAGACCGGGTTGTCCTAGACTGGGTTGGGCCATTTCGGTCAGACCGAGTCAGACTGGACCGATGCCCCTTACTGACACATTACCATCTTGGGCCATATCATTTGCACCAGATGTCTGTTTGATGAAACATAAATGGCACCAATATTCATGGAGCATAGTCGTCCATTTTAGTATACCACACTGGAGGTCGGGGTATAGTTGAGTCAAGGTCAGGTTGGTTCGTACATGAATCCAACCGGGCCCCCGAGACTAATATGATAATAACTCGCAGACCACGCTTCTAGTTGACGCGCCGACAGCTCCGTTGAGACCCCTATGACATGGTGGTCCTTTGAGATACTTCCACCAGAGACTTCATGACACTTGGAGTATCGACCAGTAGCACATTGAACGGACCCTCTCGGAGACGAGCATACAGATTGTGGAGAACTAGTAGCTATTGACCTCACGACTGCTTGACCGATTCCACTTAGAGTGATTTGAATAGCCTAGTGGACAGAGCTCCATGTTTGGTAGCAAACCCATGGAAGATAGAGCACCTGGTTTGGCAGCAGACCTGCAGTGCTCGACTGGAGGAGTACCTCTTACGGCTATTTGGGGGAGTGCCGAGTTGGGCGGCAGACCCACAGCGGACAGAGCGCCCGGATTGCCAGAAGACCTGCTGTACTCGATAGTAGGAGTTCCTCAGCAGTCTAAGGTTAGTGACTAGAACCTCGGTATCGCGACATGGACATTGTAATCAATAGAGGAAGAGTTCTCAATCTGTCATGGTTTTGATAATGAAAATCCTGGTTTGAGTTGAGTCAATGACCTTTGTGTTTTCCTAATGATTGAGATGGGTTATTTGATAACTTAGGTATATGTATGGGCATATACCTATGTAATGGTTATCCGTTGAAATCATACTTTGTGGGTTATTCTTGTTGGATTTGTAAGACCATATGGGTTTTGGGGTCCCAACTAAAAATCTTTATAGTCACCCCTTCATGGGTTATGCCTGAATATCATTGTATTGGATGAAGATGACAGACAACGCTAACAGAGACCAAGAGCTCCCGGACTGGACAATATTCGGAGAAGGACCATACGATGTATCGGTACACGGTGGATTCTGACGAATGTGGAGTGCCTAGGAGGCCATCTGTACCTACCCTTCTGGTTGGAACCCTAGAGGATGATCCAAGAGTTTCTTTCACCTTCCAGCTATTTGTCCCTTTTTAGTTATACTTGCTTTCTGTTATATTTGTACTTTACAGTTGGGCTTGTATTCTACCCCCTTTACATTCATTACACTTTTTATGCAGCTCTTAATTGGTGTTTTCTTCTGCTTGTACTCTGGTAGTGTGCCTTCATGATTTCTAAAGGCAATGCTTTCCTGGTTTTAGCGAATTATGCCTTTGGTGCTAGTCGCCAGCCCCTGGCCTATAGAAGGCGGGTTTGGGGTAGTCACGATGTTGGCCCCAAGAGATGGGTCGTGACAAATTGGTATCAGAGGTCGTCAGTTCTACTGTAGAACTTAAGACATTGATATTTTTTTCTGTGAAACAATAGTGTTTCGGGTACTTAGTGTTGTTTTCAGTTCATGGAGTCCATTGATGGTGCGGGCGGCCGACGTATCCATACACAAGACACTGACTTTTGATCTCCAACTCAGTGGATGAAAACACTGATTGTATCTGTGTTTTCAAAAGTTTTCTTTATGTCATCTCAAACCAAGTCAACTCACCATGTATAGTCTTTTGACCATGTCACCTCTGTTTTCAGTCAGGATGACTTCACATGGAAGGCTAGCTAGAGACCCCTGATTTGTACGTTCTAACATCCCGCCGAGCGATGAGGCCTCTGTAGAGGGCCCTCTTCCAGTTGAGGCTGTAACACCCCAAGCTTCTACAATACGCTTCTTTTTGAATAATACAGTAGTGTGTGTTGTACGCACCTTCGAGTTCTAACACACACCACAACCAATCAAACAAGCAGTAATGAATAGTAATACACACTTTTTGAAATTTTATAAATTTCATCATTAAAAATGTACTTCATTTTAGGATTCGGAATATCGAAATTATCTTAGGGTGATTTTTTTTTATTTTTATGAAAATATTAAATTTTTTATGAATAGTGAAAAACATTGAGTTGTTGTTTAAAACTGAATTTTTATTTAAATAATTATTTATATTATTTTAATTTAATAAAGTTAAAAATAGATACATAATACCTATATAATTTCAATGTAATTCATTGGAGTTATTTTAGAATAATTGTAAATTTATAAAAATTTTATTGAACTTTTCACCATTTATTACCCACCTCCTTGGAGAATTTGGAAATTCACATAAACCATAATTTTACCGCTCCTTTGAGTGAAATTTCAAAAATAAGTGATAAATGGTTAATATCAAGGAGTAAAATGTGGTTCAATTAGATGAAAATATTTTTTGGTGAATATTAACTTTTTACTTTTATTTGCCACGGTTTAAAGTAAATAGGGTAATTAAGGGTAATATTGATTTTAATATTACCCTAACACATGTCCTAATTCTATTGGACTAGTGTATCTAGACAAAAAACAACCTTAAGAATAAAATATTATCAGTTAGGTCCAGTTGGATTTGAGTAGGACATTTATTATTATTTAATTCAAAGAATAGTTAAAAGAGATAAAATCAACGTTTAATAACTAAAATATTTTTTATATAGGGTTATACATTAGATAAATTCAATTATAAATATTCATTAAAAAGATAAATGTATTTATTACATAATAGTATTTTATTTATAATTTTTTGACATTAAATAATTTAATTTATTTATGAGACAATGGTGTTGCAGTAATTACCTAATTAATGAAATATTAAAATAATTAAAATTATAAATTTCAAAATAAATTTAATTTGAGAATTTTTATGAATTACACTAATTTTCTAGGTTTATATGAAATTTTAGGATTGGTTATATATATATTTTTTGAAGTAATAATTCTATAATAAGAATATCAAAAACAAAATACCCAATAGTGTCAAAATTGAAATAAAAGAGTTATATGACTTATATAATGATTGATGTATCATTAATGGACCACTTGGGGGTCACTTGGAGGTATATAGTATGTTTATTAACTATATAATATAAAAATACAAGGAGAGATGGTAAATGTCAAACTATTTAACTAAGAGGTAAATATAAATGATAAGGTTAATATAGTGACCCAGACATGTATAAAATCTATTGTTTGAAAGGATTTCGACCCATCCCCATCTTAAACATTAAATAATCCACTTTGGAACAATTTTAAACCGAATATTAATTTATTATAAAATTATATTTCTAGCTATTCCAAAGGTCCCCCTCACCCCTCTTATAAAAGGTTACTCTCCATTCTCTCTAATTTACACCTTCAAAGGCTTTTGGCTCGTCCAAACCCTACCCAATTATTATATAAACTTCCCTCAATTCAACCTAGTGTCCTTATTTTGATCATAAATCAATCTTATGGACCCCTTTTGATCAAATTAAAAAGAAGAACCCGAGAAGAGGTAATGTATTTACAACCCTCTTTCAAGTTACTTTCTTCTTCAACTTATTCTTTCTTTGTTATTTACATTCTAAAATAATGGCGCATGTATCATTTATATACTGTGATATTATTATAAATATGCTAAAACCATATTCATTATTCTATCCATCCTTTGAATGACATGTCACCATGCATGCTTACGTACGACCTATCATCAACACGTCGTGGTGTAATTGTTATTCAATACATTATTATTTGGATGGGTATAATAATTATGTGTAATTCATAGAAATAATAACTATAACATTACAATGATTCTGTATATATTATATACCATCCGATTATATATTATTTTAATATCAAAAGAATGATATTATTGCTCGTGCATACGTACGAACTACCGTCTCCAAGAACGCGATGAGATTCATTTCCCATCGTATCCATACAAGTATAATTCTCAATTTATGATTAAAAGTAATTTTAAGGACTTGATATAATTCTTTATATTATACAAACTATCCAAAAAAACAAGACTTCTGTAAAAAAACATATAAAAGAAAACGAGTATGCTAACACACAAAATGACAATAATACTAAGATATTATTAAGAATGAAATGTTAAAAGATCATTTATGATATCATATTATTATAAATTATTATTGAATAATTCAATAAAAATTATTTCACCATTATAATGGAGGATAACCTACCCTCATACATGGAAAAAGTACAAAGTAAGGGGTTTCATATCTCACTTTTAATTCCGTGAGATTTCCATTGTTCACCACTTATTTATTTCATGTGGTGTGTGTACTACCCATGATTGTATTCATTGTGTAATATACATAAATTTATGGATATTTATATGATCATTGTATGATCCTTATTTCATGGGTGTATGCTTCGTAAGTTACTAAATCGATAAAGGAATATGAAATTTCATTTTCCATTCATTTGGATTTACGTATACTTCATTGATTATTTGACTCCAAGAATATGTGTGGAATCACTATTTATTTTATTATGTCATAATTTCCACTCCCCTTTCCATGGATATACTTTTGATACACATAATTACTCCATTGATAATTTTTCAATTCATCGATATGAACTTAATAAGAGTAATTTTTAACTCATTCTCCATTTGTTGAGTTAAATATCCAATTCATTGGTGTTGTCTTTACAAAATGATATGTGAATGTCCCCTAATTGATTTACAGAGAATATAAAATCATTTTCAGTGTATTTATATTTATTACACATTATTATGTTGTTGATTTATCCTTAAACAAAGGATATGGTATTTATAAGAGATTTCATCTCAATTCACATTCTATTGAGACTTCTTTGTTGTTATACACCAAATCACTTTTATATGGCGTATATAATGTACTTTGACAAATAATATCATGAATTAATTTATTCTCATGATATTAAAATATTTTTATTACCTCAAATATTTGTATTCAAGTGTCACTCTTTTGGGTAGGAACTCAAACAAAAATATCATTTTAAATGATATTAATATTTATTATTATAAAAATTTCTCATTAATGTCTATGTTTTAAAAATGGGTTTAATGATTTATTTATATGGACATTAAAGTATTAAAATTAAAATTCTTTTTAAAATATTCAATGTGGTATAGGATACTTTGATTCGAAAATCTATCTTTAAATGGATTCTTGACAAATATTTTGAATTTGAAATGTTTTCATGAAAAAGGGGGATATTTCTCTCAAATAGTTTTGATTATTATTTTCATCTATGTAAATATCTTTCATAATTATCTATTGAGGTTAATATGTTACAATAAAATCTTCCTTATTGTGTTGAATGAGTTATGTTTTATTGCAGATGTGCTGTTTTTATACCAATCATGGTTTGTGGATAATGTATTGAAATTTCGTATGCTAGCTTCAATACGAATGATTATGTTATGATTCAAACTTTTCATATGAGAAATGCATTGGAATTAATATGTGATTAGTGGAGCCTGTTATAGCTCCTCGATGCATCGGTTAGTCTCATTAGACAAACTAGTGTCTTGGAACAAGGCCCTGACAAAATCTTATTTGTATATTTGGCACGAGGCCTTGAATATGTAATTATGATAGTCTAGCATTATGCATTCCATAATTATGAAAGTGGTTATTGATATTGAATGTGGTTGTTCGACTAGTAGAATATCCATGTGAATAATTAAATGGAATTATTTCATTTTCTATTTACTATATTATACTGGTGTTCATGTTTAAATGGCTTTTGTTTTAGTTATACATTGCCTTAAATGTTTATGCTTATTTATGAATGTTTCCGCTATATTGTTATCCTTACTGAGCATCTTAGATCACCCCTTTGAATGATTTATTTTTTCCAGGGTGGGAAGAAGTTATTTATGAATGACCAACATGGATAGTATTAGGGGATATGATGAAAAGATGTTGTTGTAGTTTTTTTACTTTATGATGTAATGTAAGACTTATGAATATATCTTGTGTTTCCATTACTACTAATCTAATCGGTCTTTCGAGAGGTGATCTTTTTTGATCATTTCATTTTTATGTAATGAATCACCAACTTTGGGTAATTGGGGTCGGGGTGTTACAGTTGGTATTAGAGAAAATTTAGTACAAACCTTGGAAACTAGATTTAGATAAACTCTAATTAGAGCACATAACACAAAGATAGTCTTTGAGGATTAGCAGAGAAGGACTTCCTAGAATTCCGGTATTGTGTAGATTTTGTGAGTATTCCAAGAAATACGTCCCTGTCTGGATACGAGCAGGTAGAGGTGGCTCTGGAACATATGTACCTAGGGGTAAAAACCAAAAACACCACTTTATGATAGACTCGAACGGGAACTAGTGCACGACAATGGCGCTTGTTGCACTCTTGGTTATGACATTCCTGGGGGATACACTTAGAATACTTTACATTTTCATCACAAAACAATTTGATTTATTTTAATATAATATGAGAATAAATGACCTTGGTTAATCCTATGTTGTTTAAAATTGATAATATGGTGTCAAGATATTCTCTAAATGATTTTATGACTACTGTTAATCACAAAATGATTTCTGGTTTTAGTCAATGGATGGTGTCCAAGGAAGTCATAATAATTTTGAGTATGATGTACAAGGATGGAACATTGTTGGAAATGAGCAAAAAAATGGAATATTGATAGGCTTAAAATATATCGGGTTCATTCCAAATCATTTTTCCAAAAATATGATCAAAAATATATATATTAACCATCTTCCGGACTCAACAATGAACAGAAAGGTGATGAATGATAAGAGCTCCAGCAATGGAGACCATGGAGAAAAGAATCCTAAATTTCCATCATGCAGTAAATGTGGAAGAAGACAACCAATAAAGTTTTCAACAGAACAATGAAATGCTTTACATGTGAGAAACAAGGACATAAAGTGAAGAATTTCTGAGGAAATTAGAAGAGTACTATGGAAGAAAATAAAAATGGTCCCAAAAATCCATTTATAGTAATTTGTCGTAAATGTATGGGACCTGGCCATTACCCGAGTGAATTCCCTATTCAATAGGATATTTTCACGGTCAAAGATGAATCTATGTGGAAATAAATAGTTGGAGAAAATTTTAAAAGTATTATTGCTCCTTATTTAAGAGAATAAATTGGAATAATTTTCTATTGTATATGTAAACCCGCAGATTGCGGCAATTTCATGTTATTATATTTTGGGATGAAAATGAAACATATGAGATAACATTTCAGGTTAAAATTATGTTATATTTATTTTGTGTAATTTATCTCATTTTGGTAATTTTATAAAATATTGTTTTTGAAAAAGGACAACACACAGACCGTGTGAAAACCCATCATGTTAGACAAAGCTATGGGAAATCGAACCCACAACCAAAGTTATATTGGGATTTATCATCTACCACTGTACTACATGAATTCCTTGGTTAGTGTGACTAATTCTTTTTAGTTAAATGATTTTATTGATCAATAATAAGTTCATTTGGGATAATATGTCTTATCAAATGAATACCCTTAGTATAGGAAAATGATTTGGTGATTAAGTGATAAATGTTATTTTGGAAGATGTTCTCTTAGTTGGGAACACTATATGCCCAAGAAAAATAGAATACTATGGGAAATAATTTGAGGAGTAATGTAGGATTTTGATCTACGTTTTTATTGTGGATTTATAGTGATTTGGGTTATCTATGGAAATGATTAACCAATAATAGAGAATATGTGATTTGGTTAATTACTTTTAAGTATGTGACTTTAAGAGTAGTTGATGTCATTTGGAGATTCAATTTATGGTGGAATACTACATAACTGAATTCTTCTATGTTTTGGGTTTCAAGATTAGTTTGGATTATTTTGAAGGATTTTAAGGACAACTGTTTATTGAATGGTATTTATTTAACTTTGGGGTATCATTTGTTTAATTTTAGAAATTTAGATTATTGTATCTTTATCTAAAGAAATATCCTTTTGGGTGATCATCCGATCTAATATGAACAATTTTTTTTTGATTAATCTCTAAAGACGAGGTAAATATATATTTTATCCTCCATGGATCATGTGATTCTATAGAAGTTTATTCTAGATCTTCCATTGTGACCAAGTCTTCTTGAATACTAATCGTTTTAAAAAAATGAGTTAGTGGTGGAAATTCATTAATGAATGAAACTCTACTTAAAAATAATTTATATCTCTTTATTTTCTTAGTCAACCTCGTAGATGAATTCCTCATCTCTATGTAATGTAACTTAAAAAATGTTTTCTGTATACATTTCCTACTAGGAAGCTAAGGACCGTTTGTCCCATCACAATTTTGTGGCCTTCTTTTTGTTATCTTTCTCTTGATCATGTTTTCTATCCCTCTCCATCAGAACATGAAAATTTATTTGTCTTCCATATCCATGTTTTCCTAAATTTAATCCTAGTATGAGTTATCTTGGGTGACCTTTGTACTCCTCATTCTTTAGATTAAGGTGATAGTTTTATTGAATCTTTTTCTGATGTGGGGAATTAAATTATATTCCCATGAAAAATTTTAAAAATTGTGTGGATGAAATTATTTGAATGATGGGAGAATTTAACACCCCTAGCTTCCATGTTACGCTACTCTTTAAATAATACAGTAGCGTGTGTTGTGCACAAATTCGAGTTCTAACACACACCACAACCAATATAACTTGTCGTTATGAATAGGATTACCCAATTTTTGAAATTTTATAAATTATATAATTCAAAATGGAATTCATTTTTTTATTCTGAATATCAAAATTAGCTTAGGGTGATTTTTTGTTATTTTTCAGAAAACATTCAATTTTTTATGAATAGTGAAAAAACACTTTGTTATAGTTTAAAATTGAATTTTTTTATATAATTATTTATTTTATTTAAATTTAATCAAGGTCAAAATAGATACATAATACCTATATAATGTCAATGTAATTCATTGGAGTTAGTTTAGAATAATTTTAAATATAAAAAAATTTATTGAAATTTTCACCGCCTTTTACCCAACTCCAATGAGAATTCGGAAATTCATAGAAAACATAATATTACCAGTTATGTGAGTGAAATTTAGAAAATCCAAGAGAAATAGTTAATATCAAGGAGTAAAATGTGGTTTAATGAGATGAAAATAATTTTTGGTGAATATTAACTTTTAACTTTTATTTACCACGGTTAAAAGTAAATAAGGTAATTAAGGGTAAAAATGATGTCATATTACCCTAACACATATAATAATAATATTGGAAAGGTTATCTCAACCAAAAATATCCTTATGAATAAAATAATATCATTTAGGTCCACATGGATTAGATTAAGACATTTATTATTATTTAATTCAAAAAAGAGTTAAAAGAGATAAAATCAATGTTTAATAACTAAACCATTTATAATATAATGGTATACATAAGATAAATTCGATTATAAATATTCTTTAGAAAGATAAAAATAATTCCAACATAATTGTATTTTATTTATAATTTTTAGACATTATATAATTTCATTTATTTATGACACAATGATGATGCAGTAATTACCTAATTAATGAAATATTAAAATAATTGATATTATAAATATCAAAATAAATTTAATTTTAGCCTTTTAATTAATTTAACTTATTTTATAGGTTAATATGATATATTAGGATTGGTAATATAAATTTTTTTGATGTAATAATGCTGTTATAAAATTATCAAAAACAAAATACACAATAGTGTCAAAATTGACATAGAAGAGTTTTTTTAAAAAGTATTATATTATTAATTGATATTGTATTCCTAAAAATATAAGGTTCGGCCAAATAACTTATATAATGATAGGTGTTTCATTTATGAACCAATTTTTGGTCTCTTGGAGCTATATAGTAATTTTATTAACTATATAATATAAAAATACAAAGAGACATGGTAAATGTCAAACTATTTAACTAAGAGTTCAATATAAATGATAAGGTTAATATAGAGACCCAACCTGTATAAAATCTATTGTTTGAAAAGATTTAGACCCACCCCACCTTAAAATTTAAATAATACACTTTTGAACCGTTAGAAAGGGAAAATGAATTTATTAAAAATAATATTTCTAGCTTTTCAAAAGGGGCCCCTCACCCCTCTTACAAAAGGGTACTCCCCCTTTTCTATAATTTAAACCTTCAATGCCTTTTGGTTCGTCCAAAACCTACCCATATACTCTCTCAAATTCCCTCAATTCAACCTATAGGCCTTAGTTTGATCATAAATCCAACCTAAGGATCCATTTTGATCAAATCAAAAGGACGAACCTGAAGAAGATGTAATGTTTTCACACCCTCTTTCAAGTTCCTTTTTTCTTCAACTTCTTCATTCATTGTTATTTCCATTATAAAAAAACTAAATCCAGTATATATTATATACTTTGATATTATTATAAAAATGGTACAACCATATTCAATGTTCTATCCATCCTTTGAATGACTTGTCACCATATGTGTGTACGTACGGCCTACCGTCGCCACATCCTGGTGTAATTGTTATTCAATACATTATTATTTGGATGGGTATATTAATGATTTGTAATTCATGAAAATAATAAGTATAAAATTATATTTATTTTATATATATGATATTCCATCCAATTATATATTATTTTCATATCAAAATATTGATATTATCGCTCGTGCATACGTACGGACTACCGTCTCCACGAACGCGATGAGATTCATTCCCCATCATATCCATACAAGTATAATTCTAATATTATGATTAAAAATAATTTTTAAGGACATGATATCATTCTTTAAATGAATAAGATACAAACAATCCATAACAAACACAACTAATGTAACAAAACATATAAATGAAAATGAGTAAGTTAACACCTGAGACAACGATAAAACTAAGATATTATTAACAATGCAATGATAAAAGATCATATATGATATAATATTAATGTATATGATTATTTTATAATTAAATAACATTTATTTAACCATTATATAGGAGGCTATCCTACC
Source organism: Viscum album (assembly GCA_963277665.1). NCBI lineage: Eukaryota > Viridiplantae > Streptophyta > Magnoliopsida > Santalales > Viscaceae > Viscum > Viscum album. The sequence goes on along the minus strand of OY728156.1, from coordinate 1,798,446,886 downwards.
CTCGACCAAGGAAATAGTACAATGTAAGGGGTTTCTTATCTCACTTTTAATTCCGTGAGATTTTCATTGTTCACAACTTATTTATTGCATGTACTGTGTGGAATACCCATGATTGTATTCATTATGTAATATAATTAAATTTATGGATATTTATATCATCATTGTAAGATCCTTCTTTCATGTATGTATGTTTTGTAAGTTACCAAATCGATAAGGGAATTTGAAATTTCAATTTCCATCCATTCGGCTTTACGCATACTTCACTGATTATTTTACTCCATGATTATTTGTGGAATCACTATTAATTTCTTATGTCATAATTTCCACTCCCCTTTCTGTGGATATACTTTTGATACACATAATCACACCATTGATAATTTCTCATGTCATCGATATGAACTTGATAAGAGTAATTTTTAACTCATTCTTCATTTATTGAGTTAAATATCCAATTCATTGGTGTTGTCTTTACAAGAATATGTGTGAATGTCCTATGATTGATTTACATTGAATATCCAATCATATTTAGTGTATTTATATTTATCACACATAATTTTGTCGTTGATTTTTCTGTAACTTAAGGATATGGTCTTTATAAGAGATTTCGTCTCAATTTACATTCCATTGAGACTTCTTTGTTGTTATACACCAAATCACTTTTATAGGGTGTATGTAATGTACTTTGACATAGCATATCATGAATCCCTTTATTCTCATGATATTACAATGTTTTGATTACATCAATTATTTTTATTCAAGTGTCAATCTTTTGGTTAGGAACCCCTACTCAAATATCATTTTAAATGATTTATGAATTTATTATTCTAAATCTTTCTCATTAACGTCCATGTTTTAAAATTTGTTTTAATGATTTATTTTTATGAACATTAAGTTTTTAATATTAAAACACCTTTTAAAATTTTCAAAGTGGTATGAGACACTTTGATTCACAAATCTATTTTTGAATGGATTCTTGACAAATAGTGTGACTTTGAAATGTTTTCAAGAGAAAGGGGGATATTTCTCTCAAATAGTTTTGATTATTATTTTCCATCTATGTCAATATCCCTCATTATTATCGAATGAGGTTAATATGTTACAATAAAATCTTTCTTATTGTATTGAATGAGTTATTTTTGCCTGTGGATATGCTATTTTTATACCATTCATGTTTTGTGGATAAAGTATTGACATTTCATATGCTAGTTTTAATACGAATGTTTATGTTATATTTCAATATTTTCATATGCAGAATGAATTGTACTTAATATGTGATGTGTGTAGCTCGTTATAGCCGCTCAATGCATCGATAGGTCTCATGAGACAAACTAGTGTCCTGGCACAAGGCCTTGACAAAAACTTATTCGTAGTCCTAGAATCAGGCCTTGACTATGTGGTTATGATAGTCCAGAATTATGAATTTCATCATTATGAATGTGGTTATTGATATTCCATGTTGTTATTCGACTAGTAGAATATCCATGTGAATATGTAAATGGAATTATTTCATTTTATCTTTGCAAATATTATGCTGAAGATCATTTTTAAAATTCTTTTGTTTTAGTTATACATTTCTTTAAATGTTTATGATTATTTATGAAAGTTTCTGCTATATTGTTATCCTTAATAAGCATCTGAGGTCACCCCATTCATTGTTTTATTTCTCTAAGGTTGTGATGAAGTAATTTGTGAATGACCTACAGGGATAATATGAGGGGATATGAAGTCAAGATGTTGTTGTGGTTTTTTTTACTTTATGATGTAATGTAAGACTTAGGAATATATCTAGTGTTTCCAAGACTACTAAACTAACTGGTCTTTAGAAACATGATATTTCATGATCATGCCAATGTTATGTAATAATTAACCCACTCTGGGTAACTGGGGTCGGGGCGTTATGGAGGCACAAATGGAGGCACCAACGATACTAGATCTTGTTGGGCCACCGATTCTACTTCCCAAGCAGAAGACGATGCACGCCGCTTGAGCGTGTTGCATGAGTTACAGCGCCAGAGGCCACCCAGGTTCTGGGGAGAGACATACCCATAGGTGGCTGAGGATTGGCTGGCGGCTGTGGTGAGAGTCTTCAAGAATATAGGGATGCCAGCAGACGTCATGGTGATCCTTGTTGTCGGCCTCGTTCAAGTAGTAGTAGGAAGATGGTAGAGCCTAATGCTCCAGATGCATGATGAGGTGACATTTCTATGGGTAGACTTCAAGATCCTATTCCGAGTGGAGTTTGTACCAGCCACCCTTCGACCAGTGAAGATAACAGAGCTACTGCATCTATAGTAGGGTATCATGATTTCGGAGAAGTACTCAACGAGGTTCACTGAACTCTTGTGCTACCTCACTTATATGGTACGAGACACGTTCTTCATGGCCCAACCCTTTCAACAGGGAATCAAGTGTGAGATCAGAGCTTTAGTTATCTCTCACAGCATCCCGACGCAGACAGGTGTGGTTGAGTGAGCCCTCTTAGTGGAGAGTTTCCTTGCTGAGAAGTCTTTAGGAGCGAGACCCACCTCTAGCTAACATGGAATGGAGTATTATATAGCTTGCAGTGGATAGATGATGAAGATGTCCAAGAGGACCAGACCTACAGGTGGACGACCGCATGACTAAGGATCAGTTGTGTGGGGCACCCATGGTGGAGACAGAACCAGTCATACCATGAGCGAACAGTGTTACTCTTACGGCGGGCAGAGTCACATGGCCCCTGACTATATGACCCACCATATAGACGATCAACAATCAATTATTGTACCTCCCAGGCAGAGGTAGAGGTTCGATTGTGGTGGTCTGTAGGGCGGAGGCGGACGTGGAAGAGAAGATGGTCATGCAACTGACGATGGATGACATTACGACGTGCTACCTCCACCACCACAAGGAGGTCCACCCCACCATAGGGAGCGGGTGGACATGGAAGAGCTCAGTATCAGGAAGCTGAGGCCTATGACCATGTCTCTATGGAGATGATTCGAGGTACGATCTATGTGTACTCCACCATAGCTGCAATTCTTATAGACACAGGTGCGAGAAACTCTTTCAAATCCACTGCCCTCGTTCAGAGCTCGGAGAATCTGACAGAGCCGTTGGCTAGATCCATACGGCTAGAGACACCACAGGAGTAGATTCAATGATTACACACTGGATTTGGCAGTTTGTGCTTACTTTATGAGGTGATAGATTAGGCTAGGATCTCCTCGTAGTGGCGTCGAGGCCTTACAGCGTTATCTTGGGTTTGGACTAGTTGTCTACAGTTCATTTTCAGATAGACTATATTAGGCACAAATTGTGGTGTGTGTGCATGGATGGGACCAGTTTTACCTTCATCAGTGGTAAGGGAACCTTTGTAGCATAGGACAGACTTACACAGAGGAGGGTTCATTTGATCACTAACCAGTTTGCTTGCCTTACCCTTAGGGCAGTAGATGTGGAGTGTCCGACTTATCCTGTAGTGGTTGACTAATAAATGGATGTTTTCCCTGACGATGTTCCAGGACTACCTCTTCGCATAGAGGTAGAATTATTCATTGACATGTACCTGGGGAAGACATAGATATACACTCCAAAATATCAGATGGCTCCTGCTGAGCATCGCGAGTTGCTGGTACAACTAGAGCACTCGCAGGGAAAGGGAATCATTCAGTCTAGTGTTTCTCCTAGGGTAGCCCCAATTCTGTTCACCATGAAGGTGGATGGGTGCTTGAGGATCTGTGTCGACTACCATTACATGAACCAAGTGATTGTGATGTACAAGTACCCACCCTCGAGGATTGCTGACCTCTTTGATTAGCTCAAGGGAGCATGATGGTTCTCGAAGATACACCTCAGATCAGGCTATCACCAGCTTAGTGTTCGAGACGAGGATGTTCATACGATGTCTTTCATGTGTTATTATGGCCACTAAGAGTTCTTGGTTATGACCTTGGTCGTAACCAACTCTCTATCAGTGTTCATGAGTCTCATGAACAGGATCTTCTAGCCATACCTTGATAGGTTTTTCGTAGTCTTCATCGACGACATACCGATCAACTCGACTACTTAGGAGGATCATGCCTCCCATTTGCAGGTAGTACTGGACACACATCGAGAGCACCATCATTATGGAAAGCTCTCGAAGTGCCAGTTTTGGATTTTAGAGGTTCACTTTTTGGGACACATCATCTCAGAGGATGGAGTTGCAGTGGATCCAGGAAAGATCGAGGTGGTACTTGCGTGGGAGCCACCCAGGAGTGTGACGGAGGTACTGAGTTTCATGGGCATGGTTGGATACTTCTGAAGATTCGTTCCGGACTTCTCTAGTGTTGCAGCGCCACTTTCATCCTTGAAGAAGAAAGGGAAACCCTTCATGTTGTCAAAGAGATGCCAGTAGAGCATTCTGGAGCTGAGGTAGAGGCTGACTAGTGCCCCCGTTTTGAGGCTTCTAGAAGAAGGCATAAGGTACGTAGTCTACTATGATGCATCAGGGACCACAAATGGGTGTTTCCTGATGCAGGAGCGAGTTGTGATTGTGTATGGTTCATGGAAGTTGAGACAGCATGAGCATAACAATGCTACCCATGACCTGGAGTTACCAGTGGTATTTTCCTTGAAGATGTTGCAGCACTATCTTATGGGAATACATTTAAACATACACTCTGATCACAAGATTATCATGTTTATCTTCTCTCAGAATGTCCTGAACCTGAGACAGTGACGATGGCTTGAGTTATTCCAGGACAATGACTTCGAGATAGTCTATACTCCTAGGAAGTGGAACATAGTAGGAGATGCGCTCTACATTATATATTGCCTTCAGCTTCTAGGTGAGGCGACGAAGCTGTTGTCCGTGTTGTAGATTTCTTTTATGGATAGAGATGGATAAGCCTATCTAGAGTCTCTTATAGTCACTCCCCACTTATTCAGCGAGTCAGGGAGGCGTAGCTTGGGGACGCTGACTGTGAGACGCGACTTGCTTAGATATCCACAGGGCAGGCACTTGATAGATTTTTTGAAGGTGGGGAACACTACATCCTCTTCAAATGATGTACCATGATATTATTTTTACTTCAAGAGGAGTTGTTTAGGGAGTTCCACACTTCCCCTATTGTGGTACATCTAGGATTGGAGAAGATGTACCAGGACCTTCGATGACAGCATTGGTGGCTCGGTAAAAAGAAGGTGGTAGCAGAGCATGTCTCATGGTACCACACTTGGTAGCTAGTGAAAGCAGAGCACTAGGTACCCGTAGGCTTGGTTCATTCCTTGAAGGCCCTAGAGTGGATGTGTGATGGGATATACATGGAATTTGTGGCTGGAATTCCACGTACATCCAGGAGTCACGACTCGATATGGGTTATCGTTGACCGACTCACCATGTCGGCACACTTCTTGCCGATTAGAGAGCAGGGATCTGTAGAGAGCTTGAGACCCCACAATGTGCAGGTGATAGTGCGTTTACAAGGAGTACCTTCTTCTATTATCTCTGACCATGATGCACTTTTTACATCCCGGCTTTGTAAGGGGCTGTAGTATTCTTTCAGGGAACAACATCCCTTGTGCACCGCCTTCCATCCTCAGACAGATGGTGAGTCCCAGAGGACCATCCAGACCCTCAAGGACATGCTCCACACATGTTTCCTCATCTTCTGTCGCACCTGGGAGGATCACATGTCTTTGGTGGTGTTTTCCTACAACAAAATTTATCACTCCACTATAGTAATGGAACCTTTTGAGGCCTTGTATGGATGACATTGCAGATAAGTAATGTGCAGGAAAGACCCATGGGAGTCATAACTATTGGGACCATAGATTGTACGAGCTACCACGGAAAAGTTGAAAATCATCCAGGAGTGGATGAAGGCTACACAGAGCAGACAAAATTCATTTGTTGACAGGAGACGTAGACCTCTGGAGTTCGACGATGGTGACCACGTCTTCCTACATGTCTCAATTCGATGAGTTCTACAAAGATTTGGCCGAGGTGGCAAGTTGTCTCTGGGTTTCATCAAACCTTTCCAGGTCCTCAAAATAGCAGTGGAGGTGGTTTACCTCTTGGATCTTCCATCACAGCTACATCGGTTGCACAACGTCTTCCACTTATCTCAGATGAGGAGATAAATGCATGACCCATCCCACATCATCGACCACAGGGAGATGGACATCGATGATGAGGAAACATTCATGGAAGTTCTAGTGGAGATTTAGGATTGACAGGAGCAGGTCCTGTGTGGATAATCGATTCCTCTCAAGCGCATTCGCAGGCAACACGAGATCCTCTAAGAGGGCATATGGGATAGGGAGGCTCAAATGTGTTCTCACTACCCCCTTTTGTGCCCATAGTGTGTGTTTTGGATTACGGGAACATAAAGCCCTGAGGTAGGGGTAATGTAAAGACCCAGAAATTTCAACATAATTTTTTTTTCATAAATTCTTGGGATTTTTACGAGTCCACAGTTTCTGAAGTTGACTGATTTTGAGGCCCGGTGGGCCTGGAATATAATTTTTGATGTTTTGGTCAGGCACGTTCAGTAAATGAATGAGTGGGTTTTTATAACATTTGGATCGGTGATGAGAATTGAAATCTGAGGGAATCATTGAACTCGCAACATCAGTAATTGCTTAGTGAGACATTCACCACTATTTGATTCTGGCGATATTGGAAGTTATTTTTTGAATTTTGTTGAAAAAATAATAATAAAATAATGTACAACACTTTATTTAATTTTTTTAAGTTTCCAGGTGTGTGTGTGCGGTTAGTTGGAACCTCCCTTTGGAAGTTAGGGGTTTGACCACCATACCCTAATCTCGGACTAGAGGTTACGACGTGTGGCCCAATCGAGCATAGCCTCTCAATTAAATGACAGGGGTGGGGACCACCCGACCCCTATTAATGGTGGAGGGTGAAACCTCACCACTCTCCCTCATTAATTCGGGAGATCCCCTGACCTTCTCCGCAAAATTAATTGTGGCAATTCACGTGACAATTAATTGTGAAAACAGGCGTTCCAATTAATTGTGCCAAGGAGTGTGTCGAGTAATTGTGTCGATGTGCATGCCAATTAATTATGCCAACATAGAAGCTAATTAATTGTGCCAACACACTTGCTAATTAATTGCGCCCAATTGTGTACCAATTAATTTCGCGGACGCACATGAATTTATTAAGGGGTGTTTCATTCCCCTTTTTGAATTTTGGTTCAAACAATAAAATAATAAGACACCCTGTTATTATTTTGATGGATTTCTCCTTGGGTGGAATATGAGAGCTTGAGAGGATTAAAACTCTCGCAATGAAGAATGCAAAGAAAGCCGAATTTTTTCTTCGACTTCTTCCTCAGACGTATTCTTCCTACATATAGCGGATCAAGGAAAAGGAACTGTCATCAATGAAGAACACCAACATCATCCTCAGCTTATTATTTTACGAAATCAATGGAACGATTCCCGCTTCCCATGACTTCATCAATGACGAATGACAAGCGAGGTAGGGGAATTTTGTGTCCTTTTAATTATGAGAATTAACCCTCTTTTTTCATCAATAATGTTATGTTATAACAATAACCAATTTCTTTCACCTTGACGAGGAGGGTTTCGGCCGCACGAACACGGTCTGACCCTTCCCTTGTTTGTTCTTGTTTAGTGACGATGAAGCCAGTACATGTGACGACGTCAATGAAGGCGGCGAACAGAGACCGCACTACCTGTGACCTTCGTGAAATGCACAGCCCCCGCAGTTCCCCAGTGCGCTACCTGCACCCCCATGCCCCTACTAGCAAGATACCGGTGCCCCACGCTCATGCTGGCGCATTTCCCGGCACCCTGCGCCCCTGCCGACATGCTCCCGATACCCCGTGCCCCTGCCATCGCATACCCGGAGCCCCACACCCCTACGAGCACACCACCTGTTGCCCCACGCCCCTCTCGGTGTTCTTCCCAGCGCCTGGCCCCCCATACCCATACGAAAGGCTTCCTGGCTCCCCGCACCCCATGCCGGCACGCTGACCCCTTGCCTGACTCCTTCCACGGCCTACCCGGTGTGCTCGGAGACTGCCAGAGTCTAGTAGGCCAGCCCGCGCCCTGCGCTGCCTGCATGCTGGCCTCCTTGCCACCAACCTCTCGAGCCAACACGTGGTGTCCCCTGCAATTTCATTGGCCTAACTGGCCTGGTCTCTCGGGATGAGTTACCGTGCCACCTACATGGTGACTAACGGACCGAACCTTCCTCGCGGTCGGCTGGGACGGACCCAGGGGAACGAGTCAAAATATAACGGGATGATCCACCCAACAGGCCAGGTCAGACCCAGAGAGTCTGACTGGGTCGAACTAGACCGGGACTTCCCAGACTGGGTTGGGCCGAGTCGGTCCGACTGGGTCGAACCGGAACTGGGCGAATTACTGACCCATTACTTTCTTGGGCGATATGTTTGGCACTGGACGTCCGTTTGATTAACCATCAATGGCGTTGATATTGTTGGAGCATAGCCATCCATTTGACTATACCCCACTAGAGTCCATGGTATAGTTGAATCATGGTCAGGTTGGTTCATACACAAATCCAACCTGGCCCCTAGGACTAAAATGCTAATAACTCATAGGTCGGGCGTCTGATTAATGTGCCGTCTTTTGCTTTGACACCCCTATGACGTGGTGGTCATTTGATATACTTCCACCTGAGACATCTTGACACTTGGAGTATCAAATAGTAGGTCATTGAACAGATCCTCTTGGAGACAAGCATACGGAGTGCAGAGACCTAGTAGCTATATACTTGACAACTACTTGACCGATTCGACTTGGAGTGATTCGAGATGCTCAGTGGACGGAGCACCCGGTTTGAATGCAGACCCATGGCGAACAGAGAAACTGGTTTGGCAGCAGACCCGAGGAACTCTACAGGTGGATTACTTCTGACAGCTATTAGGGGGAGTGCATGGTTTTTCAATAGACCCAAAGTGGATGGAGCACCCGTTTTGGCAGCAGACCCACGATACTCGACAGGAAGAGTACCTCAATAGTCTATGTTTAGTGAGTAGCGCCTCAGAGTCACGACAGAGGCACTATACTCGACAGAGGAGGAATTCTCCAGCAGTGGTGGTTTCGATAATGAAAATCTTGGTTTGAGCTGTTTCAATTACATTGGTATTTTCCTCATGATTGAGATGGGTTATTTGATAAATTTGATATATATATGGGAATACACCTAAGTAATGGTTATCCATTGAAATCATACTTTGTGGTTTATCCTTGTTGGATTTGTGAGACCTTGAGGGTCTCGGGGTACCTACTGAGTATCGTTATACTCACCCCTACATGGGCTATGTCGGCACCTTGTTTTGCTGGATACAGATGACAGACAACTCTGACGGAGGCCAAGAGCGCCAGGAGTAGATGGTACCCAGATGAGGACCCTACGTCTTATTGGTACACAGTGGAGTCTGATGGATGTGGAGTTATGAGTTGGCTATCTGTACATACCCTTCAGGTAGGAACCCCAGAGGACGATCTAGGATATGCTTTCACCTTCTATCTATTTGTCCCTTTTTAATTGTACTAGCTTTCAGTTCTATTTTTACTTTACAGTTGGGATTGTATTCTAGCCCCATTTACTTTTAGTACACTTTTTATATAGCTTTTCCTTAGTGTTTTCTTCCTCTTGTACTCTGGTAGTGTGTTTTTATGATTTGTAAAGGAAATGCCTTCCCAGTTTTAGGGAATTACGCCTTTCGTGCTAGTCTCCAGCAACTGGCCTATGGAAGGTGGGCTTGGGGTTGTCACGATGAGGACCTCAGGGGACGGTTCATGACATGTTATTCCATTATTATAAAATTCATCAATAAATATTATCAATTAAATTTTAGTAAAAGTTTCATAAATATTCATAAATTATATATTATATTCTAAATATAAATTACATAATGGATTTTTATTCATTATTGAGAAAATATGTTTCATATGACACCTAAATTATTTCCAGGATGATAAACACTACTTGATCACAAATAATGACATGTTTTTTTACTTCCTCCTTAGACTTTCTAAGGGTATTCCTAACAAACACAGAATATTAGAGATTATTTCTCAAGATACAATATGTAAAAATTGAATTCCCCTTGAAGAATTTAATAAAAAAAATTAGTAAAATTTACATAACACTTGAAATATTTTTCAAACAATTTATTAAAACATTCGATAAATTTCAAGATCAATCAAATTTCAAAAAACATAAATAGAAGTAATGAAACCAAATGATATGTAATATAATTTTCAATATATTAATAATAATTTTTATCTTCTATTTCCATTTTAATTATCTAAATATAATTTATATGTATAAATCAAATATTAAATGAAATATTATTAAAATAAATAAATACAAAAAATAATTTAATGGAATTTTAAAATTGAAGAAAAAATCAACACAGAATATTCTTACCACAATTCCACATAAATATATCATATTACATTCGGAATCAAATGAGAAACTAAAAATTACATATGAAAAATAGTAAATTTAATATTATAAACTTTATATATGAACATTAAAAAAATAACATGATGAAATTAAAAAACATCATACCATCAAATTCCCATGTTTCTATATAACATTAACTTAAATGATATTTTTCCAAAAAAAAATCCAAAAAACATAATATTACTGAAAATTGGCTTTTTATTACAAAATCACTTTTTAGGAAAAGTGAGAAACCAGTCCTAGTTAATCCGGCGGTGCAGCCTCATAGGAGAATGAAAATCCATCAAAGCATAGCCTTAGACTATTAGTGCTTTCCTCTCTGTAATGATTCTAGTTCATAAGCCCTACTTTCATTGTTGGGTTGTTTCCAATAACATCTTCAATATGAAATGCCATTTTATCCCAGGTTTGAACATATTCTTCTTTGATGATTTTCCCAGCATTGAAGCCTCTATCAGGATCATATCTTGTTTTTCGATCCAATTCACATGCTCGCTGTCGACCACCGCTTGAATAGGTCTCCCCATTATCTCCGCCTCTTCCTGTGGTATGTTGACAAAAAGAAATTCCTCCACTATCGTGTCCTTAGAATGGAGGATAGGTTCTTTAGAATCATTTGTCATTCCAGTGAATTTATACCTGTTGCAGTTTTCCTGGTCTGAAACTTGTGGCTTTTCCTGCAAAACAATAGTGAGGTCCGAAGACATATCCTTCTCACGTGATTTCGATTTTTTTACCAAATCTTGTTTCCATATTTTTTGGAAAATTGGAGAAGTCTGTGCACCCTTTACCCTTCTTCTTCCTAGGTGTTTTATAATCCTCAAGAGCCTTAGTCTCATCTTATGACTCCCCACCTTCTGTAATTCCTCCAAGTGGGTCATCGAGTTTATCCTGAACAAGATCATTGGTGTCCAAACACTCAAAGTAGTTTTGAGTCAGAATAACAATTTGAACTGTATCCTTCCCCACTATTTGAATGTTGACCCCTGAAATACTATGCTTTCTTTGAGGTTCTTTTTCCATTCCTTCTGAACAAACCTCACTTTCCTTCCCAAGTAAACTCTTAACTTTAGCATGAGATGCCTCCGGGGGGATTCATCAGTCCACACTGAAATACCCATGTCTCAGTCTTTTAAATCCTGCTTAGGCCGATCAAAATTCCCCAATACTGCTGGTTCCTCGACTAGATTTACCATAAAACTATTCAACAATGTCCTTCCCACCGAGTGGTTGTGCTGTATAGCATCGTTCTCCTTCCTCCCCTGCAATGTCACTTCCCTCTGATGACCATCCCGTCTTCAAACAACAGGTGAGTGACCCACTCTTCTGCAAGTCGAGCAAAACCCCACCCAATGATAAAAAAAACTGGTTGTTTGCACCAAACATCCTCCCCTGCTTCAATCCACACTGATTCAACCCGTGGCCTCGACACATAAAACATAATATAAAACATAAATAATTTCACATTAATTATGAAGAAATAATATTTATTATTGAAATATTCATTAACCTTAAAAACCTTATGAACCTTATAAAACAATTTATTGTATTTCACTATCATCAATACTTTCTTATTGTATATAAGTTACCCCAACATGTTTCTAATGAACTAATATAAAGGGATTAATTAATATATGAATAAATTTTTTTATTAATCTTGTATGTCCACATGTTAATCAAAAAAGTTCTAATACTGTAATGGGTAAAAAAACATTATGATGTTAAATATAAAATGAAAAATCATGAGGTCCTCAACTAAAATAAGGGCAATATAGTTTTTTTATATTCAATAATTGTTATATAAAAAACACTATTTCTTCAAATGGTGATTTATTTATAAAATTCAGTCATCTATATCATACTATGATTTATATAATTTTTGAATTAATATTTATCATTAAATTTATATTCATGTGGAAATTTTTTTCATCATGAAAATCAATGAGGTTAATATAAATTTTTGCTCATATGAAAGATATATAGTTGATATTTCTTGGGTTATAAAAAACTATGTCATGATGGAGTTCTAGTTTTACTATCGTATTTTGAAAAAAGGAAACATTATCATATATATTAAAACCATTTTTCTATTCATATTAGTCTTTTAATGCATACATTATTAGGTAATACTAATGTACAAATAAACATGTTTCTTGAAATTGTGGATGGACTAGGTTTATGGATTTTTTAAAAACTAATTTTTTGTGTATATATATATATTTATTATTTGAATTAAAATATTAATTTATAAATTTATACCATATCATAAATTATTAAATCCTAGTATTTAATCAATATAAATTTTGTGTCTCTTTTAAATCTATAGGTAATGACTAACTATAAAATATTAGTCAAATAATAGTTAATGTATTAATATTTCAACGTAATTAAAGGACTAAAATAATAACACATTGAAGAAATCCAATACATTATAACTTTCTAAGTATATGAGATGATTATTTACATAAACTAATTTTTTTGGGAGTTTAATTTTATTTTTAATAAGTATATTTTTTGGGGGTTTTAAATAAGAATGGAATATAAATAAATGTTATTATAATATTGTTTGGGTTCAATTATCAAAATATTAATATTTTATTTGAATTCATCATATAACATTGATATATCCATCCAAAATATATTAGAGTAATTTTCAGCCCATTTTAAATTTTTTGAATAATTTAATAATTGGGTAAAAATAATCAAATTTGTTAATAACATAATAAATATTAAATAATATTTACTGACATTAGAAATCATAATTTTATAATTTTTTCCATGAGTTTAGAATTATATTTTTAAATAATATATTCCAAAACATCTTGGGAATAACATTATATTACAGGAATCGTGATTTTAATTACTAGCCACTAATAAAATAATTAAATGAAAAATTTATTTTATAGTCCTTGTAAAATATCTATTGACTGCTATTATTTTTTTTCATTTTTCTACTTTCACCATCAGAGTTTATTAGATATTCCTTTATATCTAATGTATTAATTTTAAGGATAATATATATTTTATATTATTATAGAGCATTTATAAAAAACCTCTCTATTTCAATTTATCATACTCCTTTTCCATTGATCCATTATCTGAGAAACATTCTTCATATAAAATCATCCTCTATAATATTTATAAAGGAGTATATATTAAAAAGTATAAGAATTAAAATTTTCCTATATTTATTATATATTTTAATTTTTTATCTTATATAATGTTTTTATTTATTTTTTTTCAAATTGTTCATTACAATGTTTTATGTAAATATATAATATATTTTTATAGGAGAAAATAAATCCATATTTTCAATCACTACGATTGATGATCCAAGAAATCCCTCTGAATATATAAAAATAGTTCATAGTAATATTTTTAAAAATAAAATTAAAATATTATATCCAATGTGGGAGATCCCAAATACATTCTATTATAACTACAAAAAATGTTTTTAATACATTTTATGAATTAAAAAAAATTAAAATATCTAATAATTAATCCCATCGTTATTTTCATAAGAAATTTATGGTCACACAGATATAAATATTTAATAATATATTTCAAAATATTATATATGATTAATATGAGTTGTGGGGTAGGTAATTTATTGTATTAAATAATAATTATATAAAAAATTGATTTTTAGAGAAATACATAAATAGTCTTCAGTGGTGATGAAATTATTTGTAATTTTACAATATACATTTTTTTCAACAATGTTGAATTAATAAAAATATATTTTCATGAGTTTACCACAAAAATAATAATATATAGATAACATATTTTATGTGAAAGGTATTAACCTGAAGAAAATAGAAAAATATGAATTATATATATAATTTAATGCCTTTAAATGATCGATGTTAATTAAATCAAAATGTCTATATGAAGTGGAATTAATAAATAAATATGATCAAATTAAAATAAATTATTTTAATATCTCATTGATATAAAATTTTTATTTTTTTTATTTTGTGAAAATTTGATACTATTTATGTTATTTTTCTAGAGAAAAGTAGAAGGGGAATTATGTGATTATAAAAATTTCTATTTTTAGTAATCAATTTGTAATGTAGTTAGAGATATAGAAAACCCTCTAATGGAAAGAGAATATACTATTCCAATTTAATGTGAGACATACAATTAATATATTATATATAATAATGGAATAATGAGTTTGAAGTGATATATGAAGATGTTTTGAGTGATGTTAGTGATGAATTTATCCCATATCCATTTTATTCCAATGAAAACTCTATTGATTAAAATTTAATTACTAAGGAAGTAAAAATATATTAATATTCTCAAATGAGGAAAAAAATTATATTTGACTAATAATTTTCCTAATAAATAATTTAAAATTTTAAATATATAACATCTGAAAAAATAGAATTTGAATCATTAATTATATAAATTGATTCATTTAATTCCAAAAATAATATTGGAAAATAAGATGTATTTATTAGAAATATTAGTTCATCAATTAATGACGTGATGGAAAAAGTTATTGAAATTATTAAAAAAATATATTGTAATTAATTTTTTGGAATTTTTTATACTTATGGATTAATTAAGGAAATTTATTATGAATTTGAAAATTCATTCAATGAAATGTAGAAGCCCCTAAAATAAATAACTAATAATTTTTCCCTAATTAAAATGTAATTGTGATATATGAATTATTTATTACTCACTTTTTCAACTAATATATAATAAAAAAATATGCATTAATATTGTGAAAAAGTAATATATGGTGACAAGTAATCAAATGAAAAATTACAGACCCATTAATAATGCTAGTTTTGGTAATAAATATAAAAAATAAAATGATTTGCAGATAATTTAAGAGGTTTATTAAGGCCATAATTCAAACACAAATATGATGGGAAATTTTTAATTAAACGAGATAATTGAATAAATTCAACAGACTTTTCAATGAATAAATAAATTTAATTAAATTTGAAGATTTCATCTTTCTAACTGGAAACACTATTTTGGTTTGATGAGAGTTATTGATGATCAATGTATTAGAAGAAAGAATCTCATATATATTGTCATATTTTATATTCCCCTCAATAAATAAGATCCTAAAAATTTAAGATCGATATAATATGTATGTACCATAAAAGAATAGTTAACCATCCATGACTGAAGGGTAAACAATAGAAATGTTTATATATTATTATGTTAACATGTGGTAAGTGCTAAAAACAATGAAATGTCACTATTAACTATTTGAATGTACTACCAGAGATGTTTGAAATGAATGAATACTTAAAATAAAAAAGGAGATGTGATAATAGGGAAATATGTATTTTTGAAGTAACTTATAAATCATCAAAATGATAAAATCCACAGATAACGTATATGGGTAACTTATATCGAATAGGAAAAATAATTTGATGGGAATTCATTATTATAAAAGAGAAACTATAGATTTTGATAGTAACGGCTTGTTAAAATTTAATGGTGTAGGATCCACAAATACTGTTGAGATTAAATACCATTTAAATGCTTTTAGTTAAATATTAGTTGAAACATAATCACATTAATGTTTCAAATTATTTTTATAAATAATTACACATATGGTTTTAAAAAAAGTATTTTCTATATAATAGATATGAATAATAACAAATAATCATATTGGGAAATAAAACAACAAGCAATTTATTTCATATTTTCCATAATAATAACATTCTTCATGAATGTGAAGATATATAATGTGTTTTTATTTTGAATATTTATCATTTTAACTGAAACAAATAAATGCATAAAAATAAATTATGATTTTTCAAGAATTATAATACTGATAATGAAATATTAGAGACATTTTTATGTTTTCTATTATCATATATAATTGGTAACAAATCATTAGATGTTATTGAAATTTAAAATAATGTATCTTCTTCACCTTAGGATCTTAAATGTTTTTATCACATTGTGATTGAAATTAACCCCCAATTGTTAGAAATTCGTCATATTTTATTGTTTATTTTATCCATATGAAATGTTGTTGTATCATTAGGATAAAGTTTTTAATGAGTCCAAAAATTTTCACTATTGTTTTGAAATTGAGTTAAATATAATATATATTTGTTTTAGATTACTAATGGATATAAATACTATAAGGATAGTTTTACTATATAACACGATATTAATTGAATATTTAATGAATCAATTACTCCATACTCACCATAAACTTTTGGTTTTTTATGATGGAACCCTCATATATTAGTTTATATTTGATGAACCTTCTTATCAACACAATACACATAAATTGTATTTTTGAGAAAAAACAGAATATTTAATATATAAATTATTAAAATATTTTTACATTTAAAAAATTCAGTCAACATTCCATATGATATTTTTCCTCTAAATTATAGTAATATAATGATTTATATTTTTTTCTGAATCCTTTTCCACATGAATAATAATTTTTACTGTATGAAAATACTCACTGAGATATATGTTATTAAAATATTTAATAAAAAAAATAAAATTAATTTCAAAGTAACATGAAAAAATATCTTAAATTTTGTGGATATTTAAGATGTAATAATTATATATGATCATGAAATATCACAATATTAATTTACTATTCATTATAGGACTAATGAATCTCAAGGAAATTGAAAAAAAACCATAAGAAAAAATTCACCAAGTAATTATTTTGGATAAAATCCTGTGTTGATTTAGAAGTTTCCAATGATTATGAAGGCTCATAATTATGTTTTTGTTTGTATTTTATTCATATAAATGTACTACCCCATATTTTTATTGACTCATTTCAAATAATATTTTAAATAAATAATACTACAAATAAATAAAACCAAAATAAAAAATTACTTAATTTATTAAGATAAAATTTTAAAATTTAAAATCCTTTATTTGTAATAATTCATAATGAAGATATTTTTTGGAATAAAATACCAAAAAATTTGAAAATTAAAATTATACATGCGTAGAATATTCATTATTCAACCTCCTATAAATATCACATGTAATATTATAACAATAAAAAATTTAAACACCTTAGTAATATTGTAAATTTTTTGAGTATTATAAAATGTACAATACTTTTAGTGATCTAATTGTGGAATTATATTTTAATGGAAATGGAACTTTTTCAGTTGTATTGGCATTTGATACATCATTGTATGATTTAAATTCATTAAGTATATATATAACATTAATATTATCATGAAACCATTATATAGATGTTTTAAATATAATATAAATATTTTATTTTTATTAAATTATAAATTATAAATAATTTTGATATAAATAACAATATATTTTATTGAGAAAAATATAATGTATTATTTCAAAAAATTCACAAATGATGTATAATTATTTTGAAAAATAAAATTTTATCTTTTATCAAATGGTTTAAATAATTTTTATTTATTTTTATGGAAATACATGAATTTATATTAATGTAATGAATAATACTTTATATGAAACGAGAATTAAAGTATTTATGGTTTAAATTTTATTTTTAAAAAATATTTTTATAAATTTTTATTATTATTTTATATAAATTTTAATTACATCTAGGAGTGACATTTAAAAAATTATTTCATATCTACAACCATCACGATGAAATAAAAAAATAATATCAATTAATATTATTAGCTAAAAATTATAAATAGTAGAAAACATTAAATGGATTATTCATGGTAGTATGTGGTAATTGAAATAATTAAGTTATAATGTGTTAAAATATCATTAAACATTATAACTTTAATGTTTTCAAAAGGAAATACACTGCCTATCCTAATCTATTGTCCATATTTTTTGGTATATTCCTTATAATGTAATATTCCTTACTCATTAAGAGGTTAATAATTCCAAATATTTCACTTAAAAAGTCTATAATGGGATTTCATCATTACGAACTCAAAACCACACCTATCATTCATATTACCTTACAATGTTATCCTAATATACGTTAATAATAACATCCTCATATGTTTTTTTCTTCATTCCACAATAATGTGTTAATAATATTACATTTCAAATAAATCCCTTCTGTGATGATTTGATAATTCAATGTATGTACTATAAATATCATAGCTATTTTCATATTCATTATTATGAAACTATTCATTATAAATAATTTATAACAATAATGATACATAATTTTAGAAATTGTTCATAAAAAATATTATTGATATTATAGAAAACCCTCCTTAATACAGTAGATCAAGTTCTTTATTTAATGCATTGTATATTGATACAAGGAATTTCAACATTATGGAAATAATTAGTAGTCTTCGTCACGACCTATCCCTGTGAGCCTATGCCATGACTACCTTGAACCCACCTCTCGAAGGCAAGGGGGTGGAAACTACCACCGAAGGAGTTAACCTACCAGTGTGAGGAATTTTCTTGAGTACGTGTACATAGTCACATGCCCAACCACATCCCAACACACTGAAAGGGGGATACAAGTACAACAAAAATGATTCTAAGTGAAAGTACAACTAAAAGTATGTGGGAGAGAATAAAAAAAATAAAATTGAAAATAGCATGTTCAAAAATAAATCCTTGATGGCCATATGATGAAAACCCACCTGATCAAGAATTTAGTGAAGCTACTAGATGTTGAAGTCGTATATCTAGTCCGCCCGTTCCTACTGGGACCTACCTAGTCCTAGGCCACCAAGTCCACTATCTAAGCTTTAGTTAGTCCCATATACTTGAGTACCACTATTTAAATGTCTGTCATCTCCCCCAGACACAACACATGCAGGCTAAGGCTGTTCAGCAGTGAGAAACACAGTACTCAGTAGAGACCCCAAAACAAACGGAATGACAACACAACAATTCCTCAAAATAACGCTTGAAATAGATGACACCCTACATCAGGTATATTCATGGTTAGTAACAGTTTCATCATCAGTCACATTGTCGAATAGCTCACACAATGGAGAACTCCTCCTCTAGTGAGTATACTGGGAATTCCATGTCACGATGTGGTGCTTCCCACTAACCTTGGACTGTCGAGGTACTCCTTTTCATCACGTACTGTGGGCCTACAAAGTCATAGAGACGTGACTTCCAATATTCATGGCATACTGAGGTACTCCTCCATGTCATGTACTATGGTCCTAGAAAGTCAAAAATAGTTTCTTCCCACAGCGGGCCTATAGTGTCATAGAGTGGTGCTTCCCACTAGACCAAAAGTCAGTAGTTTTCAAGTCCGAGTTTGTCATAGGGTTATACACATAGGGAACTCTGAAAAAATGATTCTCAAGCCCTTCATCTCATATTAACATTCACAAAAGGAACCATAGATGAAACCAAATGATCTGAATCGTCTAGTGGGTCCCAACTCCACACACATCTCGATCATCAGACGCGTGGTTTGCATGATACAAGTGTTTTAGTAACTGAGGGACCAATTGCAATGGGCCCCAATCCGAAGAGGTTAGACATACCCCAGCAACCCATCTCGGGGTCCTAAATACTAGGGTATTTTTGAGATGTACTTGAATTGACCTAGTATGTGTCAAGGTCGTTATGGTCTGGCATGGCTAGAGGGCCAGGCCTAATAGGCATGGCTGGACTCGGCCCATTTGGCTAAGGGTCCAGCCCTCCAAGATGCCTGATGGCCCAGTATAGTCTGGCCTAGCCTCAAGAAGGCACAAGTCCAGCCTACCGGTGCAGGTCTGTCCCGCTGGGTGTGGGTCTAGCCTGCGGGTCCGGGTTTAGCTTGTCAGAATAGGTCTGGCCCATCGGAACGGTTCTGAACTACATGCGCGGTATCGCCCGACATGTTAGGGATCAACCCACCATTTGGGGTCCGGATGCTTGGTGCATACGGTGGTTCCAACCAACCAGGATGATTCCTATATGATTCTTCAGTTCCCCTCGTGTCCCTGTGGGTGCTGGGCCCTTCCACCGGCCATTGTAAACGGACCGTAGATTATCCAGCCATCTGGATGGCCTGGACATGGATTGTCCTTGCATGTGGCACACCAAATAGCGGCATGTCCACCAGTGCACTGCCGAGGCTGATAAGCCACCACATCCTAATCAACACAGCCAGCTGGTGTAGGACGCCCCCACTATGTGGCCACTGCGGCTACCGCTGCATTAGCCGGAGCACCAGTAGAATGTTTAGCAGACCATCAGAAGCACTATTGTGGTCTGTTCTTCGACCTATCAGCTTCTATGACCTCTATGGATCGCCCTCTTCACCGCGAGGATCACAATCCTACCATTCCATCATTTTAGGGGTATAACCACCATGAAATGGACCTTCAGAGTCACATGGGATTTGTTCGTGTCGGCCTAGGGCCTCCACATTAGAGGTTTAATGATGGGAGAGGTTCGGGGAGTTTTTGTTCTGTCATTCTATCCAATGATTTGTGCCCAAAATAAAATAACCCCAAAAATAAATCACCATCCCGCATAATGCACGAATTTTAGATTAACCTATTCATGGGTTGATCTATGTTCATCATTTTTAGAAATGAATGGGGAAGAAAATAAAAACAATAACCCCTACATCTTATGACATATGGTGCCACAATGCTCATCCATAAGGCATTAAGAAATTAATGTCACTTCCCTACTTCGATCGTCGAAAGGCATTGATGATTATAATGTTCTGCCAGTGTTCTTCATTTTTCACTGTGGTCGAAGTCTGTCCAGGTTTTTTGTAGAGAATCCTCCAAATTTTTGATATTTATTTCTCTATCACATCAAAATATAAATAGGATATTGTCATAGCATTCCCATTATGTTTTGAAGTCTCATCATTACATTGTTTTATTAAAAGAACAATGTTTTCGTTATGTGTCATTAAATACTCAATACGCTGCATGTTAATGAGACATTAATGATCCCCATTAATGTGTATTGTTTCTGCCATGTCGTTGCCCCACAGTTTCTCCGTTGGCCAATCAACTATGAGAAAAAAATTACATAATTCATTTAAATTCGATTATCATTTTTCATGAAAAGTCTAAAAAATAACTTCTCTGGTCGGGCCATATAGTCCAAATGAAAGAAATTTTTAGGTAAATACCAACGTTCTGAGTTCAATGGTTCCTTCATGTTTTTAATCTGAGTACCGGTTCGAAAGATACAAAATCCTACTTCCATGTTTATGGAATATACATTAAAAAAGTTCAAAATTCTGTTCTGAGCTCTCAAGATCTCAGAATAATGTGCTGTCAAATTTGATGATCTTGAAATAATTCCATATAAATAAATAAAATTTCGTGGAAATCCCAAGACAGAGAATTCTCCGCACCTATGGGATTTACATCCCTCAATGCCAAAATAACAACTAAACAAAATGATGGGGATAATGAGCATGAATCTAAGTATCCTACTACCATGTACTCTCCTAGAGATTCCCATGCTTCCATCAGATTAATACTAAAGAAACGGGATGCTCATATAAGACATCATAGGTCGATCCTCTATCTCAATAGGGAACTCCTTAAATTTCGCCCTATCTTAAATACCTACCTCACCCCTGTTGATGGCATGATATTGATCATGCACGTACCTCCGCTGCTGTGACACATGGGAAAAAACATTCACCCAATGAATCTTTGGGGGATAATCTTGGCAGTAAGAAACATTTATAACTCTACTAAGGACCTGAAATGGTCTAATGAACCTTGGTGATAGCTTGATTCCCTTCCCAAATCATCACAATCCTAGTCAGTATGATACTCGAAGGAATGTATGATATTACTCCTCAACCATCTAAGCCTCTGTCTCCTATCGGCATAAGGATTATGCCTTAACTATGTAGTCATAATCCACTCCTAAATGATGTACATGTTCTTGGTTGTAGCACATACCATATCAGGACCCATGAGTGCTGACTCCCATGGGACAATTCATCATATGGGTGATCTTAAAGGCTGCACATACATGGCCTAAAATAGTTTCATCCCAATGGAAGAGTGAGATATGTTCTTTTATGCAATATCCACTATTGGAAGGTGGTCCTATCATCTATGAACAAAGTCTTCGATGCAAGAACAAATCATGTCCTCCATGTACTGTAAGGTCCGCTCTGTCTTCTTGTCTATTTGGGGATGAAAAGTTTTTCTCAAATAAAGATGCATCCCAAATGCTGCTTGTAATCCCTTACAAAACTAGGATGTAAAGCTGTAATCGTGATCTGAGAGGATCGTCGAATTCATCCCATGGAGATGCACTATCTCTTAGATATAGAGGCGTCTATGTCCCTCTACCGATACCTTCTTCCAAATGAGTAGGAAATGAGCTGACATGGTGAGTTGGTCAATGATCACCCATTTAGTGTCATTAACTCTAGACATATGTGATAACCCCATCATGATTCCCATAACGATACCTTCCCATTTCAACTCTAGAGCCTCGAGTGGCTGATTCAAATCTGTTGTAACAAGGTGCTCAGCCTTCACTAACTGACATGTGAGGCATCGTGAAACTAACTTTTCCACTACAGTTTTCATCCCTGGCCACCAGTACTTACACAGGAGGTCCTGGTACATCTTACCAACTCTATGATGTGCCATCCAATGTAGATGTATGAAACTACATCAAAAACTCATCCCACAATTCCTTTGGTACTAAGGTGCTCCCTCTGAAAATAATGATGTGCTCCCCACCTATTGAAAAACCATTAGGATCCCATCTTGAAGATATCTGAGCACGTCTGGCTTTACAGTCAACATCCCCCAGCTGTGCCTCCCAGACTCGATTTAAGAGTGGGGTAGTAACAGAATTTTACTAGAGTTAAACAACTTCACCATCATCTATGAAGGATATCAGCATCGCTGATAACTTCTCTGTTGCCTCACTCAGCAGCTGCACCCCGATCCACCGATTGAGTGCCTCTACCACCATGTTCCCCATTCTAGAAGTATAGACAGTATCAAAATCATAGTTCTAGAAAAATCTCTAGCCAATACAACTATCTCAGGTTCAGATCCTTCTGGGAGAAGATATACTTAATACACTTTTGGTTGGAGTAAATGGTGTACTGCATAACCATCAAGTAGTGCCGCCACATATTCAAGTGAAAAAGTCACTGATACTAACACTAGGTCATGGGTCACATAGTTACTCTCATTATTCCTCAAATCTTGTGAGCTATAGGAGATCACCACTCACCCCTACATCATGACACAACTGATCCTGGTCTATGATGAGTTGTAGTAAATTACAAACCCAACACACTCCACTAGTAGTCTCAAGATGGAGTCAATATTTAATCTCTACCTCAACTACTGGAAACTCTCCTATAATTTTCCATCAACACGAGGTGTTGTCCCTTCCAGGTCAATGTGGATAAGGGTGCTGCTATCCTGGAAATTATTGTTATGAATCTACGATGGTAACTACCCATCCCTAAAAATCTCTACATATCAGTCACACTCCTTGGTGGCTCCCAAAAATGAACTGCCTCTAACTTCACTGAATATAATTCAAATCAAGCCTCTGAGACGACATGTCCTAGGAAACAGATCTCTCAAATCCAAAACTGACTCTTCGAGAGCTTATAATAATGATGTTTATCTCAGAGTGTATACAAGACTATCTTTAGGTGCACAATGTGCTCGTCCTCTGAGAGGATGTTATCAATGAAGACAATTATGAAACTGTAGAGGTTAGGGATAGATGAATTTGTTCATGAGGCCCATTAACACTACTAGTGCATTGGTAATGCCGAAATCCATCACTAGGTACACATAGTGGTCATTCTAACTCCTGAAGGATATCTTTGGTACATCCTCATCACGTACCTGGAGCTGGTGATATCCTGATATGAGGTCTATCATTGAGAACCACAACACTCGCTTCAGCTGGTTGAAGTGGTCATACATTCACCGTAGTGGGTACATTTTCTCTATGATCGCTTGGTTGTGGTTCCTGAAGTCGATGCACAGACTCAATATCCCATCTTCATTCTTAGAAAAAACACTGGGGCTACCCATGGTGAATGTATGGGCCTTACGAACCCCTTCTCCTAGAAGTCCTCTATTTTTAACCTCATATTGCGATGCTCTATGGGAGACATTCAATATGATAGTGTGAATATCATTATCATCCTGAGGTACATGTCGATACAGAAGTCTACCTGTCTACGATGAGGTAGTCCTAAAACTTCAGCAGTAAGAACATCCTGGTACTCATCCACCACTACAAGGATGCATGGAATCATCTCTTATGCTGCCCTGAGGGTGAGGCTAGCCAACCAGTGAGTGATCGGTTGAACCCCCTTCTGAGAGATTATATACTTTGCTGTAAGGTTTTCCATCTCATTGGTGAAGGAAAACATGGTCCCATATCTGCGAACACACCACACTGTATGCATAAAATAGTCGATATGAGCATGGAATGTGGATAACCTATCCATACCCAATATGAAGTCATATGGCCTCAAAAATACTACTAGGAGATCCAACTGAAGCTCTCTCCTCCTAGTTGAAGATCACACTATCCACACCAGTGTGTAAATGTCAAATCCCCTCCTAAGAAAGTATCTATCCTTAAGAATGAAGCCAATGTCCACACCACAATAACTGAGCTCTTCAAGAGAGCTGCAGAAAGTAAAGAGTGACTAGAACCTATGTCTATATGTACAACATCTATGGTGAAGAAAACACATATTATACATCGGATCATATCTTTAGCATCATTGTCATAAGCCTCTGGTTCATAAATACGGGCTCTCCCTATTACACCTAATCCCAAACGTCGGGTTGGACCACAGAGGGGTGGTGGCGGTAAAACCTCAAATAGTATTCCACCGCCTGCTGCTTGGCAGGGACCCCTGCCAAGTCCACCTCCTTGCAGACCACCTCGCTCGAACCGCTGTCGCAGCCTCGGTGGACCCTCGACCATATGTTGGTCATCTGTATGGTGGGTTGGGAATTCATAGGCCCTATGTGCCTAACAGCCACAAAAATAGAAAATCCGACCCCTGTCTAACTCCATAGGGCCTGTGAGCCTTGCAATATAGACCCTGAGACCTGGGGTCGGCCTCTGAAAGACCTGCCCAACATGGGCCCCTTCATTTTTTTGTTGCCTTCCGAAGACTCTATCGCATAGGGTTTTCCGGTAGCTCTACCAATGGGTGACTTCTCTTCCAAGAAGCTCTCCATCAAATAGGATTTCTCCATCACCCTGGCCTGGTAAGGGATGATGAGATACACCACTAAAGCCCTGATCTCTTTCATGTGTCATTTCTCAAAGGCTCGATCCCTATAGAAAAGGATCTGAACCATATTTTTGGAGTAGCGGGAAACCTCCATGAACAATGATGAGTACTTGACCACTATCTTGTTGTACAAATGTAGGTGAAGCTTCTCCGGGATGCACAGAAAGAGAAATGTCGTGGAGAAAAATTATTCTCAGAAAAGCCTCTCGATGTCAACCTAAGTTAGGGTTACCTAATCATGAGTTTATATGGTTAAAATCAACCATATCCTTACTAAACCCTGTAGATGTATCACTTTAATTATCTTCATCTAGTTAAGCGATGTCCTCCCTATGAGTAATAACCGCGTCACAAATTCTAGCCAGTCCTCAATGACCTGGCGATATGTATCTACCTAGACCTAAGAGGACTCTATCTCTGAAACTAATGTATGGAAATGAGCCTTAGAACATCATCTATCAGAACCACAAGAAGTAGATACTAACCATCGAGTAGTGGTAGCATTGTTTCACCACCCGGTGGGGTAATCTCTATAGATAGTCCTTGAATAAATGACTCATCACTAGGTAGGCGATCCCCACGACCACATATCAAGATTATGGATGGTCGTCCACATGGATACATCCTAATATAGATCAAGATGTACCATATTTAGAAGTATATACATGATGAACATGCACTTATTGAAGAAAATAAGGAGAAACTTTTGCAACCATTGTTTTCATGCATTGTGTCTAAAACAGATTTCAAGGTCATGCTATATTGATATGTCGGCCACCAAACCAACACTAGACTCCCCAAATCTGAATGTTGGACTTGAAAAACATAAAACTATTTCCCCTCAAAAAACCTAGACTCCTCGTCTTTGATGGGGAACTGACCACCCTTTGATACTACATTGTCACGACCCATGCCCTAGGGCATGTGTCGTGACTACTCCAAGCCTACCATCTGAAGATATGGGGCTGTAGACTAGCGCTGAAGACATAAATCTACTAGCGGGGGGTATTTTATAGAGTACCTATATTCACTCACACACCCAACCACATCCCAACCCACTAAAAGGGGGAAACAAGTTACCCGAAAACAAGGATGAGGGAAAGTACAATTGAAAGTATGGTGGCCATAATAAAATCCCAACAAAGAACTGAAAATATTAAGACAAAAAGAAAACCTTGATGGACATATGATGAAAACCACACATGATCATGATATTAGTGAAGCTACTATAGGCCAAAATAGTATGTCATGTCTGCCCAGTCTAACATGGACCTGGATGGTTCTACGACACCATGTCCGCCCTCGAAGCGTTTGACACTCCCTTCTCACTGAGCACCCCTATCGAAACGTCAGTGGTATACACCAGAGAAAACATGTTTGGGTGAAGTACTTGTAGGGTTGATTGAAAAATTACTCAGCAGGGACCCGAAAAAAAAAATACCACAAAACAATTCCTCAATGTAAAGCACGAAACAAAATACAACTTAAACCTGGTATATTCTAGGGTAGTAAAAAAATAATCATTAGTCGCATCATTGAACATCCCTCCTTCTAGTTAAATCCACCTCTAAAGAGTAAAGTGGGCGGTCCAGGTCATGTATTTGTTCTTACCACTAACATTGGACTATATAGGTACTCCTCCTCATCGCGTACTATAGGCCTATAATGTCATAGAGAGGTGCTTCCCACTAGTCCTGGCATATTGAGGTACTTATCCTCATCACGTAACATGGGTCAATAAGGTCACAGATAGGTGCCTCCTATAGTGGGACTAGATTTTCATAGAGTGTATCTTCCCTCTTGCCCATAATTCAACAGTCATCAGGTTTCATTCAGTCGCTTGGTTCTATATGTAGTGAGATTGGGGGAATTGATCATCATGCCCTTCATTGCATCTCAACATCCAAAAAATTCATCATAGAGCATGCCAAAAGATCCACCTCATCAAGAGTCTCCCAACACCACAATAGTCTCATCAATCGGACACAATGATTGCTAGATACGACTGTTTTTGTAAATAGGGGGTCAGTTGCGATTGGGCCGAGTCCACCAAGTCAAAGCACGCCGACCAACCTGGCCTAGGGGTCCCACATACCCTGGTTCATTAATATGGGCATGACCCAACCTGGTGCGGGTGGAGGATGGTGTGGTCTAGCTTTGCCAGTGGACCGGGCCCAATAGGCCTCACTGGACCCACCCCGGTAGGCTAAGGTTCAATCTAGCAGAGTTGCACAAGGACCTGGTCTAGTCCAGCCTATCCCATCGACTATGGATCCGGCCCACCGGCATTGGTCCAGATCACCTGCACAGTCCGGTCCGACCCGTTGGGGCTTAGACCACCGGCTGGGACCAGCTGTGCGGTGCGAACTGTGGTGTTGAACAACTGGGATGCGGCTTGGCCACCATGTCTAACTCCGCTT
This sequence comes from Viscum album, assembly GCA_963277665.1. Lineage (NCBI taxonomy): Eukaryota > Viridiplantae > Streptophyta > Magnoliopsida > Santalales > Viscaceae > Viscum > Viscum album. The sequence continues at coordinate 1,798,418,820 of OY728156.1, read as the reverse complement.
CTATCCCATCGGGTGCATGGTCCTTCCACCATCCATGGATGGAGGACCACAGCTTCGCCAAACATTAAGAAAATACATATGTGGGTCTTCCCTCCACACATGTGCCCCAACTAGCATCACTTGTTCCAGCACCCTATCGTTGATCACTGAAAAGACGTTTAGCGGACCATCAGATGTGCTCTGATGGTCCGTTCTTCGACCCAACTTCGTTTGTGGCCTATTTTAAGAGCCATATTCACTCAGATGATCCCAAACCTAACATTCATTCATTTTTTGGGGTATGAACACCAAGAAACACACATAAAAAGTTACTCAATATTTGTTTTTTGTCAGCCTCAGACCTCCGAGTTAGAGCTTTTATTATGGGGGAGGGTCAAGGAATTTTTGTTAAATTATTCCATTCCATGATTTGTACCCCGAATAAAATAATCCTAATAATAAATCACCCTTCACAAAATGCATGAATCGTAGATCAACCATATAATTTTTTGATCTATGTTTTTCATTTTTATAAAAGGATGATGAAGAACATAAAATAAAAAACCCTTTCCTCTAATGACTTTGGATACCAAAACATTTTTCCTAGAGGGATTAAGACGTCGACGTTGCTTCCCAACTCTAATATTTGAATGGTGTCAATGATGATGAATTTCTACCAGCATTCGTCATTATTCGGTGGGTTGGATGTCCGTCAGATGTTCTCTAGGGAATCGTCCATATTTTTAATCCTTATCTCCCTAGTTTGTCAAACTATAAGTAGGAGCACATCGCAGTGTTCTCATTATGATGTGATGTCACGTCGTTATGCTGTTTTATTTAATAAACAATGTCATTATTACACATCATTAAAGTGTTGTACACTATGTGTTAAAAAGCCATTAATGAACCTCATTAATGAGCATCATTGCTACCCTCTCATTTCCCCACAGCATGACTGTCTTCCCCTAAACTATGATAATTAAAATAAAATAATTTTTTAAAATTATTTTAATATTTTCTCAAAACGTATGGAAAATAACTTTTCTTATTAGTCCATTATTTCCAAAGTTATGTTATTTCTTTTGGAATCCCCAAATTCTGAATTCAATGGGGACCTCAGATTCTTAATATTACCACCTATTTAAAAGATATAAAATACCACTCGCACATTTAGAGGACGTACCTTACAAATTTGTCAATTTTTTTATTGGATCTCATGACCTTGGAATCACATGATGTTGAATTTTTATGTCTCAAAATAATTCTATATAAATAAGAAAAATTACATGGAAATTATGAGATATTGGAGTCTTGGTAAATGAGATACCTATATTATTATTGTATTATATTTTGAAACGCCAATAAGAATATAATTTTCATTTTTGATAATTTCATTATTCATTCAAGTATATTATTCCATATGAAGCATAATACACATCATAGATACTTTATAATGAATAAATATGGGTGAGCACCAATTATCACTAATAGTTAATGAAAATGGATGATATCATGAATCAATATATATAATAAACATGGAAAGGTAAAAATATTCACAGAAAAAGAATTTAAATAATCTTAAATGGTATAATAAATATTGAACAATAAATAAATAAACACACATTCTATTTAAATAAATGGATAAGGAATAATTAAAATATAAGTGTAAATAAGATAAAAGAACTGAAATTTAAAAAACATGATATGTTGTAACCAATAATGAATGTTAAATAATATAAAACAAATCTGGTTTACTATATAAATTATGAATAAAATTATTATAGAGATAATATAATTATTTAAATTCCCTTGATAATAATAACTATATTCTTAATGATGTAAATTTTGAATTCTGGGATTAAAATATATCCAGAAACATGATACATATACTCTCAAGACCATTTATATAAAATTTAATAATCTATGTATAATTCCATATTACTTTGACAACATATTTAAATCATGATTGCTCATTCACCTAATGTGAATATTGATGCATTGAGAGTCTATATATATCCGAGAATCACATATGCCATTAAAGAGTGGAAAATTCTTCGTATATCAAATAATTATTTTAATTTATAAAAAATTTCCCTAATTATTAAATATCATTACAGAGTAAAGCCCATATATTTATCAATATTGTTATAATTGGTCCCCAATAACTGCACACACACCCTGCCATAATAGGTTCATCATAATCTAGCACACTAGGTACTAGTAGTTTCCTTATAGATATGTAATCGACTATATAAGTACCACCAATATTCCTTGGTGGATCATCAAACTTATGACTGTCCTCACATGCGAACACCGTGTTCTATTATTTTTCTTTTTCCTCACTCGCACACACCCTGGAAAACATCACATGAGGGTAGCAACCCCGATAACATCTAATGGATATTTATGTATAACTGTGTTGTTATAATATTCTACGTACACAAAAATAATGTTTCTACCTGATGAAATGAGTCATGTAATTTATCCATTTTAATCCTTTACCATTACATGATTTTATATTAACCGCCCTCTATACCACAACATCCTTTTTGTGGACTATAAAACTCAACCATGATATTCTAACCCCACATGGGGATATGATCATTCCCTAATTCCACTGTAATAATTGGGCCCCACTAACAGTAAATACACCCGGCCTAAACATGACCTTTAGGTCCGAACCTGATTTTTGTCATTACTTTCCCACCTGAAAAGTGGGCTCCTATCTAGACCCACACATGTTTAAGAAAATGTCATCAGATTAATCATTATCCCCATATTTTAACATCTTGATAATGCATAGCTATTGGAAAACCTTTATAGTTGACCTCTATAAATGGTTAGGATAGTAATGTCAGTATAAGGTGTTATTTACTGTTGAGGTTTAATCTCCAGCTATTAAACCAAAAACGATGGTTTATCCCTGATTTGACATTGAAAGGTATTTGGGTAAGAAGTTTAATAAATTCATGGGATATCATTATACTTGTTTTAGTAGTAATATTATAATGTTATAATTTTTTATATACATGTTTGGCTATTGATTTCTAGTGGATATTTCTGTATCCTGTTAAATCATATTAAATTTCCCTATGATATTTATTCTGATAGGTAGTATAAATATTATTGTATGATTTACCTGTTATAGTTATAATGATTATATAATATATCATGATTCATGAATTGATATTTGGAATTTATATGATCTTACTACATCCTTGGGATATATTTGGTATATGATGTTCTTGTGCATGATAACTATGAGATAGGTTTACCTATCATGGATCAGTAGACTGGGAGGGTGATAATTTTTAGATGATCCATGTGACTTGATGATGAGATTGAGATGGAAAATAGGAAATAATGGCCCAGTGTTTCATGACATGAGGAAATGATGATCAATATTGATAATACTTGTATGAAGTAATAGTGGTGAATGACCACCATGATTTATATGATCTACCCTGTAATAATGGAGCATGATGGTCTATGAGATCTTACTAGAAGATATCACGGGGGTAAAATGGCTTATTGTGTCCTTTCACAAAGGCCTAGGACCCATATGGATATCATGTAGCTTGATGTTGGCTGTAACATTGATACGTTTCCATGATAGTTTTGATTTATTCCGATATAGATCCAAAGCATGAACAACATAGGCTTTGTGAAATTTTGGTATGTGAATTAATTCTTTGTTTTGGTTTGTATGAATTTATTATTATAGTTAAATGCACTAGTAAAAAAGATAGCAACAAGTTAAGGAAACATTGTCGGTGTCTTACAATGTCTAATACTGACACCCTACCAGTAGAGTTTGATCGGAATTTAGATTTCATGATGAATAAATTGAATGTATAGGTCCATTTGTTTGATAGATTACCATAGGATTAAAGAGCTAGTAAAATAATGGGATTGACTTCAAAATATCTTATGTTTATTTATTACATTATATTCATTGTAAACAATGTTTTGGATTTTATGTTTGGGAGATACTTTAATATGTATGTCATTATTCAGATTGTTCATTTTACTCTGATTATTTATTCCTTATATTATCTTTGTTCACTATTGTACTTATTGATGACATGATATGAAGGTGTAGTTTCCCAACTACTATTATTAGACTCCAAATACTATTCATAAAACTCTATCTTATATGGAGGAACTTACGAGATAGTGTGACATTTCTGCTTGTACGTGGTTGTTCAGGTCGGGATGTCAGAAATATTTCAATTTATAATCAAACCAAATTCAGAATAAAAATGATATATATTAAAATTATTTAAAGGATAAAGAATAAAAATAACAATGATAAATAATATTGATAATTAAGATGAATTTAATGTCCAATTATCATAAGAAAGTGATCATTTCAAGGGAATGTTATTGTCAATAAATATAAAAAAAGAATATGATTGTAAATAAAATCATTGGACTTAATAATCATAAACTATCTAGAGTTAAATAAGGATGGAATGAATACATCATATCCCATAAGAAATATATTTAAAATAATGTCTTTTCTCAAGGATTAATAGACATATAATAAAATATTATTAATAAAATTTCTAATAAAATATCATTTTAATTTTAAAAATGAATTTTCCAAATTTAAAACATTTAGAAAACATTTTTCATGGAATGTAACTTTTAAAATATATAAATTTCATGAAAAGTACAAAGATGAATCACAAAAACATTAAATATCCACATGAATAGGACGATTCAATGAAATTTTGACCATGACTATGGGTAGTTCTGTACATAGAGTATAAAATTAAAATATCCTTCCTTTTCCATATTAAAAAGGTTAGAAAGAAATCATTTCTTAAAAAATGACATTAATATTAATTTTAAAAACATTTTAAAAACATTGAATAGGTAAAAATTATTTTTAAAATCAATTTGGAGATTGTAAATAATACTTTTTTAATTTTTTTCTTAAAACAAGGTTTTGGGTACAATTATATTCTGCACATAAGAGATAATTGAAATGAAATTTTCCTGAAAATATTATATATATTTTTTAATGAACCTATGGTTGGTGAAATAATAATATTAAATGATAATATCATAAATAAGACGATGATAACAAATTGAAATTAGTTTATTTATAAAATTATCGAATAATTTCCCTCAAATGTTTTTTAGAAAATGTAATATCAATTATAATGATATTTTTAAAGGAACCATTATAATGAACATCACATTTAAGTGAGAATTAATCGATATATCAATTATGTTTATCAATATTAAATCCATACAAGAAAATATAAAAAATTATATTATATTATATTATAATAATTTATTATACAAATTATCATATAATATCAATTACAATGAAAAAGTAATATAACTTAGTGAAAATAAATTGAGTTATAAATTCATGAACACCTGGTGAATTTGAATTCAAATCCCTTTAGATGTAATAAATCAAATTTTAACTAAAATATAAATTATTTATAATTATTAATGATACAAAATCCCTAAATAGATTTATATGCACCATATAAAATACATTTTCTTCATAACATTATAATATTTCTCAATGAATTGAAATTTAGATGAAATCCCTTACCTGACGCATCCTTTTAGTTGATCATTCTATAACCTCTTATACAGTGGGTTAAGAAAAGTAATATACATGTTCCAGAAACATGATAATATATGTATGATCATATTTCATCCATTTATAACATGTTAGCATTCATTTGATAATAATATTTCATTAATTTCATAATTTGAGTTGTTTTGTTCCTTGATCTCACATGCGTCTTTTTTAAGGAATGATCCAGTTCATGCATAATTCATATAATTGTATAATAACACTAAAAATTTAATATTTATCTGTCATATTTATACATCAATAATGATTTTAAGAATATTTTTTAATGACTATAACAAAAAAAACCATGTATGTTGTGATCATAGAGATGTAGGTCACACGTAGTAACCATAAACCATTCCAATTTTCAATGATCATAATTTAAAATAGTGAAGTAATAATTTATATTTAAATAATTTTTATAATATATTAAATATCTTGTATCATATTTATATATATAATCAATTTTCTTTCGTGACATATATACACTCACATTTCATTGTGAATGTTATAGTCCCCACGTAAACAAACAATGTTATCATATTTATGTGAGTGAAATGTTAATGAAGAAAACGATATATCAACTCTAATGAATGATGAAGATGTAAATAATATCTTTGTTTTGATATTTATATTACATATAATATTTATATTTATATTTATCACCGTCCATATAATGAATTAGAGAAGGATTAATTACATCACTTTGTGAGATAGCCGTCCACCGTACACATGAGGGACATTATTTTATCCCATTTGGAATGGAATGTAATAAAAGGGATATATATATAATATATATAATTAATATATTAGAATAAATATGGAATAAATATCATATATATACTTCCATCAACATACAGAAACATAACATGGGGAATTGGAAGAACTAATAACATCAGTTCATGAGGTGTTTTCCAAACATAAACATTAATGATGATTTTGTAACCCATTTGATGAAAGTGGATATAGTTCTAGGGAATGCTATTAACATAAAAATAATTAATTATATGAAATATTTTGAGGTAATTATATCATCACTAATTATTAATAATTTAAGGATAAAAATAGTCAAATAAAATAAAAAATTGTTGAAGAACGTTGAACCTCATTTGGTTACCCTCTTTAGGTTTGTAAAAAATATTTCCTAGGTTGTCTATCTTCTAATAATAAAGAATAGAGGATAATATGATTTATTTTGGGAACTAATTCTGTTCTTTATTGGTTTTAAATGGACTCTGATAATGTGAAACATATTTGAGTGCCGGTGTCAATTTATTAAGGTAGTGAGTGGCATACTTGTAATATTTCTAAAATATATAATCATTCCAACGTTTTTATCATGTCCAAATCCTCAAAATGGGCCATTGAAAAACCTATAATATTTATGTTCTAAATATATAATTTTTTTTTAAAAAGTTCATTGATCATTTTTAACAATTATATTTTTAGGTGAACACTGGTAAATCAATTCTTTTATTTTAATGTTGCTACTAATTTTTAATGTTTTCACTATTTTTCTGATGAAAACGTACTGTTTACTAATTATAAATTGTATATTACTATTATTAAAAATAAGGGATATATTTTTAAAAATTACATTATATTTTATGGAATATATAATTTAAAACTAATCACACAAAAGAGATGAGAGAGAGGTGTTTAAAAGATAATTCATTCATAGTTTAAAATATTTCAATATGAAAATTATATATGAAAATTATTATAATTAAATAAATTTGTCTAACTGAAATATATTTGAACTATCTCTTCATTAAATTAATATTTCAATACAATTGTAAATTATATAATATTTAAATTATAGGGTATTTTTTAATAAAAATGCATTATTTTAATCTATTAATTATTAAATGAAACATTATATAAAAATACATGAAATTCACCATAATATAATTTATATAATATGATTTTAAAAATTAAGTTCATTTTTTAAAATTTTTTTCTAACTGTTTTAGAAATTATTTAAAAATTATGTGCACAATGCACGACTCGTCCTTCATTTAGTAAAAATACATTTTTTATGAAAATATTATTATTTTTAAAATGAATCTCATTTTATTTTTAATCAATTGATAAATGCAGTTTGTTAATTTTAGTTATGACTATTGAAACTATACATTCAAATTTCATAGTGATGTATATTCTTTGAAATAATAGTATTTAAATAATATTTATTATTTATTATAAAATTGGTGTTGCGCGTAACAAAAGATCAAATGAGTATATTATGTAACATAATATAAACTCATATTTGTGTGTAATTAAATATAAGGAGTATATTTTCTTAGAACAATTATATTTTTGGGTTACATAAGTTCATTTTTTCATGTCACATAATCTACAAAATAAAATTGTATCATTCCATAATTTTTAAAATCGACATTCTTTGGAAAATTAATAAATCACACAATCACAATTTAAAAATGATTATGGTAATCAATGGTATGATATGTGAAAATTATATTTCTTGAAACCAATATGATTGAAATAATTAACAAAACAATCTCTAAATTAGTGTAAATTAGATGTTCCATTCTCTTATGGAATAACACATAACTTGGTTTCCTATAATGATAACATTGGTTTAATGTAAGGATATGAATATTTTTAGAAAATCATAAATAAATATATATTTAGTGACTGAGGTAATTATTAAAAATTTATTTAATTATCAATGTAATGTTAAGGTAATAAAAATAATAAATTTGTGACAGTTTAAAAGACTGTCTTATTTATCAAATAACAATTTAATGTGATATAATTATTGTTTCAACATATTATTCATATTGATGAGTAACTATTTTAATATCTAAAAATAAAATAAAATATACTAACATGGATTTACTATATTAAATAAATCCACATTAATCCTTATATTTTGCTAAATTAATTTCCTAATCCTTACATACTACATGAAATGATAATCCAAAAAATGAATTTTTATCCATGAATCCCTACAAATAAATTCAATAAATTGTAACATCCATAAAATAATGAAATTCATTTCCTTATATCCGTAACTATTTTACAACTCTAATAAAAATAGAACAAGTAATAAAATATAATAAATTAATCACTGAGTTTCAAATGTAACAACACTAGTTTATCATTATAATTTTATTTCAATTAATTTAACATAAAAATGTCATATAAACATGGATATATCATATACTATTGGTAGTTTATAAACATTTATCATTTTCTGGTCTTGGTTACAAGCCCCATGAATATTCCAAATATGATGGTTTGTTACCCAACATGAATAATTTTGTTTTTAAAACTATATCAATAAAATTACAATAATTTTAAAAAAAATACGATGGATACCATTTTAATAAATTTTTTGATTAAATACAATTTTTTTGGGGTCTAACAAATGCCTTTATACATGGTCTAATAATGATATTTTAATGTTATTACAATGTGAAAAATTATCATATTTACCCTAAAGGAACTCAATAACTTTATATTATGTCAATAAAATTATATAGAATTATTCCTTAAAATTAATTACCATTAAAACATATAATTCCCATAAATATCTCCAATTCAACCATAAACATGGTTGATTCCTATACCATATAACCAAAAAATGGGTGTTTAGGACATTGAAATTTTGGAAAGCTGGAATCTCATAACCCATGACATTATCCATAACACTTATGTTAATGAACACATTTATGGATCAGAACTTTTACACAATCCTTGTAATTTTATTTAATATTATATTAAAAATAACACTGGTAATATAATTCAAAAAACTATTTCATAAAATAAATACATAAATAACTCATTTTTATTATTCCTACACAGGTCATTCCATGGATAAGGGTTCATCATTTAGAAGGTAAACATGAATCATATAATTCCCAAGATAAAAACATTTAATATAAAAAATAATAAATATATCCATATGATGATATTTATTTCCTTCTATAATACTATTCTATTTCCTCATCAATTATTTTATCTATTCCATTACATCCATAAAGAAATCATTTTCACTATTCTTTTAAGATGCCTTATTTTCAATATAAAATACCTTCAATTTAACCTCGTTCATTAATGTTTATCATATGTTAAAATCATTCTAAATGGATTATAAAGAAAATTATAATTATACATAGTATGTACCCCACAGAGATTCATACTATGTTCTCATTAAGGACTATTATCATGTACTATTTGATTATCAGGTCCAAATTTATGTGACCCTTTCATTGTTATTACCCAACGACACATCCACTCTCAAACCATGTCATCATATAGTATGAGGGATGAGGTTTGGGTTCAGGAAAATACCCATAATGTCTTCCTTAAACAACTTTTAGGGAAGTCACCTATACATACCCTCATTTTATATCACAAGGTTATGTTCCATAATCAATTATTTATTTACTCTTGTCCCTATTGTTTCTATTAACCATTATCGAATACCGATTATAGAAACACCAACCGAGTTGATTGGAGGTTGTTTCTTCTTTAATAAATTTTCATGATAAATGTGGTATCAAATCCTGACGAATTGAATTTTTTATTATTTATTGTATACATTAAAATGACATGTGTATTTCATTACATTTGTAAAGAAAATATGAAACCATATTTACTTTTGATATTGAAATATATCTATATAGCTTATCCTTCAACATTAAACAAACAACACTTCATGGATTAGGGAGAATGGAAACAATGTAAGGTTTACATCAAATTCTATGTAGTAGTTATGTACATTGAATGAAATCATTAATCAATATATATCATCCACATGGTATGTTAAATAATTGAAAACAAATTCCATTTATATAAATAAATTAAGAGTAATCAATATAAATATATAAATAAGTGAACACATAATCCATTTAAATAACTAGATGTGAAAAATTCAATATAGATAGATAAATAATTGAACAAACATTCCAATTAAACAAATAGAAAATGAATAATAAATATGAAAAGGTATATAAAGGAAAACACTTCCATTTAATCCACATATATAGGATGAAATTATTCTATATATAATATCACTATCAAAATCACCTTGGTAATAATAAAATTTATAATGAAGAAAATGATTAATTATTAGATGCGATGATCTCAGGTATCATGATACCTATAATATATATACCATTCACATGTGTATTTAAACTACTAGGTAAAAACCAATTGAGTTTGGCCATATAATTTAATTCTAGATTAATATTTTTTATCATTATAAAATTGAAACGCTGATTGGTTATCTATTATCACTCCCACCACTATATACAACATACAAAGAATTGGTATATAATAAATGATATATTTATTTCATAAATAATGTTAATTAGGAATAAATATCAATATTGTGTAAAAAATACATCATTATCTATATTTCCCCAAATAACTAATTAAATGGATATATAGGGAAAATTTAAATTTTAATGGCCAATGGAAATTTAACACTTTAATGGAATGTTATTGACCAAAGAAATAAGTCAATGGAGTAAATATCAGTACAATATTTTGACAAAATAATCATAGACCATTCTAAGGGAGAATAATTATGGTATTAATACCAAATATATCGTGTTTTTCTGTGAAGACATAATGGTTATTATCATTGGTGAATATAAATTCCATAGTAGATATTTTATAACATTATATAGAAAGCCAACTTTATAATTTTAAATATCACTTATTGAGGATAGAAAATATTATAAAATTCATTTTATTTGAAAATCAAAATTTCAAAAAATATTTTTATAAATTTATGTAATATTTTCCTTTCAAAAAATTACAATATAATTTCAAATGAAGAAAAAAATAAATGACTATCCTGATGGGATGAAATTTTGTGTATTCAGTACAAGTAATAAATTGCTTTTATTTTACTATTTAAAAAGTTTTAATGATCCTCGTTCATAAAAAATCATAACCATTATATATTAATTTTTTAATATGAAGAAATATTTTGTTAAAATAAATAAAATAAATCATTTTTATGTTGATGAAATCACTTTTTATCTTTTTTATGATTTTTTTTGAATGAATCATGGTTAGACCTATGAGATTAAAAAAACAGATTTTCATAAAATAATATTATCAATTAATTTAAGCCTTCAATATTTGAAAAATTATACTTTTACATGGAATTATAATGAATAACCTGATGAAAATAAAATAAAATTGGCTTATTTAGAGAATTATTAAACAATTTCATTCGACTAATATTCTTGGTTAAATAATCTCGAGTATATTGAAACAATGATATAAATAATTACAATGATCAAAATATTGAATTAAGAATTCTTTAATGAATCATTATTTTGTATCATCAGAAAATCCATAAAAAATTAAATTAAACGTATGATAATAAATAATCATTATACATATAATCTATCAATATGAATGATAATGCAGTAGTAATACAACAAAAAAAAGAAATTGAGTTAGGAAATTTTATACAACATGGAAATTTTATAGTCAAATAATATTATATGAAATATATTAAATTAAAACATAAAATGCCATTTATTTTTAATTAATTATTATGTTAAATTTCAATGGGGATGTATGTACACCATATAAAATAAATTTGATGCATAACATTACAATTTTCTTAAATGAAATTAAATTGATATAAAATCACTTACATTAATTTTTTTTAGATGAACATGATTTAACCCCTATTATATGGGTTTTAAAAGTGTATGTAACTATTAAAACAATCATAATAAAATTTATAATATCAAATATGATCCTTTTAAAACATTTTATGAACCATTCATTATTACACATTTGAAAATTTCATTACTTCGAGTATTAATTGCCTTATTTTTTATAAAGTGTATTTTTCATAAAATATTTAGTTATTTCACATAATAAATTGTTATATAATCATTATTATAATAAATATGACAAAAATTATCATATTTATAGATTAAATATACTTTTAGTGCCAATCATTAATTATGGTTATGAAAAATAATGTATGTAAAAAATATAGAGATGGTAGTTTGTACATAAGCATGTGTGACATTTCATATAACAACCCAGGTAAATAAAGAAATATGAAAATTTTCATATTTATAAAAATCTGTTATTTAAATATTAATTTTACTTTAAAAGGGATTCTACATTTTATGGAGTACTCGATACGCAACAATGGGTTTCATTGAAATCATACGTTGCAAACAAATAATATAATATTATTATTTTAAATGGTAGTTAACGGGAAGATGTTGTATTGGTGGGAATGAATAGAACTACATAAAATGTGATTATACATGTTTGTTAAGTGTTTTTACATTTATCCAATAAAATTATGAGGCTTAAAATGTTAATGAATCCAATTTTAAGCACAAAATACACTAATATACTTTAAATGGTCGATTTACCACCTTTTGATGGGGAACCATTTTTAAATATAGTTTTTGTCACTTATATGTGTTATATTTGAAACAATAAAATATTTATTTAGAATAGTGATATCAAAATTTACATTGGTTAATTTTTTGGTGTTTTTCTGATAATGTTAATTTGTTAATGAATACTGAAAAATATTGTATTTTAATTCAAAACTGACTTATAATCAAATATATTTATATGGTTTGATTATCTTTATAATTGTTTTTAAAGAGTAATTATATTATTTTTTTACCGTTTAATCAATTTTTGGTTATTGTAAGTAATATAACTTTGAAATTTGACAGAAACAAATGTCAATCTGTTGATAGTTATTATTTCTTAAAAACACGCTTTTTCTTTTGACAACAGAATTGATTTTAAATTAATTTTTGCCACTTCTGTGTCTTTAATTTTGGAAAATGGTTTGAATATTTACATTATTTAGTTTTAAATTTCCTAAATAAGTAACTTTTATTATTAGAAATTTTAAATACTGACTTCAGTAAATATATTATTTACCATGGTTAAAGAGTAAATCTAGTAATTAAGGGTAAAAAAGAATATTATAATAACATTATATTACCATAACATGTTTCCTAATCCAATTGGATTATAAATATCTGACCATGGGAATCATTGGGTTGATTTTGGGACCCCATGGAGCCACATGGGAGTGATAATGACACTTTTTTTAATTTAATTAAAGTACAGGCAAAAAAGACAAAAACACATATCTTTTAATAAATAAATTATTAAATGGGGTTTTGTAAGTTATATCTAAATCTAAAAATATTAATTTTAAGTCTAAAAACATTTCCTACATCATGGTATTTTTTTATAATTTTTATACATCATATAAATAAAATTATTTATTATACAATAATGATGCAGTGTTTACCTCATTAACGAATGATTGAAATAAATTATATTATAAAGATTAGAAAAATATTCAAAACCTTATAATTCCTACATGATGAATTTATTTATAAAATGAGTTATCTTATATTTTACTTTATGGAGTTTTGGACCTTTATAAACCGAAAATCATTATATAAAAAAATAATATTTCCAATCTTCTCAAAAATCCTCTCCACCCCCTTATAAAACGACCTCACTTATAACTCAATCCTCACAACTATAAATCCCAAATGAACGTCAAAATTATTCATCAATAAGCTAATTACATCACTCTCTTCCAATTAAAAGCCATACCTTATGCAGAAGGCACTTCATGTAAACCTTTTTGTTAAAACCCAAGGGAGTTACCCGGTTTAAAGGTAACGTTTTCTCTTAAGTTCATTTCTTTTATCTTACATATCCAACCCCATAAACTATTTTTATTCCTTTATTTTTGGACAAAACCAGTTTTCCAAATATACTAGGATGTTTTTATGAGAAGGATTATAACTACACATAAACACACATCCATCTAATGTGTAAAGAACATATTGGTTCTGTGGACGGCGAACTACTCCCTCACGAAACTATGATTGTTTAAATATATCCAACTGCCTATCATGGTGGACATTATGGTGTCACTATAATTATATATGATATATATTATGTTTATTTTTTCTCTAAGATTCTTTTATTCCATTAATAGAACACATTTAGGGATTAAGCAATGGTTAAACGTGATAATTTCATTTGAGGAAGGGCGGATTATCGCCCCCTCAAAGTGATATGACTCGTTCATTGTAACGCCCCGAGCCTAGCTACCCAAAGTCAGTGAATTATTACATAATATTTTCATGATCACATGATATCATGTCTCAAAATATCGATTTGTTTAGTATCCTTGGAAGCACTAGATATATTCATAAGTCTTACATTACATCATAAAGTAAAAAAAAGTAAAACAACATCTTGTCTTTATATCCCCTCATAATATCCCTGAAGGTCATTCAAAAACAACTTCTTCACATTATGGAAAAAATAAAACATTGAATGGGGAGAGCTCAGACTCTTAGTAAGGATAACAATATAGAAGAAACTTTCATAAATAAATATAAACATTTAAGGAAATGAATAACTAAAACAAAAGCCTTTTAAACTTGAACATCAGCATAATATGGAAAAGATAAAATGAAATAATACCATTTACTTATTCACATGGATATTCCACTAGTCTAATAATCACATGTAATATAAATAACCACTTTCAATATTAAGGAATGCATAATGCTAGAATATCATAACCACATAGTCAAGGCCATGTGCCAAGACTATAAATATGATTTTTCCAAGGCCTTGTGCCAAGACACTAGTTTGTCTCATTAGACCCACCGATGAATCAAGGATCTATAGTGGGCTCCACATGTCACTTATTAATCCCAATTCATTATTCATATGTATAGATTTAAACATAAAAAAAACATTCGTATTTAAACTATCATACGAAATGTCAATAGTTTGTCCATAAACCATGAATGGTATAAAAATAAGACATTCACAGTCAATAATATGACAAAACCTTCAATACTATGTGGATGTTTTGTATCATAATAAATCAACTTCAAATAAGCTTAAAATAAATCAAAGGATGTTGAATATCAAATAATAATATAATATATGTTTTAAAAACTCTTTTATGTTAATTTTGACCCTATTTGGTATTTATTTTTAAATTCATAATAAAATTATTACTTTGAACCTAATTGATTTAATCAACACTAACATGTCATATTAACCTATAAAATTCGTGGAATTCATTGAAAGTCTCATAATATATTTATTTTTGTATTTATAATATCAATTAATTTAATATCTCACTAATAAGTTAATTACTGCATCATCATTGTGTCATAAATAAATTATATTATTTAATGTCTAAAAATTATTAATAAAACACCATTATGTAGGAACTCTTTTTATCTTTATAATGAATATTTATAATCAAATTTTTCAAATGTATTACCCTATATTTAAAATGTTTTAGTTATTAAACATTGATTTTAACACTTTTAAATATTCTTTGAATTAAATAATAATAAATGTACTAATATAATATAAGTGGATCAAATAGGTTCATATTTTATTCATAAGGTTGTTTTTGGTCGAACTATAATTATCCAATAGAATTAGGACATGTGTTAGGGTAATAATAATATCTTATTTACCCTTAATTACCCTATTTACTTTTAACCATGGTATGTAAAAGTAAAAAGTTACTAATCATAAAAAATTATTTTTGTCTTATTCAACCACATTATAATCCTTGATATCAACCATGTCTCTCAGATTTTTGAAATTCGACTCACAGAAGCGGTAAAATTATGTTTTATGTGAATTTTCAAATTCTCTTAGGAGATGGCTAAAAGAGGGTGAAAAGTTCGATAAAATTTTATATATATCTAAAATTATTATAAACTGAATCCAATTTTTTAAATTGAAATTATATAGGTATAATGTATCGATTTTGGCCTAAAATAAATTTAAATAAAACAAATAATTATTTAAAAAAAATTTGTTTTAAATTATAACTTAGGTTTTTTCACTATTCATAAAAAATTGAATGTTTTTAGAAAAAACAATTTCACCCTAAGAAAATTTAGATATTCCAAATCCAAAATGAAGTCCATTTTGAATGATAATTTTTATAAAATTTATATAACTAGGTATAACTATTCATAACGGCTAGTTTGATTGGTTGTGGTGTCTGTTAGAACTAGAAGTTGCATACAACACACACTGCTATATTATTCGAAGATAAGTGAACCATGGAAGCTTGGGGTGTTACATTCTCCCCTCCTTCAAATAATTTTATCCTCGGAATTTCTAGAATACTACAACATGAAAAGACTCAGGTGGGTCTTCATCATAAGTTCCTTGGGTTCCCACGTTGCGTCTTCCATAGTATGGTTTCTCTATAGAACTTTTACCAGACGAGTCATCTGTTTTCTCAAAACTTGTTCTCGAGTATCAAGAATCCTGATGGGCGCTTCACAATAAAATAGATCGGGTTCTAGTTCTACTTATACATTGGTGAGTACATGCATTAGGTCAGGCATGTATTTTCTCAACAGTGATACGTGGAACACATCGTGATCTTTGGAGTGATATAGCAGCATTTCCAACCGATAAGCTACAACTGTAATTCATTCTAGAATTTTGAATGGTCTGATGTACCTGGGAATCAATTATCCCTTCTTACCAAAATGTATATAACCCTTCCATGGAGGTACCTTCAATAAAACATGATCTCCTACCTGAAATTCCAAATCATTCCATCAGTTATCAGCATAGATCTTCTGCCTACATTGAGCTGTTTTGATGTGGTTTTGTATTACCTTCACATTTTCCATCGTTTCCTCCACCAGTTCTGGGCCTATGAATTTTGATTCACCAACTTCATCCCAACAAGTCATTGTGTAACATCTCTTTCAGTATAATGCTTCATATGGTACCATCTGAATACTTGAATGGAAGCAATTGGTATAGGAAAATTCCACCAGAGGTAAATTTTGATCCCACATACCCTGTAAGTCAAGTGAGCAAGTTCTCAACATGTCTAATAAGGTTTTAAAAGTCTATTCTGATTGTCCATTAGTTTGGGGGTGGTAAACAGTGCTCAAACGATGTTCAGTATTCATTGCCTTCTGAAGAATCTTTCAGAATCTTGATGTTAATCGTCGATCATGATCAGAAAAAATTGATAGGGGTACTACATGAAGTCTCACAGCTTCATTAATATAAGTCCATGCTAGACTTTCAAGTGGTAGATCTTCTCTTATAGAAGGAAAATGTGCTTATTTTGTAAGACGATCAATAATGATCCATATTGCAGCATTCCTTCTAGATGTATTTCGTAGTCCCATGAAAAAGCTCATCGTGATATTATCCCTTTTCCACTCATGTATGAGAAGAGGTTGTATGACTCCTCCAGGATGTTTCCTTTCATCGTTCACTTGTTGACAAAACATACATCTTGACAAAAAATCAGCAATCTCCCACTTCATGTTTTCCCACCAAAAACGTTCCTTCAAATCTCTATACACATTGGTTCTCCTAGGTTGTATAGAGAAATTGGAACTATGAGAATCATCCAACAATTCCCTTTTTAGACCAGGTATATCTGGAACAGAAAGTCTCCCCCCAATTTCAAAATTCCATCTTCATACACAATGTCGCCCAATCTCCCATCATTAATAGCTTTAATCATTTTTTTTAGATTCTTCATCATTAGTCTGAGAAATATTTATCCTTTCTAGTAAATATGGTTTTTCAACCATTTGAAAAAGAATTGATGTTTCACCTTCCATTGTAATTACCATATCTATCTTCACTAGATCAATAAAAATAGGATCTCATTCAACACTCATCTTGTGCAGAACTCCATGATCCTTTCTATTAAATGAATCTACCACCTTATTTTCCTTCCTCGAGTGGTAGTTTATTGTGCAATCATAATCCTTGAGTAGTTAAATCCATATCCTTTTCCTCATGTTGAGTTCTTTCTAGGAGAAAATATACTTCAAACTCTTGTGATCAGTATAAATCTTACATTTTACACTATAGAGATAGTGTCTCCAAATATTCAATGAAAATTTTATAGCTTCTATCTCAATATCATGAGTAGGATAGTTATGCTCATGAATTTTCAGCTATCGTGATGCATATGCAATAACCCTATCATTCTGCATAAGGACACAACCAAGTCCTTTCTTCGATTCATAGATATAAGTAACAAACCCATCATTCCTTGATGGTAGAGTAAATATAGGAGTGTTGACTAATATTTTCTTCAGTTCTTCAAAAAATTCTTTACACACTTTTGTCCAATGAAATTTGAGCCCTTTACATGTCAGCTTTGTTAATGGGTTATCCAACCTGGAGAAATTCTGGACAAAACGTCGATAATAACCTGTTAAACCAATAAAACTACGTACCTCAGTTATACTCGTCAATGCTGGCGATTCATGGATTTGTCTTGTCTTAGAAGGATAAAAATAAATTCTATTATTAGAGAGAATATGTCCATGAAAAGAAATCTCCTAAATCCAGAATTCATAATTGCTAAACATCCCATATATTTCATGTCCTCTCAGAGTCATCAATATAATGCAGAAGTCATTTTCATGATCATCGTTGCTTTTGAAGTATACCAAGATATCATCAATAAATACCACTACAAGGTCATCAAGATATTCCATGAGAAATCTGTTGGTTAGATCCATGAAAACAGAGGGTGCATTTGTCACCCCAAAAGGCATTATTGTAAACTCATAATGCCCGTACCTGGTTCGAAATACTGTCTTTGGAATATCTTCCTTATTAAAAAAAACTGATTGTATCAAGGTCGAAGGTCAATATTTGGATAGTATTTAGCTATATGCATTTGGTCAAATGAATCATCAATGTGAGGTAGGGGACACTTGTTCTTTATTTTTATAGCATTGATTTCCCTGTAGTCGATACATAACCTCATAGATCCATCTTTCTTCATAACAAAAAGGACATGGTCTCAACATGAAGAAACACTAGACCAAACAAATCCTTTATTACTCAATTCTTCTAGTTGTTTCTTTAGTTCAAATAATTCTATAGTGTCTATTATATAAGGGGTCTTCAATATGGGCCATGAACTAGGAATTAAACCAATGGAAAAATAAATTTCTCATTCTAGAGGACGTCCAGGTAAATCTTCCCTAAACAAATCGGCATATTCTATCACAATAGGTACATCCTCTATTTTAACATTCATTTCCTCACCAATAATTATTTCATTCTCTTCCTCTGCAATAATTAAATTTAGTTGAGCTAATGGGGTTGGATCTAGATAAGAATTAGGTGGTGATGATTCTTGGTGTTCCTTATCATCATCATCAAAAATTGTATCCTCCTTATTCTTACAATAAATCATTGCATCATGGTACTAAAGCCAATCCATACAAAGGATTATATCATACTCAATCATAAGTATGATGATGTGATCAATAGATAAAGAACATTTATATGATCTAATGGGAACAATTCAAAAAACATTGTTGTGATAATACATACTTTATGAGTTCTAACCCCCAAATCCCTTGTTAAATCAAATTGGAAGTATCTAATTTTCTTAGAGAACTGGGATGAAATTAAACAATGCGATGATCCAAAATCAAATTAAGCATTTTCTAAACTTGAGGAAACCATTAAATTACATGCCACCAGTCTTTCGGAGCTTCTACCTTAGCAGTAGTTATAGAATAACCTTGGCCTTGATCCCTTGGCCTTTTCTGAGTTATGTTCCTGTGCCTCTTAGGACATTCATTTTCATAATGTCCTATCTCCCTTCAAATTAAGTATTGAACATTGGTAGCTTCTTTTTTCCCCTTGCAATCACGAGGTTGGTGGATTTTTTCACCACAATTGTAAAAGACTCCCATTCCATTCAAGAAAGTACCAGGGCATTTCTTCCCACATTTACTATATGATGGATATTCAACATTTCCCTTCTTTCCCTTATGTACATATCCAAAGTGATTAAGAGATCTCTTATTCTCTTGCTTTGCTTTAAAGTTGTATGACTTAGTGAATTCTTTTTCTATCTTGATTGCACATGAGACAATATCTCCAGACGATGAGAAGGAATGTGTGACTTATGATTGAGGGAGAAATGGTTTTAAACTTTCAAGAAATGATCAATATTAATTCTTGGGTTATGTATATAATCTTCGGCATGCCTTTCTATCCTTGTAAATTTAGACTCATACATTGCAACATTCTCATCCTCCTTTTCCATTCGGCTCAGAAATTTTCTTCCCAAATATGCTTGATGGTCATGAGGAATGTATGTTTCTATGAAAATATCCTTAAACTCCCCCATTCCATATTTTATACTTCATCATCTTACTTCATATTTTGAATAAATGACCACCATTGATCATCATCTTTAGTGAGGTGGTAAACTACCATGAAAACCTTTTCCCGTTCGCTACTCTCCATGGGATGGAATATTTTCTCTAATGAATTTATCCATTGCTCAAATACTAGTGGATTTTAACCCCCATTGAATGTTGGTGGTTGTTGCCTCATGATGTGATCTAACATTGATTATCCATTCTTCAAATCAGGGTGCTCCATACGGGTAAGGATATTATTCATAACCTGAGTGAGTTGTCCTAGTATGGTGATAGGCTGATCAGCACCAATTGTATCACTAGATGCACCATAATTATATTGACCATGAGGGAAATCCCTACATGGAGTGTGTTCATTGATACAGTTACCATTCCTTCCACTAGGTGTCTTTTCTAAACAATGGCATACACTAGATTAGATTATGGATCACAATACATATTTCCAAACATGTAAAACACTTAACATAAATTGACCAGTTTATGGATATAATCCATAATAATAATAATGTTTTCTTTGAGGATGTGTATACTCATAAAACCTTCATAATGGTTTGTAATGAAAATGAGAATTATCCTATGTATATCCGTTGGGAGTGTTGTAACCAAGAATGCATCAACGCCCGTTGTTGTGCACCAGTTATCGTTCGAGTCTAGATCAAAGCAGTGTTTTCAGGTTTTACCCCATTATAAATCTGTGCCCGAGCTGCCTCTACCTTCTCGTATCCAGATACAGATTTATTTCTCAGAATACTCAAAAAATCTCTACAATACCAAAATTCTAGGAATTTCATCTATACTAATTCTCAAATTATATCATAGGGCTATGTGAACTAATAAGAGTTTATCTAAATCAGGATTCCAAGGATTGTACTAAACTTCATCTGATAGAAACTTTAATGCCCTTACCCCAGTTACCCAGAGTCAGTACATTATTACATAATATTGGAATGATCACAAAAGATCACGTCTCAAAAGGTGGATTAGTTTAGTAGCCTTGGAAACAATAGATATGTTTATAAGTCTTACATACATCATAAAGTGAAAAAAACTACGACAACATCTTTTCTTCATATCCCCTCATACTAAACCTACAGGTCATTCATAAAATATTTCTTCACATCCTGGGAAAAGTAAAACATTGAAATGGGGGAGCTCAGATGCTCAGTAAGGATAAAAATATATCAGAAACTATCATGAATATACATAAACATTTAAGGAAATGTATAACTAAAACAAAAGCCTTTTAAACATGAACTTCAACATAATTTGGAGAAGATAAAATGAAATAATTACATTTACTTATTCACAAGGATATTCTACTGGTCAGATAATCACCTGAAATATCAATAACCACATTCATAATGATGGAATGAATAATGCCAGACTATCATAACCACATAGTCAAGGCCTTGTGACAAGACTACAAATAAGACTTTTCCAAGGCCTTGTGCCAAGGCACTAGTTTGTCTCATTAGACCTACCGATGCTTCAAGGAGCTATAGCAGGCTCCACCCGTCACTTATAAATTTCAATGCATTCCTCATATGAACATATTTAAACATAACATAAACATTCGTATTAAAACTAGCATACGAAATGTCAATACTTTATCCCTAAACCATGAAGGGTATAAAAATAACACATCCACAGTCAATAATATTACAAAACCTTCAATACTATATGGATGTTTTGTATCATAATAAATAAAATTCAAATAAGCTTAAAATCCATCAAAGGATGTTGACATAGATGAAATAAAAACTATTTGAGAGAAATATACCCTTTTTATAAATTATTTAAAAGTCACATAATTATAAAATAAAACATTTTTGTTGAAAATATTCTTATAATCTTGTATGGGAAGCTTCGACAATTTTATAATGGTGGAAAATATCCGCACCCACCTAATAAGTTAAAAAAAGACATTCTTACCTTAATTATGTCGAAAAGGATAAAAAGGACCATGTTTTGAAAATGACAAAAAATACCTTTATAAACATCTTATAAAATTTCAAAAAGGGTATAAATTAATTTAACCCATAGTCTATAATATGGTAATAATGTTTTGAAATACATTTTTAAGAAACATGGATGTGGATGTTAAAGATGTCCCAGTAGATAATTACGTATAAAAAACATCGGATAATGAAGAGACTGTGAAATTAACACTTACCTTGTACATTTCCTCGGTCGTACGTAGGTTAGCATCCTGTATAATAGTTAAATATTTTTTAATAAATTATACAAGAGTCATATACATAAATATGATATCATATATGATCTTTTAATATTGCATTGTTAATAATATTTTAATATTATGATCATTTCAGGTGTTCACATACTCATTTTATTTTATATGTTATGTTAAATAAGTTGTGTTTGTTATAAATAGGTTGTATCATATTCATATACAGAATTATATCAAGTCCTTAAATAGTATTTTTAATTATTAAAATAAAATTTGTCTTCAATGGAAATGATGGAGAATGAATCTTATCGCGTTCGTGGAGATAGTATTCTATATGTACGCAGGAGCGACAATATCATTCTTTTGATATTAATATAATATATAATGGGGTGGAGTATCATATATACAGAATAATTATCATGTTATATTTATTATTTACATTAATTACACATAATTATTATACCCACACAAATAATAATGTATTGAATAACAATTACACCATGACGTGGAGAAGGTAAGTCGTACGTACACACCTATGGTGACATGTCATCCAAGGGATGGATAGAATAATTAGTATGGTTGTACAATATTTATAATAACATAATAGTATATAGAAGATACTTGAGTTATTATTTTATAATGGAAATAAATATGTAATAATAAGTGGAAGAAGAAATGAACTTGAAAGAGGGTGGTGAAAACATTACCTTTTCTTCGGGTTCATCCTTTTGATTTGATCAAAAGGGATCCTTAAGTTGGATTTATGATCAATCATATCCCTCTTGGTTGATGTGATAAAAGATAGTAGTATATTTGGGCAGGTTTTGGACGGGCCAAAAGGTTTGATGGTGTGAAATTAAGAGAAGGGGGAGTCCCCTTTTATAAGAGGGGTGAGGGGCACCTTAGGAAAAGCTAGAAATATTAATTTGTAATAAATTTATATTGGGTTTCTAATGGCTCCAAAGTGACTTATTTAGAGGCTAAGGTGGTAATGGGTTGAAAACATCCAAACCAATAGGTTTTATACTGGTGTGGGTCACCATATTAACCTTAACATTTACTTTTAACTCTTAGTTAATTATTTTCAAATTTACCATGTCTCTTTGTATTTTTATATTATATGTTTATTAAAAATACTATAAACAACCAATATACCCCAAAGTGGTTCATTAATGATACACCTATCATTATATAAGTCTTTTGGCTGAACAGTATATTTTTAGGAATTGAAAATCAATTAATAATAAAATATTTGTTTAAAAAACTATTTTATGTCTATTTTGACACTATTTGGTATTTGGTTTTTTCAAAATTCATAACAGCACTATTACCTCAAACAGAATTCATTTAAACAACTCTAAAATATCATATTAACATATGAAATTCGTGGAATTCATTAAAAGTCTCAAATTATATTTATTTTGGGATTTATAATATCAATTATTTTAATATTTCACTAATAAGGTAATTACTACATCATCATTGTGTCATAAATAAATTAAATTATTTAATATATAAAAATTATAAATAAACTATAATTATGTAGAAAATTTGTTATCTGTCTAATGAATATTTATAATCGAATTTATTTTATTTATTACCCAATATTAAAAATGTTTTAGTTATTATACTTTGATTTTAACTCTTTTAACTTTTCATTGAATTAAATAATAATAAATGTCCTATTCTAATCCAAGTGAAACAAGAGGTTCATATTTCATTTCTAAGGTTGTATCTCGTTTAACTATACTTATCCAATAGAATTAGGACATGTCTTAGGGTAATAATAATATCATTTTTACCCTTAATTACCCTATTTACTTTCAACCGTGGTAAATAAAATTATAATGTTACTATTCAGTAAAAATTATTTTTATCTTATTGAACAAAATTTTACTCCTTTATATTAACCGTATCTCTAAAATTTTTGAAATTACACTAATAGAAGCAGTAAAATTAGGTTTTATGTTAATTTCCAAATTCTCCTAGGAGATGGGTAAAAGACGGTAAAAAACATCAATAAAATTTTATATATATCAAAAATTATTATAAACTGAATCCAATAGATTACATTGAAATTATATAAGTATTATGTATCTATTTTGACCTAAATTAAATTTAAGTAAAATAAATAATTTTTTAAATAATTATTGGGTTTAAATTATAACTTAGTGTTTTCCACTATTCATCAAAAATTGAATGTTTTTATAAAAATATCAAAAATTTACCCTAAGCTAATTTCGATATTCCGAATCCAAAAATGAAGTCCATTTTGAAAATTAATATTTATAAAATTTAAAAAATTGTGTATTTCTATTCATAACGTCTAGTTTGATTGGTTGTGGTGTGTATTAGAACTCGGAGTTGCGTACAACACACGCTACTGTATTATTCAAAGAGAATCGTACTGTGGAATCTTGGGGTGTTACATTCATGCCATACATTGAATGTATAAAGGTTTTCTTTATAGAAATTATATATGATATTATACTAGAATTTTAATATAATTATTTATCCTTAATTTTTCATCCCAATAAAATAAGAAATAGAAATGAAAGTAGTGTTCATTCGTACGTACGACTTACCATCTCCATGAAGTGTTTCTTTTCTAAAAATATTATGTACTATTATAAATACATATATATAATGGATATATATGATATATATAATATCTAAATCCTGAATATCATTTTAGAGTTAATGGAATTTTGACCACAAGAAAAACTTGAAATTATAATAAGTTCATTTTGGACTCAAGTACCAAATATCAAAAAAACAACCATTATTAACAAAAATGATTAAATAATGTTTATAACATTATAAAAATATATATAAAAGGATTAATAAAATTGAAAAAGGTTCTTAATAAAGTAAAAATTAACTTTAGTTTATTATTCTGGAGATTAAAGAACGATCGAGTCATGTGGGAAACGATGTTAGGGGATTTGTCTCAATCTCCATTCACTGAGTCATATTTTGTTTTATACACGACGTTCTTTTATATGATGTAAAAAACATTTAATTTTCATTTCATTCAAAGGGAATATTTTTCTATGAGTCATTATACTAAATGAATGAATTTTTTTTAATGATCGTGGTGACAATGACCTTTCCGCCGACACGAGTATTATTGATTTTTTCTTCTTTAACAAGCCATAATGTTTTTAAAAGGAAAATTAATACCATATACTCTTTTACTTAATTTGGTATGGAAAATGGTTTTGAGAATGGATTATTTATTTTAATAACTAGTTCAATATCTTGAAATTATATATTGTACTGTAATGTGGGACTATTATCTTTCCTTTATTCTTATGTAATGTGTTATGATTATGTTATGTTTATTGGGAATTGTTTATATATACGGGTGGTTCTGTGGTAATACTAGGGTGGGTTAGCCTGAGATAGTTCTCCAATGCACTGGGTAACATGATGGAGGTAAATGTGAATATTTATCCTAAGAGATATAGGGAACATATTATGATGGGTATTCCAATGTAACTCCCTATGTAGTTGTGATTTCTACAATGTAACTATGATATTAATGCTACAAGTTACCCTTATGATTTATGATTTCCATGTGTTATTCATATATATTATGATTTCATGAGGTATGTTAAAGAGATTCTTTTATGTATGTATTGATGAAATAATGTTTTATTTCATTGTGCTATAACCCTTACTGAGCTTTTTATGCCCATATCATGTTTTGAAATGTTTTACACATGACATAATGAGGAATAGGGTCAAGGATTGGATCATTGGAAAGTCATGCTATCTTAAACATGGAACTAGACCTTACTGTTTTTTTCAAGGGTTTTTATTTTATGAAAAAAATGTAAATTGAGTAGTAGTGTCTACATTGAAATGTTTTTTGAGATGTAATAGTTATGACCTATTTCTCTAAAGCTCTAAACCAAAAAAGATATTCAATGTGATTTATTCATTTAATTCATTGTTATGTAATGTTTTAATGATATGTACTTATAGTTTGTATCAGAGGTCAGTTTATTCAAATTTAGAAGTTTGGATATTGTTAAATTAATGTTCATAAATTAATTTATGGTAAGATTTAAATGATATTGAATTTAAATATTTCCATGTTGCTTCTACTAAGATATTTATGTGTTAATTATGGTTTTCCAAAAAGGAAACATGGCAGTTGTGATGGGATGACATCTGTAGGAGTAAAACCTTCTAAATCAGCAACCTGAGATGGTCGGAATCAGAACTGAACAGTTTGTCACATTGATAGCACAATTGACACAGGATATAAATGGTGGTGGTATACATTCACAAGAATAGCTATATCATCACCATACGAACATGACAATATTAGATCATTTCATGAGGAAACATCCCCAATCATTCAAGGGTTCATCTGACCCTATGCTAGTATATGGGTGAATTAAATCACTAGGGAAGATTTTTGATGTCATGGGGTGTTTAGAACATCAAAAGGATAGTCCTTTTGTTTACCATTTTAAAGGTAAATCTGATTAGTTGTGGTCAATGTTAAAAGATAACAAGGATAGGATAGTGAGGAAATTGA
Source organism: Viscum album (assembly GCA_963277665.1). NCBI lineage: Eukaryota > Viridiplantae > Streptophyta > Magnoliopsida > Santalales > Viscaceae > Viscum > Viscum album. Next base: position 1,798,391,248 of record OY728156.1, on the reverse strand, counting down.
TGCTCTTAATATGGTATAATTTAGAGGTATGTTTCATGAGAAATATTTTTCTATGGTGGATCATCTTAGGATGGAAAAAAATTATTGGAATTGAGGCAAGAGGATGATTCAATGGCTACTTATGAAGCAAAATTCACACGACTGGAAAGGTATTCTCCAAATTTCATATGATATCATGATTTTAACCCCATCCAATTTTTCATTGGTTTAAAGGCAAGGTATAAATGGGATTTATCTTGTCATGAGTTCAGAAGTTATGAAAAACTTGATTGATGTTTGGAGAAAATAGAATTAGAGTTTGTTGATGATCATGTGTTCTTTAAAAAACTACAAAATAAGAGGTCAAATTGTAATAAAAAAGTGAATAACACTACAAAATGTCTGATGGTAACTGTAACACCCCAAGATTTCATAGTGTGTTATTTCTTCAAAATAATTCAATAACATGCACTACACACAACACCGAGTTCAAGCACACCAAGACTTACCAAACAAGCCGTTAAAAAGAGGTTATGAATAGTATTAACAAAATTTTAAACTTTATATAATCATTAACATTTTAGAATCCATATTATGAGATTCTTAGACATAATGTAAGAAAAAATACATTTTTAGTATTGCACTTTTACCAATTTTTAATATTGAACCCTTTTTAAATCCAATATTATAAATTATTATATATTCAATTGGACTAAATAAATTTACTTTTTAGAATGGGGAAATCAAAAATTTACAATGAAACATCCCAAGCTTCCATGGCACGCTTTCCTTTGAATAATACAGTAGTGTTTGTTGTACGCAACTTCAGGTTCTAACACACACCACAACCAGTCAAACTAGATGTTATGAATAGTAATAACTACTTTTTGAAATTTTATAAATTTTACCTCTCAAAATGGACTTCATTTTTGTATTCGGAGTATCTAATTTAGCCTAAGGTGAAATTTTGGAACTTTTTGGATAACATTTTTATTTTGATGAATAGTGAAAAAAACTAAATTTTAATTAAAAAAAACTTTTTTAATCGAAATAATTTATATTGATAAATTATTAATTGGAGTTGTTTTAAAGTATATTTGGAATATATTTTTACCATTTAATACAATGTTGGTCATTGTACATAATTTCAAAATTAAATCGGACATAAACAAGGTTCAATCTTTTTATAGTTATTATCTCTTAAAAACACGCTATTTGTTTTGACGACGAGAATTAATTTTTAAATTAATTAGTACAACTGATATTTTTTGAATTTGGTAAAATAGACATAATTTTTGAAATCATAATATTGAATATAACTTAGGCCTAATTTTTTGTATTTTTCTAGAAACTTTCATTTTTTGGTGAATAGTGAAACCACTAAGTGGTAGTAAAAAACTGAATTTTTCATAAAACATAATTTTACCGCTTTTGTGAGTGGAATTTAGAAATTCCAAGAGACACCGTTAATTTCAAGGAGTAAAATGTGGTTCAATGAGATGAAAATAATATTTGGTGAATAGTAACTTTTTACTTTTATTTACCACGGTTAAAAGTGAATAGGGTAATTAAGGGTAAAAATGATATTAATATTACCCTAACACATGTACTAATTCTATTGGAAAAATGTACCTTGACCAGAAACAAACTTAGAAGTAAAATATTATCATTTAGGTCAACTTGTATTAGATTAGGACAATTATTATTATTTAATTCAAAGAAGAGTTAAAAGAGTTAAAATCAATATTTATTTACTAAATCATTTTTAATATAGGTTTATACATAAGATAAATTCTATTTTAAATTTTCATTAGAAAGCTAAAAATATTTCCTACATATTTTTATTTTATTTATAATTTTTATACTTTATGGAATTTAATTTATTTTTGACATAATGGTGATGTAGTAATTCCCTAATTAATGAATAATTAGAATAATTGATATTATAAATACCCAAATAAATGTAATTTGAGACTTTTTATAAATACCAATAATTTTCTCGTTTAATATGACATGTTAGTATTGATTTAATTAATGTTATTCGAAGTAATCATTCTGAATTGTTTTTTTTAAAAATCAATTATTGAATAGTGTCAAAATTTACATAAAAGAGTTTTTAGAAACAATATTATATTATTAATTGATATTAAATTCCTAAAAATGTAAGGTTCGGAAAAGAGACTTATATCATGATAGGTGTAATATTAATGAACCACTTTGGGGTCTCTTGAATCTATATTGTTTGTTTATTAACCATATATTATAAAAATACCAAGAGACATTGTAAATGTGAAACTAATTAACTAAGAGTTAATACTTAAAGATAAGGTTAATATAATAACATAAACATGTCTAAATTATATTGGTTGAGTGGTTTTCGACCCATACCCACCTTAATCTTTAAATAATACACTTTGGAGCCATTAGAAACCGAATATTAATTTATTATAAAATAATATTTCTAGCTTTTCCAAAGTGGCTGATCACCCCTCTTATAAAAGGTAACTCCCACTTCTCATTAATTCATACTTTCAAAGCCTTTTGGTTCGGCCAACCCCTGCCCAAATACTCTCTTAAGTTCCCTCACTACAACCTAGAGTTCTTAGTTTGATCATAAATCCATCCTATGGATCCCTTTTGATCAAATCAAAAGGAAGAACCTGAAGACGAGATAATGTTTTCACCACCCTTTTTCAAAATCATGTCTTCTTCAAATTCTTATTTCTTTGTTATTATAAAACTACTATAATGAATCGAGTATCTCCAATATACTGTAATATTATTATAAATAGGGTACAACCATATTCATTATTCTATCCATCCTTTGAATGACATGTCAACATACGTGCGTACGTACGGCTTACCATCTCCACGTCGTGGTGTAATTGTTATTCAATATATTATTATTTGGATGGGTATAATAATGATGTGTAATTCATGAAAATAATAGATATAACATGATAATGATTCTGTATATAAGCTATATCATCCAATTAAATATTATTTTAATATCAAAAGAATGATATTGTTGCTAATGCGTACGTACGGACTACCGTCTCCATGAACGCGATGAGATTCATTCTCCATTGTATCCATTCGAGTATAATTATCATTTGATGATTTAAAAATAATTTTTAGGACTTGATATCATTCTCGATATGAATAAGATACAAACTATCCATGAAAAACATTTCTTATGTAACAAAACATATAAAAGAAAACGACTAAGTTAACAACCGAAACGACGATAACACTAAGTTATTATTAACAAAGCAATGTTAAAAGATCATATATGATAACATAATAATGTATATGATTCTTTTATAATTTAATAACAATTATTTCACCATTATAGAGGAGGTTAACCTACCCCAAACCAAGGAAAAGTACAAGGTAAGGGTTATTTCACAATCTCTACATTATCCAAGGTTGTTTATACGTAATTATATACTCGGACCTCTTTATCATCCACATCCATGTTTCTTGAAAGTTTATTTCAAATCATTCTTACTATTTTACAGAATAGGGTTTAAAGTAATTTATACCCTTGTTTGACTATTTATAAGATTTTTATAAAGGAATCTTTCCGTCATTTTCCAATCAAGGTCCTTTTTAACCTTTTCGACAGAATTAAGGTAAGAATGTTTTTTTACCTTATACGGAGGGTGTGGCTATTTTCCATCGTTATAAAATTTTCGAAGCTTCCCTTACAAGATTATAAGTATATTTTCAAAGTAAATGTTTAATTCTATAATTATGTGACTTTTAAATTATTTCAAAATGAATATATTAAGAATTTCTTGAAAGGTACTCTTTAACAAAATCAGAATTTTAACTGTTTTAAAGATTTATCTTTCTAAATCTTTTTAATTAATGTCCATGTTTTCAAAATGGTTTTAAGTATTTATTTATATGGACATGAATGTATTGAACTGATATTCCTTTTCAAAAGTTTCGATGTGGTATGGGACACATTGATTCAAAATTCACTTTTAAATTACTTCCTTAATAAATGTGTGACTTATAAATGATTTCAAAAAAGAGATATTTCTCTCAAATATTTTTGATTTAATCTATGTCAACATTATTTGATGGATTTTAAGTTTATTTGAAGTTTATTTATTATGATACAAAACTGACATATTGTTTTGATGTTTTTGTGATGTGTTTGACTATGGATGTGTTATTCTTATACGATTCGTGATTTATGGATGATGTATTTACATTTCGTATGCTAGTTTTAATACAAATGCTTATGTTATGTTTGATCCTTTTCATATGGGAATGCATTGGACTTAATATGTTACAGGTGGAGCCCGCTATAGCTCCTCGATGCATTGGTAGGTCTCATGAGACAAACTTGATTCTTGGCACAAGGCCTTTGCAAAATCTTATTTGTAGTCTTGGCATGAGGCCTTGGCTATGTGGTTAGGATAGTATGGAATTAGGCATTCCATCATTATGAATGTGGTTATTGATATTGCATGTGATTATTCGATTAGTAGAATATCCATGTGACTAAGTAAATGGAATTATTTCATTTTATTTTTTCCATACTATGTAGAAGTTCAAGTTTAAAAGCCGTTTGTTTTAGTTACACATTAGTTTAAATGTTTATTCTTATTTATGAATGTTTCCTCTATATTGTTATCATTACTGGTAATTTGAGCTCACCACTTTTTCTATGTTTTATTTTTCCCAGGATGTGAAGATGTATTTTATGAATGACTGGCAAGGATAGTATTAGGGGACATGAAGACAATATATTGTTGCAGTTTTTCACTTATTGATGTAATGTAAACATTATAATATATCTAGTGTTTACAAGGCTAATAAATTAATAGATCTTTCGAGACTTTATCTTTCTTGTGAACATGCCCATGCTATGTAATAATGCACTAACTCTAGGTATCTAGGGTCGGGGTGTTATAGTTGGTATCAGAGAAAGTTTAGTACAAACCATGGATGCTAGATGTAGATAAACTCTGATTAGAGAACATAGATCTAAGATATACTTTGAGGATTAGTATAGAAGATCATCCTATAATTTTGGTATTGTAGAAATTTTGTGAGTTTTTAAAGAAAAACATCCTTATCTGGATACGAGCAGGTAGAGGCGGCTCTAAAACATATGTACCTAGGGGTAAAACCCAAAAACATTGGTTTGAGCTAGACTCGAATGGGAACGGGTGCATGACAACGGGCCTTGCTGCACTCTTGGTTACGACACTCCCAGTGGATTTCTTAGGATAATTCTCATTTTTTTTCAAACCATTATGAAGGGTTTATGAGTATATACGTCCTCAAAGGAGACATTTTTCTGATTATGGATTATATCAATAAACTATTTAATTTATGTTATGTGTTTTAAAAGTTTGGGATTAGGTACTGTTATTCATAAACTAATCTATTGTATGCCATTGTTTAGAAGTGGCGCCCAGTAGAAGGAATGAGAACTCCAGCAATGCACATGATCCAAAGATAAAGAAGGATCATATCTTTCATGGTCTTAAGCCAGAATTTATAAATTAAATAGTCTCCCATGTATTATCATCATAAGATGAAATAATATCATGTGTTGATAAGATAAGTAAAGAGATTACTGAGTCCTATGGCTTTGAAGGGAAACAAGAGAAGAAAATTATGGAATAGTGATATATGGATAAAGGAAAGAGGGAAAAGAAGAATCTTCCCATATGTGATAACTATGGGAAGAAACGCCCGGAACTTGCCTGAAAGGAATGGGAGTTTGTTATAAGTGTGGATGAAAAGGGCACAAAGTACGCGACTTCAAGGGTAAGAAAATGGTTTCAAATGTACAATGACTATAGAGACCCGAAGCTTGACATACATGGACAATACATTCCTTTTTCAGAAAACCTAATACATAACAAAAATAGACACACAAGTATCATAGTATTTTACTGTCTTTGGAAACATGGAACGTAATCTTATAATCATGGTGAAAGATCTTCAACATCTCCCATAAAGATCTTCCACTTTTTGTTTCCTTACCTAAAACCTTTCTTTTGATCCTGAGGGAAAATAAAACATATAAAGGGTGATCTCAAATGCTCAGTAAGGGTAATCATGGATAAAATAAAACATACCATATACATTTGAACTTAAAAACATGAACATAATGTTTAAACATCAAAATCTTGAGCAACGACATAAAACATGGAAGTACATAAGGCATAAATCATAATGGAACATTAACCATGATAAAATAGAATGGGAATAAAACATGTAATTTTGGAATCCATTATTAACATGTAATGATATCTATAGTAGCCAAGGTATTGCTACCAAGACCATATTAGTGGACAAAGTCCCATTCTGAATCATGTTCACTCCTCTTTTCAGTCCTATAACAGTGAACCAGATTAACTTACCGTTCTTACCTTGTCTATCTCATGAGATATAAAATCTTTACCCAATGCATTGGAGGGAGATATAGGTCCCACCCATCTCATAATGATACCATTATTATGTGTTCTACAAAATCATAAATCATACATCATTACATAACCCATGTAATAAAAATCGGATTCTTAAACAACATGACATCATATAAAAATTCATATAAGATAAAGGAATTCATAAAAATAATTCCATCACAACATAATCAAATCAATGTAACAATAAGGATAGAAACAGAACCCTATATTATCTTAGATGGAAAATAATTTTGATAAAACCCTTGAACTCCATTCTTGAGGAAAATATCCTTTCTACTTCAAAAACATTTTCCGTTTTTAACATGTCATACAATATTAAACTAAAAGAATTTGATTAGAAATAAACATGAAAACTTTTAAAGTAATCTTCTTGGAAATAATGTTTTAAAAATCCATTCATGCCGTATAAGTTAAAAAAACATTCGTCTCGTACTTTTTTCGGAAAGGTCAAAAAGTACCTCGTACGAAAAAAGAAAAACGATTCCTTTCATATCTTTTACTAAAAACTCACTAAAGGGTAAAATTGGATTTAAACAATTTTAGGTGGATGTAAATAATATTAAATATTTAGGAAACATCGATGTGGATGATAAAATACACCCCAGTAAATTTCAAAGTATAAACAATCTCGGATAAAAATAAGATTGTGATATTTATCCCTTACCTTAGATCTGATTTACTTCGTAAGTGTCCGAACCTCTGGTATAATGATTTAATTTATGTCATTTACTTATTCCAGAATCATAATAATTGTTATGATATCATATATGGTTCACTTATGACTTTATTTTACCCGTTCTTTTGTAAATTCCATGTTAAAGATCAGTAAATGGAAAGAAATACACCATTCATGGAGACGGTAGGCCGTACGTACGCATGAACGATGTTTTCGTTTCCTTATTGAGTTGAATGGAATTAATTAGATGACATACATATATATACACATAAATCCAGTATAATTATTATGTCATATATTCCATGATTACTTTTTATATATACATTATAATCATTCATGAATGGTTAACGTGGAGAATGAATCTCATCGCGTCGTGGAGACGGTAGTCCATACGTACGCACGAGCGATGATATCATTCTCATGATCATGGAATTTTATTGGAGTGTATGTATACTATTTAAGAATCTATATCACTTTACAATAATAATATATAGTTATTATGTACACCATTATACCCATCCAAGTAAGGTGGTGATGGAAAATAGATTACACCACGGCGTGGAGACGGTATTCTGTACGTACGCATGAACGCTGTTTTCATTTTATGTAGGATGGATAGATGGTGAAATAGGGTTGTTTCATACTTATAATAACATATTAATATATGAGGGATACTTATGTTATTACGTCATAATGAAACAACCTAATAAGAAGAAGTGGATGAAGAAATAAAGTCAAAGAATCGGTAACGGACATTACCTCTTCTTTGAAGCGCCTCTTTCAGAACTCCTTTTAGGGCATTAAAATTGGTCTCTGACAAAGAACATAACCTCTAGGATGTTTCTAGGGAAGTGGAGAAGATAATTTGGCAGGGGTTGGCCGAGATTGAAGGTTCAAAGTGGTTTGAGGAAGAGAGGGAGGAGGTGCGCTTTTATAAGGGAGGAGAGGGGCTCTTTTGAAAAAACTAAAAATATTATTTTATTATAAAGCCAAATTCGGTTTTAAATTGCTCCATATTGATTAATATCGAAGTTAAGGTGGGGATGGGTCGAAATCCTCTCATCCAAAAGAATTTAGACAATTTTAGTTCTTATTTTAACCTTATCATTTATATTTAACTTTAAGTTAGATAATTTTACTTTAACCGTGTCTTTTTGTGTTCTTACACTATAAGGTTAATAAACTTAATATAATAAGCCAAACGAACCCCAAGATGTTTAGTATTAATATATATAACATTATCTATGTCATTTAGCCAAACCTTAGATTTTTAGGAATATAATATTTGTTTTAAAAACTATTTTATGTCAATTTTGACACTATATAGTAATTGATTTTTGTGAAACTCATAACAGAATGATTAGATCGAACAAAGTTAATTAAATCAATAATAACATGTCATATTGACCAAGAAAATTAGTGAAATTCATAAAAAGTCTCAAATTACATTTATTTGGATATTTATAACATCAATTATGTCAATATTTCATTAATAAGATAATTACTGCCTCATCTTTGTGTCATAAATAAATTAACTTATTTAAAGTATAAAAATTAAAAATAAAATATCATTATGTAGGAAATCTTTTTATTTTCTAATAAATATTTATAGTCTAATTTATCTTATGTATAACCCTATATTAAAAATTATTTTCTTAATAATCTTTGAATTTAACTATTTTAACCCTTCATTAAATAAATTAATAATAAATGTCCTAATCTAATCCAAGTGGGCCTAAATGGTCATATTTTATTCCTAAGGTTGTTTTTGGTCGAATTACACTTATCCATTAAAATTAGGACATGTGTTAGATTAATAATAATATCATTTTTACCCTTAATTACCCTATTTACTTTTAACCGTGGTAAATAAAAATAAAAAGTTACTATTCACCAAAAATTATTTTCATCTCATTGAACCACATTTTAATTACTGACATCAATCATGTCTATCAGATTTTTGAAATTCCACTCACAGAAGCGGTAAAAATAAGTTTTATGAAAAAATACAGTTTTTTAACTACCACTTAGAGGTTTCACTATTCATCAAAAAATGAAAGTTTCCAGAAAAATACCTAAGCTATATTTGATATTATGAATTCAAAATTGATGTTTATTTTACCAAATTCAAAACATATTAGTTACATAAACTAATTTAAAAACTAATTCCCATCTTCAAAACATATAGCGATTTTTTAAGAGATAATAACTATCAAAAGATTGACACTTGTTTATGTCTGGTTTAAATGTAAAATTACCTCCAATGAACATCATTGTATTAAATTGTAAATATATATTCTAAATATAATTTAAAACCACTCAAATTAAGAATTTATCACTATTAATTATTTCAATTAAAAAAGTTGTTTTTAATTAAAATTTAGTAATTTTCACTATTCATCAGAATATGAATGTTATCCGAAAAGTACCAAAATTTCACCCTAAGATAATTTCAATATTCCGAATCCAAAAATGAAGTCCATCTTGAAAAATCAAATTTACAAAATTTCAAAATGTGGATATTACTATTCATAATGACTAGTTTTAATAATATTTTAATAGCATATCATTTTTTAGTGAAACTCGGTATTGCATACTACACACGCTATTGAGAAGGTCACAATTGTGTGTAATGAAAGACAAGTCAAGGATGCGTGTTGTGCATGCTCCTTTTGGTGTAGCGTACAACACAAGACATTAATGAAATTAAAATATAATATTTTTCATAATATCTTGGGGTGTTACATTCTACCCCCGTAAATTGAATTTCGCCCTCAAAATTCTTCGGGGATATAAATGGTTTACTACTTGAATGTTTCTTTAATAGAAACCCACATCATAAAAAGGAATACCAAAACCAATCATTAAAAACAAAAGAATGAAACTTAACGGTTACCCAAATAAACTAATAACTGGGTTTCCAAATAGGTGAAAATATGGATATGGAAGAGAAATCTAACCATCAAGTTCTGATGGAGAGTGGTAGAGAAGATGGCTATGGAAAAGCCAGCAATCACAAAGACATAAATTTGTGACGATCTAAAGTACCATTTGATTCATCAGATATAAGTGCACTATGACAACATTTTTGGTTTTCAATATCATTTCCCAAAAGATGATGAAATTTGAATTAGAAGAAATACTTTAGTGAATTTGGTATAGTCTCACCGTTGGTCATTATTTGGACAATTTCCACTTCATTTCATAATGAAATGAAGTTGAATTTCTCATTCGTGATGTGTTAGCAGGTCATGTGATGGAATGATGGGTCCTTCCATCTGTTTCAAATAAAAGGTTAGCAAAAATTATCAAATATTCATAAGTCCATCTATGGTGAGATTAATCATATATGGTTCCTAAAATGGACTTATACTTCTTATATTATACTGGTTAATATAATAAAATTAGTTTCTACTAAACAGGGACTTCCTATAGGCCAGTGGTAGGCGATAAAGGCCAATCGCACTTCGGTTGTGGGTTTGATTCCCACAGCCTTTTCCGACGCGATGGGCTGTCGCCCGTCCTGCAGGTTGTCCTTTTTCTAAAGCTATTTTACTATAACATCCCATCAATAATATCGAAAAACGTTCTATCCTAACTTATGAACAACATAATCCATTCAATATTTAGGCTTATCTAAAATACTTTGCTCCAAGCTCATAGTATAAAGAAAATTATTACTTGAAATGTCACATAACAATCACGGGAATTCCATCATTTATCTCCCATATATCATAAGATATATCTTGTTGGTCAAATTAAAAACATGTGAATACCTTTATCATGTATTCTCTTGAAGAATTAAAACCCATTAAAACTTAGTGAAAACATGAATGCAGTCAGAAGTTAACTCTTTCCACATACCAAAATCCAAAATTTATATATACTAAAACCATGATATAACCTTATCCTTATATAAGTCATGAGCTCATGAATAGGGTCAAAAATTTCATTTTATTGTTTTCCTTTCATTATGCGCATATCATCATTTTTTCCAAAAATATATCAATCACTTTCTATGGTTACTGGTACCATTGAAAACCACAATATACCAATACATAAATATTCCAATATTCCAAGATACTATATACAACATTTTTTTGGAATCCCATTACATAAACACTTAATCATTACACCACATTTTTGTCATATTCATCATCGCCAATATTGATCGCATGTGACTTCCCATTGTCCTTTACCTGATATGTATTTAAATATATGTACACAATCACAAACATTCAATACTCTAGTGACATTCGAAAGGAATTTACATCCGCACATTCCTAAGTATCCTTTACATCGATTGTTTTAGAGATATAGTATATAACACTTTAATAATTAATAAATATATTATAAATTATGAAACATCTAATAAATACTCATTTTCACATAATATATATTTTTTAATGAAACTTCATTTTAATTCATGTATAATCATTAATATATTTAACATGACTTTTACTTTTCCTTAATGTATCATTAAACTCAATGAACTAGTTTTAAATTGATGGATCATAAAAAATACAGAATGAGGCAATAAAACCATTAGTCTATAAATACTTATAAAAATTAAAATTTATAAAAATAATAATTTTTCTCAAAATATTAATTTTTATATCCAAGGGATTACCTTATCTACCTAATTATTTCCATAAACCAACTTATAAGAAATCACAATGGAAAATTAAAAGACAATGGTTTCCATGAAATCATAAAAAACAAAAAATAAATGTATCTTAAATTAATAATATTAATTCTTAAAAAGATTCATATAATTTCCATTACCTTGGTAAATCATATTATTTCAATCAAAATCCATAGAAATCATAGATAATTAATGTAGGAAAGTTTAATAATAATTTTATAATAACTATAACATATAAATTTATTAACCATCATCATTATACATGGGTTGACTGTTGCATTACACGAAAAATACCATCATAGTTATATTTGTAATAAAAATAATAGATTATTTAGATAATCTATTAGGATATATGTATTTGAATCAATTATCCCCATACCTCATACATGGAAAAATAATAATAGGGAAACCTATCATTAGTTTATCACAGAACCAATCTCGTTGGTTGGTAACATAACCACTATTAATTAATTTGTAATGGAAATTCCCATCATTATAAACAATTCCCATTAACCATACCAAAATCTAAAAACATTTAATAATTCCCTATAAACTGATTATTTTGGCATAAATGTAATCATTTCAGTTATCAGTATATCCCTTTTCTATAAAACCAAAAATTAAAAAAAAATTACTAGAATAAATAATAATATAGTTTCTATTCGAAAAAACCTAGAATCCTATTGAGGATTGAAAACAGCAATTAATGAATATAATGGAGTGAATTTTCATTATCATCATATATCTCAAAATATAATATTCATTTTGACATTTGGTAATAAAAGTGAAAATACTCAATAAAAAGTTTCATTTTTTAATCCATTCAATGAATTAGAAATGTGGAATACATTTTCATTTTAAAATATATTATGTCCATATTATAAAAAAACTAAAATAAAAAATATTAAAAAGGAATGAAATTATAGATTTAATTATAACCGTAAATGGATATTCTTTTAGAAAAACAATGTCCCTTGTATAAAGTATGACTCATTATGTATATTTTTTGACTTCCACTTGTTTGAAAATAGTCATTTCTATAACACATTATACACTATAAGGTTGTTCTTCTTCATAAATAATCCCTCTAGACTGAGTAGAATGAATATATTAGGGGATATAGTTATTTATTTTCCAAACTAAAATTGTTTTCTAAGTGTTTGTAAATAATATTATGTAGTTCTCTTTTATAATATAGTGAATGGGATCTCATGGAATTTTTTAAAATTTAAATTCATAAAAATTAATACAATATTTAAATGGATGTAATTTGATAACATTCTATAATCATATTGAGTTGTGTCATAATATTCTCATGAAATAATATTTTTTCTAGTTGGTATTATATTATCACCCATATCTTTTTGTTTTAAACCTTAATTAACCCAATTCACACCAACTATTACAACAAGGATTTTTAATTCATTGAGGGTAATAATTGTTAACATACAATAAAATACCCATAAATTAGAAACATATGATATTTCCAAACATATCATAATAATATGGACAAAGTTGTTTTTTTGGAGTATTATATCAATTAATAAAATATTATTTCCTCATATTATCATTAATGTCAATTTCAGAATAAATAATTGAAATCAACATTAAAAATAGTAAAATATATAAATTCAAAATTTTGAATATAAAAAATGAAAATATATTAATCTCAATGAAATATCATATCTACTTTAATTAGATTAAACTATAACTATTATAATATTTTAATTTTATGTAATTTTATGTTTCTATTAATTAAATAATTATCTCTTCTATGTTTTCCTTTCATTTAATGTAATAATATTGTCAATGGGAATTAAACAAATTACCAATTAGAATAAAAATAATCATTAATTAAAATTACTATTTATAATTGGTCATAGGCTTGGATTGGCCACATATTAAAAATATTATTTTTACTGAATATTGTTCTTTGTGTTTGTTGAATTTTCATTACATATAATATTGCTTTGGTCATAATCATATAAAATTGAAATAGATGGCCATAAAATATAATATTTCATGATTATTAATGAAATGGAACCATAAAATAAAGACAATGGAATGTTTTAGCATCATTTTCTTGTCCTTTTACTCTATTTTAACCCTTATTTAATAGACTTTTGATTATCGTTGTAATAAAATTACTATAATTATTTTTAATAAATTTATTACAAATGATTAAAAATATTGAATCCATTTTTAAAAAATAAAAATATATAATTGTAATATTTTAAATTAGAAATATAATAAGAAAATCATGGTTAATATAATTTTTGGAAGAATTCATAGTTGTAGTATTAATTATTTTTATATTGAATTCATGTGTGAATTTCATTTCAAAAAATGTAAATTGATATTTAATAAAAAATATAATGGAAAATGTATAATTGTAATACTAATTAAAAATATAATGATATTTTTCGAAAATATAAAATAAAATACAAATTATCAATCAAATTATCATTTTTCAATATATATTGAAAAAATAATCTTTTAATAATTTGAAAAAAATAATCCATAAAATAAATTTTTTAATTATTAATCAAAAAATGAGTTTCATTTTTTCAAATTAAAATTCAAGAATATGGGAAACTAAATTTCAATTTAGTCAATGTAATTTATAACACACACTTTATTTTAAACATATTTTTCTCTATACAATAATCTGGATGCTACATCCTTCCACCATTTGTATATTTTTTCCTCCAAATTTTATATACATATTAATAATGTGGGGTATCATTCACATATATAATTTTTAGATTCCTATGTTGCCTCTTCAAGTATATAGTTTCTCCAAAAAACATTTTCTAAGTGAATTTTATTCATTCAAAATAAATTCTATATATGTTCATGAATCTGAACATTATCCTCCTCATAAGATATGTTCTCTATCAAATTATATAACTCATTGATCAAAAAAATAGTTTAACCCCACACATATATTCATGTAATAGAAACTTGGAAAGTATTGTGTACTTATGATAAAAATATAGGAATGTATACTCAATAAGAAACTAACCCATATTTTCCCTTGATTTCGTAATATCCAATAAAATGTTAACATAATAGCTTTAACAACCCAAGCATTTATTTTATATTTAAATATGATTTATTACATAAAATACCAAATAATAAAACTCAGAATATTTTTAGGTTTGGTGTATTTGGAAATTAGGAACATTAATTGGAAACTTATTACATGTAAACAACACCTTTTTTGAAAACTATCATTCAAAGGACCGCAACAATTCTTCCAACATATCACTACTTTGGATAAGTTGTGGACATACACACGAAAATGTGAGATTTAAAATCTATAAAGAGAGAAAAATGTAATACAATTAGAATAACAATACATGTTAGAAAATAAATATCAATAATTCATAAAGGAACATGAATATAAATTCGTGATATAAAATGATAATCAAAACATGGAAGTGTGGAATCAATGCAAAACAGTGCATCATAAAAATAAGTAAATGCTAATATGAAAAGTCTTCATGGTGGACCAATCTCCCAAGGAGTAATTATGTAATCCCACATCCCATCATGAAATATCATGACACAAGACATTAGAAAATGCATTGGAGCACTATTAAGGAATTCCCTTCATAATCATTTCAATGTCATGCTTATCTAGGCCACAAAAATGATAAAAATGGATTCATTCTACATGATAAAGGAATTAAGAATACATATATGTACATCCTTAATCAATAAGTATATTTTCATAAGGTCAAATACCCTTGATAGTGGAATCAAAATGATATTCACTACACGATTATTTTTCCATGGAAAATCACGGAGCCATTTCGGCTGCACAACGACATCATATAGAAAATCATAAATATTTTGGAACAAAGAGAAATTGGTCTCTCATCATTTATATTAGTTATGGACAGTAGGGGTATCATGAAACATAATATCCCAATATATAAAATTGAATAAATATTCATAATATAAAATAAGTGCTTGTATTGAAATGTGAAGAGAGAAATCCCTTACCACATTTCGGTATGGTAATATGTGTATATAAAGGATAATGAATGCCTTAATGAAAGTGGAGGGAAGAATAGATTATTTATAAATTAAATTTAATGTTATGGGAGGTTTTATGAACATATCACAACATATTCACATTGAAATTAAAAGGTATATCATAAATGGAGTACCGAATAAAAGAGAAGAGTGGAATATCCCATACAAAGATGTGTGACTCCAATGGATTGGGAGATGTTTTTGGGTGCTTTGGGGATTCATTAGAGTAATATAGAGAGTAGAGGGAAGTGTTTGGTCAATCATGAAGGAGTATGAGTGAAGGAGAATTGGATATTTGGTGGGTTTATATGAAAAAGGAGTGGGATTTTATTATTATGTCTGTTTTGGACAATACAAAACAAAATATTGAAAACCAAACACCGATCCATTTTTTTAATCATTTATGTAAAATTTGAGTGGAATACATTATTTTATATGTTCAATGTCCGATGGTATTAAAATATTTCCATATCTTATATGGAGGTGACTCCCACTTTTAAGGATATTATTTTAAGATCGTAATATATTTTATATGACTTTGAGGATTCACTAAGTCTTTATAAATAAATAATATAAAAATAAAATTACATTATGTTAATGTAAAATTATATTTTTGGAATATTTGACCTTTTATAGTATTTACTATATCATTATTGTGCCATTACGATTTCATAAAACACACTATATTTATGTGGTATTTAAATTTGAACCAAAAATTTGTCTGTCTCAGAAAATAATGAAAAATTCAAAATTAGATAATTTTGAAATATGGGTTCCAAAATAAATATTTAATTTATCTAAAAAATGTTAAAATAATTTTTTTTATATTTCAAATAAAAACAGATATTTATTGAGAATTTACAAGTGTTGACAAAAAATATTTTCAAACCATAGTAAAAATTTGATTTTCCTTCATCAAAATTATATGATAATTTATATCTATCAAAAGTGGTTTCATAATAATATTTTTTTACAATTTTTATTATTTTAAAAATTTATTAAGTCCTCAAAATATATTTCTCAATTAACCAAAAATACTATTTTTTCTATAAAAATTATTTACAAAATAACAATAATAGGAAGATAAATATATTCATTTTTGTATATAAAAGAATAATGTACATATTCCTAATTCTGGGGTCTTGAAACCTATCCCTTAATTAGAAAACTATACACACTAAGAGTAAGGTCTATGATGGTGGGACTTTTACGCAGTCGTTCGGTGAACATTTTTTCGGTTTTGATCTTGATGATCTCGAACATCTCCTATATATGGTTTTGAGCATTATTATGTTTCATCATCTTGGATTGGGATTTTCCTTGACAAAAGTCCAAAAATGTTTTCTATCGTAGAATCTCTAATAAATGGGATTCATTGGATACGATCCTACTAGTTGAGGCCTTCACATCATTTTTTTCAGAAGGATTTGTTAAAACCCGATATATATAATAGTCATGTGATATTTATTTGTCATATATAATATCAACTGTAATTATAGTAAATGGTCCTTTGAATCCAATTTTATATAATAAAAAAAATTTAAAATGTATTATATAATAATAAGACATTTAAAACAATATGAATTTTATTCATAAATTATTGGGTCATTACAACCTCCCCCCCCCAGGAAATTTCTCCCAGGAAATTACATTTTCCCACTATAAAATAGATGAGGGAAATTCTACATTATCCCTTCCTCTAGATCCCATATTTATTCCTCAAACGTGTTGTTTCTCTATAACAATTTGATGAAGGGCATTGACTTATTTTGAAAATCATTATCTCTATGATCGGTGGAATTTATCAGTTTTTCCATAAAAGAAAATTCATTCTCTATTGTTAATGCCTATTGATTGAGTACATGTGATGTGTCATGTATGTTGTTCATCAAGTGTGATACATGGAATAAATAATGTACATGATACTTCATAGGTGGGATTTTTATTCCACTGGACACCACTTTGACGTGATCAAGGTTCTAAAAAAGGTCGATGTACCTTGGAATATAATTTCTCTTCTTCCCAAATAATATTACCCTCTAACATGGATAAATGTAAAGGAAATCCATGTCTCCAACATCAAACACTTAATCTCTTCCATGATTGTCAGCATATCTCTCTTTTAGAATCTGATATTCTTAGATGTGTTGTTGGATGGTATTAGACTTCTCCACCATTTCATCTACCATTTTTGAACATAGATGTATTAATTCCCCCACATAACCCAAAAATTCGGGTGTGTTGTTCTTCTTCTTATAAAAGGATTCACAAGGGTCATGTTTGATTTTAGAATGGAAACTGTTGTTGTAAGTGAACACAACCAATATACGATGTTGGTCCAGTCATCCTTTGAGGTGCATTGTGAAATCTCCTATAATGTCGTTAATTGTTTAGAAAGATCACTCAGATTTTCCATCAATTTTAAGGTGATATGTCGTATTTGAATTTAACATGGCTTTTAGTGAATGTTTCATACTTTTCCAAAATGTATAGGTAAATCTTGGATCTTGATTGGACATAATCAATAGTGTTACTCCATGAATCATTACCAATTATTTGAATTATATACATGCCAACTTATCTAGTGGTAGGTCCTATAGAATCAGAATGAAGTGTCAAGTTTATGTGTGATGTTCCACAACGTCCCAAATATCATTGTTTCATTTGGATGTATTTAGATATCCGGTGACAATGTCCATGGTGATGTCTTCCTATTTCTATAGAGGTGTGGGTAATGGTTGTATCGTCAACTTAGAATTTGGCCTTTGTAATTTCAATTTCTAACATACTATTCACATTGATGTGTACTTTTTAATCAACTTCTTCATTCTTTCCCACCATTATTAATCATAGATATCTCAAAACATTGTTCTGTTTCCTATGTGAATTGAGAAATTCAATCTATGTGAATCATCCAAACATTCTATCATTAACTAAATATTTTATGGAACTCATAATCTTGATCCAAATCTCACAATTCTTTATTTTTAAAAATTTTTCCTTCATGATTTACATTTTCTAATTCTTTCAACTTTGTTTTAAATTCCCACATCATATTTTTTAGAGGCTATTAACCATTCCAAAATACATTGTTGATCCGTAATTTTTGAATGGATTGATGAAGTTACTTTATTTATGATTTCCATGACCATCTATAACAAATATATTATGATTACATCCTTTTCAACTCTCAATAATTGTATAATTTATTGGTCCTTTCCAATTCATGAATTTGCTTCCTTGTTGGCATTCCCAGGATGGAAGTGGATTGAGAAGTCGTAATAATTTATGAGCCCTAACCATCTCTTTTGACATATATTTTATTCTTTTTGTGTGAATATATATTATAGTCTTTTATGATCCTTAAATATTTCACACTTCCCCCAAAATATAATTCTTCCATATTTTCAACAAAAACATCACAAATTATAACTCTAGATCATGTGTGGGATAATTTTTCTCGTGAATTGTCAAATTCCTTGATGCATAGGTAATGAATTTATGTTTACATCAATTCAAATCCCAATTAAATTATTGAATCATCACAGATGATTATGAAAATCTCTCTAGTAGGATGTAGTATGAGAATGTGGGAAGTGATTAGCCTCTTTTTCAACTACATGAATCATTGTTTACATTCATCATAATGAGAAAACATGACTCCCATATGAGTAATGATGTTAATATGTTTTGAAAATCATGATATATTCTTATGAAATTGTTGATAATATCCACTTGTCCTTAGGAAACTACGAATGTTGGTTGAAAATATTGGCCTCGACCATCCCCCATCTGCCATTGTCTTTGAAAGATCTACATATATTCCATTTCATGTGATAATATTCCCCAGAAATGAGACTTCCTTCATTTTGAACCCACACATTTAATAATATTCATAGAGCTTCTGCTTTTTTATGGTTTTTAGTATGTTGATCATATTCTCATCAGTCTCCTCTGTTGTTTTATAGTATACAATAATATCTTCTATAAAGACTACCAGATATTTTTTGAGGTAATCTATAAAGACTCAATTCATAATGTCCATAACGATTGCTGGAGAATGAGTAAGTCTGAATGGAATCACTATGAACATATAATGCCCATAACTTGTACGAAAAGTTGTTTGGCCTATATCCTCCTAATTCCCCTTATATGTATTGGATACTTGCTCTTTATTTTGATTATTTTAAGCACATGATAATCAAGATAAATGTTCATCGACCAACCCTTTTTCTTGATGAAGAGGACTGGTGGAACCCATAGTGGTGCACATGGGTGTATGAAAACATTATCCAGATTCTATTATAGTTATTTATTAATCTCCTAATATTCCTCAATTAATATTATATATGTAGTCTTCAATATTTACAATTTACCATGTATAAGATCAATCAATAATTCAACATATCTTCTATGGGGAAGACCTAGATATTCCTCAGGAAACTCATCAGTGAATTCACACACAATATGAATGTCATATAGGATGGTTCCTTCCTTAGACTCAATAATCTATGAATGATAAAAATTTTCATAGGGTTGTAATATACATTCTAGGGATGGTGGTGCTATGTAATATTTATCTTAATCCATTCACTTGTAAATAATTAGGGCCTAATTCCCAATATGGAGAGTTATTACCTTCTTAGATAAATTTTTGTTGGCAATATATAAGGAAAGCCAATCCCCGCCCATAATTGCATCATATTTCCCCAAGGGAAGAATGAAAACTTAATTTGGGATGATTAATCCACATATTGTGAAATGGGACGAGTTATATTCCGGTGATGCAATAATTTCCCAAATTTCTATTTTTATAGACATCTCTACTTCCATTCATTGTGCTGGTGTTTGGATTGTTCTTCTAAACATTCTGGATATAAATGAAGGTGTAGAACTATAAATAATAACTCTATATTTCACTTTTTTTTATTTTATTTCTTTATTAAATACAGACTTATGTATTATTACTATTCAATTATTAAACACATAAAGGGGAATCTAAAGACATTAAATGGATAACTTATAAATTTTATTTATCTCTTTAACTTATGGTTTTCTAGACATCAGTCTAAGTTATCCATGATATACATCCAAAAATATATACATAAGGTATTTTTTGTTCCTTTAATATTATTTTGTATTGACCATATGAATTTATAATATAATACCCCCTCAGAGTGTCAAAATAGGAGTGCAACGATGCTCATTGTTGTGCACCAGTTCCCATTCAAGTCTAGATCAATGTGGTGTTTTCGGGGGATTCCCCTTGATACATTTTTTCCCAATACACATCCACTTGTTTGTATCTGGATATGAGTATATTTTCTATATATTTGATTTACAACATACTCACCATCATTTAGGTATGGTTTACTTATACCTAGTCTTATGATTTTGGGTTTTCAATAGGTTTCCTATTCCAAATGCCAAAAATAAATAAACATATCCTCTTATGCTAACTATAACAACCCAAATCATTATTTTATATTTAAAAATTCTTTACAATATAATGATTCACCTAAAAACTCTAAATATCAATTGGTCTAGTGTCTTGGGAAATTATGAACAATACATAACAACGGAAAACAATAAATACAACATTTATAATAAAAAATTTATTTTACATGACCACATAATTCCTTCATACTTAATATAGCATGTGATACCATGTAGAAATACATATGAAAAGGTTGAGTTATAAACTATTATAAGAGAGTAAAAATGGAATACCACGAGGATAACAATATATGATATTCAAGTCATATCAACAAGGTATAATGGAACTGGAATATAAAGGCACGATATAGCATTATAATCATAATATGGAAATGTGGCCACAAAGTAAAACACTATATCATAAACATAAGTCAAGGGTAACAGAAAATACATCATGGTGGACCAATGCACTATAAATGAATTATCTAAACCTTTGTCCCAACTTGAAACATCATTATACAAAACATTTCCCAATGAAATGGAGCGCTATCAGAGAGCAACCTTAATAATCATTTGAATCTCATGTTTATGTGTGCCACATAAATTATATAACATCGATTCATTCAACATAACTATTTATTACATGATCAAAGAATTTGGAATATGTAAATATTTGTCCCCAATAAAAATATATATGTTCATAATGATGAAATATGTTGATAGAGGAAGGGGTATGATATTCACTACACGATGATTTTGTCAAGGAAAATGACGGTGTAATTTCGGCAGCATAAAAAAATCATATTGAAATTAATAAAATGGGATGATGGGAGAGAAATGTGTAACTAATTTTTTATACATGAAATTTAATTTAATGGATTATGGAAAATTTTATTCCATCATATGTAATGGAATTATGATTAATAAAATAATAGAAGTGCTTGAATGTTAATGTGAGGAGTGAAATCCCATAAAAAATTTCATCATGGTAATGGATGTATATAAATGATTAGGTATGGATTAATGGGAGAGGATGAAAGATTTAATTATATATAAATAGAATTTATAGTAAATTTAGTATGTAATAACATATCCAAAATTATGAAAATTGATGTTAAAAGGCATATCACAAAAGGAGTTCATGATAAAAGAGGAGAGTCGAAGTTCCCTTAAATGGATGTCTCACTGCAAAGCCTTGGGAGAGGTTTCATGGGAATTTGGGGATCCCTAGGAGGACTCTTGGAAGTTAGGGAAGATGATGGACGATCATAAAGGAGTTTTAGTAATGATAAATGGTAGCTTAGGTGGGTTTATATAGGAAAGGAGTGGGATTTGATTATTTTTTTAGTTTTTGACACTACAAAAAAAAATATTTAAAACCACAGAACATACCATGGTTATCTCTCATGGTTAATGGAAATGAGGAGTGGATTACATTATTTTATAAGGAAAAGGTCCAACAATATTAAAATTCTTTCCTTGTTTATATATAGTTGAGTCACACATTAAAGGAAATAATTTTAAAATCATAAAATATTTTATTTTTCTTGCAGGAATCACTATGGAATTATAAAATGAATCAAAAAAACCTAAAATTAAATTATTTTAAGAAAAAAAATATATTTTTTAAAATATACCATTAATAGTATTCAATTCATCATTATTTGTCCATTATGATGTCAAAAACACACTAAATATTTATATGGTATTAAATATTTAAACATAACATTACTTTCTCATAAAATAATTGAAACATCACAGTTAGATAATTTTTTAATTTTGAATCCAAAAAAAATATTCATCTTATCAATATATTTTTTAAATATTTTCATTTTCACTTTTAATATAAAAATAGTCATTTTTTAAATTGATTTGTTTTGAAAATAATAGTTTTAAAACCTTCATAACAATTATATTTGACCACATAATGATTATATGATCATTAATATCTGACAACAGTAATTTAATTATAATATTTTATTAAAAAATTATTCATTTAAACAAATCATTAGTTCATCAAAATATATTTCACTATTAACAATAATTACACTATGTTATTTAAAAATTTCATAAAATTAACAATAATAGGAAGATAAATATATTCATTATGATATAGAAAAAATAATTTAGATATTCCTAAATATAGGGTCTTTATAAATATAATTTTATTACACCATAATATTATATATGAATAAGGTGTGAAATTGTGGGACATTCAGGGTGATGTGCAGTGAACATGGTTTAGGCTGTGATCTCAATGATCTTCAACTTCTCCCAGAAATAGTTTCTGTCATGCATAATTTGTTAGATCATAGCATGGGATTGGTATCAGGAAAATCCCAGAAATGCTATCTTCCACAGACTCTCTGATAAATGGGATTCATAGGGAATGCACCCACTAGTTTATTCTTTTAAATCCATTTTCTATGTTAAAAATATTTTCTAAAACCCTCTATTTATACTAGCCATTTTTTCATTTTTCAACAACTATATTATCTGATTGAAAATTAATTTTTTATTAACATAAATCCTCTTGGAATGGGATGAAGGGGTGACACTTTTCATCGACTATATTATCAACAATAATGATATATAATCTTTATATAAATCCATTTGGATATAACAAATTAAGGCCACACTACACCTATAATCATAACACTTTTAAATGTAATGAAATTCTATTCATAAATGACTGAGTGATTAAAAAAACCTTTATATCTTATATGATAACACTTTTACATAGAGTTATATTAATAAAAATACGATCACCTACTAGGAAATAAAGGACAGTCATGTTGTTACACACATTAAATTATATCATGATTTCATCCATTATCATTTGTTTCTAAATTACGTTCAACTTATCAACCATTAACTCTAAAAATTTAGTCGCAGCAATGTAATTTTTCTCACATAATCTCAAAATGCTTGAATATGACAAACCATTCCATATAATAAATTTTAATGTTCATTCTATATACTAGATTGAATATTTTTATTATAATAAATCTCATCTAATGGAATATGTTGATAACAAATTCCATAGGAATCCATTTATCAAGCATGAAGAAATTTGTATAATATATTAATAGTTTTCTAACATTCTTTTACCTTATTGTGGATGAAAATATATTTTAAAATTTAATTATTCACCCAAGGACTTCTTTAGTCCTTTCAAAAAACATTTTGGTTAACCTAGTACAATGTTTGGATAATATGTATAGTTGAATTCAATGAATCCTAACATTACATTTGAGAAAAAGTCAAGAATAACAACATATTGTAGTTTTATCATTAATTGGATTGAATTGTGAAGATGTAATTTTTTTTCATCAATTACAAAAATATCATTATTATTTCCAGTAGTTTTCATAATCCCCATATTAAATAAAAGTATATATTTTAACATTTATACTAATGAATTGGAAAATAATGAATTTTCCCCTTTAGTAGTTATAGATCTTTTTTATTGTGTTGGAATATAAAACATTTGATTTTAAATTCAGTATTATCTATTTTTATTCCATCCCAGATGTAACACTCTAGAAAGAAACTATACATATTTGAGCTATATATATTAATGAAAAATGGGGAACTATGAAATTTACTATATGATTCACTATTTAATTGGTGAAATCATGAAACACATCATTTCATTCAAACTTTATAATCACATCCTTCTTTAGTATTTAATTTAAAAAATATTCCAATATTATCCAACTATACCATTACCTATAACACATAATATTATTTCAGAGTTGTAATAATACATTATTTTAGAGATGATTGTAATGAAAACTGAAACAAATAGTGTTACTAGTAGCCCATTTTCTATGGAAAAATTCACCATATCTCTTTCTAAATGGTTATGATCTAGAAATAACATTGTTAATCTTGTGTTAAATTTCTCACAAAATTAAGTGAGCAAATTGTTTTAATTTTCAACATGATATTTAATTCTAAAATCATTATTATTTATAAATTATAGTAATCTTATTTATCTCAGGTTAAAAAAATTTATAGATTATATATTTTTAAATCATTTATTATGAAGACATATTTAATTCTTTGATCTATATAGATAATGTCTCCAACTTTTTAAACCAAAATATATAAATTCAAATCCTGATCATGTGTAGGAAAAAATTTTATTGATAGATTCAATTGAAATCATGAATAAGATGTTACATGATCATTACTCTATAGGACACAAACATGTCCTTTCATAGTAGATTCACATACGATTATAATGTTAATAATTATACAGGGGAGAGGCAAAACTAGATAAATAAAAGTCTTCATTTCATTTTCTAGAAATAGTAATAACATTGTTTTGTCCTGATGAATTTAACTCTTTTTTTGACGGAACATATTCAGTTCACCACATTAATTTTAAATGTACTAAAAACTATAGTTATTTTCCAACTAATCATTGTAACATTATATGTATTTTCAATTTATGATGAACTTTTGTTCCAGTGGTATCAACTTTTATTCCACTATTTTTATAGAGTTTATAGGAAATGAAATATTCTGAATGGAATGTATCTTTTGATATATGTTTCATACAACATATTTTCATTCAGGGTTTATATAAAAATCTTTTTATTATCTTCATGATCTTCATTAATTTTTCAATAAATTAATATATAATAAAAAATGAAACAATATTATAAAAAAATCATAGAAAAATATATTCATAATATCCTAATATACCATCATGGAATTTTTCTACAAAATGTGATCAATAAAAAACTCATAATTCCATTGTCTAGTTTTAAAATCAAATTTTATTTTCAAACTCCAACATTTTCCCTTGATAATACCTATACCATATTTATAATATTTAAATAATACTCAACACCATTGAGAATGTCATAAAATTGATTAATATGAGGAAAACGATTGATATTCCTAATTTTGATGTTATTATAAACTATACAATAATTGATATTTCACATAGAACCATCATTATTTTAAAAATAATTGGGTAATCCATGCTAAAGTTATTAGCTGAATTAAACATTTATCATGAAACTTTCTCAATAGAATTTTCAATTCCATAAGTTATACATAATCCATTTGAGACGGGGGTTTTGAAATTATATTATCATCATTAGCTATTTAAATAGTAAAATTAACATCTTTATCCTATATAACACCATTAATATAATCAAAAAAATACATTGAGGTATGATTTTATGACTGGCACAAAATTAATATGTATATTTCCCTCATTCTCAGCAATATGTGGATGATAAATTTCATTTCAATAACATAATATTTTAATGGACTCTTCATATATTGAAAAGGTTTTTGGTTAATTATTATACAATATTGAAATAATTTCTAAAAAAGAACCTATATAGATATATAATCAATATTATCAAGGAAAATGGAAAGGAAACCAAGAAAATAGTAAGATCATACACCACTAGGGGAATGATATCAGAAATTTACGTAAATCATTTTCATAATATATAACATGTGTATTGTCATAATTTATTTTGTCCTTAAATAATACAACATGTGTTTTTACCCAATGTTATGGATTCATTTATAGAGGAGAAATTTCAAATTGAAAATATTTTGTAAAATGAATAAATGTGTATACCTTGGATCAAACTATAAATTAGTATAACTTTAATATAAAAAATTGTTACTAATAACAAATTATTTTATTTAAAAAAACTATTCATGTTGCAGTGAAGGATCATACCACACAATTATGTTTATAGCCTTGAGAAATCCTATAATTTTGGTTCTTATTTGAACCAGAATTTATGAAATAACATATCTTGTTATAGTTATAACATTTTATTTCCATCATTTAATATTTTTCAAAACATTTCAATGATACTATTACTTGTAAAAATAATCATTGTTCCCAAACACAACACATCCAGATAATATATCATACTACATAATAATTCCCTAATGTTCTTGTTATCACAACAACAAAAATTAAAATCCTAATTTTCATACAATCATATTTCAATGACTCATTATTATACTTTTTTTGTAACTTGGTAATCATTTTCTAATGGTTTTTGATGGAAACATCTTCAACGAACAACTCTATATCTACCTTTTTACGTAATCTCAGAAGCTTCTAAAATCTATGATATCATTATAATCCAATAGAATTTTATATTTTCTCTTGATTAATAAGTAAAACCAAATAATTTTATAATAAATATCATAGGGAAAATTGGTTCACACCATTATAATTAGGTATTTTATTCATCGTATGAGGAAATTAAATATTCCTCAATTTTTTTAATTCAATGCAATGGATTTCTATTCATATTCTAAAAACAATTTTTGAAAATATTTCTCAAGGAAATTTTACATATATTTATCCAATTATAATGAATCAATCCCCTATATTTCCATGATAACCATTATCTTTTACCACCATGGTTTCTATCACCATTACAAATAAGAACTGTAATACATTTCTATGATGTTTTGAATATCCCATGATGTTATTTATATTTTATATGGATTAATCCATCCTTCAGCTAATAATTGTTTATAATATCCACTTATTTATAGAGGGTGATGTCTCTTTAAATGTCCCACTATTTAAATTCCCCCTATAGTATATCTATATGTTCTCTATCAAATATAACACAAATATTTTTTCCCACATAACGGATTCCATCACAATGAAAAATATATCCATTCTAAATTAAATCATTAAAGGTTTCTAATTTGATAAAATATCATACAATTAGTGACCTACAACATCAACTTCCCTATTCCCTTAGCACAAATCCATTTTTACCGTATATAACTTTGATGAATCAATATTTTAGTATTCAAATTCAATGTGACTTCGAACATATTCACATAGTACTAATTTTTAATGGTTTTATATTACCATTATAATAATGTCCTAACCGAATTCCTCTAAAGTGTATAAAATTAAGTTGGAAAGATAATGACCACCATGAATCTCACATCTAGTAGGTCATGTGTCTATGACTAGCACCAATGGTATAAAAATTACATTGTATTAGGGGAAGTATCCTCTATCAGTGAAATATGATCGAGAGAATATATTTAAAACCTGAAAAGAAACCTCAATTGATAATATAATTATAAACCAAAAATTATCCCTCAATTTATTATCAAATTTTAATAATACATGTAAATGTATCCCATATATACCAACATGAATTTTGATGGTAACAACTCCAAAACAGCTCCAACCAACCAGGTAATTTGATGCTCAATCATAAATTTCCTATAAGAAACCGGAAAATAAAATATGTACAAAGGGATAGAAATTAATATATACTAATTAGGAAAATAACCATGGCCCCATGTGAACATGATTATAGATATTGATAACGGGTCAATGAGGAGACATATAGACAAAAAATGACCTATATAGGTCAACTATCCCATCCTAGCATCATGAAGGATCCCTCAATAATTTAAATATCTAAAATAATAATATAACAAGAAGATCAAAAAAAAAATCAAGGCACCCTAATGAAATATACCAAGTGATTTCCATCTCATACAACCTCATTTCAATGATATGGTTATTCCATCCTATCCATATACCTGACCTCACATGATATCACATATCGTAAATAGTTGACATGGTTTTGGACGAATCACTATGTACCCCAAATTAGAATGTTCTAACATCTAGTAATGTCATATGGAAATCATCACATCATTTATCACTTGAAGAAATCTTGGTTATCACATCACACTGCTCCAAAATATTCCTTGACCAACAAAACACAACACATAAAAATATCAAGGGAAACTACGTGATGTGAACATGAATGAAATCAACCACATCACAACCTCCTAATATGAATGACCTCAACCACATGTCTTATATCATTAAATCCTCACCACATCATATATCTATTAAGAACAACTAGTCTATCACTATAGACCGTGGATGAAGACACATGGGATATCACTATTAAATAAAGGTTGGGGTAGAGGGGGTATCCAGTCATTCGTATCACCACCATCATAGGGTTTATTAAAATTGATCAGAACTGAGATCCTCTGAGTTTTGGTAAGGTTATTTAATTATGATTGAGTGATGACAGAAAATTATATATATATATATATATATATATATATTCAGCACAATACATGACCTATGGTTTCAAATAAACAACACTTGTGAACAACACATCACCACCTCCATATGAAACACCAACTTAAAAAATATAAACACAACAAAATAAAGAACATCATAAAATTTCCACACAAGTCAAAAAACCGTATACACATTTTTTATAGATTTTAACTATTTTATTGATATAAACAATACATTTCAAATTACACAAAACATTATTAAATTTGATACATTAAATAAATTTACCAACCATCTATTTGAAAATCTATTATTTAATAAATTCTTTCAGCATAATTATTTATTTTATTGCTAAAATAGGTAGCAATCAGAGCCACACCCTACCATAACTCACCCTCATCAAAAAAACCACCATAAAACCACCAAAAATCCATATTTACCACCATACAACATAAAAAAAGACTATATAACATTAAAAATAACATTTCAAATCCTAAAATATTCTCACAACACATACATTGCACATAGAAACATCACACCTCCCCCTCAAACCATGAACATGGCACACCACATCACTGTGCACATAAACCACATATCATAACATCTTCACATCAGATCACACTGATTTATACATCACATGTATTCCATGTAGCGAACACATCATATACATGTACATAAAAAATAATAGTAGACCATATCCAACACTACACATCATCTCACAACAAAAAAAGTAGTACAAAAAAACAAAAAACCATAGAAACACACATCACATAATCCAAGAATTATTTTTATGGTTTCATAAAATTAATTATTCATTTACCTTGTAAACTATAACATAGTACAAAATTTAATGAAACCCATTTTGTTATCCACATATACATTATATATACTTTTATTCAGCGAACGATCGCACAACAACAGAATAATGGTCATCACAGACTAACAACTATAATGTAAAGAAGGATCACAATAGTTATCACAATAAATACTTCAAACAAGAATAATTAATATCTTTTTAAGAATATATAAATTTAATAAATAACAAAATATATCACCATACCCATTAATTATAGGTTGGAAAATTTATTATTTTATTTAACTAAACCTTATAATCCACATAATGGAATTAAAAATCACACAATCCCTACACATGTCGGGAAAAATGTTGACATGTAGTATCTCAAACCTAAATAAATATTTCTGATATCACTATGAAACATAATGTAAATAATAAATATCCCAAAACTAATAATCACACATTTCAATCCATGGATCAACCTGTACTACATCAAAAAAGAAAAAAAACACATCTTGGAACATGAATAGATCATAAAAGCATTAATAAAGTGATATAATATGTTAATAATTGAATGAATATAAATGGAAAGAGATAAATACTAACAATGGATCACCAATAATAAACTATCTATTCCTAATGTTCAAGTAAAATAATGATGGGATATGATATCTCGAAAAATTAAATGGGTGTTTTCCCACAACTAAGAGGGAAAATGATGAGCCGAATAAATGAATAATCTTCTAATCCAGGTTTCTAAATCAACTAAAACTCAGAATAATTATGCCATAAATTAAAATTACAAATTGTAGTTTCAATTGGATGACAAGAAATATATTTTAAAATCCAATATTTGGGGCATAATATTCTCTTCTAAAAAAAGAAGCTTCATGATTAAAATAACATTCATCATAAAGACTTATATTATTGAATGAAAACCTTTTTCACATTGAGATCCTCGAAACATAAAAGATATAAACCACCATATTCTCAAGACATATAATAAAAACATAGGCTCTAAACCCCATTTTAAATTAATGAAGGCCACTTGTAGTTCTGTTATAACTCTAATCTCCATAGAACATTCTACAACCACATCTGAACACTCCATATCCCCATAAATATCAATTTAAAAGGGAATGAATACACAAATAATTTATTTAGATACTATTAAATTGATTACCACTGCAAAAAAATAAAAACAAAGAACAACCAGTCAAAAATTATTTTGAGAAAACTACCATTGGTTTTCCACTCATGTATATAATGACATCAAACACTACCACCAATAAAACATTCCATTGAAAAACTCCCACAAAACACCCCACTTAATTATATCTTTGAAGAACCACATCATAACATCTCACCAATAATAAAACTAAATCACTGAAAACATACAAAAAACCACCTCCTTTCATCATATATTTGCATATCGTCATATTTAATGTCAAACATCTCAAACAATACACAACCAAAAAACATCAACATTAGTAACCAATGTACAAAAGTCATGGAAAAATCATCTATGTAATGATATAATCCCCTTTATGTGTCATTAAATAACATACATAGTTTCAATCAAGTCAACGAATAATGTTCCTTTTTTAGGATTCAGATCCAATAATTTTTTTGTTTTTCATTATTTATGACAAGTCGCTGATTCAAAAAATGATATAATATATTAAAACTGTAATATTGAATGTCACATCATCCAAAAAACAATAAAATAAAAACTCAATTCAACCCTTGGTGAAGGGAATAAATTTTCATATCTCACTCTGATGTACTCTTCTCTAGTACACCATGAATATGAAACACATTAACCAGGGGTATGGTTCATCAATGAAACACTATCTCTTAACGATCGTGGATATCCATTAGATTTTCTTGAATATTGAATGATATTCAATATCATACTCTCCCAATTCAATGGCATGTGTGTCATCATGACGATAATGATGAACCTAGAACTCATATAATATGGCATGGATCCTCTCTAAATGTAGCAGAAACACTAATAGATACTATAATATCATAACAACATGAAAAACATAATGGACCCAAAACGTATGGAATAAACATTACACCCCCTAAAAAAATCAACTCCCCATTTCGATGGGTGACTATCTTGACCACATGGTTTCAATTTGTGAACACTATAGGCCTCATCCTATGATCATCATGGGCCATATAACATTCCCATTCCACCCTCATCCAATATCTTGAACAAACTACATATACAAAAATGATCTGTTCAACAAATTAGAAACAATATATTTTAACTACCCTATGACAATCCATAGAAAAATAGAATAATATGACCATAAATACAATGCAACAAAATGTCCCATACCAATTATTGTGTATATCTATATTTTTTTTGAATTCATAACCAATGGGATTATCCTTATTAACAATTAAAAAAATATAAATATCAATCTCACAACATATATACTAGAATATGGATATTTTACTCCACCTCCCCATTATTATGAGGGAGGTAAAATGATTAGGTGCAATTTAGAGATGAAAAAATTATACAATACACTATAGACATTTGAGGTAAAACAAGGTCACTAATCATAGATTTTGGTCTTCATTACCCAATTAATCCTTACAAAAACATCCATATGTAGTCCTTCAATTAAATCCACAAGACTCGAGTGTTGAATATCCACAACATTAGTCAGCTTCATATGTTATTCCACTATCACTAAATCCATGTAACATCCTCACTATTCATGGGTTTATCATATGAAGAAATTCATCTATCTCTCATCCCATTTCCAGTCGTGATATTTAAATAACTATAACAGAACTCATGGAACATGCTTCTCTATTTCATCTATTGAGAAAATAGAAACCTCACCAATAACTTTATCAGTGATCATTTTTTACATAGACAACACAACTTTATCATTAATCCATCTTTCAAATTTGTCACACTAGGATAATATGATAAAGTTTATTGATGATTATCAAGGATATCTACCACATATATATACTTCAAAACAAAAAACCATCAAAAAACTACAATTATTTTTGATTGTCCTCTATGAATCCCTCAAGTGTATCAACATATCAAACATTGTGATACAATATGTTAAAAAATATTTATCCCCATTGAGAACTTTCTTTCTACTGTACTCTTGATGAATCTACTAGCATCATAAAAGTTTAACCATGATAAATATACTCCTTGATGTAAAAAATCATGAAAATAACTAATAAAAACCATTAAAAACATAAAATTACACCAAAATCGTATCTCTTTAGAACTTCTGACTAATATTTTCTTCAACAAAATTCCCCTTTCAAGGTCATAATAGGTTAAAATTACATTTATTTAGGAAATACGGACAAATAAGATGTAATATGTTATAACCTCACATAGATAAAATCTATTTTGGATCTTATGTGTGTTTGAAAAATAGGACCTCACATAAGATGAATGATTTCAACAACATTTGAGAAAAAATAAACTACCACCAACTACAGGTCATGTGTGGATATCTATGATCATGCTGAATTAACTTGATAGACACAATAGAGATAGGAACCCACTTTTTCATTAACATACATCTGAATTCCATACAGGATGCTTCATTGAAAAACCAAAAAACGTACCATACTCGGGTGAATAAATTAATTGTTCCCCATTTAACACATCTTTTATGTAAATGAATGCTTTGTCATGACCTGTTCTCGGTGCTCGTTCCATGACTTCCCAAAGCCCGCCTTCCATATGCCAGGGGCTGGCGACTAGCACCAAAGGTGTAAATCCCAGAAAAAGGGAAGGCATTTCCTTTATAAAAAGTAAAGATACACAACAGATTACGCAAGTGAAGTAAGCACTATGTAAAACTGAGTACAAAAGTAGGTGCTGATAAGTAAATGGGCTAGTATACAAACCCAATTGAAAGTACAGTATGACAGAAAATAAAGGAAAACAACATTAAAGTGAAATAGAAACATTGAGTCATCCTCTGGATGTCCCACCCTAAGGGATGGTACAGATAGTCTCCTCAGCTCCTCGGGTCCGGCCGTCCACTCCGAGAATATCCTGCCATGTGGTCCACCTCCTGTTACTATCCATCTCCACTAGCCTCCACCTCCATCAGTGTTGTCTGTTTTCTGCATCCAACATAATGTGGTGTGGGCATAGCCCATGAAGGGGTGAGTATACGATACTCAGTAGGGACCTCGAGACCCCCGAAGGTCTCTCAGAATCCACGAAGGACAAACCATAAAGGAAAGATATAATCAAGAAGTGTCAACCGACTCTACTTAGGTATATGACCATACATATATCTAAGTAATTTATTACAATTCGTCTCCAACTCTCGAGCCCAAGCATAGCTCAATCCAGAGAGGAAAAAACACAACCCATTCCACATAAGAAAACAAGTCAACCACCTCGATGATAAGATTGATGTCAAGATTAAGATCACACAGGTATACATCTTTTGTATAGCGATAGAGATGATCAGATGTAGTCACTGATTCATCTACGTTGTCGGACCAACATAAGATACAGGACCAACTACACTGACGGACCCACATAGGATACATGACCACCTACTCTGCTAGACCTACTCAGGATTCAAGTATAGAGGTCATACTGCTAGACCTACATAGGATATAAGAACAGTAGTCATCGCTGTCGGACCAATAGAGGATCCAAAAATAGTCGTCATCGCTGCTGAACCCATGGAGGATCCAAATAAAGTCTTCTTCGCTGCCGAACCCATGAAGGATCCAAATAGAGTCTTAATCGCTGCTGAACCCACGGAGGATCCAAGTATAGTCTTCCGCGCCGCTGAACCCACGGAGGATCCAAGTGCAGTCGTCCTCACTGTAGAACCCATGGAGGATCCAAGTATAGTCGTCCTCACTGCCGAACCCACGGAAGATCCAAGTACAGTCATCCTCGCTGCCAAACCCACAGAGGATCCAAGTACTTTCCTCCTCGATGTCGAACCCACAGAGGATCCAAGTATAGAATTCGATGCAGTCGCAGCGAGCTCAAGGGTTCCCGCACACAGCATGCTCGGTTTCGGGAGGTTCCACTCCTCGAGCAAGAGAGTTGATACATCAACTCTCATGAAATCCAATGTTTATGTTTCCCATGGTTCCGTCTCGTCAAAAGAAACCCAACGCGATAGACAGTGCGTCAATCGAACGCCCGGTCTGAGAGTTATTGGCTTTTCCGTTCAAGGGGCCCGGTTGGTTTTTAAGTTAAACCAACACAACCATACCCTAAATAATTCAAAAATTCAAGTGGAGTAAGCCAAAAGGACCGTCTCATCAAGAAGAATTCAACGTAGTTGATAGCATGTCAAATGGACGTCCTGTCCTTATGTCATAAGCGTTTCCACTCCAATGGCCCGGTTGGTTTCGGGTTTGAACCAACCCAGCCATACCCAAACATTGCCGAATCCTTGTGTAAAATATTCCAAAATGACCATCTTGATACCATGATTCCTATTCAACTGATGGTGCGTCGATCATAGGTCCATAGATCATGTTATGGGCAAAAGACCCAAAACGGTCCGAAGTGGGGGGTCCGGGCCCGGCTCGACCCCCCCGGGTCGGCCCGAACTGGGTCAACCCGACCAGGGTCTAGGTCTAGCTAGGGAGGGCATGGCCTGGCCGATGTGGCCTAGTCCGCGTGACCCACACCAGCCCGGCCAGGGGGGGGTGCATGGTGGCTCGGCCAGATGGCCAAGCGGGGGGGGGGGACCCCTATCCCGGGGATGTGGCGCCATTCTGGTGTCGCGGTCTCCCCTGGATCCTGCATGGCCGCGTGATCCCTCTGCCACCACCTCGGCCGACGCCGCGACGGGCTGCTGCCAGTGGCACGCTAGGGCACCACCGCCCCAGTGCCCCCACCGCCGAGGGTTTCCGGGTGCCACCAGAGTCATTCCGGTGGCCCGATTTTTCACCCATCTGCGCCGGCAGTCATCTCGGGACCCATACATCACTATGAAGGCCTCCAATCTCCATTACGGCCCCGCTTCATCATCGCCAAAAATTCCGCACATCAAGAACAAAATAGTGGTGGGTTCGGACTTGTTCGTTAGTCTATACCCACTGCGTTACTAGTTAAAATCATCACCCAACAATTACATTGCATGCCGAGGGTATAAATCAAACAATTAAATAAACAAATTCCCCTAACTCAACAATTTATTACGAACGTCGGCGTCATGGTAGACATCGTCATAGGGAAAGGGTTCGTAGGTGTCGTCGGAGTGTGCCGAGGAGGATGTGACATCTCTTATCTTGTCGTAGAGAAGAGGATCGGTGGCGCATCATTGTTCATCGAGGAACCAGAATTTATTGTCATTCTTCGTCGGAGGCCGACATTATTCTGAAACCTCAAAAGTTCTCTCAATCTTCCTCTCACAAAGAATTCTCTCCCCCTTCATAAAATAATAGGCTCCTCCTAATATTTTATTACACAGTCAAAGAAACTCTCCCAAAATTAAATCACCACATTATATAAATCGTGTTGACAATCAATTACGGAAGTGATAGAGAAGGACCCCATTCATTAAACACACTGGAAATTAAATAAAAAGGGGGGAAAGAGGAAATATCCTCATTACATTATGGGTTGACATGAGTTAAATGAGTGAGGTAAAGAGATTGGCATTTAATGGGGGGTTGCCAATTTAATAAGAGGTTTTTAATGAGTTAGAGGGAAATTGAATGGTTGGGATTTTGTGGGGCCCACCTCTCTAACATCCACCCATGGGTAGTTAGGTGGCTATGGG
The DNA here is from genome assembly GCA_963277665.1 of Viscum album. Classification (NCBI taxonomy): domain Eukaryota; kingdom Viridiplantae; phylum Streptophyta; class Magnoliopsida; order Santalales; family Viscaceae; genus Viscum; species Viscum album. The sequence goes on along the minus strand of OY728156.1, from coordinate 1,798,354,355 downwards.
TCCCACTCTTAACTACCCATGGAAGAAATTAACCTCCCTAGATTTTAAATAAAAATTTACAATAATTTTATTTACTTCTTAAATAAACTCCAAATAATTAACATCTCTTCCCATGCAAATGAAACTACGGTAAGGATCCTGCTAAAAACTTACCAGCATTGTTTGTGCATCAGTGCCCTCATATTTCTACTATGAGCACCGATTCAAAATATAGAAGAACCCGCTCGTTCGTTCACTGAACGTACCCAAGATAAACTTATGAAATTGATTCCGGGCATATCGGGCCTCGAAATCAAGTGCTGTCATAAGCCACATATTTGTAAAATTCTAAAGTATTTAAGAAAAATAATTCATTGAAATTTTTGGGTCATTACATTCCCCCCACATCAAGTCTTTACGTCCCTATAAAGATCCATCATAAACTAGGGAAACAAATGAGGGCACTGAGCACACATCTAAGCATCCTGCTCCCATGTACTCTCCTGGAGGTTATCGTGCTGCCCATGAATGTGCTACAGAGGAATCGATCGTCCATGTAATACTTTCTCCTGTCGAACCTTGATCTCCACTGATACCTCTTCAAATTTCACCCTGTCATCGATTTCCATCTTCCCATGGTCGATGATATGCATCAGGTCATGCACATATCTCTTCAGTTGAGATACGTGGAAGACGTCGTGCACACAATACAACTGAGGTGCAATGGCTAGGTGGTAAGCCACCTCACCTACCCTCTGAGGAACAGGAATGGTCCGATGTAGTGAAGAGATATCTTTCCTCCCCAACCAAATCTCCGTAATCCACGTCGAGGTGAGACCCATAAGAAAACATCTTCACCATCCTCGAACTCCAGTGCTCTCCGCCTCCAATCCTCATAGGACTTATGTCTGCTATGTGCAGTCCTCATCCGCTCTGGGATGATCTGCACATTCTCCGTTATAGCCTGATCCATCTCTGGTACTATGAGTACTGACTCCCAGGGTCAGTCTAGCACCGAGGTGATCTGCAAGGTCAGTTGTACAGTGCCTCGTATGGTGCCATCCCTATGGTGTAGTGTTAGATGTTGTTATACGCAAACTCTACCATGGGTAGGTGATCCTCATAGCTGTGACCAAAGTCAATGACACATGCTTGGATCATGTTATTGAGTGTTTGAATGGTCCTCTCAATCCGGCCATCTGTCTAAGGAAGAAAGGCGGTGCTCAGACGTAGCTGCGTCCCAAACACTTTACTGAGCCCTGATCTCTAATCGGTAGGAAGTGGGACAACTTGGTGATTCGGTCTACGATCACCCACATAGATTCATGTCCATTGGATGTATGTGGAAGCCACATCATGAAATCCATAGATATTCTATCCCACTTCTATTCTGGGACCTCTCTATACAAGGTCTGCTGGTACCTGGTGCTCTACCTTCACTTGCTGACAAGTGGAGCATCGTGAAACGAACTCTGCAACAATGTTCCCCTTCCCAGAAGTATAGAATATCTCAAAGTAATATTCCCCATGGATCTCAATTCATCGACATCGTCTCGGGTTCTGGTCCTTAAATGGGAAGAAACACCTGATAGTTTTGAGATTAGAGTAGTCCGTACACCGTTCTCCAAATGAACCTTGGGTGTGACTGGCCATTGTAAAGAACTCGAAAACACCCATGTTCACTTATTTACTACTAGAGCTGCTACAATTTATAATTTTCCGAAAAGAGAAATCTGATCTTATCCCCTTGATGAAAAACATTTCTTTCCTAATACAGTCAATCCGGACATGAACAGTACTATTTCATGACATGGACGACGTCGTAAGGAATCGACGCTACTACCAAGTTATCCAACCATTACTCTCACCTCAAAGGTTCAAGTCACACAATCAGAAGAAGTGTGTGGTCAATAGGTCTCCTCTAGTAGGAATCTCGAAAGTGAGGGTCAGGTCAACGGTTTAACCAGAACCTCTCAGTATCAACCTCATAAAAATGACAGGGAAGAAAACGTCACAATAACAAGTTTCTTTTATTACTATATCTCAAATTAAAAAGACAAAAATCATCCACAAACAACAACATTAACAAAGCTAGAAGAAACATGAACAAAATTCTCCATGCCTGGAGCTAGTCCCGCTCCTGCCTGTCTGCTCCCAGAGCTCTATGGTCGTAGGCCTCGACTTCCTGAAGCTGAGCTCTTCCATGTTAATCTGTTCCCTGCAGTCGAGGTGGTCCTCCTGGTGGTGGTGTTGGTAGGGCCTCGAAACATCATCCACCACCTACTACATGGAGAACCCCTCTTCCACATCTGCCTGCTCCCGGCGGACCACCACGGTCAAACCTCTGCCAGGGAGGTCCCTCCACTACATGCTAATCATCTGTAGGGAGGGTTAGGTAGTCTCGAGCCATGTGACCATGCACACCGCATTCATAACACTACCTGCTCATCGTTTGGATGGATCTGTGCTGTGTGCCCCGCATAGACGAACCTGTATCCTAATGTCACCCACCTGACAGCCTTGTCTGCTTCGACCCATGCGTCTGTTGTCTACTGTCAGCTGTAGAAGACTACACTATGTGTGACCCTGTAGAGGGTCTCACCGCTGATGACTTCTCAGCAAGAAAACTCTCTACTAGAAGGGCTCTCTCCAGCACACCCGCTTGCATCGGGATGTTGAGGGAGATCATCAAAACCCTGATCTCATGTCCGATTCCCTGCTCAATGTTCTGGGCTCGAAAGAATGGGTCTCGTTCAATGTCCATGGTGTAGCGCGAGAGGTCGGTAAACCTCACCGAGTACTGGGCTACTATCATGTTTCCCTACCACAGATGTAGTAACTCCTGGATGCGCACCGGATGGAGGGTGGCTGGAACAAACTCCAAGAGGAAGAGACTCTTGATGTCTGTCTAAAGTAGAGATGCATCATCGTGCACCTGGAGAATTAGGCTCCACAATCTACCTACTGCTTTATGCAGGAGAATCGTAGAAAGGATCACAATAAGTCATGCGGGTGTCCCTACCTATCTGAATACATTGACAATAGCCTCCAGCCAATTCTCGGTTGCTTGAGGATCATTATCTCGACGGAACTTGGGTGGCCTCTTTCGCTGAATCTCGGGCATTGTACTCAGGCGGCATGCACTCTCCGCAGCTAGGACTAGTGGTATCGGTGTCCCAATGGGTAGTGGTACCTTTGGTGCCTCCTCTATAATGGAGCCCTGCACCAAATCCTCATCGCTCGGTTGACTGCCATCCCTCGTAACTAGGAACCCAGGATGGTAGCCTTCGTGGGGCCATCATAAAAAATAGGTCAGCCACGGTCAAACAGTATACATCGTGAGCTAAAAAAAGTAATCACTAAGAAGACTTTTGAAAGGAAACACAAACGCTGTCAGTGTTTTCATGCACGGAGTCGGAAATCATGGGTCATGGTCCTAGTGTATGGATACGTCGGCCGCCGCACCAACACTGGACTCCCTGACTGAAAACTACACTAAATACTCTTAACATTATTCCTTTATAGGAAGAAATAATCAGATTATTGAGTTCTGTTGTAGAACCGACTCCTCTGATAACAATTTGTCACGATCGATCCTCGGGGCCCGTTCTGTGACTACCCCAAGCTCGCCTTCCATAGGCCAGGGGCTTGCGACTAGCACCAATGGTGTATGACCTGGAAGAAGGGAAGTCATTAACTTTATAAAATTAAAGATACACAACAGAGTATTCAAGTGAAGTAAGAACTAAGTAAAACATGGTACAAAAGTAGGTGCTAATAAGTAAATGGGTTAGTATAAAAACCCAACTGAATGTACATTAGAACTGAAAAGAAAGTACAGTAGCAGTAAAGTGAAACATCAAACCGACTCATCCTTTGGATGTCCCACCTGAAAGGTGGATACAGATAGTCTCCCCAGCTCCTCGGGTCCGACCGTCCGCTCCGTGCACTTCCTACCAAGTGGTCCACCTCCGGGTACAGTCCAGCTGCACAAGCCTCCACCTTGATTAGTTTTGTCCGTCATCTGCATCCAACATAACGTAGTGCTAGAATATCTCGTGATGGGGGGAGTAAACGATACTCAGTAGGGACCCCGAGACCCCCAAAGGTATCTCAGAATCCGCGAAGGATAAACCAAAAAGGAAAGATAAAATCACGAAGTATCAACCGACTCTACTCAGGTATATCCCAATACATATATCTAAGTCATTTATTACAATACATCTCCAACTCTCAATCCCATTCACAGCTCAGTCCACATAGGAAAAACACAACCCAGTCCACACAGGAAAAAAAGTCAACCACCTCGATGATTAGATTGAATTCATGATTGAGCTCACACATGTATACATCTTTCGTAGAGAGATAGAGATGACCAGATGTAGTCAGTGATTCATCTAAGATGTCAGACACACATAGGATACAAGACCAGCTACTCTTCCCGACTCATTCAGGATTCAAGTACATAGGTCATACTGTCGGACCCACGTAGGATACAAGAACAGTAGTCAATGCTGTCAGACCCACAGAGGATCCATGTATAGTCATCATCACTGCTGAACCCCTGGAGGATCCATGTACAGTCGTCCTCGCTACCGAACCCACAAAGGATCCATGTACAATCATCCTCGCTGTCAAACCCATGGAGGGTCCATGTACAGTCTTCCTCACTGTCGAACCCACTAAGGATCCAAGTACATTCATCCTCACAGCCAAACACAAGGAGGATCCATGTACAGTCTTCCTCGCTATCGAACCCATAGAGAATCCAAGTACTGAAGTTGATGCAGTCACAACCAGCTCTAGGGTTCCCGCACACATCATGCTCGATTCTGAGAGGGCCCGCTTCTCGAGCAAGGGATTCGATACATCAACTATGACAAAGTCCAAAGTTGATGTATCCAAAGGTTCTGCCTCATCAAAAGAAACCCAACACAATAGATGGTGGGTCAATCAGACGCTCGATCTGAGAGTTATCGACTTTTTCGTTCCAGGGGCCCGGTTGTTTTTTAAGATAAAACCAATCCAACCGTACTGCAGCTGCTTCCAAATTTCATGTGGAGTAATCCAAATGGACTATTTAGTCAAGATGAATTCAACTCATTTGACGGCACTTCAAATGGACATATGTTCCCTATGTTATAAGCATTTCCGCACCAAGGGCCTGATTGGTTTCCGGTTCAAACCAACCTAGCCGAACCCAAACCTTGCCGAAACCTTGAGTGTAATATACTAAAACGACTGTCTCTTTCAAAGGATTCTTAGGCTATTGAGATTGCGTAGAACGGAGGTACATACCTAATGTTATAGGAAAAAGACTGAAAATGGTCCGAAGTGTGGGGTCTGGGCCCGGCTCGGCTGCGCGCGGCAAGATGGGACCGGGGGGGTGCGAGCTTGGCCAGATGGCTGAGCGGGGGAGGGGTGGCCCTATCCCGCAGATGTGGAGCCAGTCTGGCACCGTGTTATCACCAAGATCCCTTGCGGCCGCGGGATCCCTCTTCCACTGCTGGCGACGCACCGGCGCCCCACACCGCCGGGGGCTTCCGTCGGCCACTAGAGTTATTCTAGTGGTCCGATTGTGGTCCCGTCTGCGCCTACAGTCGTCTCAAGACCCATACATCACTGTGAAGGCCTCCGATCTCCATTGTGATCCCACTTCGTCGTCGCCAAAAATTCCATGCATCAAGAACCAAATAGTGGTGGGTTCGGACATGTTCGTTAGTCTGTACCCACCACGTTAGTGGTTCAAAACATCACCCAACAATTACACGCCATGCCGAGGGTATCAATCACATAATGAAATATTCATATTCCCCTACCTAAACAATTGATGAAGAACGTTTGTGTCGTGGTAGACAGCTTCTTGGGGAAAGGGTTCGTAGGCTTCGTCGGAGTACGCTGAGGATGAAGCGACATCTCCTGTCTTATCATGGAGAAGAGGATTGGTGGCGCGTCGTCGTTCTTTGAGGAACTGATGTTCTTCATCATTCTTCATCGCAGGACGGCATTCTTCTAAAACCTCAAGATTTCTCTCGATCGTCCTCACACAATGAAAGCTCTCCCTTTCATAAAATAATAGGCTCCTCTTAATTTTTTATTACACACGCAAAGCATCTCCCCCAAAATTAAATCTCCACATTAAATAAAACATGTTGACAATAAATTAAAGAATGGAGAGGGAAGGTCCCCATTCATTAAACGTGCTGGTAATTAAATAAAAAGGGGGGAAATTGGGAAGATCCTCATTACTTTGTGGGTTGACATGAGTTAAAGGAGTGAGGTGGAGGTATTGGAATTTAATGCGGGGGTTGCCAATTTAATGAGCGGTTTTTAATGAGCTAGAGGGAAATTGAATGGTTGGGCTCATGTGGACCCCACTACTCTAACTTCCACCATTGGGTAGTTAGGTGGCTATGGATCATGCCCTTAACTACCCATTGGAGGAATTAACCTCCCTAGATTTTAAATAAAACTGTACAACATTATTATTTACATCTCAAATAAACCCCAAATGATTAACTTCTCCTCCCACACAAACACAACTACGGTAAGGATCCCGCTAAGCAATTACAAGAATTGTGAGTTCATCGGTGCCCTCATATTTCAATTCTGAGCACCAGTTCAAAATATAGAAAAACCTGCTCTTTCGTTCACTGAACGTAACCGAGATAAACTTCATAAATTGATTCCGGGCACACCGGGCCTCGAAATCAAGTGTCGTCCGAAGCCATAGACTCGTAAAAATCCATAGTATATAAGAAAAAATATCCCTTGAAATTTCTGTGTCTTTACATGCTTCTTAAAAATGATTTCTCCTATAAAAATCTAGGACATTCTAGGTCATTTAAATTTGCATGGATATATTCAAGGGAAATCTATTAAACACCTTTGGTAATAGATGATGATTTCCTGGAAACTATCAAACTGTACCAAATTCTTATGTAAATTATAAGAAATAAAATTCCTCAGTCATTTACGACTCCACATACACTATCTGATGGGACATCACATGTGTATGAAAGCACAATTCTAACATTGATAACGTTCACTTAAAACATATCACATTGAGATGGTTGTGTCAAAGTACCTGAAAAAAACTATATATTTTTTCAAATTATCCTAATCTAACTATGTGTAGATCATGATATAATTGATGGATATGTTTATGAATTAATCTTGGATCTTATGAAACATGTTCTTAATGAGTCACATGAAAATGATTGGTGCATTAATAACTCCAAAATACTAGACCACAAACATTTAGTGACTATAAATACACCTGAATGAATTTTACAAAATATTTCTTTCCTTATCTCATAGTAGGTGATATCAAGAATGAAAATAAATCATATAAAGGAAATTGAACCCATTAAGTTGTTTTAGAATAATGTATTTCCTCAGAAGAGAATAATGCTTCTTCATTGTTACTAATTAATCTTATGTTTGTATATAGTCTACGTCAAACTAATGGACACCTAGTAATGTTAAAACTAAATGGTACCCCAAAATGACATAGTGGGTTTGAAAAACACTTTAGTTTTTAGATCATTTACCCAAAAACTCATCTCTTGGTTCTTTATAAAAATTATTGGCTAAAGATTTATTGAAATATGTGACGTACCAGACTACAACTCAACATTGTTTCCATGTGGTAGTTTCATAACATTAACTGGGATGATGTTTTAGAACTCCTCCTTAACCCTAGGAATTTCACCAATAAGGTATTCCTAAAGAAAATAATTTATTCTCAACAGATATAGGATTCACATTCATACCATACATACGAAAGCTTCACTATCAAATGAATGACACTCATTATCCCTCGACATACGAAAATTAAAAATTCATCAAGATGTAATCAATTATGAAAAAAAGAATACATATAATACAATCCAAGGATAGCATCATAATGATTTATCATCAGTAAGAAGATGTATCCCACTAATAGGTTCTAACCCATTAGAATATCATGTCCTCAATATAGATAGAATATAGAATCTTGACTTCCATCCTACGTAGATAATAATAATGTAACTAGAATAATATCCACAACCAATAAAAATTAATAAAATATAATAATAATGAAATGGAGTGTGATGAACAAAATAAAAACAATTACACATAAATTTTATGGTAAACTAATCATATATTAGAAAACTCCTTGTTCCCCTAGCATTGATGTCTTCAATGCATGCTTTAAACCCATCCAAACTCATGCTCCCCTTATATATTAGCCTTAATGAATATACTATATCCAATTTACCATAATACTATTATGATCATTAATATTACCTCTACCAAAACTAAAATCCATCCTATTTTGAGAAAAGAATATATTTCCCCTAGTATATAGACTACATCTGTGGCTACTATTGCTTCTTCTTAAATAAGGCTTGAACACCATATTGAATCATTCCACCAAATATAGTGATACTATAAGAATGATGTTTTCCATGTCATCAAAAGAAATAACATAATGATAATAATTTTTTTTATAAATTAATGAAGGCCATCATCCATATAATTATGGTAAAAGATCTATTGTGGCCTTCACCCCATCAGCAAAAAACTAGACCAGATGAACACTAACAGCCAAATTCATAAATCCAAGATCTTTGAGAGACCATGATGAAAACCCCCATTAGTATCAATTTACAATGAAATAATGATATGAAAACAAAATTTTGTTCATACACCTCTTGATATGTCATGACAATAAATAGAGTTACCAAATAACAGATCAATATTTGTAATGCCTTTAACAGACAGATCACTTTTGACTCCTCATCCTAAAAAGAATCTAGAGAATAGTGTCAATTGTTCATGAACATGATTCTAATATCTCCTAAAATATAGAATCCCAAATTAATAGATATATGTACTTACAACTTGACTTCCATCATCATCGATGATAGGAACTCCACCCAGAACTCCATTTAATATTTCAGAAAAAACAATTCTTCCTCCATATGGTAATTGAGAAAAAACCTCCACCACTAACACATTGTTCAGACAAATTTACTAAACTAAAATTGAACAAAGATCATATACCATTATAGTATAGTTTTTAATGATAAATTTGAATCCAATAAACTTATATTTTCCTCAATATATTTAACCACTCCCCCCCCCTCAAACATTAACCAACTAATCTGCTGAAAGTCATTTACTTACCTATTCAAATCCTCAAAATCATATTTTTTTCCAACTATATGACTATCATAAATATTATCCTTTTGTTCATCAACTACCTTATCTAATCATATGTAATAAATATTATCCATTTTTTCAAAACATTGAGAACATCATAATATCATTAGTATGAAAAAAATTTCAATTTTATTTATTTAAATAATTTTATTTTACCACAACAATTGTATTCAGACAAGATCATAATAAATCATTTTTTGTATACATTGCCTAGGAAATTAGCTTTAAAATAGGTCCACCTGAATTGTTTTTTCCATAAGACAAGTGTTCTTTCACCACATGTCACATATTATCGGATGGTAATAAAAACACAGATGACATTAAAACAGTTGGGTCGTCACTGGAAAATGTTTCTGAAGAAATATAGGATACCACTAATGAAAAATGTATTGGGAGATATCCATCCATATAATCACCATCCATGATGTCGCTATCACACATGGAACCATGAAACACTATAAATCAGTACATCTATCCATCTCAGGTGGGGATCATATCGAAATGACATGAAGATATAAGATAAGTAGATAACACAAAATAACCAACTTCTCGGTTCACAAAAAAACCACTAGCTGACACCATATCACCACCATTATATAAAAAAAATAACCTTCATAACCACTTAAAACTATATTGTTACAACATCATGAAGTGAATATACATTCCAAACCATATTTAAAACATTCAATTATTGATTCTACCACTTATATTTCTTTACCCTTTCCATTTTACTTCTCAAAGGCAATTATTTATTTATATTAAGTTAATCCATTTAACTCATATCCATATCAAAAAAAATAATTATCACATTTCATTCAACATCATCCCTTGTTTCATGGTAATTAAGGATTATTTCTCAACCTCACAGCAAATCAAATTTTCCATCGAAAATTTACCATTGTCACAATACCACACATCAACCTTTAATAACTTTCCTCATAGCACAACACAACATAAAATAATTACCACACAATTCACAGACCAAACACATATAACAACATATCAATATCAAAAAATAACCACACATCACCATCAAAAAACATCATGTTTCTCAATACACCTATGAACACCTCAATCATACATCATAACCTCTAAATACCACATCAGACAACTAGAATCATCTCATATATTCCTACTGTAAACCATATCAAATAAAAACACATTGGAAATCCAACCTTTTGTAAACCAAAATGACACATGAGATAAAAACACAAGGGGTAACACCAAAAATAAGTTACACAGAATAGCACACAACCATGAATTACAAAATTATTCATGTTATTTAATCAAATTATATATAAATTTAGCATCTGTATTACCAAAAAATAGTAATCAAAGGAAATAGTTTATTGAAAGTCATACATTACTTAACATCTTATTAATGGTGTGATCATACAATAAACTAGCTCGGTTCTTCACAACCTAATAGCTTCATTGCAAAAAGAGGTTATAGTATCCATCCATTAAAATTTTGGAAAAATGAATGATCAATAACATCATGAAAGTATATAAACGTTTTAAATAATTTATTATATCAAAATACACATGAATTTAATATTTTATAATTTATTATCTTATTAAAGGAGACCCTTACAATCTACCAAATTAAAAGGAAAATCATAAAATCCACCCACATTCTACGTACCAAGTTGAGAATGATAATACCGTACCTCAAATAATAATAAATATATATATTATCACCAAATAGTGAATAAAAAATACCATTTTAATCACAACCAAAAATGGAAAATAATGATACAACATAAAACACATCATGGGATAATCAAAACACATCCTAAGACATGAGATATTAAAAAACCACCATAGCGAAAATAAATGTAAATAAATGAATGAAGTCCATGGGAATATATAATAAACACCCTATGGATCGTCAATGTGAAACCACTGTAAGAGAACAATAATTTGAGGGAGGATGGGATTGATGACCTCAAAAAATAATTAATTATTTTTCTAAAAAATAGATATAAAAATGAGAGGTGAAATGAATGAAAAATTGACTAGAATTTATTTATAACAATCTTTAAAATTTCATGACATAAAATATAAATTTCATTTCTACTATATTAAATCCTTGAAATTGAAATGATTATACCAGGAAGACATCATTTTGGGTGTAAACACCTTTTATGTAGAGTAACATGGATCTTTGAGACAGGAATAACATAAGACAAAAATCTATTCCTCATTGTGTAAAAAGAATTCACTACTATTGCAATGAAATTTAAATTACACAAAATAATTACTTATAAATTAATAATCATGAATAATACATTAAAAACCCCCACAATAGCGGATAAATAAGGGATCTATAGTTATGTTGCACTTTTAATCTCCAAAAATCATTCTATAGCCATATCCGAACACTCCCAACCCCAAAACGAATGGTAATGGTAGTTGAATGAACATATAATAACACATAACACCTAAATATGGTTTAACCATTCTCATAAAACTAAAGAGAGAACCTAGCATTAATAGTAACATCCTTATATTTTAAAATATTTACATTGAATTCAATAGCCTAATTGACATGAAAATCTAATCATAGAAGAAAATATGAAACCCTCATAAGTTTGGATATATTTATATTTTAAAAAATTTCACCAAATTAATATTTATATGCAACAATGATTTCATCTTCCATTACAAGAAATGGAATGTTTAGATTTTTATATGAAAAACATTTTTTTTGTATGTGTTACACCCAAATTTTTGTTAAAAACAAAATGTGATATATTATTGTTAATTAATATAATTATTATACCATTTTAAGTACAATAGATGTTATAAATAGTAATTACGAAAATATTTTTTATCTATTTATTAGATGAAAAATAACATTAATTTAAATAGAATATTTTTTGTGAAATGTTGTTCTTTATAATATGGTTTACTCATTATATACACAAATAATTTACAACTGACATTATCCACTCATATTAAATTAATTTAAAAAAATTTATTATTTGTTGAAATTATAATATGATAATTAACTCAAGTACATATTTTAGGATTTTTCCAAAATATTTAATTTCATAATAAATAAAGAAAAATACTAATTATTATACAAAAATATATATTAATTTAAATAATTTATTTTAATAAATTAAATATTTAATTTGTTTTAATGAAAAATATTATTAACATTAATATAATGAAACAAAAGTTTGGCATTTAAATAATTTTAATTTTAGAATTTTCATATTGATTTTTTTATGAAAATTATCTCCTCAAAAACCATCTTTCTCGTCCCTTATGTAGGATTAATTTTGAATTGACTTCATTCACATATTTTAATGGAATTTGTAAAAATATATTACATGTTTTGAATAATATTAATTTTTATTATCTAATAAGGATAAAGTAATTTTTTACCATTATCAATGTAGAAAAAAGTAAAAATTAATTGATGGGATTAATGTATAAATGTTTATATTGGGGTGTTATAATTAGAATCAAAGGATATATGTGACCTAAAATATTCTAAAAATATTATTTGATTTAAATATGTCCAAATTATACTTATTAATATATATCTTAGGTTAATTTATAATATTATTTTTTTGAATGGTTTTCTCAATTTGTATTCATTTCTGGTATTTCCAGGTATTTTCCAAAAGGTCGCCCTCTCCCAACATATTAAGGGCACACACTATGCTCATATTTTCAAACTACTGTCACCATTTTTTTCAAACAAAACCTATAAAATAATCTCATGAACATCATTATTTAAATTCCATATCTTCTTGTACTCCCACGAGACCATCCATATGGTTCAATATAAGAGATCCAAATGACGATTCTCTTATAGAAGAAGTTAATTATCTTGAAAAAACTATTTTATTTACATTGTTTATTATCTACATTGAAATATGTTTTCACGTGTTAAATATAATAAAAATAGTACTTACTCTATAAATATATGTTATTATGTTGATGTCATAATATTTATGCATATCCACTTCCACCAAATGGGAAACCAAATCATTGATATTGTCTATGGTGAACTATTACATGTCTTCCGGATGTAGATCATTTTCCATCACAACATTTCAAGATCTATTTGATGATGGTTTTAAAAAATTTATATGAAGTTTATGATATAATTATACCTTTTTTATCTTTAATATCACATATAAAATTTTATCTTAAATTACATTTAAAATACAATAACATCACTCTTTCGTATAGCTTACTACCACATACCGAAGTGATTGGATTTGTTATTGAATTTTTATTTATGTGGAATGTAATAATGAGAAAACTAATAAATATATTAGATAAATATTATATTTTATAGGATATTGAAATTTAATACATCTCCCACTTCTTAAAACATCCACCCATTAAGGGAATTATATAGTTACCTGTGTACATGTAAAATCTACTGTATCAACAAAGCGATGTGATTCATTTTCCATGTTCAACTATAATAAATGTTTGTATTAATTAACCTATTGATAAAAAAATTATAAAATTAATATTTCTCTAGATATTATGGATATTAATTATATGTAAATGAACCCAAAAATACTTGAGCAAAATATAATTAAAAAATTATTCAATAATCTTGTTGAATAAAAAATATAATGAAATATTATTAAAAAATTAGTTGTAAAATTTAATATAGTGATCATATATGATAGTATAAATATGAATATCATTCTTCTAAAAATTAATGGAATCCATAAAAAAAATAATAAAATATTTTAAATAATGTTCAACTAATGAAAACATGATGTATTAGATTTCATCTCAATTTACATTCCATTGAATATTTTTTTTACTATGATCCAATTTAATTTATGTGTTATATATACATTCTCCTGGATAGATAATGTACTAATTAATTCATAATTCTTGGTATTTTATATTTTATTTTGATCCATTTCATTAAAGTAAATATTACATGAAAATTACCAAATGGTGAATGTTATTTTACAGTATGAGATTCATTTTTTGTTAGTAAAATTATCTTAAAACAATAATTTATATATGTACATTTTCAATTGGAAATAAAGTTTATATCAAAGACTTATATTCATATATGATATATATGATTATTTCTCAAAAATATATTATTTTCAATCATGTATCTCATAATGAAATTTATTTAATTAATTAAAGAAATATAGGTAAGTCTATATCATATACTTGTTATATAAATTTGATGATTCGCCTTATTAATTAATGAATTAAATAGATCATTTGATATATATGGAATGTTTTGTAACTATAGTTTCTTTTGGGTAAAAAATATTATATCTCCTCAACGAATCTGAAGTTTCCATGAGGAAATATTATTTATAAATTAAATATTATTTTTAAATTAAGAAGTATAGTTTTTAAAATTGTATTTTTGTATAGTTATTTACTATGATATATCAATTATTAATTATTGATTACAGAAATATTATATTCTACTTAGTATTTCCTTGGAATTTTTTCTGTCACTTTTATTTAATTCCATTCCCTGGAATGTAAAAAAGATATATTTCAATGAATATTCATGGATTTGGATTTTTGTTATATAGTTTTTTCATATATTTCTAATGTAAAATTTGTATCATTCATGTATCTGTTTTTGCAAAACAACTAATTTTATTATTCCTTTTTAATTTGATCCCATGTATCTTTGATAATATAATAATGTAAGGCATTCCTTATAGGATACTAGACATAGTTTCCTTACTTAAAATTTTAATATATCTGTGAGATTAGACATCAATTCACATTCTTTCAATCTTAATTAACATTTAGGTTTAGAGATTTAGAGAGTTTGGCCATTGTACATACATAAAACAGCCATATATTAGAAACTTAATACTACTATTTGGTAACCATTTTTCCTAATATATAAATCATTTAAATTTATTTTGTTATTTTATATCTAAAAAATATCATTAATTTCATCATGAATTCTAATGTTTTCATAAAAAAATTTAAAAATTTGAAAAATATATTAAACATGGTATGAGAACAAAAATAATAGTAAGGGTCACAAAATGAAAGAATGTCGGAGTTAGTCTATAAATAAATATAAATTTTACACTTTAGAGAATACACTTTATAGATAATCATTTTATTTCCATAGAAATAACCATCCCCGAAAAAAACTTTTTTAATTAAACATTTCATAAAAATCATAAAGGAAAAATAAAATGCATAATGGAGCCATTGAACTTTTGAAAAAAAGATTCTAGATTTTTTATATAGTTAAATATTTAAAATTTATATAGTTTAATATAATATCTATTAGCAGCCGATATCAAATTATTTTCATATAACACATTGATATCATTAAAAAAATATTAATCTTACATGATACATCATGTAAAAATCTCTCTTACAATAATGTGCAATAACAATCACAGTTATACATAGAATGACTATTGCAGTTCTAATTGAAATGTCTATCATTATTATAAATAGAATATACATCATTTTATATTCTCATAATCTATTTGTAGATATTTATTTAGTCGACTTTTTATCTTTAACCCATGCATTAGATATCAATAAACAAATCACACTACCTTGTATAATATTGTATTCACATATCCATGGATGATAACCTAAAAACTCATCCTAGGAAAAAAATGAAACCACCCATCATCATAAAAATTCAATTAAAGTGTCACATAATCATAGCACATAATATCATGGATCAAAAAAATATTCTTTTCAGCTATACAATGATTTCATGGGATAATGAAATATCCTTTTCAATTAAAGGGTAACTTTAAAAAATAAAATTAAAGTATAATATGAAAGATGGTTTTTTCTGAAGATTACATGGAACCGAATATAGTGATAAAATTTTCAAATAATTGTTTCAGTTGTAGGAAATATTTTCATTACAGTATTTTTTATAATATAACATTTCTTTTGATTTTTTATAATGCTGGACAAATAATTCTGTAAAAAAAAATTAACATTTTTCAATGAATTTTTAAATTTTTATAATGTACACAATATAAATAATTTGTTTCCATATAATGTCATCCATAACAAAAAAAATATTTAAATTGATGAATTGACATTTTTAGTAATATTTACTATAGATTTCAATAAAACAAAGTCCCATAACATGAGTTCAACTGGTCACATACACTCTTCATCAAAAACCATCATAGTAATGTATACAATGATTAAAAAATTAATACCTATAACGATGGTATTTTACCTAATAAAATTCATCTATAATGAGATGATATCATTAGGGAAGTTAGTTTAGTATAGAATGGATTTATTAAATAATATTTCAAGTTTGAGAAAATGAGATTAATATGTTACATTTTATATGGGCACATAGGGACACACATTCCATTTAAAAAATATTAAATTAAAATATATTATCATTGATGAATAAATTTCACAAATTTAATATGATTTAAACATTGAGTAGTATTAGTCAAAAAAATATACTAAAATAAAAAAATTTCATATTTGGTTTACAAGTTTATGCTTATACTTTTTTAACACTTTGTTAACCCGTTTCACACATATTACGGGAAGATGTATTTTTATAGTCCATGAATCATAAAAATTAATATAAATATATAAGGTAAAAATGGAATATGATTTATGTTATAGAATATAACATTATCACTTGTTTAATAGTAGGATTTCTATGTATTTTTTATCATTTAATTAAAAATTATTTTCATAAATTATCAATACTACTAACTTTAGAACCAATTAATTTGGTTGAAATTATTAAGATAAATAAAAGAATATAAATTATAATATCTCATTTTAATATATGCTTATAAAGGTCTATTTTACATTAAAATTGTTGGGATGGATTAATTCATTCACATTATATCAATTTTAATATTTTTAATATCAATTCAATTTTTTTCATTAATTGAATAATAAATGTGTCTGTATTGTGTACTCATTTATGGTATTATTTAAACACTATTAGCTAAACAAATTTCATTAAGGAAGATAAATTATATACATTTAAAATTAATATTTATGAAGTAATATATCCCCTATTTATTCACATGATGAATATATTATATTTATTAAAGACAAGAGTGTGTCATTTTATTGAAATTTCATTACAAAAAATACTATAAAGGTCATAATCACATCCAAAATGAGAAAAATGTTCATATAGCTAAATATTTTATGATTTTGAATGAAATTATATCCTTTAATATATCTATTTAGTGTCCTATAAACATTATATATTCATTTACATATCAGTTCTAACCCATAATTTCTTGATTTACCCTTACCATAGTAAAATAATTTCTAATGATACTATTGATATTGAAAATAAAAGGCCCAATTTACTATATTTTTAACCACTAATTAAATATAGGGAATCAAATTTACAAAATTCATAATAAATATATGGCATAGTATAAATATAAATTAAACATTGAAAATGAGATGGAATATAGTTCTTTAGAAAAATACCAATTTAATTATAATTTTTTTTACTTTATAACAATAATAATATATTTTAAAAGGATATAATTGAAGTATATTTAATTATAAAGATATAATTTAATATTATGAATAAATTAAAATAGAGTTTCATTTTCTAAATAATAATGAAAATTTTAATTTTCAAAAAAATAATAATTTGTCACTATTCATTGAAAACCTATACTATCATGAAATCCTAAATAATTATTCTGAAGAAAAATTCTAAATGATATATTCAAAGAATAATACTTACTTTTAATTTATAATTCATTAATTTGGAATGAAATAAATATTGTTCCTTTTGATTGAAAATTTATCAATCATTTTTATAATGATTATAACTATATAAAATAGAACTATATACTATGTGACACTCTTTTAGTTTTATAATACCATTTATGAAACACTAAACTATCTCACTATAAGTATAAAAAAATTATTGAATTTCCAAAAAAATAAAAATGTAATCTTCTTGGGAAAAATGAAACAAAAAATGACACTACACAACATCTCCACATAGTGTGTGGTCCTAATCCCATGATCTCACAACCAAAACTAGAATGTGGACTAGATGTAATTCCCAGAAAACCATGGAATTCTTATTCATATCCTACAAATGATGTGCAGTTGTCTACACAACCATTTTATGTATTCATGAAAATGAAATCATTCATTCAGTAGGATCCTTTCAATTGTTTCATGATCATATTTTATTATATAATTCAATTATCTACAAATCAGAGAAACAATAATTTAGTATATAATAATTTTATAAATTTTCACTTGATGGAGAATATATATATCATAATTACGTTTAATATGAATTCTCGAGGAATAAATTTTTGAAAAATTTAATTATGAATATAGAAAAAAAATTCATAACATCTGGAAACTCATACATTTTTAAATAATTTAAAAAAATTGAATAATTAAACAATCCTAAAAGGAAAACCACTTTTGGAAATTTATATACCTGATAAATGGGTATATGATAAATCATGGCAAGGTGATCTTTTATACTAACTCATCAATTGACTTAGATAAAAACTAAACTTGTTCAATATCACCTACCTTGAACTCTGGCCCTAGGATTGGAGATCACTATGAAATGTCTCCCATAATTAATAATATTTAATTAGAATTATCCTATAAATACAATACCTAAGTGAATTTTATATGATAAAATCCATATTTATCATTGCAATAAAAACTACCCAAAAATTCAGCATAAACATATCGTAAAAAATTTAACCTGCAAATAATTTTATAATAAAAACTATATTATTTGAGACTAAAAATCCATTTATTATATTGATAACAATTATAAATTATAGAACCATTCATGTTTCAATTTTGAAATCATTTTTCTAAAAACAACCTAAATATATAAAATTGAAACTAATTATAGGTTTGAGAACAAAGTCCCATGCATGAAATAATTCGTAAAAGATGAATGAAATAATAAACCATAAAACCTCCATAAAATTCTATGGACATAAAAATTACAATGACTACATAGATTTTTATTGAATTAGAAACCTAGTAGAAATGTGAAAATAATATAGAATATGATAAAAAGAATTTATCTTGATTTACATTGAATGAATACATAGAATCCATAATGAATTAAAACCATGGGTTCAGGGAGGAAAGAATTTATATATTAGAGAGACTATGTTGTTATGATATAGGAAAATGATTAAATGATAGCGTTAATTTTTACATTGGTTAAATAGGGGAAATTATTTTAAAAATGGGCTTGACATGTCCATGAAAAGATTCATTATTTAAATCATAAATATTTTGCAAAAGAAATTTTAGGGAATGAAAATGAGGTTCACAATAGGAATCAAGTGTTATATGAAGTTGAATATATTCCATGAGATTTCCATATAAAATAAAAAACATCTAATTGTATGAATCAGACATTCTCATGGTAAACTATAGAAGTAGTATGACAAAAAATCCATGAATTAGACATATATCCCTATTGATTTTAAATACAATCAATTTTTTGGATTTGAAGGAAAATGTTTTGGATAAATGAATGTAACAACATAATGTAAAAAACCATTATACCATATTTCTTAATAGACTCAATAATATTTATATATATATATATGACTTTTTTCTTCATAAAAGAGGTTATTAAACTACACTCTGATGAAAATTTATGGATTCAATGTTTCTTGATAATATAATCCATTCGTCCATATTACACAATGTATTAAATTACATAATCCTGGTTGGACCACTTTTTGTAAATCATTTATCAATAATGGTTTTTTGACTATCTTGAAGCCCCTCTAAATATTTATATCTCTTCAATTTAGAATATTGGATGGGTTAGGATGTTACTTATTATGAAAATATAGATAAACACATTAAAGAATTAAATCGACAAAGGTTGATTAAAAATTAAATTCCACTATTCTAATCATCATAATGCTCTCATATAGGTATATGAATTTAAAACCTGACAATCTTTTCTTCATTGTAAACATGTGACCCAACCCAAATGAACAATTCCCAAATACCTTATCACTATTAGAAAATATAAAATGTAGCCACAAATATTCGGCATATTGATAATGCTAACTCTAATCCATCACCAACCGTTAATTATATATTAACGTATTAGTAGTAGTATATTGAAAATACATGGTCTATCCAAGTATTATTATATATCTCAATCCCAATGAAGGGTTATCTATAACCCCAACCTTATAACGATAAATTGTGAACTATTATAATATATTTCTAGTAACTACTATTATAGTAATATTTGAATAATACTCAATTATAATACCAAAAACATCTAATTTACATGACACCAACATATATTATATCATCCAAAATCTGATTTCTTCAATCAGATTGATAATACATATGAGTATGGTAGGTTATGATCAACCTGACACATGAATACATCATATCATAGAAGAACATACAAATCCATTAGTTATTTAATGACTCTCTATACAAAATCATCGTTATTTTAACAATCTAAAATATCATTTTCCTAAAAATTAATATTTCTATTGACTACATCCTTAGTTGTATTTGATATTGGAATAAGTTGAGTTGATTCATAATATAAAACAATCACCACCAAAATGGATATATTTATTTTTCAGTTGTAGGATTATATAATGATGATATCAATTGAAAACTAATCATGCATCCATATAAGAAAAATGAGTAAATGAGTAAAATTTAGTGGAATTTTGTTCTCAACATTAAACTATTAACATGTATAATAATTGGATTTGATATTTAGGGTTTTCCCATATCAAATTATCAACTGAAATTTAGGGATCATTTTAGATATATATTATTAGTCCTTTGTTTAATGTCCCACTAAGTGAAATGGAAAATCTCTATCAGAATAATTTTCATGGGTGAGGGAATTACACATTATTTTATGAAATAAAGTACACCTTCCTTGGAGAATGAATACATAGTGATATCCCCCATCATATAATAATATAATTAATATAAACAATTAACTAACCCTTTTATATTATTTTATAATAGACTTATAAAGACTCACATTCAACTATATAATAAATATTGAAACAATAATTACATGAATTGTCATATTTAGGTGAATCCTATAAATAGGTGTTATAAAGGAATCACTCATATTTGGAATCTATCAATGTGAGAGATGGAAACATCATAATAAAGGAATACACATCAACATTATAATTTCCCATTGTGTAAGGGATCTTGAAATGAAAAGAATATTGTTAATCCACCAACAATTTTTATCTGTGGATAAGGTTAAGTTTATTGATGTTATATCTGAAACTATTATTTACTAAAAATATGGTGATTCATTTATAGAAAAGGAAATTTAACCATATCCCATGGGTGTAATTGGTTTCACCAAAACCTCGAACATTAGTTGGATTTTTCTATTAATATGTCCAAATATAAAAAGATTCACAACATACCACATTATTCCATTACATATTGAGACAACCCATCCTACACATGGTGTATCATAAAACCAAAAATTTGTATGTATGAAATCTAGTATAAGGAGAATTGGATTCAAAAGGAAACCCCACATAAACTACTTAACAAAGCCATAAATCCTTTTATCCATTGATAATTTTATGACATTTATATAGATATATTCCACTTAAAATTACACTTTCAGGAAATATTATATATACTACATGTAATAGACCAGTAGACCCATCAATCTCTAATTCCATGAAAACCTCAATTTTTCTTCCAAAGATATTTAAAAATTAAAATTTTGCTTATAAACTAATATTCTATCAAACAATACCCCATATTTTACTATTTAAAATCAATCGATCCATATGGGACATTTAGATATATTAATATAAAGGCATTGAGCAGTCATGTTTCGATAAAATTTATAATGGAAATTTCATGGTAATATTTATTTTTTGAATAATAATGAGTATCATGTATAAATTAATTAATTATTAAATAATATTATTGGAAAAATATCATGATCATCAATTACATAAAAACTAAAATATATTTAGTGAAACAAAATAAAACCATAAGATAATCAATATACCCATTAATGTTCATGTAGGAAGTCATCAAATTGTTAAATACTTAATTCTATATTAGTGGTTCTTAGAGAAATGTGAAAATGTTGTGAAATTTCATTCAAGGATTAATTTATAATATATATTCACTACATGGGGAAATAGATACATATTCTTTATCATCACATAGTTGAGATCCTATTAATATATTGATAAATTAAGAGTTTGATTGAATGTAATGAAAAAAAGGACATTAGATTCCCACAGTGATACACATTGAAAAAATAATCCCTTGGATTCCAAATAATGCAACTATTTTTTATCCATGAAGTATGAAATTATAATAGAGTAAAAAGTTAAATATATATGATGTTCAAATATTAAAAAATAAATCTTTAACTTATCTTCTCATTACGGTGATAGAATAATAATTTATTTTGTGGACACCTGTACACAAATTATAAAATTGGAATAAATTTTAGAGATCTGTGTTTTCTTATCATGATCAAAAGAATAATAAGATATCAATTTACTATGATCAATTAGATATGTTCCTTATAAAATGGACCCTATATCTATTTTTTTAGACATGCGATAACATATCAATTGTAGATAATGAAACATAAAAAATGACAGAAACGACTACAAGTTATAAGGGAAAAAATCATGACCATCAGTATTATAAAATAAAATAGTTATTCATTGAGAAATAAAATTTTTGAAGGTTTCATTTCCTCTGATATAGAAAAGTTCGATGAGGTGTACTGAAAACCCTCTTCAATTTTAATTCAATTTGGCTTCACAATTGCTGTAATATTTTGAATGTGTTCAAAGGGATTTCTAAATAAATCATTAAAATGGATTATATAAAATTGTGAGAGGGGTTATTATTGAATAATTTTGTATATATATGTGATGAGATGATTAGATTATCTTCCATTATATCATTTCCGACACAAACCTCCATCTGATAAACTTTAACTACATCATAATATTTAACCACAATGATCGAGTCTGTCCTACCGCCATGATCATAAGTTAGAAAACCTGCTCTCATAAGAAAAAAATTTGTAAACCATGATACATTTTGGTTCTGAATTTCATGAACCACTTTACATTTATTTTAAATTATTACATATACATGATAGTTGACCAATTAGTCCACAATAGAGAAAAACATTATTGTTTCAGAGAAAAAAATTACATTCCGTGAATTTCCACACTAGTAGTAAATCAAATATCTTATACTAGGAACATTGGAGGTTATATTATTTTTTTATACTATAATCCACCTCCCTTGAAAACAACACTCTTCTCCCCCTTATTCTATAATAGAAATGTTAGCTAGATCATGATGATGGGGGACCCTAACCAACCTTGAGATTCATGAATGAAACCTCTCTACTATCAGTACCCTTTCATCAAATTTATCATTGGTGGAATGATTCAACATGAATTATTGAGGAATAATATATATTCACATGACTAATAAATACATTTGATCATTTATCAATTGATACCATATAATCTATTATGTATAGTTTTAAATTTTAGAGATAAATGTTTTCATAGTTTATTATATTCTAGTAACATTATTTAAGATTATGGAACTCCATAAAAATATACAATATTAGTATCTATGGGATAAAATAGTGTGTAGTGAAGGATTTGAAGTCCTGCTATTTAAAAAACACATGATTTATTGATAGAAACACTAAATAATACCACCTTCATCTATCTACATTAAACATAATAAAATAACACTTTACCTTAATGGAATTTTCATCTACAAGAAGTCATAAATCCAATATAAATTTACAACATAGTATGATAATTATTAATGATCAGCCAATCCATAAAAAAACTATGTTTTCAAATTGGTAAATTAATTTTATTTATTTTTATCAACATATTTCAATTGTTTCAATTCACTAGAATGATTTGGAAAAAAATATAATTTTTATTTTATATCACATACCACAGACAAAATAACCGTGAATATAATTTGGACTACCAATCTATTTTATTATTTAAAGATATCTATACCACATTTCTTATGTTTCATATTCTTATAAGAATGGTGCTACCAAACAACATTAAAATCCGAGATAACAACAAATGTGGAATAATAGTTTATAAAAGTCCAAACTATATGTGAAATCATTACATAAGAACCCATAATCTTGAAAATCAAAAGGAATGTCAGGGACTTGTATGGAAAAATTTAGACAATGATATTTCCAACAACGTATACAATAATTCTTGATATTCCTAACTTATATCGATCATATTACAAAAAAATAACATATAGAAGAAAAAAAGTAAGCTAATTTTTTTGTTACATATACCATGTCATTCCCAAATAGGACACACAATATGGCCATTTCAATGCTCAAAATATGTTACTAATTTCCAATGGTTATTGATCACTACCTCATTATCTAATAACAACGTTTTGGATTGATTTGTCCTATATTCATATATAAAGTCCCATATTATTCGTAGATAATGTTAATAAAAATCAACATTTGTCATTATAAAATAAAATATATTCTGAATATGAAACCAACAGAGCAGTACTGATCTATATATAATTAATGAAATGATATACATGCTAAAACAGTTATAATTAAACTAGCCTTCTATTAAAATGAAACAAAATAAAATAGTGTAACATATATCCACATAATATATTAGTAAAATCTCCCTATGTCACAATAATATCATTAACATAAACTAGTTCCCATATAATCCACCTCTATGTGGTCACTTTTATTTTGATTCACAATAAGTAAAAAATTCTAAAAACGATGATTGGATGTGTGTAGAATGGGAGTATATTATATTAGTAGGACGCCACTATTTTTTTCAAAAGGAAATCCAATTAAATAAATAAACTATGTTTAATTTAATGTGATAAATTGGTTAGAGATATTGATTTGGAATTGTTTATTTTTAAGATAAATGGATGAATAGAAATAGTATTACAAATAAATCATGTTAAATAATTTTTCATTTTTAATGTAAAAATTTGAAATCATTCATTTCATAGTTTAATTCAATGAATATATATATAATTGAATTGAAAAACATAAATCAGTAACCTATTATGATAATAAATCCCTAAAAACAATAATTTTAGATAATAATTTTTTATCTGGTAAATTATGTCTTCAATAGTTATGATCATCACTTATAAATTTACCTATGTGAATAGATGATGGGTGTCACACATATGCCCCAGAAACTCACACACAAATTATGGTTATCATTGAGACATTTCCACTTTATATAAAAATATTTATATAGATTTTCTCTATATATCACAAATCATAGAAGGTCAACATACCTATATATCATAGTAAATCTATACCCAAATAAATCAAACACTCAAAGAGGAAATAATTTTTAATAATTAAAACAATATTAAAGGGGAATTTTATCAATCAATTTGTGCATTAAAAATTCAATATAAATATCCCAACGACATGACATAAACCTACAAGTAAATTAATTTTCATCATTGGAAAAATATTTCATGGAATCTAATAAAATTATTTTACATGTCAATATTTCGTTCAAAAATATCATGTAATGAATAAGCACTTGAAATATCATTTTCATGAATATAACTACCTCAATCATAGTGAATAAATTTAAATTTTATCAAACTCATAGGCCAATATATGAGAATACATAATAGATGAACCATATCCTTAAACCACACATCCTCATCAATAATGTATAAATCCTAATAAAATTATGGATTCCGTATCATAATGGTTACAATATGAAATATGGTATAAGGTAAAATAAAATAGAACATTATAGAAGAAAAAATTACTTCTTCCAAGAATGATCAAAGGGGAATACCAATTGTGATATTACAAATATTTAATTGTTAATGGATTATGTAACTCTCGTATCATTGTAATTTTTATTGTAATTTTATGTCTAAATATATTACGAATGGAAAGGTTGGTAAAATATTTATATTCCATGGAAATCATTATGATGTCATGAAATCTGATTTTATATAATGATTAAATCTATTTTTTGAAATTATGTAATAATTTTTATATAATTTTATTTTTAGATGAAAAATAATTTTTTAATTTCATTAATTAGTGAAATTTAATTCTGTTTATGATTTGATGTCATGATAAAAATATTATGTTTCTCCCCCATAGTGAATGTAAACTCGTGATTTACTAAAAATTATTAGAATAGTTTATTTTAGAGTGTATTCATGTACAATTAATTTTGAGATTATATTTTATATTTATAAAAAAGTAATATAGGTAGGTCTAAATGAGTATATAAAGAAAATTATATTCTACATTACATGATTTTATCATGAATTTTTATCATATTTACATGTAACCATTTTATTGATTTAGTAGTTACATTAAGTGTTTTTTCATTTGATTTTGGAGAAGAACTTGCACAACGTAAATGGAAATTTGACCATCTTCATAAGCTATAAAAATATAACATTATAAATAAATTTATTCATTTTATGATTATAATGGGATATGTTATTTTGGAGATAAAAAATAAATATCTAATAGTGAAATTCATTTGGAGGATATAATGTCTCTTACTAAATTGGATAAAATATATTATAACTTCAATAATAATGAAATACTGTTATATAATGGGTCTAAAAGATAAAATTAAAAAAATAATCATAAAAATTTAAAATATAAAATACATTAGGGTGTATAAAAGAAATTACTTCATGTTGGGGTATAACCATTAATGTGTAACAAATTTTTTAATTAATATAATAAGGCATAATAGGTCAAAAAATATTCTTATCATATTTTTCGTCATTAATGAGAGGACATAGAATTTTTAAATCAACATGGAGCGATTTTAAGTCATAGAAAAAAATAATATATATATAAAGATGTACCATGTATGAGGATTCGGTATAAACCATTCTAGTATTTTTGGGAGTCAATTATCTATATAAATATATGTGAAATTATTTTTTTCTACCATTTTTTATTTTGAATTTTGAAAACAAACGTGCATAATTTAAAAGGGGATATAATTTAATAACATGATATATTTGAATCCCCAATGTTGTTGATACTAGAATGGATGATAAGGAGTGTCCATTCAAGAGGATCTGTGAGTGAATTTATAGATCGATTTTGTTATTAGATCCCAAATAATTATTTTCAAGAAACAATAAAATAAAATTATGGAGATTAATGTTTTAAATGATTCAATTTAATCATCACAATTTTCATTAATAAAGGTGTATTCGTGATTATCTAAATTGAGGCATCAGAAAAATGGTATTGAGATTTGCTAAAATATACATATAACAATAAATATAAATTGTATCTAATACTTTCATTTAGAGATAAATGTCAAATTGGGTGTATTATATATTTTTTCTTGCTTGAATGAATTATTTATTTTTTAATAATTACTCATTTTCTACTCAATTCAATCATTTACCTATATATTCTAGATATTAAATATATATCATATTAAAAGAAAATGAATTATGATTTATTGAGTTTTCCAAAACCACCGCAAGATAGGGGTTTATATAAATAGTAATGGTGGAATTACATAATATGATTTTAATAAACATTATTATAATAATTAAAATTACACTTCTTATATTATTACTTTATTAGTATAACAGATTATCTAATATGAGTGTATCATACAATAATACATTTATTTAGTTTATAAAGTTTATTAAATGGATTAATGGGTTCAAATTTATTAATTAAATTCTAAAAATAATGCCAAAATATATAGAAAAAATGAATACTGAAAATAATTATTTTTAAATATTTAGGCCACTAAATTTAGGATATCATAGTTGAATTTGTATAAAATGACTCCAATCATAATTTTTACAAGTAATGAAATAATGAACTTCTGGATTATCCATGATGGACTCCATTACATTAATAGTTATTAGATAATGAAATTCAATTGCTGTAATTTTTATCAAATTTATTTAAATATTTTATACATTAGAAATTTAATACGAGTTTGAAATTTTTTTTCATTCCAAATATATTTTCATTTATGAAAAACTTATTATATCGCCCAAAAAATGGGATTTAAGACATGATTTTATATCATTAAAAAATTATACATTATATATATATATGTATTCTTAAATATATTAATTTCATATTATTCATTGATTGTTGTTTTTTATTGCATTTTTTTACATCATAAATTAATGAGTTCTATTACGTAATTTATACTTTGTAACATAAAATTTATTTAAATATATTGATAATAAAATATGATAAATAATATTGATTTCTCTTTTTCATGTTTTTTATAAATTATATATAATTCATAGAGTATATCGATTAGTTATTTATAGATAATGGGTTGTAAAAAATAATTAAAATCACTCTAGAATTCATATTCAACTTATAAAACAGTAATTTGGTGAAAAATATAATAATATTTTATTTAATTTTTTATATTTTCAAATTCATTATATCTTTTATACATTATTAATTAATTTCAATAATTAATAAAAATATCTATTTTAATTTGAATTTTTCTATGATTGAATTATGGGAAACTATTTTACCCCTATCACTTTTTCAAACCCCATCAATGATTCCTTTCAAAATGATTAATAATTGTATATTTCTAAAAAAAATTGTAAAACACATGCCTAAGAACATGATAATACATTTAATTATATTAAAATTTAAAAGAATATTGAATACTGTTAAATTGAAGAAGCACCAACAATATATAGGCCACCTATGCTACATGAATAAACATTTCAAATAAATAAATTAAAATAAGAAAATGATTTCTCCACGGACAAACCCCCAATTTCAACAACAATATGAATCCAAAAAGAAATAAAAATCCATAAAAAAATCCAATGGTAACCAAATTTGATCTTCATATTATTTTGTTTACTTTGTAGAATGATAATTTTATTCCAAATAATTTAATCATTTTGTACATTTTCCATAAAATTTTTATTTAAAATATTATTTTTTTATAAGTTTCAACCTATTATAGAATTGAATTTATTTCTTTCCCATAAAATTCACTATGAGTTTTTGAATTGGTGGTTAAAATATTCATTTTACTCTAAGAAAAATAATATACCAATAATATTTGAAATTCCCTGATCCTATAGAATCTAATACAAACTTTCTTAACATATAATTGTATATCTTGATCTTATACTATGTTTGATCATTATTTTATAAAATAATTTTTTAATTCAAAATAAATATATAACAAAAGAGTGATATAATAGTCTTCATATCAATTAAATAAATCATCATTATCAAAAGATATTTATTGTTCTTGATTCAGTGAAATAAAATTATTGATTAAAGTTATTAAAAAATTAATTATAAACCAAAAAGGAATAATAATACTAGATGATCATGGTAATCCCATAAAAAATACATGGATATATCATTACACTTTTATGAGGATATATATAAAACTAAATAAATAATCTTGAATATAATATTTGGATATATCTGATTAAACATATGAATCATGGAAAATAATAAGAGTAACATGAATTTATTCATCCATGTACCTCATAATTACTTTCATAATTAATGATACACTTGGATGAAATATGGATGAACATATAATTTCTTAATATAAAACTCAATATTTAAATATTTATTATATATATATAATCATAAAAGTCACTAGGAATGAACTCATATATATTTTCATCATTAGTTGGTCAATAAATAAAATACCCATTAAAATCATCACCACTCCACACCTCCTCCATGAAATATCCTTATTAAGACTATTCAACAAACCACACCATTAACAATTGAAATATTATCTATTGAAAACAATATATATCATTAATCACAAAAAAATCTGAAGATATCGAAATCTTCATTTCATTAGACTATATTCTTCAAATAAATGAAACTTCTCTATAAAATTTTATCTTAATTGATTTACTACCATATTACCCTTAAATGTGGAATATCTTATTTGACTGTTATATAATTTGAGAAACTCCAACAGCATTCTCCTCAATAAATTTAAATAATTTTTAGAAAAAAAATAACGCACAATGTGACGACATGAGTAAAATATAACATTATCACCAATTGTTAATTGAATTTAATGCATACTGAAAAAATTGATTTGTGAAATTCATCCAATAATACATTATATAGATAACATTTATTAAGTAATTAATGAACTAAAAGAGTAATAAAAATCAATTTTATATGAATAATGGTATCATGACACTCCACCATTAAAAAATAATTACCTTTATTATTAGAATATGACAATAATGCTTTTATTATTTAAAATATGGGAATGATCTTCTAATAACAACCAATAAATCCTAAGTCGCTATTTAATTTAATAAATTTCCATTGGAGGATCCAGGACATTACATTTTTGGTTAATCTCCAGGACTATTTTTATATGACATTAAATGATATCATTTCTTATCAAATAAATATTTTATTTAATGAAATTCTATTTTCATAACATCCATTATAACTGATATTCCATTAGGAACTCTTACACTATTAAATGTAACACTAATAAATCCATTACAGTTTAAGGTGAATATAGGATTTCATTTATGAATATTATTATTAAAAAATTGCTAAAAATATATTTTTATGTCCCATAAATTTATATAATTTATTCAACAAAATAGAATCATTACAGACTAAACATCCCAAATTCTTATTTTTAAAAATTATTCATAGGGATACCATAATCTTTAACACTGATATTGTAATGTGTAAGTCCTAAAATGGTTGTATCAAAATAAATTTTTCCTTTTTATTTATCAAAAATATGAACTATACTATTGTGAGGACAATGATTCATCTCAATCACATGGAAGAAAAATCATTAATATATAAATATACTCATTTGATTATTGTATTTCTTTGTAAAGAAATTAATGGACAAAATGTTAATCATTTTTGAATAAAACCTCACTATAATAAGTAATCAATTATCTAAATCAACCCAAAATTATATAAATGTTATTTATTTTAAATGTATATATCTTTTTTTGCCACATCATGATATATATTATCCAATCTCAATTTTATTCATCAATATTATTAAAAAAATTACTTATTACAAAAGATTTTTCCAAAAATAATAATATGGTCTAACATATTTTCCATAGGTATATAAAAAAATATTATTAATATGATATAAAATTTAATAGTCAAATATTCGTCTTACATATGATAAAATCACTCTAGATTACTACACAACAAAATCACTATCTGTTGTACAGAAAATCATGTATCATGTACAACAACAAACAGAATCCTTCAATGAAACTAAAAAATCCAATTCAATTAATATGATCAAATTCTATCGTGAAAAATAATACAATTTTCTATGATGAAGAATTTCATCAAAATATTAGCTGTAAAAAAACACACTTACTACCACCTCATATGACATACCAGTTCAGTAGTCGACACTAATACTATTTAAATCATCATAAAAACATGTATCATCAATCTAGAGAAGTGGTGATAAATGAATGTGTAAAACAACTAAAAATATATTAAAATTAAAAGGTCTTTAAATTTAACATATTACATTGAAAAAATTCATAACCTCTACCTCTAAAACCTTCCTAGAATAGATTTTTATTCCACTAAATCCTCCTCCTCCATATGTTTATCTCTAATTCATATCCCTATATCCACAGAGGATAGAAAATTATCCATATTGATAGGATCATAGCATATTTTTTCTTAGTGGACCAAATAATTGTTTTATTCCTAATATTGATTTGTCACGGTAATAGTGAGGGGAAAAATTATATGGAAGATTAATGTAGTTTAATGGTTTATTAATGGTAAAACTCTTCCAAGGCCACAGATATCCACTATGATAATATGTTCAAAAAAAATTGATTATCCAAACTACTAAAGGATAAATATTTATGTCCTTGACATTAACTAAATGATTGTATAATATAGAGGCCAATGAAATGAGTTTCTTTTAATGAAAAAATTAAATTAAATTTATTAATTATTTTTAGATTTATTAATCAATAAAATGAATATATATCTCCCAAATGAAATTTAATATAATAAGTGAACTCTTTGAGAGATATCATTCATATAATGAAATTAATTCCTTATCATATTTCACGAAAATTTATATATAATTTCATTGTAAAATGATACAAAATATTCATTATATTTTTTGACTAAATTATATTTTAAAATGACAGAATCTAATTTTATCAGTAGTCATTATACACAAAGTTATTTATTTAATAGTCTCAAAAACTTCAAAAAAAACTCTATAATTAATTAACTATGGGTTAATGAATATTTAATACAACTAACACCATAATATATGTAAGTATCTAGC
Source organism: Viscum album (assembly GCA_963277665.1). NCBI lineage: Eukaryota > Viridiplantae > Streptophyta > Magnoliopsida > Santalales > Viscaceae > Viscum > Viscum album. Next base: position 1,798,321,776 of record OY728156.1, on the reverse strand, counting down.
AATAAATATTATATAATATAGTCAATTCATCTTTAATTTACATTCTCACATTACAAAATTTATTTTATGTTTATAGAATTATAGATTTAGGATATATCCTCATACATAGAAACTCATACATTAAATATTACACATTTCTACCCAAAATATATATTTTTCACAATATATACCGTTTTTAAAAATGTATTCATTATGAATCAAATATTCATGATAATAAAAATTAATCTTCCTCTCCATTATCCATCCATAAATATTAACAAAATCATTTAAAACAATGGATGAGCACAAAATGGTTATTAAAGTACATACCCTGTTGAAATGATTTTTTTTGATGATTGAAATATTTTTTATCCATGATATACATTTACACATAATGTATATGCTTTTTTATTTTAATTATGAAATCATATGTATCATGTAAAACCATAGAAGGAATAAATAAGTCATTAAATCTATAATTGTTAATCATCCTCCTATCACTATTATTTTTAATGTAGATATCTCAACTATATATTAATTAAATATCATGGGTGGACCTGGAATAATCATCATAGTATAATATTGTAATATATTCAATGAAACTAAACGACATAGCCCTATCCCAATACCCAATAAACTGGAGAGATATATTAGTATCACCATCCCACAATTAATTATGGAACCAACTAACATTATAAAATCAACAATAACCATATAATGTTCTAAAATTATATATAAATCATTAAATACAATTTCATTAGGAAAATAAATTTTCCATTTTTAAATAACATTTATTTTCTATGAAGTTGTGCAGTTTAAAACAAATAAAAGTGAATTGAAAATAATCATGAAAAAAAGAGTATGAATAATAAAATCAATAAGGCTTCTTGAAATTGTGAAAATACACTTATTTAATATATATACAAAAATTATTTATTAAAAAAATTTATAATGTGAAAAGATGAATTTAGAAAAGAATTACCCTTGCCTTATGTTTGAATGAATTATATACATGTAATTAATTTTATAGATAATAAATTTAATAATAGAAAAATTAAAACAGTTTAAATCTTTATTTTTATTTATTATCATTCTATTAAATTAATTTTGGGCAATATTGATGAGTTATAAATATCAGAATATTTGTTCCAAGAATGATCATTTCATGGATTTATGGTATGTTTCATGGAGTATAATTCTAGGAGTTAATTTCTAATTGGTGAAAACAATATAACTGAGATATATGGTATTAATATGATTCATTAATTTTAAATGACCCCATATATCATTTTTTATATAAGGATTATTCATCAAAAATAATATTCTTTATAAATGTTCGGATTATTTTTTATAGGTTTTTATGCCATAAAAAAATAGTATCATATTTTTATATTATATTTATAAATTAGTTTTATCTAAAGTTATAATATACATATTACCAAAAAAATTTCTATTGTAATTCTTTTATGACTTACCTTGAAGGAGATATTGGAAAATGAAAACATACAATCCATGAAGGTGGTGAATCGACACATTGTATATGATAAGTGATGATAAGGTAGAATGAAATAATTAATTAACTAATTTAATGAAAAATGGATAGACGATTTTACCTACCAATTGTTATCTCAGTGTGAACCTCCATAGGACACATTTTTTTGGTTATTTTGTGAGACTTAATGGTCTTGTTCAAAAGGAATAATACTAGGTAGTTAATTGTGTATAACAAATTAAAGCATCAATGATTATAAAGAGTGAGTATAAGGTGAGGTGAAGGGTTGAAATATTGGGGGATGGTATGGGTGTTTTTCAATATTTTAATCACATATTCATTAATCAGGCTTCATATGATAAATAATGTTGATTCTTATTACTATGTATAGAAACATGTGAATTTTAGTTTTAACTAATGGTTCTTATCACATTTTTACATCACCCATTTCTCAAAAAATCATTTATTAAGTTATACCATAAATTATTGTATTTCATTATTCTTATAAAATTAAACTATTTTAGAATAATATCAATAATTCACCCTAAACAATTTTATATGTTTATAATTTAATAATTTACTAAATTTTAATATAATAATTTTAATAAATTGGTAAATTTTATTTTTAAAAGAACTAAAATTTTCATAGAGAAATTCCAAATTTTAATAATATAAAATATTTAGTAACATATTGAAAATAAAAATTTGGTATATTAATACTATCATATAATAATAATATGAAATGATATTAATTAATGAAAGTTCATATTAAAATATATTTTTTAATAACATATTATATCAATGATTAAATTTAAAATAGGCATTTATGTTTCACAATAACACAAAAAATTAAGTTATTGTATTGAAAAAATTATTATCTTATTCCAAGGCATTAATATAATATTTTTTAATTAAAACATTATTAAATGTTATTTATAATATAATAGGTGAACATACCATTTTGTAGGTATAGATTCCACAAATTTTATAAATACCAATTATTTCATTATACATTTATAATGAATTTAACTATTTAATTACAGAATAATTTCATATTATTCTATAAATACATAGGCTGTTATACCCCCCATTTGAATTTGTGTTCTCAAAATTTTGTTAACGTATTAATGATATCGGGATACCTTTCCCTTATCTTATATTCAAATTTACATTATTCTTCTTCAAAAATGTGGTTTCTCACCAAAACATTAACCTAGTGAATTACCTCGTTCTACAAAACATACCCTCTACGATTATGAATCTGAAAAGTTTTCTCCTTTTATGAAATGATATATTCAAAATGGGAAACATTATATATCAAAACATGTGATAAATTTGGAACACGCATTCTAAACATCAACACATGAAAACAATTGCATCTGAAAAATACATAGATGTAAGTTACTCAGTATTGATTTGATCTAACATTATCAAGGATTTAACTACGTCAAATTAAATGTGTAATCATATTCCCATTAATAAAAAAACACATCACACTTTTACAGAGAGAAAATTTTAGAAATACCTGATCACCTACCTCAAAAGAAATATCCTTCCTCTAGTTAATGGAACAACATTTCATCCTTCTCCTAACTATCCTCAAGTGTCCTTGAATCAAATCAAATTATTTTATCCCTTATACTACCAATTTTGTTCACATCCACTTTATTTAACCATCATTATCCCATAATTATGGAATTAGACACACCTATTCTATAAAATTATTTAAATTGAATCACATATATATTTTAATAGAAACTATTACATTATGAAAAATTAACCCAAGAAATATATTAATCCCAATATCCTTTGTAATAAATTTATCAAGATGAAATAATATATTTTGATGTGAAAATTGTTATCTCTTAATATATATCATTGTGAGGGTGAAATAGAATTTTTTAATTTAATTCAGATCCCTATTAATTTTTAAGGACCTTTTAAAAGTTATAAGTTATCCAAGGATCATGATCATATAAAATGGAGTGGCGATCTCCATCTAACAAGAAAATCACTATGAGGTACATTCGAGAAATATTGTATAAATAAACAGGGTTTCTAGAAGAACAAAATGTGATGATTTAGTGTGCTGATCAAAAATATCTAAAATCACATTCTTACCTTGATAAATATTTGTTAATCACACTATGAAATCAATGGATATATTTTATAATTTCCACTCTAGAACTCTAAATGGATGAAGAATCCCCCTTGGTAATTTTCATTACACATTCACCTATTGGAAAGTTATCCATCTCATGTTATAGTAAACAATATATATTTTCATTATATCATAATAGTAATACTCGTGATGGCCTATGAATATCATAGTTCTTCATAGAAGAACTAGAAATATAGAACTGTGAGATTAACATAATAAACATTCTTCATCTATGAATCATAGTCCACATATAATATCTTTTCAAATCATAAAAACCTATGTTTATTGATGTTAAATTATTTAAACATTATCTTCTTATCCAATTAATTATGTTCTTATAACTCACAGTATTCCTTCCACATTGGCATAATTCTTTCAAAAAGAGAATATTTCATTGGCACATGAAACAATGAAGATTAATTTTCTAAACTAATAAATTCAATGAAAAATAATCATCAAATAATTTAACATGGATTCAGGATCCAATGAGGTAATCATTAATGTATCATTATTTTCTAAATTCATTGAATCTTTAACTTTTTTTCTTTCCGTTGATGGTAATTCATCATTAAATCATAATAATTTATCATTTGTATCCACCTTTTATGTCTCATGTGGAATTAATTTTGAGTATATAAATATTTAAAATATTTATTGTATATTTATATTTAACATTTGGGTCCATATAAAAAAATTCCCAAATATTTAAAGGGAAAAGCATAGATACAAATTTGAATTATTTGTGTGATAGTTAATATCATGAGGTTTCAGTTTCTGTGAAACGTAAGAAATTACCTAATCTTTTTTGAAATAGAACTAATAATGTGATTATAACAAAGAATCAATATAGATGAAGTAACTATAAATTTCTAGAAGTCCCAAAAAAACAATAAAAATCCCTAAAATTGTTAGTAGTTATTCATAGAAAATATAACATTATTAAATTCGAATAAATTTAAACCCTTTTCATGGTAACAAAGATAACAGCCTAGGTAACCAAGAAATTTTTTGATAAATCCATCGATAATATCCTTCTAATCCTTAAAAACTGTGAATAGAAGTATCAATTTTTTGAATTGTCCCTTTAATAACAATTTTTTTAAGGATAAACTAATATTCCATCTATAATTAAAATATTTTAAGGGAAATTAATAATTTGTAACCAAAAACCACATTTCCTAACTTTCATATTAAATTATTTTCATTTATGGTTATAAAACATACTTAGATGTTTTTCATTATCCTTATCATGTTTTGAATAAACCAAAAAATCATTTATAAAAACAATTAAAGACATATACCAATATTCATGTAAATTATAGTTCAATTGATCTATTAATACATTAGGATTATTATTTAAACCAATAGGAATAAATCAAAAAACATAATTCCCTTTTATTTTCATTAATGAAGATATTATATTTTTATCCTCCATCACCTTTAGATTATTGTACCCCAATCTAATATTATTCTAGGAAAAATATTACTATCCTCAGAGATGATCAAACAAGCTATGAATATGAGGGAAAACAAACTTATTCGTAATAGTTATTTTATTTAATGCTATATAATCAATAAAAATCCACGTAGACTCTAGATTGTTTTCAAAAAACTAAATTAGAGCACCCCATGATAAACTACTTGAAATTAATAAACAATAATCTAATGATTCATGTAACTTGTTTATCAATTCATGAAGTTCATCATGAGACATTATATATGTGGTTTCTGTTGTATATATATAAATAGGTATTAAATCATTAGTAAATTAAACCTCCCAATTTGGTATACCACAAGGAAACACATGAATAAAAACATCCATAGAATCATTTACCACCAGAAAATCATTAATAAAAATAGATCCCCAGTTTTCAATAATATGCACAAGATAATGTTCAATTCCATATTTTATTAGTTTTCTTTATTATTAATACATTATAAATTTAATGGGTTCATTATTGAATATAAAATGGCACCCAATTTTGATGAAACACCTTCTTAATCTATAAAACAAATCATAGAATGGTAAAAAAGAAAAACAAACACGAAAATTAAATCAATTTCTATATCAGGAAACAAAATAAGGGTTTCAGCTAAATTTTTTCCATAGATATTGATATGAATATTTTAATAATTTCATTATGAATTAATATGTCACCGAGATATTTTACATAGGTATTCTAGATTCATTTACTAAATTTAATTTTCAATTTAACTAAAATGTTTCAGATATGAAAAAAATGTATATAACCCAAATGAAATAAGAAATTAGAAAAATATGAGTAATAAATAATGAACCTAGTAAGACATAATTAGATGTCCCAAAAAAAATTGATGTAATTTCTAAAGATATCACCACATCCTTTGACTTATAGTCTGATCGCATTACATCATTCATGTTCCATTTTAGGAAATTATTTTCATAATGACCTATCTCATTTAATTTAATACTTTTTACAATATGTATATCGGAATTTTATATACAATTAAATTGATCCATTAAGTATCAATTAAATTCCATATTCCCAAATATACGAAATAAAAAAAACTAAATATCAAAGGGCATTCCCTTGTGGTGTTTTACACTAATTATCACAAATTAAAAACTTAATATTCATTGCATTATTTTCTTTCTCATAACACCTCAACCTCATTTTCTACTATATTTCAAAGTATACATGATAATAGGATATTTTAATTTCCACCTTATCTAAACATAAAACAAGTTTTCAATAATGTTTCAATTCATGAGAAGCTAATAGCCATGAATATTATTTCTTCAATCCTGAGTAAAATCATTTTATTTTAATATCACGATATCATATGTAATTTAGTTCATATCATTCTAATAAATTAATTGTTACTTTTTATGTACACACTAAATCATCCACATGCCGCAATTATATCATTTTTTTCATATAATATCAATTCATGATAGAAAAATATATCTTAATGAATCTATTTTTAAATTAGTCCCATTTCATATCATATACCACATTTCTATCCCTGATATACCAAAACGTTGAGCTCCAACTGTCCAATTCACTTTTAAAATGGTAAATAGAATGGCTAACAATATTATTTTCAATAAATCCTATCACATAAAATATATTTTCTAGGGATTTAATATACACTTTAGATACTATTGGGTCTAAATACCCACTACTTGTAGGGTATTGTTTCATCATATAATGTACCACAATTGTTATATTACTCATATATTTATCTGAATGATCTCATGCATGGACGACACTACCATTTATATAATCTGTCAACCAATCCATCACTGTCACAATATTAAATGTTCCAATGAACACTATTATAGGTTGAAAATTCACAAGGATATCATATACTCGTTGCCTTCCTACATTATCATCCCTTATTATATTTAAAAAATCATTATTTAGGAGAAATATATTAGAAAAATAAAAATAGTAGTATTTATATAATATGTAATTTAAACAAACAATAATGTAAGATATCATTTATTGATATTATGATTACTTTATATTTACCTCTAAAGCTATATAAACATTTCTATAATAACAACAGTAAGGATGCATCTTTAGGAAATTCAAAATTTAGTTAATTCAATTAAAAGTATCTTTCATACATTCCCATAGCGATTTTTGGTTTATAGTTTTAGGGAAATAGGTATAACCCCATAAATATAATCTCACATAATATATTGTAGACACTTTTACATAAAATAAATTTTTCCACAATATGAATCTTTTAATACAAGCCATTTTTTAATTCCATATAAAATATTTATAGCCTTAAATATTGATTATTTAATTCTATAATTCATCCATAAATCTCATGAAACACGTTTTATAGCATGGTATTTGAAAAAAAACCACTTAAAACGGTATATAAATGAAAAATGAAAAAGTTAGACCTCAAATAAAAACAATCATATGTTTCCTAAAATACCTTAGATATCATAAATAAATAATAAAAGATATCATTGGGAATAATTGTCATATCTCCCTTAAATATAATATATCTCTCCTAGATACACAGTGAGTGACCATCATGGTTAAACATGGAATAACAATCAAAGTACATTCCCATAACATCTTAGGAGAAACCTAACATGTTAACTTTGTCCCTTTACACAATGAATTTGAGAGATATAATAGACTTGGACACCCTTATTTATTAAGGAAATCCCTTTTCTCAATATAATTATCATAAAAAATATCATGTAAGTCTTCCATAATGTAATCTTTCATGAGGAATATAAAATATTAATTTTGAAATCATCAATATGATTGATGAAGTAAAACACTAATAAATGAAAAATATATATATATAAAAATAAACATGAGTACATGTGAAGGAAACATTAAATCAATAAACCATCATAAATGATATAAAATCCTTGTATGAATTTTTTGTTTAAAATATATTTATTTAATAAAAAGTATTGTAAATTGAGAAGAAGACACTGTGAATGAAATTCCACAACCATTTATATGAATGCCTTCATCAATTTTACATAATGTTCTACATAGTCAAGATAAATTATTTAATCACATCAATAAGAATCTCATACACATATATTATAATTATTACCAATTTATTATGTTCATATATGGATTCTTAGATGATTTGTAGAAATCAAAATCATAGTTCCATGAGTGTTTGCGTCATGGATTTATGTGTGGTTTCTTTAATATAAATATATGGGTAAATTTAAAATGGAATAAAAACTACAGATGTGGAATGAAATGTTACTAATTTGAATCTATTATTTTAAATGATTTAATGTGTAATACTGTTTTTTGATATATTGATGCTTCATTATATAAAATAGTAACGATAAAGGATTAGTTTGTTTTTGAAATATTTTCTGACAATCACAATCATGTATCATTTTATTTAATATTATATATTTAAACAACATCATGAAGATGTTATAATATAAATGTTACTGTATATATTATCTAATATAAATTTTTTATTATATTTTTATGTAATTAATCGAAAAATAAAATTCATCATCCATGAATCCATTGAATTTACACTTCATTGACTGTGTAATCATTTATTGACTAATATTATAATAGTATGGGATTTATGATGGATATTCCATTATTGTGATGAAATTAATTTATATGTTTTATAATGGGGTTTTAATTCCACATTGGATATTATAGATGAGGATAATATATAATGAAAAAATAATGAATTAAATTAAATGTAAAATAATATAGTATTGTTACTGTTGAATGTGGTCTCCCTGAGATCCAAATTAAGGCATTTGGTTTTGGTATATTGGTGATACAAATATGTCATCGATGTGTGGAGGAGTTATTGAAGGAAAATTCAGCAGATCATAGATGATCATCAAGGCTTAGATGGTGCGAGGAAAAAGGATGATCATGGGTTGTATTTATAGGGACATGATAATGTGGTTTTTGATTATTTTTTCTTTTTTTATTATTTTGGCTCAAGACTATAAATAGTGTTGAATCATGATACTATGTATAGTATGTAGTGCATGTGAGTTCTAACAAAATTGGTATTACCACCTAAATGAGTAATCCATGACTCAATAATTTATTTGTTTAATTATATTTTCAATTAATGTATTTAATTATTACCCATAATTTCAACGATTTAAAAAAAATAAAAAAATAACACTAATTATTATTCAATTTGTAGAATTAAAAAATAGAATCCATTTAAATTTTTTTATCAATATTAGAAATTACATTTTTCTATTAAAATTATCTTTTATTTGAAAACTACAGATTTGAATATTACAAGTGTTTTTATAACTCATTGAATAATTAATCTAGGTCTCATAAAATTGTATTATAATCATAATTTGACATATTATTAAATTAATAATTATTTTTTTAAATTAAAATTTATTTTAAATAAATATTTTACTTATAATAATTTAAATAATAATATGTATTTAAAAAAAACCAATACTTAATTTTTCTTTTTTAATATATTTACATACTTATTCCCATATATAAATATATCATCTAATCATTTATCTGATAAATAAATTTTTTTATAAATTCATAGTTAATGTTAATATTCTATTAGTATAGATTTGTTAATTTCTATAAATACCGCTTATTTCAATATACATTTATAATAAAAATTATTTTTTAATTTTGGAATGAAATATAAGTATAATATTAATACATGGGTTGTTAAACTATTAGAGTATCATAAAATAATTTTTTTAAAATTTATAAATTGAGTCTACATGGTTATAGTCCAATCAAGGTGTCTAAATAATATATATTACTAATGACATAATATTAATCTCAATAAGATTAAAATTTTTTGAATGTGGTGGATATCCCATATTCTGTGAATGTGAAAAACCACCTCAAACCCTTCAATCCAGAATTATTACACTTTAACAGTGATACAGTATCTCATATATTACTAACAAGAACATACATAAATCTCTATAACATACTGTTGAATGTTTATCATCCTCACAATTTACTAAATAATATATTTCATCAGGTTCATATGAATTTTTTCATGTTAAATTACCGGAAAATTAAAATTTTATTTACAATATAGAAACCACTTTAACAGAAGTAGAAAAAAAACAATCAAAATTATTAAACCCCAAATGGAAATTTAGTAACAAAAAAATATTATTATTATTTGTTTGAAATGTATATCATATGTAATATTTAAATAGTAGGTAAATTGTTCCACCTGGGATCCATATGAATAAACTCATAAAAAAAATTATAGCATAATTTCAACACACACTATGACCTTCTCAATAATAATATAACTTTCATTGAAATCCCTATGTAATATGTGGACCTGGGTATTAAAAAATTACTACTATTCCATGGTGTCAATTATGATTATCGTATACTTATTAAGTCATTGGACTTGTTTTTAGGTATTGATAAAAAAATCATTAATAAACAAATTTCAATATTGTGGGTTATATTATGTTGTTTAGAACCCAATGATTTGTAAAAACTTATACGTTCCCATCCACATTATGTACAGACAAATAGTTTTTCCTTATTTGTGGTTTCTATTTAAAATGACTGGTCTCCAATTTCTTTTATCAGAATATCCTACTATAAGAAACAGTATTCTAGCATTGGGAAGTCGTTGGGAATATTTTGAACAGTCCATTTCATACATTAATATCACATCTTATTAGATGAATATTTAAAATACATCAATTTGATCCATAATAATATCATATGGGTCCTTTGGAATTAAAATATTCAATACATAAATTACTTAATCATTATATATCTACATCATCACCCAGCATGTTATTTATAAATATCAACCGTGTAAGAAATATTATATGTAAAACATTTTCCTATTAACTGAGGAATAGAAAAATAAGGAAGGAAGATACCTAATGATAAAAAAGGAAAAAAGGGATATTTAAAGATAACATGATGTTTTTTTATAAGGACAAGAGAATAAAATTTCAAATATAGTCCCCTCATATCATTTATCATAATCATGTTTCATGATATACAATATAGTAGTTCATATTACATGAATAATAATGGAAGCATAGAACATTATCAATGAGTGAATAAAATTATAATAATTCATATGTTTGTGACCTATACATATTTATAAAAAAATCAGTATTCACGGTTTAAATAAAATAATATCATAGTGGATTTGATTCAGTATCCATTTCATCTTCTCCTTAGTCTATAGTGTGTACAATTATTATCATAATGAATAAAAGCACGTAAGGAAATCTGTTTAGTACCCAATTTTTTCTTCAATATCTTATGAGTCTTCTATTATTACCCAATTAATAAGATTGGTATATACTTCGATCAACACTAGTCACATAATGAAAAACAAACTTCTTTGTTCCATAATACCATAAAAAATAATCATAGAAAAATACCTATTATGGAAATGAGTTCCACAAAATTAACAACATTTAAACATTTCATATCATATTGGAAAGAAAAAATATCATAAAGAAATCATGTTCACATACTTACCTCACTTGGAATAAATTTTGGTATCAAATCATATTTATAAATCATCATCATAAGCATTAAAAATTAAATTTGATGGTATACTTACATTATTACCATATTATGGAATATGTGACATCAAATGTTTTAATCAAAGATGATAAACACTATAAAATGTAACTAGATATTTAATGAGGTAACTTTTCCTTTTCCCTATGAAATCACTTTTTTAAAAAATTAAATTCTCAACATTATGAAGGAATTATTTTTATTTAAAATGATCCTTTGAAATATGTAGAAAACCACAATGAACATTGTTTTCAATATGGATGAAAATTATATCCATCATGTGTATGTTAAAAATATGATCAATTTCCTATTTTTGATAAATATTCAAAAGAAAATTTTTTCAGAAAAGAAGATGAAGATTAATTTTAAACCATTTTAGGAAATTAAATCTTTTGTAGAAATGTATTTAAAAATTAATATTATTATATATTGATATTACTGAAATTTATTTTTTATAAATATATATGAAATAGGTATTTTATACTAAATAGAAAAATAAGGTCGATTTTATCTAAAAACATTCATTCAGTATATTGTGTTAAAAAAGAGAGAGAATTGAAATAATAAAAATTAATCTTTGGAAATAAATATAAAAAAATACTATTAATTGTATTCATGAGAGACATACAAAAAATTCCATCATCAAAATTTTATGAGAAAATAACATCGTAAATAATGATATATTTACATGAATCCCATATATTCTGTTTTACTTGATTTGATTCAATCTTAAACTCATTGATGATAAATTCAAAAATATCATACTTCTATAAATATTCTTGTATATTCTAATAATATCATTTCTGACACACTTATAATATTTCCATTCACAATTATTATTAATTTCTTATTTACATCATCAATTTTCAAGTATTTTCAATTTCATTAATCATTAAAATTTTGGTTTCGTAGATCTAAAACCACTACAAAATTTATGATTAAATAATATAAAAAATTATATTGATGATATAAAAATAATAAATATTAAAAGTATATACATAGGAATTAATCCAAAAATACATGATACTGAAAAATAAATTACACCATGCATGGAGACCGTATTCTATACCTATAAACTATAAATATTTTCATATAACTATAGATAGAAGATAATATTTGAAAATATAAATTCACAAAAAATAAATTTATTTAATAATATATTTCATATTTGTTCATTAAATATATCATCAATAACATCCATGTAACTAATAAATGAAACTTGAATCGTATCACTCGGTGGAGGTGGTAGCCCACAAGTATTCAAACACTAAATTATCAATTTCCAAAGGATTTAATGATAACATATACGACATAACATTTTATTTTTATAAGAATAAATAAATATTTAACATAATTTATATAAACAAAAATTATACTAATATCAACCAATTAATTATGGTGATGGAAAATAAATTTTATCTCTGCGTTGAGGCAATAGTCCACATGTATGCATGAAAATACATTCACTTATTATTTAAAGGAACATATACAAATATTTGGGGTATCATGAATATGAAAACATTTAACTATATTGAAGATAATTTTTTTTAATTTAAAATAATTTTAGTAGATGTAAAAATGGTATAATAAAAAAAAATAGAATTTGGTCAAGTTATATGATTAGCACATCATTAGGTGGCATCATAACGATCATACAGTATGCATCTTTGAAAATCTGTCATATGAATTCCAAAACCTCGGCATCATTGATAATGAAAATGGAATTAGATTTGATTAGGATTTGTTAAACCAATATGTCTCAATGTTTGGAAATGATGATAATTATTTTTCCCTTTTATAAGTGGTGGAGATGATAAAGTTTATATTTATTAAAATAATAAAACTGTAATATAGTTACACTCTATCCAAATGATTCCAAATCCCTCAAATATTATAGGTTTTATAATATTATGTCAATATATATATTAGAAAAATGATTTGGACATGTTTAATTGGATAATTAAAACATGCCTATTAGTTTAACTCCCATTGGTAAACCTATTATAACCTTAATCATGCTAATAATGTTTTACTGGTATGGTAATTTATTATAGAAATTATTGAATGGGGACACGTTACAAAATTCATATGTTATAATTCCCAATATTGTATTCATTTAATAAAATTCAATATCAAACATTAGAGTATACAATTTTCAATATAAACTCATGTTACTCGATGAAAAATAATTATAAAAATTATATTTTTTATTATATATTATTTCAATATGAAAATACACACAAAATTAAATTAGATGATCATTATTGTATAATTAATTATAGAAATGACGAAATTTATCATTTATAACCTCTTTAATACCAAATCAATCTTTGTAAATTTCTTAAATAAAAATACAATCTTCTATAAAATCAATATTCTTCACTATTAATCAAGAAAATATATATTTCATAAAATTATCAATAATCTTATTTAAAGTATTTTTTTAGTGTGATTTTGAAAATGAAGTTACATTTTCCAAATACCATTTCCAAATTTGGATAAAATTAATTACATTATTTTTTTACAAATAAAAATTAATATTAAATGATGAGAAATATTTTTTCTTGAAGAATATATATTCCATACTAATAGGATTGAACTTATTTATAAATATAATTTTATTTATCAAATTTTTTATTAATATTACAATGTCTAACTATTTATTTTCATTCATAAATTTTAAACTTTTTGGATGTAATGTTGTACTATATAACTAATAATTTACAGTAATGTTTTCATTTTTACTAATATATTGAGGAAATTAAATTTATATAGAGGTAAATATATAATAAAATATCATTGTATTATGTTCTATCACTGTGAAATTGATATTACAATTTTAACTTGTCCTCTATAATATATATTGATTTTTATTTTTTTCTTGGTGTTGTTTATTATTATATAATCTTAAGATGTATGTGACTTATTTTTGTGTTCTTATAAATTTTATTTCATGGTTCGGGCACAGATACAATTGAAACACATGTATGCACAAACATGTATGAATTGCGAATGAATTATTTTTATTAAAATTTTCCAAAAGGATTTGTTTATTTTATTTTAAAATTTATTTATTTATTCTAGTACTATGAATTTTTTTATGTTTATGGTTTGATCGTCTTATTGATAATATCTGTTAGGGGGGATTGAAAGGTTGATCATGGGAGTTCTTCCTTGTAATAATAACCATTCATGGTCTTAAAGTCATCGTCCCTTCCAACTAGCAGTAGAAAATATTCTTTATAACCATGTTATACCACCCATCTGACATGAGAGAATACCTATTCTGATACACCACCACTAATGAATTGAAACACTCAAAGAATTTATTTATTTTTTGTTTTTATATTCAAGAATTATATTAAATATTTTATTTTAAATTATATATTTAATGTGTCATTTGTACATTTTTTATTTTTTAATACAATCATAGTATTGTCCTTTCAAATTTTTATCTATTATTATCTGTTCCAATGTTAACTAAATTTATCACATTATGTTTTATATTTTGTGAAAAATACTTTGAGAAGGAATTTTCATCAGCATATTAATAGAGTAATTGTAAGAAGTTGTTTGTTGAATTTGAAAGTACTATTAGAATTCCTATAACAATATATATTTTCAAGATACATTTATTCATATAGGACGCGTCAAATTTTAGAAGATATAATTAATGAGGATGATGTTCATTAATATATAAAATTCTATAAGAATTAATTTAACGAAATAAAAAACATCCAATAGTGTGATGTGAGATCTAGTTGGTGCACAATATGAGTTACATTAAACTATAATGATGGTCCTTCTGTTATATATGGAGTGTACTATTTTTTCAGTGTCTTTGGATGGTTAAATTTGAAAAAATGAATTGTATTCTAAGTGGAATTCATTATTATTGTTATTATATATTTTTTCAGAAAAAATTATAAATTATAATAATTTTTAATTTTATTGAAATACATTCATTCATATTGTTATCTATGTTGTATCCTTATATTAATGGAATTATTCGTTATCATATTCACAATCTATAATTATATATTTGTCTTAGAGATATTTAATTACATGTATTTAATGAAATTTTTTATGAAAATGATACAGTTATAATAGATTTCATATATGTGACCTTTGTAATGTTAACTATGAGACATTAGATATTTTGGACACTCATATCATTAGAATAAAACACAATAAGTAGGTAAAGAGTTTTGAATATCCTCAGGATAGGGTTCATCTATTAGGTCATCGATACCTTTATCCTCCCAAATCAATTTCACATACATTCCTCCTCAATAAGAACATAAATAGTAGCTCATAGTTTATTAGTAGCATGTAATATTCTATCAACAAAGGGTCCCTTATATACTTCCACCCAATCCAGTTTTGGATCTGGGTCCTAATCATCTTATTTCCAAATGGAAAATTGGGTTATTCAATATCCAATAAAAATCTAAAATAGAATGACCAAATTCACCTAACACTAGTGTGGAAAATGGTCATGATGTCATCAGTCTAGTTCAATGTAAAGAATTTCATATTGATGATACAATTTTTAAAATAATAGGGGAAGATATGTGTGGAAATGTGATGGTTATTTTAGTTAAAATAATCTATCAGAAGCACAGTATTACAAGGTATTTTTATATTCATCTGACTAATTTCCTTATGAAAATGAAGATCAAAATCAATTAATTATGGTATCTACTATATAGAAAAAATCATCCCATTTGTGTACTCAAAAAATTCTATAATTTTGTCATGTTTATTATTTAATTTACTGTCACATAATGTTCTATACATTACTTTATTTTTATTTTTATTTCAATTCATGATGAAATTTTTCACAAATTTTTGGGCATTATCTATGTTTGTGTGTAGTATACTTAACAATGATGAATAGTATATCATGAGATCATCTTGTGGTTAATCAATAGAACAAAAGTTGAATTGTCTTGGTGACATGACCACAAAGACGATTCATAAAAAATTATCATTATATGTAGATCATTTTTATATGTTTTCATTCATTTCAATTTTTGATTCAATTCATGTATATATTTTTCATGGATTTCTTGGAATTCTCATTGGTTTTTTGGTATTAGAAAAAATAGTTTGGTATATTAGGGACTTGATATTCCTTAGTAGTAATGAAGATGAATTGATTTTTTGAGATTTCAAAAGGGATGATCATTGAAAAATTATCACTATAATAATATTTTTTTATAATATAATTATATAGTATCAATTCAAGCATACATTTCCTATTTATTTAGGGGTATTATCTTTGGCTATGTGCATTGTTTATCATATAGATGAAGGGTTAAAAATTATGACATGAGATTCCTCATTAGTACTGGAGCTAAATTGGTTTGCTAATTCGTATGACCTACTTGGGGTGATGAGATATAATTGGTAGTTGTTACTAATCATCTAATGTGACAGGTGATGGAGGATAAATGTAAATATTAAAAATAAACCTTTTCATTTTGAGAGGGGGCAGTAGTTGTGGGGGTGCGGTGGTGGATCCTTGGTTTTTGGTATTTTTTCATATTTTTATGTATCATTCATCATAAAAATGTATTGATTCATTTTGTATTAAATTACATTATAAATAGGATTAATACTTATTTATGATTGAACATGTGTGAAAATATTCGTCGGTTTGATAATTAACCCATGTGTATTATATATGATAAATTAATAAATATGATTTGATATTATAACTAAAACCATTGAAATTACCATACATAATATCTTATTTAACATATAAATTACAATAAGATATTAATATTTGGAATTGGTTATGATAGCTGATAATAATATTAATGAAAAATTATTTTTTTCATAGAAATGCATTTGAAACATTTTGTAGTAAGCCATATTTTCTCAATTGGAATTAATATATTTGCAACAAAACATTTTTATGAAAAAATCATTTAGGGATAGTGTTTTTACAAAAATTTTAGTGATAGGACAGGTTTTTCAATTGATATGTTTTACCAAAAATATTCTCTTTTACCATTTTCCTACACCTACATGAAAATGTTTCTTATTTTTTAGTTAAAATATTTTAACACTATTTTATAAATAATTACTTATTAAAATTTACATTTTATATGGTAGCTATATTGTTTTAATAGGAAATTTGGTTTGGATGTTCATATCCATATAAATTTATCATGGTCCCATTTTAACAATAATGTTAATCCATATAGAAGTAATATATAAATTTTTTTATTATATTTAGATTCATATGTAAAACTTTTGGTATAAAATATTTTTACAATTATCATGGATATTGTAATCATTATATATGTGTGGAATCTATTTTATCATTTAATATGATGGAGTGAATGAACATAAAATACTAGTTCAAATTACGTGAATATTTATCATATCAATTGCACATAATATGTATTCATTAAATATATCCTTATTATAATAAATGTATATCAGAAATGAAAAATGAATTACATTTCTCAGGGAGGTGGTAATTCACATGACTGCATTGACAATATTGATATTTTATAATTTATAAGATTGTATGAAGGATGATAAGAGATTATATTTATAATAATATTTATTTCATAAATAACATTTATAAACATTAAAACCAAAATAATATCAATCTACTAATGATGGTGGAAGAAAATTAATAGCATTGACATGTGGAGGTTGTGGTTGACACTATCACACATGCGATTCATTCACTATCCATTTGGAGGAATAGTGGACGATATTTTTGATAATATAATCTTATTACCATTTTAAATTTTTTTCAATACATATTTATATTATTTCTTATAAATATAATTTATTTAAAAGAGGTATTAAATTAATGAAAATAAAAGATGTTGGGTAACACTATTAGCATTCCCTCAGTATTCCTCATATTAACCTTTGATAAGAGTATTTGTAGTTGACTTTTCCAAAGACCAAAACATATAACTCCTATCTAAGGAATTTTACAAGATATTTTATATTGATAGATTTTAAATGTATAGGGATCAATTTAATGTTTTGTGTAAGAAACCATGTTCTTTCATTGAGGTCTGGTTCCTTTATTTCTTTTTAATTTTAGTTGTTTTCTAGAAAACAAGGCAAATTTAGGGAAAAGTACTAGAATCATGGTTTATATGCCATATACTCCCAAGAACACATTGTGTAGTATGTCAGTGTGTGAGGATAATAAATGGTGTGTCAGCATGTCATCCAGGGAAAGTCGAAAATCCAACTACATGTCAAGTACTTCCTGTTACACGTTGTGTGGTCATGTTGGTACGCCCTAAAACGTTTGTCGGTGAAATTTAGCAGCCAAATGAATAATTAAATGACATTCACACCATGTATATGTTCTTACATTCCATGTACATTTTTTCTCCCTTAAAATGGGCAGCAGCCTCCCCATTTGGTTGATTGGGTAGTGGGCTTGTTAGGGGTACTCAAGGGGAGCACTAGAACTTCATACCCATCCTAGTTGATCATATGAACTCTAAATCAATTGACATTGGTCTTGTTTGAAACAAATTGGTATGATCTCGATTACACATGAGAAGTTCATGGTGATTTTTTTTATTGGCTTTGTTATCTAGGTTTTAAAGCACATCCTTATTTCAAAAATAAACACCATTATAGATTGAATTGAACATAAAATCTATAAAAGTAGCTTCATACTACAACAAGGAAGGTGTTCATGTGCTTATTTAATAATTTCATATTGTTTATATGTCTCAGTGTGCCACGCTCCCATGTTTTGGGTGTTTCTATATTTAGAATTAGACTACTGTTAATGCCTAAGGATGTTTAGTTGATTAATTATATTAATTGTAGAACATTGAGACTACTTGTTTGGATTAAGGGCCACCCTGTGGTTTCTTTTCACTTGGATGACTCTTGCTGGGACTTTTTTCTAACGATAATGGTGGTTATGTCTCTGTTTTCCCTTTTATGTGTTGTTTGAATTAAATTGGTTAATTAAATTCTCACCAAAGTGAATTGTTTCCTTTTTAACCATGTAATAATGTAATGATTGAATTTGATTCCTTATGATGAATTAATTATATGATGCCATTGGGACCTGTAGTATAATTCTGTCTATGGGAAGAGATTAGTTATTCTGGTGGGCAAGCATTTGAGGGCCAATTGGCTAGGTTTTGTTATTCCTATAAGAAATTTCCTATTATAAAGGAGCTGTTATGTCTGTGGACTACCTATGGAAAATGATTTGAATTGATATTTGATATTTTTAATTATTTGTGATGCATCATCCATGCTAAAGCACAATCTTGGATTCAATTTTCGTTTTAATGGATAAATTACTTGTCGATTAATCTGTTGTGTTTTCTTGAATATGGGGTTGACTGGACGTGTCTGTGTCACAAGAAATTATGATTCTATGTAATTGAAATTCGTAATGAACATGAATGGAAAACATATAACAAGTCATGTGTGATTTTTTACTTTTGAGTACTTCTTAGTTTAATGATTTCATTATTATACCCTCTATTGTATATACTCACTCACAGATTGGCACCGACCTTGTGTGGTTGAATACTATGATTTATTTCCCACTCCCTGGATTGGTCATATTATTTACCCCAAATTGACTATATTACTATTTTTTTCTATAGGGTCAAGGCTCCACATATAGGTAAGTGATTGCTTCTAATGAGGAGGAGAGCATGGGACCAAGGCAATTCTTGTGATGCTACTTTTTTTTCTTTTGGTAATCTTATAACATAGTATTATATTGTAATTTATATCAGTGTATCTTGTTTTCACAACATTCATAGAACATGTGACATGCTGGATCATTATAATATTATATGGATTCTTTATACCATTACCTATCTGTATTCTATTATTTACTTTAGTTTCATGTTGTGTACTGCTTCCACTATTGTTATTATATTTCCATTATGTTATACTCTAGAAATGATGGCATAGTTTCTCCACAATCACACCCTAGGCCCTCACTGCTAGTTAGAATCCTCAAGCTTTTGAGTGAATTAATTTGAGGCCATGTGGCCAATTCGGTACGAGGAACTCTTAAGTGGTATCCCGATATGAGATATTAAAAAGTGGTATCACAATGGATTCCTTTCTAGTTTTCTTTACTTGTTTGAGATGATACAAATTATATATAATTTCATAATTAGTTATACCTAAAAGATGTTACCCTGTGTAAATGGAAATTCCAAATTACCTTCAATAAAATAATGCTTTTGGATTCAAAGAAATTAATGGTGATTTGATTTCACTGTTGGGTGACACACATGTTTTATGATATTTCAATTGATGCAATTGGGGGGGTTTTATTTCTATTGCAACCCAATGTTACAAGGGTGTGAATTCTCATGCATCATATAGACACATGAAAGTATCACATTCCATGAATTATGCCATGCTATCTAAGATGTATTATCGAATTCATGATGTTGTGATAGTTTAGTATAGTAGATAATGGTGTGATGTCATCATTTAAACCTTTAAGAGTATGGGACATTATGAATTAGAAAATGACACAATGATGGAATGTTGATATTAAAAGAACTTGTTTGGAAAACTTATCTTGTTGTGTAACAAACAATTATTCAAGGGGTGTATGGGCCCTCACGGATCAGAATTTGGCCTCCCAATGGTTGGTTTTTCTAAATAACTGGGGTTTTTTGGGCGATCTAGAGTTTTAGACATGAAAAATCCAATATACACAGTATGTGGTTTATCCTAACAAGGTGTGTGTTCTACCTTCCTAGGGGCGATGATATTCAATGTATAAATATGAACATAGCATGTACCTAGTGTACATGTCATGTAGTATCTATCCATGTAACTACATGTGTGGTAGGATACACAAATAGTGGAGTTTTGATCAGAGCACATCATGAACTTCCGGTACACACCGTGTTGTATACCCAAGAAAAACATGTATAGATCTGGTAGTATGGGAGTACATGTTGATGAGGATGGACCTATGTGCATGTCGTGTTCTCATGGGACACACCATGAACCTTGGGATGATATGCTCTTAGGCCTGCGGTAGAACACAACCATGTGATAATGTAAGGATACACGCCATGTATTATTTCCACCCACTGTGTAGTCCCTTTTTTCCAAACATTGAGGGTTTATTCCTATTTTTTTGGCACCCATGAATATAAATCCTTGACGATAATCCTCAATTAATGCTTGTCCGTGACCTTGTAGACGCATTCCATCACAACGACCACAAGTTATATATCTAGGGAGTGGTGATGATCATTCTTCAAAGATGGTAGGCCATCGACTACCAATTGAT
Source organism: Viscum album (assembly GCA_963277665.1). Lineage (NCBI taxonomy): Eukaryota > Viridiplantae > Streptophyta > Magnoliopsida > Santalales > Viscaceae > Viscum > Viscum album. The sequence continues at coordinate 1,798,299,805 of OY728156.1, read as the reverse complement.
CCTCCTGTAGTGCCAGCTGTGAGATCATCTGTCATTACGAGTGTTGGTGTTGATTCACAATATCTGGAAGGTTTGGTGAGCCTCATATATAACATTCATCAAGCATCATATGCTGCCACATCTATGGAAGAGATGATGTGTTTCTTCCAGACGCAGTTTCTGCCTACTTTTCTAGGTGATGGAGGACCACACGCTGTAGAATCCTGGATGAAATTATTCATTACTATCTTATATCATCGTGAGTGGGATAGTATGATATCCCAAATAGATAGTTTATATCTGGTTGACCAGGGAACATGTCTGGAAGATTTTCCTCTAATTGTTTATCATTTCATGGATGTATTCTCAAATGAATTCTAAGGCTTAGCTCCGGTCAAAGAGGTTGTGATCTCTATCGATATATTTCTTAGAGTTGCACTGGTATCCATTCCACAAAATAGGATGGTTACTATAGAGTTGTATGATCTCAAGAGGTTGTACTATTATCTGAAAGGTAAGTGTTTTATCTGACCTAATACTTCTCCTTGGGGTTCACCAGCCCTTTCGTGAAAAAGGAATATTGCAACCTTAGGTTATCCATGGAATATCGAAAACTAAAACCATCGATGGTCAAAAAAACTAATATACCTTAACAAGAATATTTGAATTGTTTGATCAACATTGAGGATATTGGTTGTTCTCAAAGATTTACATGAGGTCAAGATATCAACAATTATGTGTTCAACATGCTGACATACCTCAGACCACATTTCATAGCAGTAATGGTCTTTATGAGTACCTCTATATGTCATATGTTCTCATGAATACTCTAACAGTTTTCTTGAAACTGATGAACTGAGTGTTCCATCCATATATATATTCTTTTGTGGTGGGTTTTAGGTATGATATCTTAGTGTATTATCACAATTGGAAAAAATTGTGAATCATATTGATATAATGTTGATTACTCTGAAAGAGTAATAATTAAATGATATGCTCATAAAATTCCATTTCTAGATGGATTTGTTTCAATTATTTGGTCACATAGTCACAGATACTGGAGTATCAATGGACCCAGAGAAGGTGAGAGCAGTAGTAACAAGGGAGAATCCGTAAAGCATTTTTGAGGTATAGAGTTCCGTGGGGCTAGCAGGGTACTACATACATTTTATACAAGAAATATCACCCTTAGCAGTGTCGATGACAGTCCTAAATAAGAAATGTGTGATGTTTGAGTGTTAATATTCTTGTGACACAAACTTTAATGAGTTGATGGGGTGTTTGAGTTCATCACTGATATTAATTTTTCATGAGCTGGAAAAGAGCTACAACATGTAATATGTTGCATTAAGTAATGGGATGAGAGAAGTAATTATGAAGTGAGATCGAGTTGTTGTGTATGGGTATTGATAGTTGGTCCCACATGATAGGAATTACCCAATACATAATCTCATGTTATATTCAGTTGTTTATGATTTTTTCTACTTGTGAAATTATTTATTTGGAGATCATTTTTTTGGTGTACATAGACCACAAAAATCTCAAATACTACGTTACTCAGTGTGATTTGAATCTGAGGCAAAAAATGAGTGTGGAATAACTTCAGACATTCAATTTTGAGCATTCTTATATGCATGGAAAAGCCAATGCAGTGGCTGACGCTCTTTGTTGGATTACATAGATATATGTTGCGTAGGAGGACACTATTAAGCGGCATCATATAGATTTGTTATCTGATCTGAAAATAATGATGTATGATAGTTATGGGAAGACTTATCTTTCATCTTTTGATGTCACCTTTACCCTCCTCGATAGAGTGAGGATGAGGAAGCTATCAGATTCTGAAGGGAAATTTATTTAAGAATCTATGGCAGGTGAGGACCCTCCTCCTAGATGCAAGACATGTGAGGATGAGGTTATGTGTATCCATGACATGTGAGGGTTCCAAGGGATATATGTGAGGAGCTGATGAAATAGTTTTAGGCTTCATCTTGGAAAGTTCATCACGATGTCACCAAGATATACCAGGACATGCACCGTTAGTAGTCATGGCCTGGTATGAAGTGAGAAGTACCCGGTATTTTTATGATGTGTTCCAACTATCAGTAGGTGAAGGTATAGAATCATAAACTAGATAGTATTTTACTTAGTTACATGTTCTAGAGTGTAAATGGGATGATGTCCTGATGGATTTCTTGATGGAGTTATTAAGGATTCCTAGTGGCAATGATGTTGTGTCGGTCGTAGTTGATAGGATTATGATGGTTCCTCACTTCTTACTAAACAATTTGTCCTTATATGGTGATGATCTCAAAAATATTTATTTCCAAGAGATTGTATGACTTAATGGGGTCCCCCATTCTATCATTTTAGATAGGAACACTGACTACATGTCTCACTGAGGTTATGAAAAAAGAGAATCAAGATATAGGGTAAACGTCAACTATGATTTTTCAGACAATTTGAGATATTGGAGAGAGTAGGGCCAGTTTCCTATCTTTTATGGTTACCTCAGTGGTATGGAGCCATGAATGAATTATTACATGTATCTCAGGTACACTACTATCACTCAGATGCATATAACATTTTTCATCCTTATGAGTATTATCATTATGTTGATGCATCCATAGAAGAGCATTCGATTCCTCTAATTTTTAAGAGTACTATGTTTCCCTAAGGATAGTCATTTCATATAATTTGAGTGTTATGGTAGCATGGCCGAATATACGAAGAGACCTGGGAAAGAGAGGCCGACGTACATGATCAGTGGCCAGAGTTATTCACAGTTATTCCTTCACATCCCTTGTAATGGAAATTCGAGGAAGAATGTCTTTAAGGGGGGATGTTTGTAAAACCTAGTTATTCCATTGATGTATTATTCATTCTTCACTTTTTTTCCTTTGAGTTTTTTTAGAAAACAAGGGAAATTTTGGCAAAGTATTGTAATAAAAGGTTATACACCATGTTCTCCCAAGAACACACCATTTATTATGTCAATGTATAATGGGAATTCCTGGCATGTGGTAATGTTATCATGAAAAAGTTGAAAAACCAACTACATTCGATGTACATCATATTACACATTGTTTAGTCATGTTAACAGGCCCTAAAAAGTAATTCAGTGAAATTCAGCTACCAAATAAATATTTTAATGATATATACAATGAGTATATGGACTTCAAATCCTTATACATTGTATTTTTTTCATGAAATGGGATGTATCCTCTCTATTTAGTAGATTGAATAGTGGGCTCGTCATGGGAACAAAATTTGAGCACATGAAATTCTACTTCTACATGACTAATCATCCAATATCTGAATCAATCATTGACAGTCTTATTCGAACACAATTTGTATGCTCTCAGTAAATATAGATCCATTCTTGGTGATTTTTGTTTTCATCAATTTTATTTAGTGTTGAGTCGAAATGTTTATTTCTTATAAATAAACCATTCTATCTTTAATTGAAAGAATATATTGAATGATGAAAGTTATAATACAATCAGGTGGGTGGTATCATCATCTTTTTTAATGTCAAGATGTTTATATATTCGTTTTTTCATGAACTAATGTTTGGGGTGTCTCTTTTTTGATACATTGACCAGTTTTATTGACTAAGGATTTTTAGTTTATTAATTATATGAATTGAAGCATGTTGAGACTGCTTGTTTTGATTAAGGGCCACCATGTGGGTAATTTTCGCTTAGATGATGTTTGTTGGGACTTGTGTCTTAGGAAAAATGTGGTTATGCCTCTGTTTTCCCTATTGTGGGTTTTTTTGAAATGAATCGGTTAATCAAATTCTAATCAATGTGAATTGTTTCCTTGTTAACCATGTAATACTGTAATGATCTCATGTTTTTTCTTATGAATAATTCTTTATATGTAGGGAATATCCCTAGTTTAATTATTTCTTCCTCAGGGGTAGATTTTTCATGCATGTGGGAAAGGTTTTTCATGCCTATGTTCTACGTTTTGTTATGCATGTGGGATATTGCATGTATGAAGAATCTGTTACATCTTTAGACTGCCTAAGGAGAAGGACTGGAACTATGGTTTGACTATTTTAATGACTTACGATGTTTCTTACATGGTAATGTAGAAGCATGGATTTGATTGTAAATTTAATTGATGGGTTGCCTACTGAGGTATCTAATGTGTTTTTCTTGAATAGAGGATTTAATAGCCTTGTCCATATCCCACCAACTTATGATTTTATATAGTTTACATTAATAATGAAATTGAATTTAATATATAGACAAGAGTTGTATTATTTTTTTAGTACTTCATTGTTTGATGCTTTCAATATTATACTCTATTGATGAATATAATGACTGACAGATTTCCATTGACCTTTGGTGGTTTCCTACTAAGATATATTTCTCACACCCTTTTTGGGAAATGTTAATTCAGAAATAGACTATATTGTTCTGGTTATAGATAGGGAAATTCACCTTATATAGGTATTTGATCGTTTCATTTGACAATTAGATCATGGGACCAAGAAACGTATTGAGATTCCATATTTTTTCATTTATTATTTTTTGTACATTATTATTGTAATTTAAGAGATATTAGTGTATCTTTCCTTTAATGCTTTCTAAGACTATGTGACATGCTACATCATTCTGATATTATATGCATTATGGTTAACTTGTCCTTTTATTCATCTGTTGTATACATCAGTTTCGAGTTGTTTACTACTTCCTTTGTTATTATTATTCATTCTGATGTGTTACACTTTGCTAATGAGGTCATAGATTCCCCACTATCACAACCTAGTCCCACTCTTCTAGTCGGTAGGCTCTATCAATTGTTGAAATTTTCAAGAGGCCATGTGCACAACATGGTACGAGGAACCCTTAATTAGAATCTAGAATCGGGACATTACATAATGAAGAGAGAGTAGCATGTCTATTTATGTATCAAAGAGAGGATACACTCTGAATTTATTAATGTATAAAAATAAAATAAATTGAATCTCAATTGTAATGCTTCTATTAGGATATATATATATTAAGTTATGAGATATTATGGGGTTGATATATTTATATATAATGTATTTTAGATAAGTTGAAATTTGAAAAATATCCATATATATTGCTTTAACCCCAATTATGATCATATATTAACCATAACCCTGAATTTTTTTATGATTTATTACAATTAAATATGTACAAAAATAAATGATGTATTTCACAACCTGATCCAAACATAGGATTGACCCAAAGATACCCCTACCCTACCTCCATATTCCAAGGGATGTCGATATGGACAAAAGTAATTACTAATCAAGGAGGCCTTTTCCAATGTACATATATACAAATATAAAACTAATTCAATTAAAAGGTATAGCGGGAAGGAATAAATGATGTAACACTTCTATAAAGAAAACCAAGTATTTATTATCCTCTTGATAGAAAAAAAGAATGATAATAATTCTAAAATTAAAGGGAAAAAATTCTTGTCTCAACCAGAAATATCTCCCAACCAAATAGAAAATTGGAAAATTAAAATAGGTTAGATAGTCTATCTCTTGAAGCCCAAGCTACGAATAACACATGATATAATTGAAAAAATTATCCAAAATATATTCTATATTCATGGTCAACATGTTCATCATATTCGCAGTTCCATACATGTTCAGGAAAATCCCATGAAAAGGTGAGTATAAACATACCCAGTAGGACACCCATAAAGTGGGTGGAGCAGCATGTGATGTCACGACCCGTCCCCCGGGGCCAGTGCCGTGACTACCCCAATCCTTCCTTCTATAGGCTAGGGATTGGTGACTAGCCCCAAAAAGGAATATCCCTAAACCAGGAAGGCATTACCTTTATAAGTTGTAAACTCACACAACCAAACACACAACATGATACAAACACAATGTAAACTATATAGTAAAAAGAGTGCGTACAATATGTAAAGGGGCCAGTATACAAACCCAACTAGCAAGTACAAGTAAAACTGAAAATAGATACTATGAACACCTGTCAAGGATCCTAATAGAAGGGTAGGTATATCTCTCAAGCGGTCATCCCTACTGTATGCCACATCTAATGTCCACATCTGAGTGTTCTCTAGTCATGGTACCATCGTCCTCGATCAACATTGTCCATTGTCTACACAAGACACGCCATGGTGCAGGCATATCCCTTGTAGGGGTGAGTATAACGACACTCTGTAGAGACCCTGAGACCCTCGTAGTTCTCTAAAAATCCACAAATGATAAACCAAAATGTATGGAAATAATAGCCAAACCAAATAAGATATATTCCCATACATACACCTATGTTATCATGTAAACACAACTCATTCATAGGGAAACACAAGGACCAATCCTTTAGTAGGAAATAAAACTGTTCCACGAAGGAAGGAATACAATGATAGTAACAGCAAAAAGGTAATTACCACAATGGTAATTCCATACAGAATAATACAACACAGGTATCACCACGAAGGTAAGTAACACAAAGGTAATACCATGAAGGTTGAAGTACCTCACAAGTAAACCCACGAAGATAGGAAAATCATCTCACAACAGGTATAAATTAACTATATAAGTATATATGATTAGTCGTAAGGCTAGATAAACATATTCTGTTAAGTAGAACATCTTCTGACCCACACACGATCGATAGGTGAAAAACAACCATTGACCCACACATGATCGATAGGTAACTAACCACCACTGATAGACAAAGGATCATACCCATACTGGATCGGTATGTGCTGATCCACACATGATCATTGAGAACTGACCCACACAGGACGTGACCCACACATGATCGGTACGTGATGAACCACAAAGGATCATTGAGCACTGACTCACACAGGATCTGAATATGACCCACATAATATTTATGGATTCTCAAGTATAGCCAGCCATAAGGTACCCAAATTAAGAATTCATTATTCCAAGAGGCTTAGCTCCTCAAGCCATCAATATATAATTAAACATGAAATAAGTCACATGACGAGATATCCCAATAGTTCATCTCGTCAAAAGGAACCCAACACAACTTACGGTGGGTCAATCAGATGTCTGGTAAGTAAGTTATTAGCATTTATGTTTTGAGGTCCCAGTTGGATTCAAGTTTGATCCAAACCAGCCATACTCCAAATTCAACCAAATCACAAGTGGATTATACCAACAGTAATAACTCTATCCAAGGATTCTGGCGCCTTAGACGGCTCGTCAAACGGACGCCTAGTTCTCAAGATATTTTTTAAAAGGAGAAACTGGGCCTGGATGGGCTCGGGCTCGGTCTGACCCAACCGGACCTTCCCGGCCTGACCATGCCTGGGTCGACTCAAGATGGTTTGGGTCAGACCTCGATGACCTCAGCCTCGGCGGTCCCAGCCAGCTATGACGTGGTCCCACCCGGCTCCCGAAGGGGATTTCCCGGCCCGGCCAGTTGGGGCCTCCCGGAGGGCGGCCCATGGTTGGGTGGAGTGCTATGGTGGGGTCCTTTCTTAGCTGATTCCTGTGAGGGAAGCACCTCCCAGTTCACTCGAAGGGCTGAAGGGACATTCGGTTTGTTGATGTGGGACCCGCTGGCATGGGTCTTGCTGGGTGTGCCTTGGACGAGCAATTCGTTGGTCAGTCCTTCTCCTCCATACGGCACGATGGTGCTGTTGTCCTCCAAAGACTGCTGAGTGCCGGCTTCCCTTTGGCCTCCGCCGCAGCCAAGATGCCATGGCCACCTGATCCTCCATCGACATGGATGTGCACCGCTGATGCGCCGCACAGCTGTAAGAATGTCAGCTTCCACCCTGCTCTGCTACGGTCGACGGTCTGTGATCTCCTCCTAATTTGGAGGCGCGAACGCGCGCTGCCCTACCCCCACATTACCGACCGGTGTGACAGCCACCCGCCTCTTCCACGGGTCACCGTATCTCCATCCTATACATAAAAAATAAAATGACTACATATTCGTGATCCCCGGGTCGAGGGGTCCGAGTGAGTAAATGTTTTTCAACAAAACATTGTTTTTTCAGCACTATTAAATATATGGCGTAGATGAACACATGAATAACGTGCAAAGAATAAAAGGAAAAAGGGAAAGGTATAAGTGTGGGAAAATTGCCATGTGTGTCTGTCCACTGTCATTGTGAATCCAAAATATGAAAAATCAACATATCAATTCAATCATATTTCCAATTAAAATCCCTACTTTATTCCTTGGAGATTTAACGAGGAAGAAGATGAAGTCTATGAAGGGGACATCAATGTTCGATGCTCCCGGAAGTCACTTCTGATGTCGGTTCCTCATTCTTCACTCGGAAGTCATTCTTCATTGGAAGATATTTCTCCAATGGGTCTCTGAAGCTCTCTTTTCGTTTTCTATGCTTTCTCCACTGAATGGTGTGGTTACAAATTATTAATATTATGTCTATTAACTAAATTTTTTATTGGCACATAATTTTGGGAGGATTCCAAGGGTTTCCCCATTTTAAAAGAGGGATTGGGTGGTCCCCACCACCATAATTCAAAAAAGAGGTTCCAATTTCAAAAAAATAAAGAAAACATGTTTATTTTATTTCCCCCCATGAAATTTTTGAATAACTACATTTCACCCTCGAACTACTGCAATCTACGTGATGGTCTCATAAAAATAATATCGGTGTTGCGAGTTCAATGGCGTTCTCATATTTATATTCGGAGCCCCGGTTCAGAAGTTACAAAAACCTACTCGCACGTTTACTGAAGGTACCTGAAAAAAGCTCATTAATTCAATATGGTCACACCGACCATCAAAATAACGAGCCATAAATTATTGATAACTTGTAATATTTCCATATAATTATGAAAATTTACATAAAAGAATCTGAGTCTTTACATTCTCCCCACCTTAGGGATTTGCGTCCCCGAACGACATAACACAAACTTGGGAAACAAGTGGGGGTTCTAAGAACGAATCTAAACCTCCCACTCCCATTTTCTCTCATGGAATTTCCAATGCTCTCAATGAATGCGCACAAGAGGTATCGACCACCCACAAAGGTCTCTCTCCTATCGATCCAAAATCTGTACAAGAACATCCAAAAATGACAACCCATCATTGATGTAAAACTCTACCTAGTCAATGATGTGTGAAATATCATGTACATATCTTCATAGGTGGGATATGTTTAAAAAATCATGCACTTAGTGCAAATAAGGTGGAACACCCAAGCGATAATCCACCTCGCCAACTCCACTGAGGACATGAAAGGGTCTGATGAACCTCTGTGATATCTTGTCGCCACGATCAAATATATGCAATCCTCTTCATGGTGAGACCCATAGAAAGACATGGACTCCAACCTCAAACTCTAGAGGACTCCAAATCCTATCATCACGTGTCTTCTGCCTACTCTGTGTAGTCATCATCCGCTCTTGCATTATCTGCACCTTATCGGTTGTAGCTAGTACCATTTATGGTCCCATGAGTGCTGACTCTCCTAGATCAGTCCAGCGCAGAGGTGATCTACAAGGTTGACTGTAAAACTCCTTGAATGTTTCCATACCAATAGTGGAGTGATAATTTTTGTTGTAACCTAAATCCAACAATGTAAAATGATCCTCCCAACTACGGCCGAAATAAAGGACACAAGCACGCAACTTGTCCTCAAGGGTCTGAATGGTACACTCTTTCCAATCATCCGTATGAGGGTGGAAGGCGGTGCTAAACCGAAGCTATGTCCCAAATGCCTCCTGCAACCCCTTCATTAGCCAAAAAGTAAACCGAGAATCACTATCGGAGACAATCATATATGGAACTCCATGATTCCATACAATATTTTTCATGTAGAGGCATCCCCTTATCTCTACAGATCCCTACTCTCTGATTGGTAGGAAGTGAGACAACTTGGTGAGTTAGTCAATGATCACCCAGATAGAATAATTACCCTTGGATATGGTTGGATGTCCTATCACGAAGTCCATGGCAATTACATCCCACTTCAACTCTGGAACCTCTAGTGGCTGAACTAGGCCTATTGGAATGTGATTATTTGCCTTCACATGATGAGAAGTGAGGCACCATGAGACAAACTCTGCTACTGCTTTCTTCATTCTCGACCACCAATGATGATAATGTAGGACCTAGTATATCTTCTCTACTCCTAGATGTACTTATATAGGGGACGTATGGAAATCCCTCAACACTTCCTCTAGTAGTGTCACTGGTACCATAGTACGACCTCAGAAGATGATGACGTGCTCCTTGCCTTCATAAAATCCATCAGGTGCTTGTCCTGTAGATATGTGAGCACGTCGAGCCTTGCAGTCAGTGTCCCCAAGCTGCGCCTCCCTGAATAACTAATGGTGTTGGGGAGTGACTGCCAGAGACTGAAGATAAGCTCCTTTGTCTCGATCAACATAGGATATCTGCAAAGTGGCCAACTGCTTTGTCCCCTCACTCAGCAACTGCATGTGAGATCTCTTGCTAATTACATCTACTACTATGTTCCCCTTCCAAGGAGTATTTTCTATCTTGAAGTCATATACCTAGAGTAACTCAAACAATCATTTCTGCCTTAGGTAATGTCCTTTTGAGAGAAGATATACCTGAGAATCTTGTGATCAGAGCAGACTATAATATGTTCTCCCATCAAGTAATGTTGCCACATATTCAAGGATAAGACCACTTATTCTAACTCTAAGTCAGGGGTAGAGTATTTCTTCATAATTGTCACTTCTATTGAGAACCATATGTGATCACAGCTCGCTCTTGTATCTGGAAACATCCGAGCCTGCTTCCTGATGCATCGAAGTAGAGTAGGTACCCAACACCATCCTCTGGTAGCCTCAAGATGGGATCCCTTGTCAGTCTCTTCCTCAAATTTTGGATACACTTATGTAATATCTCTAACCACACAATGGATTGCCCCTTCTTCGTCAACATTGATAAGGGTTCCACAACTTTGGAAAATCCAGGCACAAACCTACAATATTAACTGGCCAATACCAGGAAACATCACACTTCTGTCACACTCTTTAGTGGCTCCCAAGGAAGAACAAACTCAATCTTCACTAGATCCACCACAAATCAAGCCTCAGAGATGACGAGTCCCACGAAGTGGACCTCTCGGATCCAGAACTGGCACGTAAAAATCTTACCATAAATACGGATCTCTCAGAGTGTGTTCAGAACTATCTTCAGATGATAGGAATGCTACTCCTCCATCGCTGAGTATATCAGGATGATGTCGATGAAGATACCGCAAAGATATCTAGGTATGTCTGGAAGATCATGTTCATGAGTCCAATGAACACAGCTGGGGTGGTGGTTATGCCAAATGGCGTATCCAAGAACTCTTAAGGGACATACCGACATCTGAAGGACACCTTCTGCACATCCTCATCTTTTACCTTGAGCTTGTGATAATATGATCTGAGGTCTATTTTTGAAAACAAATCATTCTCCCTTCAGCTAATCAAAAACATCATCAATCGTTAGGAGTGGGTACTTGTTCATCACATGTCACTTGATTCAGGCGCCGATAGTCCACACAGAGTCTGAAACAACCATATTCTCTCTTGGTGAACAAAATTGGATCTTCCCAAGTTGAGACACTAGCCCTAATGAACAACTTACTCAGCAAGTCCTCCAGCTATACTCACAGCTCTCAAAGATCCATAGGTTCCATCTAATATGCTGGAGTAGATTTCGGTGTTGTCTTTTGGTACAAGTCCATATTAAATTCTACATATCCTGGAGGAGGTAGACCCAGAACATTAATAAGGAAAACATATGCGTACTGATCCACCACTACAAGAGAGCTTGAACTCTCATTTTCATGCACTCCGAGGGTCATGCTATCCAATTTATTTGTGATCGGCACCCTCCTCTGGGTAAGTCCATCATGTGCTGCAAAGGTTCTCTTCTCCCCAGTGAAGGAAAACCTTGTCCCATCTGTACGTACCCACCATAATTTGAAACTAAAACAGTAGATATGATCAAAGACTGTGGATAACCAGTACATTCCCAGGATGACGTCATAAAGTCTTAACATTGTTACTAGAAGATCTCAGTCGATGCTCTATCCTCCTAGAGTATGCTCACTCTACCATCACTAGTGTGTAATCATCAAGTACTCTCTTGTAGCAGTCTCTAGCTGTAAGGATCAAACTAATAGCTCCACCGTTATCTCCAAGCTCTGAACAAGTGTTAGAGAAATTAAATAATGACTGAGACCTATATCTATAATTACATTAGCTAAGGTGGTGTAGACACAGATAATATCTCGTATCATCTCCCGAGCTGCATGATTCTTAGGCCTTAGCTTCCTGTAGATGATCTCGTCCATGTCAACCTTCTCCCTATGGTCAGGGTGGACTACCTAGAGGTGGTTGATGTAGTACCTAGAATCACCACCCTCCGCCAGTTGTAAGGCCGTCTCCTCTTCCACGCCGGCCTCCTACCTGCATTCCTCCTCAATCAAATCATTTCCTTTGTCCAGGTGGTCCTTCGACCATCTGCTGGTCATCCGTATGGTTGGTCGAGTAGTCGTGAACCATGTGACCCTACCCACCACATGTGTAACACTGCATGTTCCTCGCCTGTCATACTATGTCTCGATATCCCCGCACCACTGGCCCTCTTTCCTATTTCCATCCACCCATACGCCTGGTCCTCTTGGACCTCTGCGTCATTTGTATGCTTCCAGATGCTGATGACTCTGATATGTGTCGTCTGGTGGTATGTCTCGCTATTAATGACTTCTCAACAAGAAAAATCTCTACAATGAGTTTTATCACTAACAACCTCACCTGCGTTGGGATGCTAAGAGAAATCATCAAGTATTTAATCTCCCATCCGAGATGCTTCTCGAAGGATCGGGCACTAACGAAAGGGTCTAACACCATGTCAGTGGAGTAGCGTGAGAGGTCAGTGAACCTTGCTAAATACTGAGCCACAATCATCCTACACTACTGTAATTGGAGAACCTCCTGTGTACGCACATAGCATAGAGTTTCTGAGATGAACCCTACCCTGGAAAGGCTCTCGAAGTCCACCAAGATGAGAATCACCTCATCATGAACCTAGAGCATCAAACTCCAACATCTTCCGACTGCTGCCTCAAGAAGACTAGAAGAACAGATCACCATGAGATCAGCCGATGTCTATACCTGTCGAAAGACTCTATCCACAGCCTCCAGCCAATCCTCAGTTTCCTGTGGGTCTGTCTCGCCCTGGAACATCCGTGGCCTCTGGCTCTGTAACTCTTGCAACTCGCAGAAGCTGCATGCAGCGTATACTGCTGGGGTTGGTGGCATCGGCTGCCCAACGAGTTGTGGTTCTGCTGGTACACAACTTGTTGGTAAAACTTCTGTAAGGGGGCCTTGCACCGAAGCCTCATCGCTCAGTGGGATGTCATCAGGTACTCTAACTGTAACTATGGAAGGTTGTCTTTATGGAGCCATCCTAAAATGAAACAGGTGTGTCACGGTCAATAAGTTATACCGCGTGAGCTGAATCAAAGAGATAACAAAGAAAAAATTTAAAAACCCATACATATTCAGTGATTTCATTTACGGACTCAGAAATTGGAAGTAATGGTCTGGCTGTATGGATACATCAGCGGCCACACCAAAACTGGACTCCCCGAACTAAAAACCACACTCAAAACACTTAACACTATTTCCCCACATAAATGATTAGAGTCCTAGTTCATTGGTAGAACCAAACTTCTCTAATAACAATTTGTCAGGACCCATCCCTCGGGGTCGGTGTCGTGACTACTCCAAGCCTACCTTCCATATGCCAAGGTCTTGTGACTAGCATCAAAAAGTCATATTGCTAAATTGGTATTGAATTTCAATTATAACCTTTAAACTCACAAAACCAAGAACACAACACAATACAAATACAATGTAAACTGTATATTAAAAAGAGTGTGTATAGTAAGAAAAGGGGTCAGTATTCAATCCCAACTAGAAAGTACAAGTAAGACTGAAAAATAGCTCCTGTGAACACTCTCCAAGGATCCTACCTGAAGGGTATGTACATATCATTAATTGTCATCCCTACTGTATGCCTCATCTAATGTCCATCTCTGAGCGACCTCCAGTTGTAACACCCGAGAATTTTATGAGAAATAGTTTATTTCTATGTTATATAAATCATAAAAGTAATCTTTCACTACACACATCACATTCTTGGCTTGCTTTACACGCAATCACGACCTTCCTCGATAGCTTGCGCCATACGCAATACTGAGTTTCACTAAACAACGATATGCTATAAAAATATTATTAAAACTAGCTGTTATGTATAGTAATAAACACTTTTTCAAATTTTATAAATTTTATTTTTCAAAATGGACTTCATTTTTGGATTAGGAATATCGAAATTAGCCTTGGGTGAAATTTTGTTATTTTTCTGAAAAATTTCAATTTTTGATGAATAGTGAAACCACTAAGTTGTAGTTAATATATTGGATTTTACATAAAACATAATTTTACCGCTTATGTGAGTGGAATATCAAAAATACAAGAGACACAGTTGATGTCAGTAATTAAAATTTTGTTCAATGAGATGAAAATAATTTTTGGTGATTAGTAACTTTTTACTTTTATTTACCACGGTTAAAATTAAATAGGGTAATTAAGGGTAAAAATGTTATTATTATTTTCCTAACACATGGCCTAATTCTATTGGATAAGTTTAATTCGACCAAAAACAACTTTAGGAATAAAATTTGACCATTTAGACCCACTTGGATTTGATTAGGACATTTATTATTAATTTATTTAAAGAAGGAATAAAATAGTTAAAATCAAATTTTAATAAGTATATCATTTTTAATATAGGGTTATACATAAGGTAAATTCGACTATAAATATTACATATAAAGATAAAAATATTTCTTACATAATGGTATTTTATTTGTAATTTTTAGAATTTATATAAGTTAATGTATTTATGACACAAAGATGATGCAGTAATTATCTTATTAATGAAATATTGACTTAATTGATGTTATAAATACCCAAATAAATGTAATCTGAGACTTTTTATGAATTAAAATAATTTCATAGGATTATATTACATGTTAGTATTTATTTAATTAACATTTTTAGAACTAATAATTTTGTTAGGATTTTCAGAAAAATAAATTTCTAAATAGTGTCAAAATTGACATAAAATATTTTTTTAAAACAAATATTATATTATTAATTGTTATTTTATTCCTAAATATCTAAGGTTCGATAAAATGACTTATATATGGTTATATATATTAATAATAAACAACTTGGGGTTTTTTTCCTGCTTATAGTATGTTTATTAACCTTATAGTATAAGAACACAAGAAGACACGGTAAAAGAAAAATTATTTATCATAATGTTAAATTTAAATGATAAGGTTACAATAGGAACCTAAACATGTCTAAATTCTATTGGATTAGAGGCTTTCGACCCATCTCAACCCTATCTTCGAAATAAATCAATTTAGAGCTATTTAAAACCTAATTTGTCTTTATAATAAAATAATAGTTTTAGATATTCCAAAGGTGCCCCTCTCCTCCCTTATAAAAGGGCACCTCCTCCCCCTCTTCCTCACACCACATTGAGCCTTCAATCTCGGCCAAACCCTGCCAATTTATCCTCTCCACTTCCGTATAAACATCCTAGAGGTTCTGGTCTTCTTTAAAGACCAATTTTAGTGCCCTAAGAGGAGATCTCAAAGAGGCGTTTCAAAGAAGAGGTTATGTCTGTTACCAATTCTTTCAACATTATTTTTTCTTCCACTTCTTCTTCTTTAGTTGTTTCATTATAAAGTAATAAAATAAGTATCACTCATATACTGATATCTTATTATAAGTATGAAACAACCCTATTTCTCAATCTATCCATCCTATGGAAAATGAAATCACCGCGCGTGCGTACGTACAGAATACCGTCTCCGCACCGTGGTGTAATCTATTTTCCACCACCACCATACTTGGATGTGTATAATGATCTATATAATTAATATATATAATTATTTTGAAGTGATATTGATTCTGAAATAGTATACGTACACTCCAATACAATTCCATGATCATAGGAACGATATCATCACTCGTGCGTATGTACGGAATACCGTCTCCATGATGTGATGCGGCTTGTTCTACATGATCTTCATTGCATAATGATTATATAAATTAATTGATTGAATGAATATGATATATATTAAACTAATACCATTCTTGAAATGAGGTATCTATAACCTAAAAAGAAAAATAAAAATTTATTCGACAAAAGATGCATAAGAACAAAAAGTAATAAACACCCGAATAACAAGTAGTAATGAAATATTACTAATAAAACGATAAGAATATGACCATATATGATATCATAAAAATATGTATGATTCTGGAATAAGTCAGTAACATTATTTAAATTATTATACAGGAGGTTCGGACACTTACGAAGCAAATCAGACCTAAGGTAATGGAAAATATCACAATCTCTTTTTTATCCTAGATTGTTTATTCTTTGGTATTTACTGGGGTGTATTTTATCATCCACATAAATTTTTCCTCAATATGTAATATTTATATCCTTCTACCATAGTTTATATCGAATTTTACCCTTCGGTGAGTTTTTAGTAAAAGATATAAAAGGAATCTTTTGTCGGTTTTTGTACGAAGTACTTTTTGACTTTTCCGAAAAAAGTACGAGAAGAATGTTTTTTTATCTTATACGACATGAATGGATTTTTAAAACATTATTTCCAAGAATATTACTTTACAATTTTTTATTTTTATTTTTAATCAACTTCTTTTAGTTTAAAATTGTATGACATGTTAAGAAAGGAAAATGTTTTTGAAGTAGAAAGGATATTTTCCTCAAGAATGGAGTTCAAGTGTTTTAACAAAATTATTTTCCATCTATGATTATATAGGGTTCTTTTTCTATCCCTATTATTACATGGATTTTATTATGTTTTGATGGAAATATTTTTATGAATTCCATTATCTTATATGAATTGTTTTTTGATGTCATGATGTTTAAGATTCACATTTTTATTACATGGGTTATGCTATGATGTATGGTTTATGATTTTGTGGAAAACATAAGAATGGTATCATTATTAGATGGGTGGGACCTATATCTCCCTCCAATTCATTGGGTAAAGATTTTATATCTCATTTGATAGACATGGCTGGAACGGCAGGTTAAACCAGTTCAGTGAGACAGGACTGAAATGAGGAGTGAACTCAGTTCAGAAATGGACATTGTCCACTAAGGTAGTCTTGGAAATGAGTCTTGACTAATAAGAATTGATTTTCTATGATTATGTGTGTATTCCACAAATATTCGTGTTTTATGTTATGATAATTGGGATTACATTTCACTTATATGATTTATCCCATGTTATGAAATTATGATTTCTTTTGCAGGTTAAGATTTCCAAAAGTTATGTTCTTATGTTCTGATGGATATTTATTTTGTTTACCCTTACTGAGCATTTGATCTCACCCTTTTGTATGTTATATTTCCCCATGTAAGGAAAAAGGTTATTAAGTAGGATATGCCAAAAAGGGACTCTAGATATGATGAAATAAATGGGAGGCAATGTAGATGCTTTATGAACCAGTTGTTTATGTTTCCCAGTTTCTAATGACTATATACCTATACGGTCCTTTCCTAGTTTTATTATATGTTGTAATAAGTGTGATTCAATTCTAATGTAATAACAATTTATGTAAACTAAGGGTTGTTATACGAGTCCTGGTACCCTCATCCTCGATCAACATTGTCCGTCATCTGCACAAGACCCATTATGGTGCGGGCATAGCCCGTGTAGGGGTGAGTATAATGATACTCTGAAGGGAACCGAATGCCCCTGTAGGTATCTCAAAATCCACAATGGATAAACCACAATATAAGGATACAATATTCAACCATACTCAGGTATATTCCCTTATATATACCTAAGTTATCAAGTAATCCCAACTCATTCATGAGGAAAAAAATGCCTAATCCTCTAGTTGGAAATACAAATGTTCTACAATGGAAGGAATACCATGAAGGTAACTCCTAAATGGTAAGTACCAGAAAGGTAATTCCAAAGAGAAGAATACCACATAGGTATCACTATGATGGTAAGTACCACAATGGTAACACCACTAAGGTATAAGTACTACACAGGTAACACCACAAAATTAGAAGACTCATCTCACACCAGGTATAACATAAGCACCGAAGTATAGATTATTATTTTTAAGACTAGATCATCTTATTCTTTTTAGTAGAACTACTTGTAACCTATAAAAGATCGATAGGAAACTAAACCCTGATGACCCACATAGGATTGATAGATTACTAACCCCCGATGACCCAGATAGGATCTGACTTACACAGGATAGGTATGCACTGACCCACATAGGATCACTGAGCACTGACCCACACAGGATCTGACCCACACAGGATCAATATGTGCTGACCCACACAGGATTGCTGAGCACTGACCCACACATAATCTGAAGATGACCCACACATGATATAAGTATTATTTAAGTATAATCAACAACATGGAACCTGCACTAAGTTTGCTGGGTTCCTGGAGGATCCTCCCCTCAAGCCATTGGATGATACTTCAACTAACAAGAAGTAACATGAAGATATATCCCAAAGGACCATCTCGTTAAAAAGAACCCAATGAAACTGACGACGCCGCAATTGGATGTCTGATCTGTAAGTTTATAGAGTTTCCATTCCGAAGGTCCGATTGTATTCGGGTGCAATCAAACATGTCTGTACTCTAACATAATCCAAAAAATCAAGTGGAGTATACCAAAAGTACCTTCTTGAACCAACGATATTGGTGTTATAGACGGTTCGTCAAACAGAATACCGATTCTCAAGATATGGCAAAAAGGGAAAACTGGGCCTAGGTCCGGTCCGACCCGGTCGGCCCGACCCGACCCAGTTCTGTTCGACCCGACTTGGTCCAAGTCTGGCCAGGATGGTCTGGGCCATAGAGGGCTCGTCTTGGCCCATCCCGCTTGGAGCGGACAGGTGGTGCCGCCCACGGGGGTGGCCCAGAGTGCAGCCTGCGGTCTGGTTGACCCCTGTGGCGGGATCTTCCCTAGTGGATGGTCGGGAAGGAGGAACCTCCCAAGTCACCTGATTGGAAAAAGGGCCATTTGGTTATTGATGTGGGACCCACTGGCACATATTATTTTCGGTGCTCCAATACTAGCCAGTTCGACGGCCGGTCCTCCTCCTCGAAGCGGCGCGACGGGACCACTGTCCTCTATGGCCGGCCATGTGCCTACCGCCCTTCGGCCTCCGCTGCAGCCAAGCGGCCACAACCTTCTACTCCACCAACATCGTAGACGAGTGGGGCTACTCCGCCATGCGGATGGCCAGATGTTGACTGCCACCCTGCTCCTCCGCAGCCGATGGGCCGCGTCCTCCTGCTCATCCGGCGGCGTGTACACGCGCCGCCCTACCTCTAATTGGTGGGCCGGTGTGTCGGCCACCATCTTCTTCTGCGGGTCACCACATGTCTTTCCTATGCCCAAAAAATATAATGACTGCATATTCGCGATCCTTAGGTCGAAATATCCACATCCATACATTTCCCTCTTCAAAACATTGTGTTTTTAGAGCTATTAAATATTAGGCATTAATGAATGTATGAAGAATGTGCAAAGAACAAAAGGAAAAGGAGAAAGGTATAAGGGCAGGATGATGGCCATGTTTGTTTGGCCACCGTCGTTGTGAATCTAGAATATGAAGAATTAATATATAAATTCAATCATATTTCAAATTAAAATCCCTAACCCGTTCCTCAGAGATGGTGTGAGGAAGAAGACGAAGTCAATGAATGGGATGTCAGCATTCGCGACTCCCGCTAGACACTTCTAAATCCATTTCCTCATTCCTCGCTCGGAATTCGTTCATCATTCGATGATATTTCTCCAAATGTTCTTCCAAGATCTCCTTTCCATTGCCACTGATTTCTCCCACAAATGGTGTGGTTCGAAATGAATAAGATTAAGAATATTAACTCAATTAATTGTTGGCAAATTAATTGTATTAAGTTAGAACATTATGTTTGCTCGATTCCAAGGGTTTTCCCACATTAAAGTAGTGTTTGGGAGGTCCCCACCACCAAAATTCAAAAAGTAGGTTCCAATTTCAAAAAATATTAAATAAAACTTGTTTATTTTATTTTCAGCCATGAAATGTCCAGAAAACTATCTTTCACCCTCGACCTACCATGGCTGAGGAGATGGTCTCATTAAGCGAATATCAACACTACGAGTTCAACGATGTCCTCAGATTTCAATTCTGAGCACCGGTTCAAATGTTACAAAAACCCATTCGCACGATTACTAAACGTACCCTTGTAGGTCTCTCACGATCTACAAAGGATTAAACCAAAAGTAAGGAAATAATAGTAAACCCTACTAAGGTATATGCACATAAATATAACTAATTTTCAAGTAAACCCATCTCATTCATGAGGAAACACAAGCCCAATCTTTATTCCAGAAATAAAACATTTTCATGAAGGATGGAATAACAAGAAGGTAACATCACAAAGGTATGTACCAAATAGGAAATGACACATAGAAGAATACCACACAGATATCATCATAAAGTTATGTACCTCAAAAGTAACACCACGAAGGTAGAAGTACCACACATGCAACACCACCATGGTAGAAGAAATATCTCACACAAGCTATAACTTATGTAAAGAAGTACATATGATTATTCATAAGGACAGAACATCTTATTATGTTAAATAGATCTTCTTTTGACCCACATAAGATTGATAGGTAACTAACCCCCTTGGACATACATATGATTGATATGTAACTAACCCGCGATGACCCACACAAGATCTGACCCACATAGGATCGGTATGTGCTGACCCACACAAGATTGGTGAGCACTAACCCACACAGGATCTATCCCACAAAGGATCTTTATGTACTACCCCACATAGGATCTTTGAGAACTTACCCACACATGATCTGAAGATGACCCACACATGGTCTAAGGATTTTTTAAGTTCATCCAGCCACATGGTGCCCGCAAAAAGGCATGCTTGATTCTGGGAGGCTCCACTCCTCAAGTTTTCGGTTGATACATCAACTGCCACGAAGACCCATGAAGAGGTACTCCAAAGTTCTGTTTCCTCAAAAGGATCCCAATGCATCTAACAACGAATCAATCAGATGCTCGATCTGTATGTTATTAGAATTTCAGTTTTGAGGGCCCAATTTGATTCAGATTCGATCCAAGCAGGACATACTCCAACTTCATCCAAATATCAATTGGTTTATATGAAAATGACAGTATTGATCCATGTTTTCTATTTTCACAGACGCTTCATCAAATGGATGTTTGGTTCTCACGATATGTCCAAAAAGGTGAATTTGGGCCAGGATGGGACCGGGTCTCGTCCGACCTAGTCGGACCGACCCAGCCTGGCCCGAACCGACATGGTTACGGTCGTCTTGACGGGGTCCGGATCCAGACCCAATGGCCTAGGCCTTGGTTTGTCCGACCCATCCTGCTGGGCATAGCCCGATGGCATGGCCCACCGGGGAGGCCACAGTCAGGTTGACCCCTTTGGTAGGGTCTTCCCTAGCCAATGCCCGGAAGGGAGGTGCCTCCCAAGTCACCCGTACAGCCAAATGGCTATTTGATAACTGGATGCGTGTCCCACTGGGGTGGGTCCTTTGCAGTGTGCATTGCCCTGTCGGTTTGCCGGCTGGTCCTCCTCCTCCTAGCGGCATGACGACAGTGCTCTCATCCGTGACTGGCTGGGTGCCAGCCGCCATTTGGCCTTCTCCGCAGCGAAGCAGCCATGAACTCATACTCTACCGCTGGCGTGAAAACGTGCTACTTCTATGGCATGCAGCTGTATGGATTCCAGCCACCACCCTTCTCCTCTACAGCCGATGGGCCACAACGTCCAACTCATCCAGCGGCGCGGATGCGTGCCATCCTACCTCCATGTGGCAGGTCGGTTTGTTGGCCTCCATCTTCTTCCACGTGTCACCACATCTTTGTCCTAATCACAAAAAATAAAACAACCACAAATTCATGATACTCATGTCAAAGGGCTCTATGTCTATATATTGCACTCAACAAAAAATTGTGTTTTTAGCACTGTTAAATATTTCACGTTGATGAACGTACAAAGAATGTGAGATGAAAAAAAAGAAAATAGGAAAGGAATAAGTGTGGGATGATGGCCAATTTTGTTTTGGCATGTCATTGTGAATCCAGAATATGAAGAATCAACATATAAATTCAATAATACTTCCAATTAAAATATCTACCTCAATCCCTGGAGATGTTGTGAGGAATAAGATGAAGTCAATGAATGGGACTTCGGTGTTCATCTCTCCCGTAAGACGCTATTAAATTTTGTTCCTTGATCTTTGCTCGAAAGTTGTTTTTCATTGGGGGATATCTCTTTAAAGGTTCTCCCAAGCTCTTATTTCCTTTCCAAACAATTTCTCCAACGAAAGGTGTGGTTCAAAATTAATATGATTAAGTTTATTGACTCCAATAATTGTTGGAAGATTAATTGAATTAAGTTGGCACGTTATTTGGGAAGTATTACAAGGGTTTCCCCACATTAAATAAGGGTTAGAGTGCTACCCACCACCAGTATTCAAAAAGGAGGTTCCAATTTTAAAAAAATAAAATAAAACAAGTTTATTTTATTTTCTCCCATGAAAAGTCTAAAAAAATAACTTTCACCCTCAACCTACTTTGGTCAAGGTGAACGTGTCATTAAGTGAACATCGACACTGCATGTTCAGCGTTGTCTTCAGATTTCAATTCTGAGCACCAGTTCAAAAGATACATCAACCCCCTCACATGCCTACTGAATGTACCCAAAAAATGTTCAGAAAATCATTCCACGCATAACAGGCCTCGGAATCATGCACCATCAATTTTTGTGGGCTCATAATATTTAAATATAATTAAAAAAAATTGCACGAAAAAATACGGGTCTTTACAAGTGATATAATAGAAGTGGGTAACATTATATATAAAAAGTTATCGTCAAAGGGTACATCTCTACCTAATAAGAGTGAATGTATACTCATCCAATCACAGGGGTCTTAACGTGTTTAGTAGAAAAAATAACCATGTACCCTTATTTACCTATTTTAGGAGAGCATACTCATCCAGAAATATCATGCTAAACATGGAAAGACTGTGGAATACCCAACAAATCTTCACCTTTCATAAATGGGGAGTATAAAAACAAAAGTACTGGGTACCGAAAATTATATACATATATACAAAGTCATAGATACCAAAATTTGTGTGTAAGGGATCTCTATCTCACATCTCAGTTCAATAAGAATAGATGAAAACAGTTTTAATAGAATCTATCATCAATTCCAATCAAACCATATGTCTTCCCTGATCCAAAAAGCCTATGTGACTGAATCACTACATCAACATATTATCCCCTTTGGTATTCACTTGCTTACATTCAAGGATTTTGGTCACATCATAAAATCCCATCACAATGGGGAATGAATCCCCCTTCTTTGTGAGTCCATAGTTATGTCAAAAAGCATATCCTCAATTTTCCAAATAGTTAAGGGGCCACAAACTATACGTAATTACCCCATTTCCATTTCTGATTGGGGGTCCTACTATGCTAATCACTGAGGAACTCCACATCCCACTCCTTCTAATGGGGATCTCTAATGAATTCCATAATAGAACTCTATTTCCCAGTCCCATTGGAGGGTAAAGCCCTGGAATCTATCATCAAGGAACTCTAATTCAATGCCATGCATGAGGGTAATGCCAGAATGGATTCTGTTGGGTAATTTCACAACCAAGCCCAGCTAGAGGGTAAAAAATGGTAATCTGATTGGGGGTCCCCACTACCCATCCCTATAGGAGGGTCACACCATGTACTATCTTCAGGGAAATCAACTGCCTAGTCCAGCTAAAGGGTAACAGCCTATATTTTCATTGGGGAACTCAAATATGCAGTCCTACTAGATTGTACCACCTAGTATATCTTTTTTATTCTTTATGAATAATTTCATGAATTTGTGTATTTTTAGAATTTCCCAATCCTAAAGCATTTCACATCGAATCTAGAATGATTCATGCTATGGAACCACACAATTCTATGAGGACAACACTCATTATAAGATAATAGAAACCCAAAATATATGTTAAAATGATGGTGGTACATATGATTTACGTTTCATGAAAGGATCTCAAGTAGGAAATGACATTTTTGGGGACCCATCTAGCATGTTTTCCAACATTAAAACCTGGTTGTGTATATTGTCGATACATGTGTTCTCATATATGTAGATATACATGTCATGTAGGTGGACTACACAGTGTGTACAACCTATATAGGGACCAGGTTGGGTCTATTGGATAGTTTTGTGTACTTAAACACCATTTCTGTGTGGTTTGTCACATGGTCTTTCCAACAAGGGTAGGGTTATACATTGTGTAAGGGGGACTACATGCTTTTTCCACCTTAAGATTTCCAAACCACATGTATCTGCACTAATGGGTGATACATACCTTTTTGTTCATTATGTGAAAGTCATGTAGTTAGGTATTACCTATAGTGACATTTTTTCAAAATCAACATCTTTTCTTTGGATCCTATCATAGAGCTTCAAATATGGTCAAAGAAAAACAAAAAAGGTGGTTCTACCTATTAATCGTGTTTTTGAGCTGCCAGTCACCGAAAATCAATCAACGCCGGACGGATGGGGTTCTATGTCTGTTCTAAACTCCATCATTCATTCAGAAATAAATTTACTGATCTCAGAGCAATTGATCAATCATCAATAAATGTTGAGGATTCCAGATCATTGTTTCACTCACGAAAAACCCATCGTCTTGTCAATCTGCAATGAATTCAGGTAGCCTATCAAGATCAGGTCACCCAACAATTATTGAATCGTGAAAGTGTGGTTCCAACTGGTGAACCACATGAAATATATTTTTGAGAAAGGGAAAAAATTTTAAAATCATCAATAACCAGGTTTTCTTGACCAACGATCAAGAATAATGAACCAGAATTAGACCATTTTGTAAAAAAAAATTAAATCTGGTAAAAAGACTCATACAAATCCCATTATAATGGTGCATATCAAAGAAAGAATAATAATAATAAAACCATTAGTTATAAGTGTTAAAAAACAAATATAATGATTCATACATCCGTTTTGTAACAATCACTGTTGAAGAACATGAATGTAAAATTATTGTTTGAACTGCTACTTTTATCTTGGATAAAGTCTTCATGATGTAGATGTCAGTTGTTGTTGGTTGATGATATTTAAAAAAATGAGTGGGGAAATCTTGGCTAATGAAGGGAGAATTTTTAACCAAAAATGTCTATTGATCCATATAATCATATTTCTGAATTTTTAGTTAATGGATTATTACTAGGTATACTTAATTATACAATGAAATAAATCCTCTTAACTCACCACTAATGAGTGAGGGGATCGAAGGCCTTATGACGACTCATTTAATATTTCACCAAGGTTAAACTTCATGTTTTGGACCAATCTATAGTCTTGAATTTACGATATGATCAAACATATATGAGGTATCATGTTTTCATTAATTAAACACATGAAAAAAATATAAAATATATCTATATATTTTAATAAAATTAATTCTGGGAATTTAGGGACTCCGAATCACACACCATCTTATTGCCCAGATTGATAAATATATTCAAAAATATTTCAAATTCATACAAGGAATAAATTTTGTCTCATAATTATTCCACCTTCATGATTTAAAATCTTGTAATGAAAACATTGAAAACAACATGGGATACTAATCATGTATCAAGATTTCCAGTTACATGGAACTCTCTTATTCATTTCAGTGAAACCACACCACATTAACCAAAGGGATAATATATCTATGTAGGGTCCCCAACAGATGACCCTCGATATCCACCAGGTGGTGCAAAGATGATTCTTCATCCTAGATGTACAACATTCCCCAGTAAATGAAATGATTCAAGTCATGCATAAATTTTCCCAACTATAACCATTGGAATACATTATACACCTTCACTAGGTGTTGGGTATGGTGAGGTAATAGGAAACCTTGAAAACCCATTGCATGATTTTCAACAGCATAATATACCTTGGATATATCATTCCTCCCTAGATAGAAAACAACATTCTTCATAGTGGGGAGATTATTAGGAAGCGGTAACCCCCTACTCATACTCCAACGACCTATGATGATGATCTATAAATGAGTTCTATCAATTTTGGGGCATCCTTCTCTGCTCATGGATGACCTGGGCATTCTTTATTTGGGATTACACCATCTATCAGCCCGCAAGATATGACTCACCAATCACTATCTGATAGAGGGGTGGCATTCAGGGTCTCTCATTTAGGGCCTCAAAATGGTCCATGGTGATGGTAGAGTGGTATCTGTTTTTGTACGCAATCTACACCAATGTAAAGATACTATGAGCTCTGACCAAAGTATAACATGATATCCATAATAATATCATCCATCACCTGGATATTGTGCGTGATATGTGCATCGGTTTGGGGGTGAAAATATATACTCATCTACAATATCATCCAACATTCCGCATCCAGTCCATTGCATAATCATAATGTAAAACACACAACATGATTGAAGACAATCGTCGAGGGCACCTGATGAAGGTGATTATTCGATCATTCGTATAACATCCTTAAAAACTCCACTAAACTGTACTCTTTAATGTAATGGAACCACACATTATTTTGTAATTAGGGTACTATCAACTAATTGGTATCATGGCCCATAGTTGTGCATAGAAACCCTATGATTATTTCAATGGATATGGAATCCAATTTTAACTTTTGGATCTCAAGGGGCTAATGTAAACATGCAGTACATGGTTCTCAACAGTCATCGAGTGAAATGTGACACACCAAGCAATGAACTCAGTTATTCTATGTCTCATGAAGGACCCCAAAAACTATCTAAAATGATATTTGTACAACATTACCACACTAAGATGTATATCTAGGTGAGAATTTTGGTACTCTTGCATCACGTCCTCCAAAAATGTGATTGGAACCACTATTCATCCCTAGGAAAAGTTTTCATGATTCCCTCATTTAGAATATCCATTTGTTTCATCACTTATTTATATAATTATGTAGGACCTCATTATCAATGTATAAAATTTGGTACTCTCTCACATATACAAGGAGAAAAAGAATCAACCACATAAACTATAGAAAAATTATAACCTCTTGGACCACTATGTTCAAAAGCTGGGAAGGAAGCTACTAATAAACCTCCCATAACAACATATCATGGGAGTTCTTACTAATGGTATCTACTACAACAATTACCTTTAGTAATACATATACCATTTAAAATTTATTGTCATACATGAATTCTAACCAGCGTTACTACATTGGGTTGTGGTCTCTCCCGATAAAGTGGGGCCTGAGCCTCCGATGATCTTACTAAACAACAAATTTCTCTACAATAAAGTAGTTTCTCAACATCCTCATGGTGAATAGTATGACTTCAAAATCTAGTTTATGAGTCAAATTATAAGGACTCGTCCTTAAAACATTACATAATCTTGAATTAAATGAATAATTGACATTGAGGATCTTTTCAATTACAGAGTATTAGAGAATTAGTCCATAAATATTACAAAAAAATTTTAAAATTAAATGTATAAACTACTACTCGGAATCCATTTTATCATAAAATAAAAATTTATAAAATGAAACATTTCTAGTTTCATGTTTTAGACAACATGACTTGTCCTTGACACCATACTTGACCGTATTCATCATTAAGTCATGTGGAAAACATTTCAAAAACGTGGGATGAGCATAAAAAGCTCATTAAGGGTTATAAAATAAGGAAAGGAAACATTAACACTTCAATAAATACACATCAATAAAACCAATACATTTCAATCATAACCTACCCATCAAAATCATTCGATTTATGAATAACACACAGAAATCATAAATCATAAAGGTAACTTAAGACATTCATAACTTACTTACATTAAAGTTATCACAGCTACATAGGGTGTCACATTTGAAATGACCATCATAGTATATTCCTTGAATCTCTTTGAATAAATATTAACGTTTACCTCTGTCAGGTTACCCGATGCATTGAAGAGCTATCTTGGGCTCACCCGCACTAGGTTTATCATGGAACCACTCATATATGTAAAAAATTCCCAATATCCACAACATATTAAAAATTCATAAAACAGACATAAATGAAATATAAAATTTACACATTCCAATCACAATATATCATCTAAAGATATAGACATAATCAAGGCTTTATTAAACCATTTTTAAAACCATTTAATAAAGAGATTTTTGATTCAAACTGTCCCATACCACTTTGATGCTTTTAAAGGAATTAAAATTTTAAAACATTAATGTACATATAATAAATCTGGAAAACCCTTTTGAAAACAAGTACACTAATGATAAATATTTATATGATTAAATAATTAAAATGATATTTTTGTTAAGGAGTTCTTAACCAAATGAGAGATGCCTGAATAAAAATAAGTGAGGAATTTAATTTAATCAAAACAATGTAATATAATTAGAATAAATATATTCATTATATAATATACCAAAGTGTAGTGTATACATCATATAAAAGTTAATTGGTGCATAACAACAATGGAGTCTCATGGGAATTTAAATTGAGACGAAATCCCATGTAAAGATGTTATCCTTAGACTAATGGTAAATCAATTACATAATTATGTGTGAAAAATAAAAATACATTCAATATAAGTTGATATTATGTTTAAAACAATCATAGGATATTCACACATACTCATAACATGACATAATCCAAAAGTATAAGTTTAACCCATAGAATTCAAATTGTTTAAAGAAGTTCCATTACAAAAATTCGAAAACTTAACGACATCACATTAAATATCAGGAAATGAGTTGATAAGATAGAAAATGGTATCTATTAACTTGGACATAAAATTTACAGCACTACGGATATATAATAACTTTTCCCAACATAAGAGTATGTAAATTAAATTACATAACGTAAGGAAGTCTTTTAAAAAGAGGATGGTGAAAAGTTCCCTTATCGATTTGGTAACTTACGAAACACACAACCCCTGAAAGAAGTTTCATAAAATTAAGATATAAATGCCCATACATTACAATATATTAGACAAATAACAAAATCATGAGTAGTACATACACCACACAAAAGTAAATAGTGGCAAATCTAGGATGAATCTCATGGAAATAAAATGTGAGATGAAAATGCCTTACCACGTCATAATCAATCGAGTCCTATGGCCAGAAGTTAATAACCACCAAATTAATAAAAGAGTACCATGAATTTAAATATAATCATGATAATATTTATCAAATGTCAGTACACAATACACCACATGCAATAAATCAGTGGCAAACAATGGAAATATCACAAAATTAAAAGTGAGATAAGAAACCTGTTACCTCGTGTCCAACATGACTCATTTGTTCCTTTTTCTTCCTGAATAATAAAATAAATTTAATTTCTACTTTCATAAGAAAATGTTTAAAGATTATTATTTCTTTTATATCACTTATTACCTTGAAATAATAATTATTTTATTATTTCAGTTTGTAATTGGCATTTTGTCGTTGTTCGAAACTGGAGTCAAAAATTAACTTGTTATACTTACAATTTGTACATGTGGTCAAAAGTACATTATCTAAAGAATTATATTCATCATTTAGATGTCATATATACCATACATATACAGTATATATATCTATTTATAATAGTACATAGCATTTGGAGGAATGAAATGAAATCCACAATTCATGGAGACGGTAAGTCGTACGTACGCATTAACACTACTTTAATTTCTACTTCATATTTTAATGGAAAGATGAAATAATGATAAATACGTATATTATCATTCCAGTATAGTATCATATGTAATATCATTAACTCCATCCTTTATACATCCCACATAAGGCATTAACGATTCATATCACTTTGAGGGGGCGGTAGTCCGCACTTCCAAAAATAAAATTATCGCCTTTACCCATTATGAAAACCATAAAGGTATTATATAAATAGAAAATAAATAATCATAAAGAAACATAAACATAAACATATCATATATAAATATATTTCCTTTTTAATGTTCACTATAAGAGGTGGTAGGAGATAATTGAACAATCATCGTTTTGTGAGGCATTAATTTGTCATCCACAAAAACAATATGTTCTTTACAAATTAGATGTATGTGTGTGTAAGTTTAGTTCTAATAAATCAAAGAAAAACATTTTAGTTTGTTTAAGATATTGGTGGTGTTATAAAATAAATGAATAAAAGGAGTTTATGGGATGGAGAAGTAAAATAAAACAAAAGAACTGAAGAGAAGACGTTACCATTACATTCGGTAACTCCATTTGGATTGAACCAGAAGGGTTTCATTAAGTTCTTTATGCCTAAGGTAAGGCTTCAAGGATGAAGATAGAGATCTTGGGAGATTGTTGGAGTAGATTTTGTATCAAAAAAATTCTTGATAATTGTGAGGAATGAGTTATAAGTGAGGGATTTATATAAGGGAGATGAGGGGATCATTAAGAAAGTTTGAAACAATTATTTTATTATAAACACATCTTCAGTTTCAAAAGGACAAAAAATCATTAAAATATTATTTAAGATGACTCGAGGTCGAAATAAAATCATACGTCAATAATTAGGCATTTTTTAGATATTTTTTTTAATATATATAATCTTATTTATTTAAATCATTTATTAATGAGGTAGGTACAACATCATTTTTGTGTCATAAATAATTAAATTTATTTGATGTCTACAAATATTTAAAAAATTAAAATAATGTAAGAAATATTTAAAGATTTCTAAAGAATTTTTATAGTAGAAAATATTACTTATATAACCATATGTAACAATTTATTCACTAAATAACATTTGTTTATGTCATTTTTAACTTTACTTTAAATTAATGAATATAAAGTGTCATTATTACTCCCATGTGGCTCCATAGGGACCCAAATTCGATAGAAAGATTCCCATGGTTAGATATGTATCATCCAATAAGATTATGACATATCTTATGGTAATTTCATATTATTATAATATTACATTTTACCATTATTTACTATATTTATCTTTTATTCATGGTAAATAAAATATGTACTGAAGTAAATATTTAAAGTGGATAAACATAAAAGATACCTATTTCCACAATTTAGACCTACTAATTCTAAATATGGGATAAATTTTTCTAAATTCAAAACATATAAGTGGAAAAAAACAATTTAAAAAAATTCCCATTGTCAAAAAAAATCATATTTTTATGAAATATTAACTATCAAAAGATTCACATTTGATTATGTCCAATTTCAAAATGAAATTAATTACATTGACCAAAATTAGATTAAATGTTTAAAAAAATATTCTATTTAATCTTTAAACCCAATTAATATGATAATCCTACAATATAAATAAATTATATAAAATGGATGATTTGAATTAAAAAAACAGTATTTTCACTATACATAAAAAAATGAATTTTATCAGAAAAATACCAAAATTTTATCCAAAGTAAATCTTGATGTCCCGATTCTAATGAAGAATTTTATTTGTTAAAATAGAACATTTAAGTGGAAGAAACTATATCTACATACTGTTATCTATTAAAAGCTGGTAAATATAACTTTTAAATAAAATTATGCTTAAAATTAGATTCATTCACATTTAAAGCCTATAATATTTATTTGATAAATCTAAAAACATTTAAGAAACATATATAATCATATTTTAGTTAGTTATATTCATTCCCTCCCATACAATGGCTATGTATTAACTATCATTCAAAATAATAATTATATATTATTAGTGTGATACGTAAGAATTCAAAGAAACTCGTTGTTATGTATCGGGTATGCCATTGAACATAGCATTCCCTTTAAAGTTAAATTAATATTTAATTCAAAAATATTAATAAATATTAAAATATTATATTCTTTATTTACCTGAGATGTTACATCTTTCGACCCTTTTCGGAATTGTGTCCTCCAAATTTTAAAACATGGCTTGGAAACTTAATTAAAAGTCCCACATTGGAAAAGAGTTAGAATAATTATCACTTTAAAAGAAAGAAAGATATGTAAAAAGGACACCCATGATAACACATATGAATATTCCATGTTAGATAACATGGATATGGGAGAGAAACATACCATCATGGTTTGATGGAGAGTGGCAGAATACACGATTAGGAGAATGTTAACCACAAGAAAATCACAAACTTGTGATGGGTTAAATGGTCTATGATTCCAAATTAGGAAAAGTTAACAGACGAAGTTTTTGTTTTATATTACTTTTCATAAAGTTGTGAAATTTATTTATGAGCTTATCTAAAAACATAAGGAAACATACTTACCTTTCATATAGACATTCATCCATTACTACATTTCTACCACAGAGTCGTGTTTTCTCCTAACAACGAGTATTAAATAAGACTTATTCACATTAAAAGATCTATAATCATCTTCTAGATAATAAAATAATCCACAAAAGATGAACTATATATTTCCTTTGTCTTTAGAAATCAACTAAAACCAAAATTGTTAGTGCAAGATCAGAAAAAAACCAAATAGAGATTTTTTTTACAAAAAGAAAAACTACTCTTAATCTCCAAAATCTGTCAAACAAAACACAAAGTTCATGTAACGCCCCGACCCTAGTTACCCAGAGTCGGTTCATTATTACATAACATTGGCATGATCCCAAGAAAGATCAAATCTCGAAAGACCGATTGGTTTAATAGCCTTGGAAACACTAGATATATTCATAAGTTTTACATAAATCATTAAACGAAAAACTACTACAACAACATATTGTCTCCATAATCCACACTCATATCCCCACATAATATCCCTGCAGGTCATTCATAACTTACTTCTTCACTTCCTGGGAAAAATAAAACATAGAAAAGGGGGTGAGCTCAAATGCCCAGTAAGGATAATAATATAGCGGAAACTTTCATAAATAAGAATAAACTTTTAAGGCAATGTATAACTAAAACAAAAGCCTTTAAAACATGAACTTTCAACATGGTATGGCATAAATAAAATGAAATAATTCCATTTACTTATTCACATGGATATTCTACTTATCGAATAATCACATGCAAAAATCAATAACCACTTTCATAATGTTGGAATGCAAATGCCAGACAATCATAACCACATAGTCAAGGCCTCGTGCCAAGACTACAAATAAGATTTTGTCAAGGCCTTGTGCCAAGACACTAGTTTGTCTCATGAGACCTACCGTTGCATCGAGGAGCTATAGCGGGCTCCACCCGTCACATATTAAGTCCAATGCATTCCCATATGAAAAGGTTTAAATATTACATAAACATTCGTATTTAAACTAGCATACGAAATGTCAATACTTTCACCATAAACTATGAATGGTATAAAAATAGCACATCCACAGTAAAACATATCACAAAACCTTCAATACAATATAGTAGTTTTTTATCATAATAAATCAACTTCAAATAATCTTAAAATCCATAAAAGGATGTTGACATAGATGAAATCAAAACACTTTTTAGAGAAATATCTCTTTCTATTTTTGAAATCATTTAAGAGCCATATAAAACAAAACATTTTCTTGAAAATATTCTTATAAGCTTTTAAGGAAAGCTTTGAAGATTTTATAACGGCCGAAAATAACCGCACCCGCCGTATAAGTTAAAAAAACATTCTTACCTCAATTCTGTCGAAAAGGATAAAAAGGACCTTGTTTTGAAAACGACGGAAAGATTCCTCTTATAAAAAGTCAAAAAGGGTATAAATGTCTTTAACCCATATTCTTGTAAATAATAAAAATGTTTTGAAATACATTTTGAAGAAACATGGATGTCAATGATAACGAGGTCCCAGTAGATTATTACATATAAACAACCTCGGATAATGAAGAGATTGTGAAATAACCCTTAACAATTTGGTAACTTATGAAACATACAACCCATGAAATAGGTATCATACAATGAATATGTAAATACACATAGATTAGAGTGTATTACACGAAGAATATAATTATGGGCAGTACATACACCACACAAAAGTTGATGGTGGCAATATGGTATGAATCTCACGGAAATAAGGAGTGAGACGAAAACCCCTTACCACGTTGTAATCAACTGAGTCGTATGAACAAAATTTAATAACCACCAAATGATTTACATAATAACATGAATATAAAGATAATCATGATAATATATATCAAATGGAAGTACACAATACACCACTTTCAATAATTTAGTGGCGAACAATGGAAATCTCACGGATTTGAAAGTGAGATAAGAAAATCCCTTACCTTGTACTTTTCCTTGGTTGGGGTAGGTTAACCTCCTGTATAATGGTGAAATAATTGTTACTAAATTATACAAGAATCATATACATTAATATGATATCATATATGATCTTTTAATATCGATTTATAATAATATCTTAGTATTATCGTTGTTTCAGGTGTTAACTTACTTGTTTTCTTTTATATGTTTTGTTACGTAAGACATTTTTGTAAAGGATAGGTTGTATATTATTCATATCCAGAATGATATCAAGTCCTTAAACATCATTTTTAAATCATCTAATGATAATTATACTTGAATGGATACGATGGAGAATGAATCTCATCGCGTTCATGGAGACGGTAGTCCGTACGTACGCACGAGCAACAATATCATTCTTTCGATATTAAAATAATATATAAATGGTTGTTATATCATATATACAGAATCATTATCATGTTTTATTTATTATTTACATGAGTTAAATATCATTATTATACCCATCCAAATAATAATATATTGAATAATAATTACACCACGACGTGGAGACGGTAAGCCGTACGTACGCACGTATGATGACATGTTATTCAAAGGGTGGATAGAATACTGAATATGGTTGTACCATATTTATAATAACATCACAGTATATATATGATACTGGAGTTATTATTTTATAATGGTAACACCAAAATAAGAAGAAGTGGAAGAAGAAATGAACTTGGAAAAGGGTGGTGAAATCATTATCTCTTCTTCGGGTTCTTCCTTTTGATTTGATCAAAAGCGCTCCTTAGGTTGGCTTTCTGATCAAAATAAGGCCTCTAGGTTGTAGTGAGGGATGTTGGGAGAGTATTTGGGCAGAGTTTGGCCGAACCAAAATGCTTTGAAGGTGTGAAGAAATGAGAAGGAAGAGTGCCCTTTTATAAGAGGGATGAGGGGCACCTTTGGAAAAGCTAGAAATATTAATTTATAATAAATTCATATTCGGTTTCCAATGGCTCCAAAGTTGACTATTCAAAGGTTAAGGTGGGTATAGGTCGAAAACCACTCAACCAATAGAATTTAGACAGGTTTGGGTACTTATATTAACCTTATCTTTAAGTATTAACTCTAAGTTAATTAGTTTCACTTTTACAATGTCTCTCTGTATTTTTATATAATATGGTTAATAAACTTACTATATACATCCAAGTGACCCCCAAGTGGTCCATTAATGATGAAACTATCATGATATAAGTCTCTTGGCCGAACCATAGATTTTTAAGAATTTCATATCAATTAATAATATAATATTTGTTTTAAGAACTCTTTTATGTCAATTTTGACACTATTCAATAGTTGATTTTTGTGGAACTCATAACAGATTGATTACTTCGAACAAAGTAAATTAAATCAATCCTAATATATCATATTATCCTATAAAATTAGTTTAATTCATTAAAAGTTTCATATTATATTTATTTGGGTATTTATAATATCAATTTTTTTAATTTTTCACTATTATAGTAATTACTGCATCATCATTGTGTCATAAATAAAATAAATTATTTAATGTCTAAAAATTATAAATAAAATATCATTATGTATGAAATATTTTTATATTTATAATTAATATTTATAATCTAAAATCCAACATATATAACCCTATGTAAAAATTGTTTTGCTAAAAGATATATTCTTGTGTCATTTTTGTATTTATTTTAACTTAATTAAAATAAAGTGTCATTATCACTTACAAGTGGATCCATGGGGTCCCAAAATCGACCCAAAGATGCCCATGGTCGACCATGTATCAACCAATAGGGTTAAGACACGTTTTAGGGTAATTTAGTATTATTATAATATTATTTTGTAACCCTTATTTACCGGATTTACCCTTAACCATGGTAAATAAAATTTTTACCGCAGTAATTATTCAAAATGTCTAAAAATAAAAGTTACCTATTTACACAATTTGAACATCCTGATTCCAAATATGGAATCCATTTTCCTAAATTCAAAACACAGAAGTAGCAGAAATTAATTTAAAATTAATTCCCGCTGTCAAAACAAAATACGTGTTTTTAAGAGATAATAACTATCAAAAGATTGACACTTGTTTATGTTCGGTTTAATTGTAAAATTATGTCCAATGACCAAAATTATATTAAATGGTAAAAATATATTCTAAATATACTTTAAAATCACTCAAATTCATAATTTATCACTATTAATTATTTTGATTAAAAAAGTTGTTTTTAATTAAAATTTTGTTATTTTCACTATTCATCAAAATATGAAAGTTATCCGAAAAGTACCAAAATTTCACCTTAGGCTAAATTCGATATTCCGAATCCAAAAATGAAGTCCATTTTGAAATATAAAATATATATAATTTCAAAATTTAGGTATAACTATTCATAACGGCTAGTTTGATTGGTTGTGGTGTGTGTTAAAACTCAAGGTTGCGTACAACACACGCTACTGTATTATTCAAAGAAAGCGTACCGTGGAAGCTTGGGATATTTCATTTTAAATTTTTGATGTCCCCATTTAGTCAAAAAGTTTAAAATATTGTATTTAAAAAGGTTTCACTATTAAAAGATGATAAATGTGAAATACTGAAAATGAATTTTTTCTTGCATTATATCTAAGAAACTCATAATATGGATTCTAAAATTATAAGGATTATATAATGTTTAAAATTTATATAATACTATTCATAACCTCTTTTGAAGGTATTTTTTTTTGTATGTCATGGTGTGATTGAACTCGGTGTTGCGTGTAGTGCAATTTATTGAATTATTTTGAAGAAATAACACACTATGAAATCTTGGGGTGTTACATTCTCCCCTCCTTCAATAAATTGCGTCCTCACAATTTGAAATTGTTTTTCGAAAATAAAAGTTTGAAAATAGAAAATATATTTGGGGGAAAACCCTCATCGTAAATTGGGTTACTAAAATTTTGTCTTAATATGAGGAAATGAGAAATGAAAGGGTCACCACCAAATTATGATCTCGATTAGGAGAACATTGGTGACAATTAGAGACATATAATTGGAGGGAAAACGTAAATATTTATAGGTAGTGATTGAGGTCATCAATCATAAACAAGTATAAAATTGAGGTCCTTAAACTCATCAATCTATGATGATTTGAAATACCATCGGTTCAACAAAACATAGGGTATTAGGATAACACATTTTTGACGTTTCAAAATATATTAGTTGAAATCCCACATCGATAAATGAATTAATGAGGCCTCTATTTAAAATAAAGATTCGAAAGTATGAAGATTACCGAAAATAACACATACTAGGGTTCCATGTATGAAAATATGTATATGGAAGAAAAATCTAACCATCAATTATCTAATGGGGAGTGGTAGAGAACATGGCTATGAAAAGGCCAATAATCCCAAAGCCATAAATTAGTGATGATTTAAGGTACCATCTAGGAAAACATTTTTGTTCTAAGTTGCTTTTCATAATATTGAGGGATTTATTTATGAGATTGGCTAAGATCATAAGGAGATATACTTACTTTATAATTATAGTTTTATCCATTAATAAATTTCTACCACAAACTCATCTTTCACTCTAAAAGATAATAGAATGTAAAAAAATTCTATTTAAACTATTCGTATAGGGTTTCAAAATAAATGAATTTATAATTCATCTACAAGATCTTTTAACAAAAACAAAATTATTTAATCCAGGACATCTCATGGGCCAGTGGTAGGTGATACACCCTTGTCGCCCTTCGGTTGCGGGTTCAAGTCTTGCAGCCATGCCGGACGCGACAGGTTGCCGCCCGACCTCCGTGTTGTCCTTTTATGGCAATCCAAGATAATCCAAACTAGAACTATCCAAAATACTTCTGTCCAAACTCACAGTCCAACATTTATAAGGAGGGTAAACATAATATATATCATTTTTACACCGTAATAGCATATGAATACCTTCATCATGTATTACCATATTCCTTATTGATTACATTCATGCTCCCTTATTCCATATAGAATGCTAGATATACTTCATTAATCCAAAAATGTTTTAAACCCCAATAATGATGGAATATACAAATCATTAATCAGTTCCAAGGTAGTCAAGAATATCCAATATAATTTATCCAAAACAATCACATATTATTCCAAAATCACTACCTCAGAATCAGAACTATATTATGATTTATCATTCTCTCAACCATATATTTTCCAAAAATTTATCCTTCTATTGAGTCACTTTTCTTTGTTCCACACAATCTCAAGTCCTTAATGAAATTGTACTGCAGTACAATCCTTATATACTCCATAATTATTATAACAAGTACATTGTTGATACAACACTCAATTGACATAATCAACATAAGAACTCTAATCATTCCTCTTCATCTGTGGTAGTATCATAACTTGATTATTATCCAATAACATCATTTGCGGCATAGTCTGATGACTGGGACATAGTTTTTCATAGTGTCCAAAATCCTTGCAAATGAAGCATTGTACATTTAAAACCATTTTCTTACCCTTGCAGTCACGTACTTTGTGTCGTTTTCCTCCACACTTATAACAAACTCCCATTCCTTTCAGGCAAGTTCCAGGGTGTTTCATTCCACAGTTACCACCTATAGGAAAATTCTTCTTTTCCCTCTTCCCTTTATCCATCTTTCTCTCTTCCATCCTTTTCTTCTCTTGCTTCCCTTCAAAGACATAGGACTCAGTAAACTCTTTACTTATCTTATCAACACATGATATTATTTTTTATATGATGATAATACATGGGAGAATATTTCTCTTATAAATTCTAGCTGAAGACCATGAAAGATATGATCCTTCCTTCTCTTTGTATCATGTGCATTGATAGAGTTCTCATTCCTTCTACTGGGCGCCATTTCTAAACAATGGCATACACTAGATCAGTTTATGAATCAAAATACATAATCCCATACTTATAAAACACTTAACATAAATTGAACTATTTATGGATATAATCCATAATCAGAAAAATGTCTCCTTTGAGGATGTATATACTCATAAACCCTTCATAATGATTTGTAAAGAAAATGAGAGTTGTCATAAGCATATCCCCTGGGAGTGTCGTAACCAAGAGTGCAGCAAGGCCCATTGTCGTGCACCAGTTCCCGTTCGAGTCTAGCTCAAAGCGGTGTTTTCGGGTTTTACCCCTAGGTACATCTGTTCCAGAGCCGCCTCTACTTGCTCGTATCCAGACAGGGATGTATTGCTCGGAAAACTCGCAAAATCTCTACAATACCAAAATTCTAGGAAGTTCTTCTATACTAATCCTCAAAGTTCATCTTAGGTCTACGTGCTCTAATCAGAGTTTATCTAAATCTAGCTTCCAAGGTTTGTACTAAAATTACTCTGATACCAACTGTAATGCCCCGACCCTAGTTACCTAGAGTCGGTGCATTATTACATAACATTGGCATGATCACAAGAAAGATCAAATCCCGAAAGACTGATTGGTTTAGTAGCCTTGAAAACACTAGATATATTCATAAGTTTTACATTACATCATTAAACGAAAAACAACTACAACAACATATTGTCTCCATAATCCACACTCATATCCCCACATAATATCCCTGCGGGTCATTCATAACATACTTCTTCACTTCTTGGGAAAAATAAAACATAGAAAAGGGGGTGAGCTCAAATGCCCAGTAAGGATAACAATATAGCAGAAACATTCATAAATAAGAATAAACTTTTAAGGAAATGTATAACTAAAACAAAAGCCTTTCAAACATGAACTTTCAACATGGTATGGCATAAATAAAATGAAATAATTCCATTTACATATTCACATAGATATTCTACTAATCGAATAATCACCTGGAAAAATCAATAACCACTTTCATAATGTTGGAATGCATAATGCCAGACTATCATAACCACATAGTCAAGGCCTCGTGCCAAGACTACAAATAAGATTTTATCAAGGCCTTGTGCCAAGACACTAGTTTGTCTCATGAGACCTACCAATGCATCAAGGAGTAATAGCGGGCTCCACCCATCACATATTAAGTCCAATGCATTCCCATATGAAAAGGTTTAAATATAACATAAACATTCGTATTAAAACTAGCATACGAAAGGTCAATACTTTCACCATAAACTATGAATGGTATAAAAATAGCACATCCACAGTCAAACATATCACAAAACCTTCAATACAATATAGATGTTTTGTATCATAATAAATCAACTTCAAATAATCTTAAAATCCATCAAAGGATGTTGACATAGATGAAATCAAAACACTTTTTAGAGAAATATCTCTTTCTATTTTTGAAATCATTTAAGATCCATATAAAACAAAACATTTTCTTTAAAATATTCTCATATGCTTTTAAGGAAAGCTTTGAAGATTTTATAACGACGGAAAATAACCACACCCACCGTATAAGTTAAAAAAACATTCTTACCTCAATTCTGTCGAAAAGGTTAAAAATGACCTTGTTTTGAAAACGACGGAAAGATTCCTCTTATAAAAAGTCAAAAAGGTTATAAATGACTTTAACCCATATTCTTGTAAATAATAAAAATGTTTTGAAATATATTTTGATGAAACATGGATGTGGATGATAACGAGGTCCCAATAGATTATTACATATGAACAACCTCGGATAATGAAGAGATTGTGAAATAACCCTTACCAATTTGATAACTTATGAAACATACAACCCATGAAATAGGTATCATACAATGAATATGTAAATACACATAGATTAGAGTGTATTACATGAAGAATATAATTATGGGCAGTACATACACAACACAAAAGGTGATGGTGGCAATATGGCATGAATCTCACGGAAATAAGGAGTGAGACGAAAACCCCTTACCACGTTGTAATCAACTGAGTCGTATGAACAAAATTTAATAACCACCAAATGATTTACATAATAACATGAATATAAAGATAATCATGATAATATATATCAAATGGCAGTACACAATACACCACTTTCAATAATTTAGTGGCGAACAATGGAAATCTCACGGAATTGAAAGTGAGATAAGAAAATCCCTTACCTTGTACTTTTCCTTGTTTGGGGTAGGTTAACCTCCTGTATAATGGTGAAATAATTGTTACTAAATTATACAAGAATCATATACATTAATATGATATCATATATGATCTTTTAATATCAATTTATAATAATATCTTAGTATTATCATGGTTTCGGGTGTTAACTTACTTGTTT
This sequence comes from Viscum album, assembly GCA_963277665.1. Taxonomy (NCBI): domain Eukaryota; kingdom Viridiplantae; phylum Streptophyta; class Magnoliopsida; order Santalales; family Viscaceae; genus Viscum; species Viscum album. Next base: position 1,798,258,247 of record OY728156.1, on the reverse strand, counting down.
TCTTTTATATGTTTTGTTACGTAAGACATTTTGGTAAAGGATAGGTTGTATATTATTAATATCCAGAATGATATCAAGTCCGTAAAAATCAATTTTAAATCATCAAATGATAATTATACTTGAATGGATACGATGGAGAATGAATCTCATCGCGTTCGGGGAGACGGTAGTCCGTACGTACGCACGAGCGACAATATCATTCTTTCGATATTAAAATAATATATAAATGGTTGTTATATCATATATACAGAATAATTATCATGTTTTATTTATTATTTACATGAGTTACATATCATTATTATACCCATCCAAATAATAATATATTTAATAACAATTACACCACGACGTGGAGACGGTAAGCCGTACGTACGCACATATGGTGACATGTTATTCAAAGGGTGGATAGAATACTGAATATGGTTGTACCATATTTATAATAAAATCACAGTATATATATGATACTGGAGTTATTATTTTAGAATGGTAACAACAAAGGAAGAAGAAGTGGAAGAAGAAATGAACTTGGAAAAGGGTGGGGAAATCATTACCTCTTCTTCGGGTTCTTCCTTTTGATTTGATCAAAAGGGCTCCTTAGGATGTCTTTCTGATCAAACTAAGGCCTCTAGGTTGTATTGAGGGATGTTGGGAGAGTATTTGGGCAGAGTTTGGCCGAACCAAAAGGCTTTGAAGGTGTGAAGAAATGAGAAGGAGGAGTGCCCTTTTATAAGAGGGGTGAGGGGCACCTTTGGAAAAACTAGAAATATTAATTTATAATAAATTCATATTCTGTTACCAATGGCTCCAAAGTTGACTATTCAAAGGTTAAGGTGGGGATAGGTCGAAAAACACTCAACCAATAGAATTTAGACAGGTTTGGGTACTTATATTAACCTTCTCTTTAATTATTAACTCTAAGTTAATTAGTTTCACTTTTACAATGTCTCTTTGTATTTTTATATAATATGGTTAATAAACTTACTATATACATCCAAGCGACCCCCAAGTGGTCCATTAATGATGAAACTATCATGATATATGTATCTTGGCCGAACCATAGATTTTTAGGAATTTAATATCAATTAATAATATAATATTTGTTTTAAGAACTCTTTTATTTCAATTTTGACACTATTCAATAGTTGATTTTTGTGAAACTCATAACAGATTTATTACTTAGAAAAAAGTCAATTACATCAATCCTAATATATCATATTATCCTATAAAATTAGTTTAATTCATTAAAAGTTTCATATTATATTTATTTGGTTATTTATAATATCAATTATTTTAATTTTTCACTATAATAGTAATTTCTGCATCATCATTGTGTCATAAATAAAATAAATTATTGAATGTCTAAAAATTATAAATAAAATATAATTATGTAGTAAATCTTTTTATCTTTCTAATGAATATTTATAATCAAAATTCCAACATATATAACCCTATGTAACAATTGTTTTTCTAAAAGATATATGCTTGTGTCATTTTTGTATTCATTTTAACTTAATTAAAATAAAGTGTCATTATCACTTACAAGTAGATCCATGGGGTCCCAAAATCGACCCAAAGATTCCCATGGTCGACCATGTATCAACCAATAGGGTTAAGACACGTTTTAGAGTAATTTAGTATTATTATAATATTATTTGTTAACCCTTATTCACCGGATTTACCCTTAACCATGGTAAATAAAATATTTACCGCAGTAATTATTCAAAATGTCTAAAAATAAAAGTTACCTATTTACACAATTTGAAAATACTGATTCCAAATATGGAATCCATTTTCCTAAATTCAAAACACATAATTGGATGAAATTAATTTAAAATTAATTCCCGTTCTCAAAACAAAAAGTGTGTTTTTAAGAGATAATAACTATCAAAAGGATGACACTTGTTTATGTTCGGTTTAATTGTAAAATTATGTCCAATGAACAACATTATATTAAATGGTAAAAATATATTCTAAATATAATTTAAAACCACTCAAATTCATAATTTATCACTTTTATTTATTTTGATTTAAAATGTTGTTTTTAATTAAAATTTAGTAATTTTCACTATTCATCAAAATATGAATGTTATCCGAAAAGTTCCAAAATTTCACCTTAGGCTAAATTCGATATTCCAAATCCAAAAATGAAGTCCATTTTGAAATATAAAATATATATAATTTCAAAAATTAGGTATTACTATTCATAACGGCTAGTTTGATTGGTTGTGGTGTGTGTTAAAACTCAAGGTTGCGTACAACACACGCTACTATATTATTCAAAGAAAGCGTACCGTGGAAGCTTGGGATGTATCATTTTAAATTTTTGATGTCCCCATTTAGTCAAAAAGTTTAAAATATTGTATTTAAAAAGGGTTCACTATTAAAAGTTGATAAAAGTGCAATACTGAAAATGAATTTGTTCTTGCATTATATCTAAGAAACTCATAATATGGATTCTAAAATTATAAGGATTATATAAAGTTTAAAATTTATATAATACTATTCATAACCTCTTTTGAATGGATTTTTTTTGTAAGTCATGGTGTGATTGAACTCGGTTTTGCGTGTAGTACAAGTTATTGAATTATTTTGAAGAAATAACACACTATGAAATCTTGGGGTGTTAGAGTTCAACATAGTAAAACAATGTCCATAATATTCTTCAAAGTAAACCAAACTATGTTTGAAACTGAAATCTCAGAATGATTTGATCACATAGTTTTTAAGGATAAATATTACATTTATCTCCGAATAACATCAGTTACTCTTAAAGTATCATATTGAATAGTAATTAACCTAATCATATATTCTCTATGCTAGGTTAATCATTTTACAGAAATAGCCTAAATCACCATATGTGCACGATAAATACATAGATTCTTAAAAAATAAAAATATCAACCATTCCATCACAAAATAGGTCACATAGTATTTTATTTTCCTTAATCATATGATGTTCCCAAAATACAGAATATATTCCAAAATAACCATTATTTCTTAATCACTAAATCATTTTCCTATACTAAGGATGTCCATTTAATAAAAAAATATGATCCCAAATCATCTTATTAATTTCCCATAAAATTATTTAACTAAAAATAAATAGTTATACTAACCAGGGACTTTACGTAGTCATGTGGTAGGTGATGGACCCTTGTCGGCCTTCAGTTGTGGGTTCGATTATATGGCCTTTCTGGATACGACATGTGTTCACCCTTCATGTGGGTAGTTCTTTTTCAAAAACAGTAAAATTTTATAACATTAAAAAATGAAAATTCCTCAAAAATCACCATAACATATTTAAACAATAAATTTTATCTAATACCATTCATTTTTCAATCCAATATATGATAACCATTTATCACCTATAAAATAACTACAAATCGTTCTAATATTCTCACCATTATTGTGTTTTCACGTATGCATAAATAACACCCTTACCTATAAAGTTATCTAAACTGACCTCTAATAGAAACTATAAGGACCTGACCATAAAACATTACACAATCTAGAATTAAATGAATAATTCCCATTAAGGATATTTTTAGGTTTAGTGTTTCAGAGAATTAGGCCATAACTATTACATTTAAACATGAAAATTACATGTATACAATACTGCTCACTATCCATTTTTTCATAAAATAAAAACTCTTAAAGAGAAACTTGTCTAGTTCCATGTTTTAGACAACATGAATATTATTTGATCCCAGCCTTGACCCTATTCATATTTATGTCCTATGGAAAACATTTCAAAAACATGGGATGAGCATAAAAATCTCATTAATGTTTATAAAATAATGAAAGGAAACATTAGCCCATCAATAAATACAAATCCATGAAACCAATACTTTTCAATCAAAACCTACCCTATGAAATCATTAGATTTATGAATAACAAATAGAAATCATAAATCATAATATTAACTTATGGAATTCATAACATATATACATTGTAGATATCTCAGCTACATAAGGAGTCACATTTGGAATACCCATCATAGTATATTCCCTAAATCTCATATGATAATCATTAACATTTACCTCCGTCATGTTACCCAATGCACTGGAGAGCTATCTCAGGCTCACCCACCATAGGTTTATCCCAGAACCACTGGTATACGTAAACAATTTCCAATAAACATAACATCTTCATAACACAAAAAACAATCATAATGTAAAGATAATATTTCTGCCTTCCAATCTAAATATTTCATCTCAAGATATAGACATAATCAATGATTTATCAAACCATTCTGAAAACCATTTAATAAAGTGATTTTTGAATCAAACTGTCCACTACAAAATCAATGATTTTAAAAGAAATAACATTTTCAAACCTTAATGTTCATATAAATAAATCCAATAAACCATTTTTAAAACATGTACATTAATTAGAATGATTTATAAGATTAAATCATTAAAGCAATATTTTAGTTAAGGACTTCATAACCAAATGAGAGATGCCTGAATACAAATAATTGATGAATGTCAGTTAATCAATTCTTTTTTATATCATTAGAATAAATATATTCATGTTATAATATTCCACTGGATAGTTTATATACTATATAAAAGTGAATTGGTTTATAACAATAGTTGAGTCTCAAGGGAATGTAAATTGACACGAAATCCCCTATAATGAAAGTATCCTTAAATTAATGATAAATCAATTACATAATTATGTGTGAAAAATAAAAATAAATTCAATATATGGGTATATTAATTTTAAGAAAATTATATGTCATTCAGACATACTCATATCATGATATAATCAAGAATTATAAGTTTAAACCAAAGAATTTAATTTGGGTAAAGAAGTTAAATTACAAAAATTAAACACCTAACGATGCAACATTAAAATCCGAAAATCAGTTGATGAGAGAAAAAAAGTTATATCATCACTTGGAAAAAAAAATTAGAGCATTAAGGCTATATAAGAACATATCCCAACATAAGAAGATGGAAATTCAATGACATAAATAAATGATGTTTTTTATAAATAGGAGGGTGAAAAGTCCCTTACCATTTTGGTAACTTACAAAACACAAAACCCATTATATAAGGTCATACAATGATGATTTAAATACCATTACATTGTATTATATTAAAAAAATAACATAATAATAGGCTGTACAAACACCACACAAAAGTAAATAGTGGAAAATATAGTATGAATCTCATGGAAATAAAAAATTACATGAAAACTCCTTACCACGTCATAATCAATCGATTCATATGAACAAAAGTTAATAACCACCAAATGAATCAAATAATACAATGATTTTAAATATAATCTAGATAATATATATCAAATTTCAGTACACAATACACAACATGCAATAAATAAGTGGCGAACAATAGAAATCTCATGGAATTAAAAGTGAGATAAGAAACCTCTTACCTCGTGTCCAACTTGACACGTTTGTTCCTTGTTCATCCTGAATAATAAAAAGAAGTTAATTTCTAATTTCATATGAACATTTTTCAAGTTTATTATTAATTTTATTTCACTTATTACCTTTAAATTACAATTTTATAATTATTTTAGTTCGTATTGGGCATTTTGTCGATGTTCGAAACGTGAGTCAAAAATGAACTTGTTATAATTAAAATTTGTACATGTGGTCAAAATTACATTATCTCCAGAATTATAGTCATTATTTAGATGTCATATATTTAATATATATCCAGTATATATATGTATTTAAAATAGTACATAACATTTGGAGATAAGAAATGAAATGCACCATTCATGGAGACGATAAGTTGTATGTACGCATGAACACAACTTTCATTTCTATTTTATATTTTAGTGGAATGAAAACATAATTATGAATAGATATATTATAATTACATTATAATATTATATATAATATCATTAACTCCATTCTTTATACATCCCACATAAGGCATTAATGAGCACATCACTTTGAGGGGGCAGTAGTCCGCACTTCCTAAAATGAAATTATTGTGTTTACCCATTATGGAAGCCATAAAGGGTTTATATAAATATAAAATACAGAATAATAATGAAACATAATCATAATATATATCAAATAAAAATACAGTTCCATCTTAATGGCAACCATAAGGGGTGGTAGGATTTAATTGAACAGTCATCATTTCGTGAAGTGTTAGTTTTCCAACCACAAATACAATATGTTCTTTACCCTTTAGATGGAGGTGTGTGTAAGTGTAGTTAGAATACATCTAATATAAACATCTTAGTATATTTAGGATACAGTTTTTTATATAATATAAAGGAATAAAATGAATTTTGGGGGTTAGCGAAGTAAAATAAATCAAAATAACATAAGAGAAGGTGTTACCTATAAAGCGGGTAACACCCATTGGATTGAACCAAAAGGGTTTCTTGAAGTTATTTCTAACTAAGTTTAGGATTATATGAAAAATAGAGTGATATTGAGAGCTTATTTTAGCATATTTTTTCTAAGAAAAAGTCTTGAGAAGTGTGAGGAATGAGTTAGAAGTGAGGGAGTTTTAATGGGATAAGAGGGCCTCCTTATGAATCTCTAAAAAAATTATTTTATTATAAAGTCATCTTCGGTTTAAAAATGTCATAAAATCATTAACATTGAAGTTAAGTTGATATATGGTAGAAATTAAATCATATAAAAAGAATTTCTCATGTTTTGGATATTATTTTAATATTTATAATCTTATTTGTTTAAATCATTTATTAATGATGTAAATACTACATCATTTTTGTGTCATAAATAATTTAATTTATTTGATGTATAAATTTTTTTAAAAAATTACTATGATGTAGAAAATATATTAATATTTCTAAATAATATTTATAGTCTAAAATATAACTTATATAACCCTATGTAAAAAATGATTCACTAAGAGAGATTTGTTTATGTCATATTTGTCGTTACATTAAATTAATGATTATAAACTGTCATTATTACACCCATGTGGATCCATGGGGACCCATATTCGACCCAAGGATGCCCATGGTCGGATAGGTATCATCCAATAGGATTAGTAAACATGTTATGGTAAATTAATCTTATTATAATATTTTATTTTACCCTTATTTACTATATTTAACTTTTCTTCATAGTAAATAACAGATTAATTGAAGTAAATATTTAAAATATCTAAAAAATTATCTATTTAAACAAATTGGACCTACTAATTCCAAATTTGGAATCTATTTTTCTAAATTCAAAACACATAAGTGGCAAAAATTAATTTAAAATTAATTTCGCGATGACAAATCATAAAGCGCATTTTTAAGAAATGTTAACTATCAAAAGATTGAATCATTTTAATGTCTAATTTCAAAATGAAATTACTTCCAATTATAGTCATTAGATGAAATTTTAAAAATATAATCTATTTACACTTTAAAACCAATTAAAAAGATAATCAAATTATATAATAAAATAGATAAAAAGGATGGTTTGAATTAAAATATAATATTTTACAATCTTTATAAAAAATGAATTTTACCAGAAAAATACCAAAAGGTTATCCAAAAAATTTTTATGTCCCTTTATTAAAAACGATTTTTATTTTTTCAAATAAAACATATAAGAGTGAAAAAAACTATATTTAATGAGGTTTCGCCAATAAAATGATGTAAATCATCCTTTTAAAGAAAATTATGCTCAAAATTAGATTCATTAACATTTTAATCCTCTAAATTTTATTGGATAAATATAAAAACATTTAACAAACATATATAATCATATTTTTTTGTTCTATTCATTCCTTACTAGTTCAACAACTATTCATTATCTACCATTTAAAATAATAATAATATATTATTAGTGTGCAACATAAGATTTCCAAAAAACATGTTGTGTATCGGGTATGCCATTGAAAATAGAGTTCCCATTAAAGGGAAATTAATATTTAATTATAAAATATTAAAAAATATGAAAATATTATATTCAATATTTACATGGGATGTTACACACATAGTTCTCTACATTAGGTCTCAACTACCTTGAACTGTATGCGATAACCTCCTGACACTACATCAACACGGGACCAAGACTTGCTATGTAAGCACCATTATTAACTAAAAAGTTAACAATACATTGGTAGTATAAAAAACTGTGAACTCCTTAGACTCTCCATCAACTACTAAAAGACCATATAGAACTACTGAGACTGGGTAAATAGCAATGATTCATACATCGGGACTATCAATGGAACTTAGATTCTTGAGAATTCTACCATAAATCTAATGTTGTACCCCACCAAACCCAGAAATATTTTGACATATAAATTTTTTTTGGCTGGATCCCAAGAAATAATGACCAAGGCCTTTCATGGATCCACATTTAAAACATTTTCAAAAATGAATGTCCCTAAAATGTGGAACTTATGTATCACTAATTTTCACTTTTAGAGAATTCTATAAAAATGATTCTCTCGAAGAAAAAAATAGCCATAATTGATTACTCTTCATTATCCTCCTATGATGGGTAGTAGAAGAATATTTCCATGATGAGGACATAAAAAAATTTGACCATGTAAAACTGGAAAACATGTCTCATCGATGACATAAACAAACCAGGGAACGCATCACACCAATGTGAATTTCTACAAACTAATAGTGATATTTGAGATATAAAAACCCAAATGTTTAAATATTAGTCTCGTTACCCAATAACTATTGAATCTAGGAAATGTGATCGAATGTTGAGAACCATCTAGAATCTCAAAACATGTCAATGAAGTTGGAAATCCTCAAAAAGGGAATTACTTTTAACCCATCATTATGCAAGTGATGATTATCCAAACAATGATATAAGGTCTCATCTACATTTTTTAGTAACTTTATTGGAGATGCCTTAGGGGACACACTATGTTTGATGAAACCCTTTCTCACTATGGTCCGCTAATTAAAACTATATATCACAGATCTTGGTATGTTCCATATGATATTCCATAAATTATATCAATTTAGTACATTGTTTCATGTCAATAAAGAACACGACATCCCATAATAGAGGTAGTCCATGAACGTTGTTTCATAATATATCCATATAATCCCCCTCAATTGGAGGATTCATATTCCCAAATTGCCTACTCCACCAAGAGGAACTCATTTTAAATAATGGATGATTTCCTATAACCTACTACATGAAGAACCTACCTATAAAACTATGACATTGAAATAACTATAAAAGTAGATTCACATCCCATCAGCACATAGGCATCGTATATATCAATAGTGATAAAAAATCTAGACTCAGATAATGGCATGTAAATTCATAATTTTTTCCATTGGGTTCTATCTTGATGACCACAATGACCAACATGAACCTATCTATTCCAAGATATATCTCATACAGTAGGTAGACGAATCATATAGAATAAGCATTCCCCATGGTAACATCAAGTTATAGAATCGAGTCCAGAATTTCAAATGGGAGGTGTAGCTCCTACACTATGTGATGAGAGATAAATGATAAATGGAAACTATTTATAGTAATATTGAGTCAAAAATATAAAATTCACATATCATACCTCAAATAATATCATGTGCAATGGGATCATTGACATCAAAATCATGCAACTATCTACGACATCATCCACCACCTCCATGAGCCTAACAAGGGACACCTGGTGGTGGTGGTTATGGAATATCATTTCACCTTACCACACAAGTAGATTATCCATCTCCTCTTCAAGCCCCACCATCTAGGGTAACACCATCTTCATGCTTGGGAGATCTCAGATCACGATGCTTTCCCTTCCATGACAGTCCAGCAACTATCCTCCTTTGTGGGTCATTACACCTGATAGGGTCGTCATATTCCATGTGACCTCAAATACCACATGTAAATAAATTACCCTCGACTACATACCCTATAACTCTATTCTTCATCATCTCTATATGACCATGTCCCTGATCATTCCCATGGAAGGATTTATAAATAAAAAATCTCCTGCACTTTCTAGAAACTACAGTCAATCATGCTCTATTGCACCCATTTCGTACTCCAACTGCCTAACATCCCTCTAACAAAATGCTCTATGTAAACAGTGCATAATTCATTTCCCTTGCATTGCTATTGACATATAAAAGAACAATACTGGCTCAAATCTCTCTACAGAGTCCCTTCTCTAACATCCATGCTTGAAAGGATTCGTACCATATCATGATAATATAGATCATTTCAAGGGATAATGAGGTATGGTCTATGAACATCGATGCATAATCCTCAAATGACATCCCTCCCTATTGAAGATATGATGCCTCATATATTTAGACTGAGAAAAAATAATAGCCACAATACTCCTCATATAATAGTATATATAAGTCTTCCCATGAGAGTATTGACTCATTGTGTATCTTTATAACTTGAAATAAACAATTCCTGTATAGTATAAGGAAAATGATGGAATCTAGAACCACCATCTGATCTGTCAGTTTTATACTAAGTATTACTATGAGGACCACCAACTATGGATATTTATTTACTGCTGAAGGAATTGTCACACTATAAACATCTATTATTTCTGATACTATTAATCGTGAAGGGTTCTCTTCCAACACACATCCTCAACTATCTCTGTTGGGATGATCATATACACAATAATTGGAGGTGCTGCTACCCACCCACCAAGAGGAAGGGGAGCATGGGATGGTCCATGCATTTAGACACAATCATTAATAGGTTCATCATCAAGAACATTATAATATATTTTACGGTTTTCATTAGCAAGGAATCCAGAAGGATATCATAGAGGACTATGGTTTGATGATTAAATGTATATATACATCTCCTTGTGTGTGTATGTGTTTCAATAGTCATGTGTTTATAACTCAAGCTGGTTATTCAAATACATGATCCTATATGATCCATGTACCATTGATCCCATCAAAAAATCTATCATCATACATAGTCAACAAGTACATACTCATTATCATAGTGAATGGATATTCTAGTCATCCATACCATCACTAGACTCCCTATAATTAGAGTTTTCCATGCAACACTTCAAAAATATTTTCCTAAACTCATCAAATCTGAAAAAATGGTTGTGTCTGAAAAATTTCCCAAGGAATCAAATTTCACTAATACCAATCTTTCATGAGTCGACCCAATATGGGTTTCAAGAAGCAACAAGACCAATCTATCCTCCATAGCCTAGGTGTGGGGAAATGTGTTGAAGACAAAACTAACTCTTAGAGTCATTTTCTTTTTTACATGTATGCAGACACATTTCCTAGTCAATGATAAATTAAATACAGAATGAAGAAAAATATTAAAAAAATATATAATGTAAACCAAACATTCTTGGACCATTAGATAATAAAAAACATTATAGTATGGTATACAAAAATATAAAGTGGAAAATACATGACAAAACCATAAATTATTCCAAACCAGATTGAAAAATGAAATGGAAAAATAGTTGAGAGTTCCCATATCTTAAATCCAAAAATTAGAACACTGTATGTGGTCCAATAACCCATTATACCAATGCCCCATTTTATTCATCATCAATATGTCCGTCATATGAATAAGAAATGAAAGATGTGAGATAAGACCATGAATGGGTGTGTATAAATATTCCCAGTAGGATGCCTCAAATGCTGAGATGGGATTAGAAATAGATAATATAGAAGAGGAAGGTAGAATATTGAAAAAGTAAAATGAAATTGTACATCTTAGCTGACTATGAGTGAATGTAAGCTCATCAATGAATAATGGGATAAACATAGTGAGTAGATGAACGATTCATCCAAAATTTCTCAACCAATAACAACAAAGAAGGCCCATCAATCCAAGAGAATGAATACATGGAATTCATTTTTTATAACACATGTAACATTGCACCTCATGGAAAGAGAGTAACCAATCCCAAGGTGTGGGTATCGAAAAAGTATACATGTATATAATCTCATCTATAGAATCCCAAATATTAGATTCATGGATATACCTTTCACATTTCCAACCAGTATGAAGTGTATCCAATATTCCAAAAGAATCAAACAATGATTCCCATAATCCCACACATATTCCCTAAAAACAAACGATTTTGTGACTCAATCACCATTCATGGATACTATCATCATTGGGTAACCCTATATCGCCTGCACAGTTTTCATTCATGTCACAAAAATGAAACTTGGTGGGGAAATAGCCACTCTAAATCATATGGACAATGGAAAATAAAACCACACATCATCACTATTTTACACATTTTAGTTGCCACAAACTCATGGAAGGGATCCAATACCCCTATATGATAGGAAGGACCTACTCTTATAGTCACCGAGAAAATCCACTACCCATTCCAATTGGATGGAAGTGCTCAAGAATTCTATATGTGAACTGTAATGTTCAGTCCTATGGGAGGATAACATCCCAATAAATGTTTTCAGGGAACTTCAATCCCCATCCATTATGGAGGGTAACACCTTGAACAATTCCAACAGGGAACTCTAATACCCAGCAATGTTGGAGGGTAACACCAGAAAGGAAGTAATAGGGGAACACCACATGCCCAACCCTGTTGGAGAGAATTTATCAATACTATTATTGTGTAACACCACTACCAGTCCCGAATAAAGGCTAAATAGTACTACAATCATTGTGAAAATCTACTACATATCTCTTCTTGTGGGTAACACATAATATTGTCATCAATGAACTCCGCTATCAAGCCCTAATGGAGGGTAATGTCAGGTAAGACCAAGTGATTATATATAATTACTTACCTCATCAGGTGTCTTTTAAACATGCTTAAAACGTAGAACATATCACAACGTGTATCAAAATCCACTATTGAGGGTTCCATCAAGTTATATATTGAAAAAACTCATGATTTTATACATGTGGCCCAAAATATTAGATCAAAAGAAAGAGATATAAATGTTCTATTTTTACTGAAATGAGATGAAGTTGGAGCACATAATGTGAGGGGACCCATAAACGGTGTGGTCCCACTTCAAATCATATCATTGTATCTAGTACTTCCATGGGTTCCATTCATTGTAGGTGGATATGTAGTAAAGGGGTACTACACGACGTATCCATCTTGTCATGGGATCATGCTATGTATACTAGTCCTAAAAGTGTACTTCGACATCATTTACATGTGGGTTTTCAAATGGTTTAACCATCTAAAAAGAGTTACAATGTGTGGAAGGGAGACTACACACTGTGTTTGAATTATGATATCCAAAATTCTTGGGCCACTGCTGAGGGGTGATACTCACCCAGTTTTTCATCAAGTACAAGATGTGTAGCCGAGTGTTTTTGTTCATAAGTAAAATTTTCTATATATTAATTTGTGAATCAAATCTGGAAAATGTACTTCATATATTGAACTGTATATTTCTAAAAAATAGATTGTAGATGGACATCATGATTTTGGGATAACTCCCACTAGAAACTAGTGTTTGTCATATAAGGGGGATTCATCGGGTGTTCCACACAATAATATTTATTCCTTGATCATGTTCTTCATTTCAAACAAACAGATTGATCATACTGAAAAAATGATGATACTAGACATATGATTCACTCAACAAAACTACCAGTTATTTATCGATGCTCTACAAATTTAGGCACCTGATTGAGCTCATTTTCGCTACAAAATTTCGAACAAGGCACACAAAGATGCCAAATGTGAATATTTTGAAGAATATTTTGGGGAAAGTCACTAAAAAATATGATTTCATCATCTTATCCCTATAATTATTTTCTAATGATCATGAATGTAAAAATGGGGTTTGAAAATTGATTAATTTTATTAATTTGGTACATATAGTCATTAAAAGCCATCTATTAAGGGGCAGATCAAAGAAAGAATAATGATATACTCAATCGTTTAATTATAATTGTGTAAAACCAAAAATAAAAATTCCAATATATATTTTTGGATCAATTCAAAATGAATAATGTGTTCATGTAATGATTGTAATAAGCCGATGGGTTCCACATTCATGGATTTTCGATGATCCATAGGTTCGTCGTTGTACATCGATGGGATTCAAAAAAAAAGCGGATGAGAGGATAGCATCATCAGTTAGTTTTGAATGAATATCCAAACCTGTATAAATATTTACAGTACAATATTTATAGGTTTTTTTATTTTGGTTAAATAATTTTTTTAATTCATTAAATAATTTTATGAAAATTCATTACTCACCACCAACTTTTTAGGGGTCTTAAGAACCCATTTCGACTCATTTTGTGTTTCACCTTTGGTAAAATCCTTCTTCGGAACCCAACCATGGCCTCATATTCTCTATCCGATCAACTATTTAAGTGTTATCATATTTTATTTAATTAAACTAGACCAAAAAATTAATAATAGTTTTTAAAAAAATATAAAATTTAATTTTTGGAACATCAGGTCAGATAATCACCTTACAACTAAACACCTAGAACTATATATATATATATATCAAAGACATATAAGGGAAAAATGTCTCTACAAGAAATATTTAATGAACTAGAAATACTATTCTAAATATTGAATTATTTTTATAAAAAAACATTGTAAATGTTAATGGAATTACTATTAAAATAACTATTGATATTAGTTGAAAAACATTTTTCAATGAAAAATTCATTCATATGTGTACACTATTGTTAATCATGACACTATATACATTTAATTCTGATCGATTATATTAGATTATTAATAATTTAAATTATTCAGTTTCACACTTCATAAATTTTTTAAATAAAAATTTAATATCAGGATGCATTAATTAAAATATAATTTTTCCCAGAGAAATCATTTTAATTATGTATTCCTCAAATAATATATTATTTGACACAATGATCAAAAACAATCTAAAATAAAAAATATCATGATTTTTTGAAAAATTATGTTCATTTATTTAACAATAATTCAAATTTTTTTAAAAAATATAATAAATTATTTGTTGAAATATGGGAATAGAAAATTTAAGAAATAAATTATATTATAAACTTACTAAAAAATTACTAAAAACTGTGTTCTTAATTTCTGATATATTTCAAAATAATAATATATATAGAAATTTTTAATGTGTAGTTATTCCAATTAATTATGCTTATTTAATTTATAGTATATTATATAATGTTCCATTGGAATCAAGTTTCTGAGTATCTTGATTGATCTAAAAAATTAAATTTAAATAAAGATAAATATGTAATAAAATATTAGTGTCTTACCTGAAATATCATTAAATGAATATATCATTTAATTAATGTCTTCCATTCTAAGAAAATCTTATATAATTTTGGTAAAATTAATGCTCATATTCATAAGGCTATGTCCCATTCCTACAGAACATTCCATCATTGGTTTCAAATTGTAATATATATTTTAATAGCCTTATTTTTTAACCATTCAATAATATGAAATTACCTAATGTTAATTGACTTTTTCAATCATTTCATCATTAAATTTTTTTATTCTTAATCAGAAACCATTTTCTTCATTCTATAATAAGGACTAGGAAACATCATATGATATATCAATATTCAATGATGAATTATCCACTTTTTATTGCTTATCCATCATACCCATTCATTAATACACATATTGGAAAACCATTAAATATAAATTTTAATATATCCAATCATCTAAATAATAAAACACGGACTTTTTTGAACCCAATTAGAACTCATAGAGAATTTATAGGGATTTGAATACTTAATTGAAAAATTTGAATCCACCTCTCTTGTGAGATGTCCAATGTGAATCATGACATTTTCTTTCTCATTACCTCAAGGCCTGAAACATACCAGGTAACCACATTCATCATAAATTATCTATGTTCCTATTACACTACTATGTTTTTTATTTTATGTCATCAAATTAAAGTTGTATGAACAGTAAAAGAGATGGAACTGAGGAACATATAAGTGGAATATAGGGGATGCCGAAGAAAAAGTCATATTTTCAATATATTGAAAAAAGTTGAGAAGAATATTTGGGTCATAGATCATGATAATCACATGATTCAATAAATCTAAAAAGTTATAAAAGAGGGAATCAATAATAATTATTGATGTGTGACAATACAAAATAATGAAACCATATATTGTCTATGTAGGGATGAAGCCTTTTTGAATTCACTTTTTAATAGTGGGAGTCTCATAATACCTTGATTAATTTGGCATCTATTTATACATTGATGGATAATTTTTAATGAAGGGGTAAATTTTATATCTATATGGATATAAAAATGGAGAGGCTGATTCAATGAAAAGGATTTATTCTATATCCTCCCCAGAAGGGGGAAGGATAGTGGAAGTATCTGTGGAGGTTTTAAAATGGAATCCCTTAGAGTTAATTGATATTTTATAGCTACCAAAACATTCTCGGTCTATGCTGATACAAAACCGCATATTATACCACCCAGTCGTATAATAAAACAAATATTGGCATAAATATATAAGAAAATGGTACAATAAAAATATAAATTTAAATAATATATAAATATATTTTCACATCATTGAACCATAAATGATCCCCCCATATAATGAATTATATTGGACAATGATTTTAATACATATTTATTACATCTATATCGATTAATTTTCTATAAATAACATAATGAACCATTCCATAATATTATAGGTAGATAATATTTGAAAAATGGAAACATAATCAACTGGTTCATAATATATATACATTTTATCCAAAATAGATCATCATATCTATCACCATTTTTACGCATATCATACAAAAACATATTATTAATTAACTAGGAGAGGAAAGATAAGAGATGGTGATCTCTGATGCTCACTAAGAGTAAATAAGCGATATATCCATGATCATTTAAGAAACGTATGAGATAAAGGTTGTGAAAAGATGAACGTCAAATTTGTATAAAATAATCTAGTTATCAAATATCTTAATCATGAGGCATGGGTTAATATAAGAAGGTTTAAAATACAAGAATAATAAATTTATCAACGATCATGAACCATTAGAAGAAAATATTTTCATAATACATGGAATTAAATCATTCAAACATGTATAGAAATATAAATCCCATAGTATTATTTGATAATTTCAATGACTTTTATAGTTCAATGGGATCACTCCTCATACAATCTTAGTAGTCAAGGATAACCCCAAGACTATCTTTCTTGATAATATCCTTTATTGTAGTGGGTTCACTCACCATTCCATTTTTTAATCTCATGAGAAATAAATATTTACGAAAAAAATTATTAGGAGATATTAAACACACATATCAGAGTATTAAAAAAACTGTACATAAGATTACAAAAAACAAGATCCCTTAAGAACCCCTAAAATTGAATGGGTTTCTTAAAAATTTATTCTTAGAATAACCCATGTTAAATATTGAGTTACCATGAAATAATTATCTCAAAAACATAAAAATTCTATAGAAATTAAAAATACTCTATCCTTGTCATTATTCCCTTTATATCAGAAGAAACATTTATTTTTTATGAATAAAAAATCACTAAAATATTCTTTTGAGAACTGAAATTCTATTGTGAAATAACATCATTAAAATCTAAAAACATCAATAATATTATGACAAATATATTCAATGAAAATGAATTATAGTACATGTAAATGATTATACATAATGTGGAGCATCCATTATTTTATAAAATTCCATTAATTTTATATATGTTAAGAAAGAACTCCTTCAATACTTTGTTATGAAAATTCATGAAGTTCATGAGTTGGGAAATAAAATTAAGATTCCCTTCAAACCATTTTCAAAAAAATCGATACATGGTTATAATTACATTATAAATTTATATTATAATATTATAATACCTCTATAAAAAACTAATAAAAAAATTTTAAATGCAAAAAAATATTTTTGACCAAATTTTGAAACAAATCAACATTCCATAGGCGAATATTTTCCAAACAATTAGTAAATAATTTTGAGGAATATTACAGGAAAATAAGAACGATAAAAATTATAAATATTTGAGAAATAAATTTATGATTTTTATAATATGAAAATAGTTTTATTCCATCATTAGTAACATAATCCTAAATATCCTTGATAATCAATGATATTGTTATGTATAACCATTTACCTTGAATTCCACTTGTTTAAAAACAACTATAAAATCCTATATTTATATTTTACCATATTATATTTACATACCTGAAGTGGAAGAAACTTATAATAACTTATAATACACATTTACTTCATTTCAACACTATATTTATCTATAATTCCTCACAATCATAATTTTTTCATGTCAACTATCTCATTTATCATTAGTATTTCAGATTTGTAGTTCTAGTGCATGTACATAGATTAATTTTACACAATAATATATATATTAATAATGATATGAATTTCATATATATTGATTTTGTACATATTTTTATTCATCCATAATATATAGAGAGAAAAAATGAACATATAATTTCATGGAGATGGTTGGACGTACCTATAGATGAGCACATTTTTACTTTTTATAGATTAATAAAATAAAATTAAATATTAATTCAACATTATTAATTACATATAATGTTGTATATATCATATCTATTTATTAAATATATCTTTATTACCCATAATGTAATGTAGAAATGAAAAACAAATCACATTACTTCATGGATGCGGCAGTCCACATATACAAACAAGCGATGTTATAGTGTTACAACTTATAAAATGGTAATAAATCAAATATGATATTATGATTATGAAATTATAATAATTTCATAAATATTAAATATATTAATTAATCCCATAACGACACATTTCCATAAAGTAGGGTGTTGAGAATTGAATAGTGTCTCTACGTGGAGATGTTAAGCCACATGTACACGTAAGTAATACTCTAAAATCCCATTTAATTGGACATTATTTTAATAATGGTGGTTTAATAAACATAAGAACATAATATATTGAGTATTATGATGTAATTATAATAATTAATATCATATTTTTTTGAGGTAATGAATAAAATGAAATAAATGTAATATGGTGAGGTGATTACCACTTCTTTTAAAGAACAACTTTAGATATCATTATAAGGACCATAAAATTTTATTTTGGTAATAAAAAACCTCTAGAGTGTTAATATGAAGTTTTATAAGGAATTTTTTTCATTAATTATTGATATTGCTGGCATAATGTACCATAGAGTGATGTGGGGGGAGGTTCCCTTTTATAACATCGGTGAGGAGAATATTTGGAATTTTTTAAAATATTAGATTATAATAAATTAATTCTCAAACCTAATTCTTCTAAATTTTTATTTATTTAATGACTATATAATAAATAATTAAAATACATTTATCCATTAGAGTTTATAAATATATTTTTATTATTTAAAACCTTATCCTTTTGAAAAACCCATGGATAACATATAATAATATAAACTATGGTAAACATGTATAAATATGAATAGGTTGAAATTTTAAATTATCAAGAGATAATTTTCACACAAATTAACAATAATAAAATTTGAAACCATTCCTTATCCACTTAGTCAAATTTCATTATTTTAATATTTAAAAAATTATTAATATTTATTTTTCATAAAATTTAATTATTGTCAATTTTAAATCAACTAAATTAATTATATTTACAAGTAAAAATAAAATTACATAATCAAAATATAATAACTTAACACAACAATACTATTTCATCAAACTAATAAAATTTATGGAACAGTATTAGTCAGTCAAAATATATGGCTTTAATATAAATTGTTTTATACTCTTTTAATTGACTAAATATTATATTGTTGTTATGGAATAATTTAAGGAAATCATAAAATAACAATGAATTATATATATACTACCATCATTACTTTTATTTGATTGTGAATGTAAACGATTTTTTGAATCAGTCATCATTAGTTGTTGTCTTTATGCGTTAACATAGTTCAATTTTATTTATAACCATGTGATAATTTGTAAATTTCATAGATTTTAATAATATATATGTCATTTTAATGGAAATCATTAAAAGTAAATACTCATGTTCGAGACTAATGATATATGGTAAAAGTTAACTTATTCTCATAAGAATTTGGAAAATGATTACGACATTACCATTATTTGTTGACACTGGTTATCGTGATTTACATTTTAATAAGGTGATATGTATTACCATGGTTACTATTAATAAAGGTAGAAATTAAAAGAGTCCTATTTATAAAATTTAAATTTCGTTTTTCCAAATATGGGATCGATTTCATCAAATCAATATAAATAATTGGAAAAATGTAATTTTAATATAACTTATTTAAATGGGACACAAAGTGATTTTTTTAAAAAGTACATGTAAAAAATTAATTATTATAAGTTCATGCATGGAAAAATATTAAAATAATGATATAATATTTTATTGAATATTTAATATGTACATTTCATTAAAACAATTAAATACAATTTATCAATTTTTTCAATGAAGATAATACCTTTCATGATGAAATATAGTTTTCTTATAAAAATATTTCATTTTCGATAAAATAGTTATTATTTTCATTTATAATCAATTGATTACCAATGAATTATATTTATTCTTATGTATAAATATTTTATCAAGATTCTAGTTATTCTTATAATAAACTACCAATCTATCAGTTAGGTGATAACTTTCACAATAAAAAATTTTAATAGTATATCACAATTAAATTAAACTCACTTTTTCTTCTTAAACAAGCTACAAATTAAATTTAATTCATTTAAAGTAATATAACATCAAAACTAAAAGTTCAATATTCTACCCCCTTAAAATTAATTTCACATTAAATTTTCATCACTCTAATATAAGCAACTGGTAATACCATTGTTCCGTTATATCCATGGGTTCCCATGTAACTTTTCTGAAATTGAAATTTCTTTAGTGAACAGTCAACATGTGGGTTGTCATACTAATTTCCACTTTGTCACTTGGATCCATGATTTATAAAAGTTTTTATTCATATAAACAATCTATTATTATATTATAATTATCCTAGTTAGGTAAATATGATGGACCTGACATATACATCTTATGGACTATTACATTAATCACATGATGAACATGAGATATGTCTAGTAGATGTTTCATATTAAAAGCTACCATCCATACATAATGAGGAATATAGAATGTGAACATATTCCTTTGGCTTATAATTACTCAATTTCCTAATCAAATAAAATATAAATGGAGGTATTCATTGAAAATACTATTAATAGATATCATATTCTAGATCATATAGATTATTATATTCATAGCTTTTATATCGAATAAAAACAGTTTTGATGTGATTATGAATGGATTTAAGATTCTATTTCATTCCACCGGATAAATCCGGTTCATGTAGCTTGATTTCAATAACATTATAATAAAAATCTAGAAATCTATACTTTTTATATAAATATTTTATTAAGAATCCATCGTACTACTAGAGTGAAAGATATTGTTTTATTATAACAAAACTAGATATTTTTGTCTATCCAAAATAATATAAAATCCATAGAAATAGATACCAACATAACCTATATGGTTTGAATTACTCTATAAAATTGAACATATTAATGATGATGATACATAATTATAAAAATCCACTCATTATCATGTTCCAACTAAAGAATATTTTATAACATTTTGTCAATCATTGTAACCATAAAAGATTCTATAGATTTTGGAATTCCATTGGACAATAAAACATAAATAATATTAACTCTTGAAACATAATCTAGAGAGAACGATTCTTAATAAAAATGAATTTGAAGACATCATATGATGATAAAGACATCTAAATAGAAATTATCCATTTATATGTTTTGTGGATTCAAATAATAGAATCAAGGGTAATATTTAACAATTTCCATTACGGTTTGGTTATGGGTTATAATAACCCAATATTACATTTTCTCTTATAATTATGTTTCTGAAATAAAAATAAATGAGATATATACTCACAAATATCTCAAATTATTTTTTCCATACATAATATACATTATCCTATATCTATATATATTTTTACTAATAGTATTATTAATGAATTTGGATAATTTATCTTCCCCTAACAAATACATCATAAAAGATTTCATTGATATAACAAACACACATTTTCTAACCTACATCATTGCATAAAAATGAATTTTAAACTCATGACAAAATATCACCTTATTCATAGATCCACATCATACATCAATACAAATATTATTCACATAGATTTATGGATGAACACTACTTTGGAAAAGATAATTTTTCACCCCATCCATTAATATTTAATGATAAAACCATTTAAAATACAAAAACATTGGTAAATTTTTTATCAATTTCATATATATTAGTGAATAGTATTTTCAAAGCATATAATGTTTAATCTCTATCACATATTATGGGTTTTTAAGCATTGAAAAGTAAGAATATTTAATTAGTTACAACTATATGCTCTTGTTTATATTCAAAATTTTTGATCAGAATATATACTTTAAAAATTAAATATCACTATATATATCACCCATTTTCATATAAAAATAATTTATCCATATCATTAATGAAATATTTAACACAAAAAACTCTAAATCATTATTTGGTTAATTTTTCACAGGAAAACTCATTTATAGTGTGTAATAAGCTATTAAAATATTTTTTAGTATGATAACGCATAAATATCATTTATTGTTTCAAAAATATATATTCCAAATCAATTTACACTATAGGGTAACAAATGTATTTGTGAATTAATTAATTTTTTTAGCTCATTTTATTTATCGTCAAATTCATTATTCCAAAGGATCATATCTCCCTTCTATCCAGATATGTTGAGTGGTTTTTATAGGCATGGAAAAAGTACAAAAAATTACTAATATTATCCATACAATCCATGAAAACGATGTATTATAATCATAGTAGTTGTTATGGGCCAACATCAATTAACATATTTCATTGAGGTGTCAACTGATATACTATTTAATCAAATTATATGACCCATGAATGAATCATTTGGAAGAAAATATTCAGACATGGTAAATTTTCCAAAATGAATAACCATCCTTATGGTTTTCATCGCAATATATAATTGATATTAAATAAATTACATGATATATGAATATATATGAATATTTTTAATAAAAACTAAAAAATTGAAATCAATGTACTATTTGAACACTATCTTAGTTAATAAAATTTATATATTGTTGGAATAAATATGGAAAAATACAATCACTATAAATTCATAGTGTCCATTCCCTTAATGGTGTGTTATCTCAGTTATATCATATTTCTTAACCCATATTTTATAATATATAGAATGATAGTGATTTTTAGAAAAGTATCGATATATTAAAATGTTATCAATGATGTAATCTTTATATGGTAGAAGATATTTATTTTTATAGTGGTTCTAGTATGTTCTCAATAATCAATGTAGAATCATAGTTATCTATATTTATTCTTAACAACCTAAATAGGTGTAATCAGGGGTGGTGCACTTGGCCAAATTATTATTTTTTCAAAATTCATTGATATTTCTTTCATCAATAATTAATACTCAACTTGGGATATTAAATATAGTCTTCAAAGTAGGTATTGAACTGGGAGTGGGTTCTATTGCAAACTCAACTCTACAATTTGGTCGATGGGCCTTGATTTTTTTTAATGAATCAATAAAAACCATCAAATATAAATGTACATGATCATTAGTTTCTATAAATCTATTTGATACAATTGGATATTTTGTATAGTAATCACAAACCATATGATGGATGTAAAATCCAACAACAGTTCATTTTCATTATTCTAATAAATGATGAAAAATTATATTAGAATATAAAAGGTTTGATACCTACCCAAGAAAATAACGTGAGGAGTACGTAATGAAATCCAATACAAGATGAATGTAACAATTAATTCAAAAAGGTTATGTATGAAAATATTTTAGTGGAAAACTTTCTCATAATCATAAAATGTATATGAATCAAAGACATTAAATGATATACTTGTATGATTTTTTATTGTTAAATAATCACCATGTTTTCTGGGTGGCACTTTAAAAACAATAAAATTGTTTATAGATATAAATTAGTTAGTAGATCTGGAATAAAATATGACATATATAATTCAATATTGGATTGTATGTTTTCCTTTCCAAAAATCAGTACATTACCCCTCATTAGAAATATCGACGCATACGAATTCCCTTTATGTACAAGCTGAGGAGGTTGTTGATATTTATAATTTTCATTAATATTTTCATTTGAGAACTAGATAGACTAATTCTCATATAAACTGGAGTGTTACTTGTTCATTCTAAGGATATTTCTATTTATTCACCACTTCAGATAACTTATTTCCTTTATATTATATTTTGATTGAGTAATGACCATACTTTCCAATATTGAATTCTTTCTAGTTCACATTATACAATATAGTCTATGTTAAATACATGAAATTAATCGTATAGGAAATACCATCTTCATGAATCTATCGATTTTAGAATTCCCTTTTAAATTAATGTTTCTTTACATTTCAAAACATGAGATTGATGGGTAACACAAATATTAATTTCCATCTTGCTATCATATCAAATGATTTCTTAATATCTATTATTTTCCCTAATGCCTAGTTCCCTTTAATGAGATAGTTTAATCTACTTATGAATTTGTCATCCATTAACAAATATGAGATGACACTACAATATTTCTATGTATAATGTCTCCTATAATACACCCCATATGTACTATTAGAACAATTATCCATCTATTTTTTCATTATGAATTCATTTCCCATTTTAATTATAATAATATATTAATATATTAATAAAAAATGGGATATTAAACTCATATCACATAATGGATCCAATTTCTTCTTCTTGATTCATTTTCATGAATAGAGTGCACAATAGATCCTATTTTCCATTAAAATCTAATAAAACTAGAATAAAATTTACCTACTTCGAATTGTGGTTGAATAAATTAAATTTTTCAATGGTTGTAATCGATTACGTAAAACTAGTTGAATATTGGATACATTAAAAAATCATTTCATTTCATCAATATATAATAAATAATACTTTTCCACACTTGGATCATTTTTATTCTCAATATGATTCACATATTGAAAATTAAATGTCAGAATAACATTGAATTTTTTCATTCTAAATCCCATATCATTTTATTGCTGAATAGGGAAATCATTGAATTGTATATCATATTCTACATCAAAAATATTCATTTGGTTTCCCTAAATTTTATATATCCCCAATTTATTAATATAATAATAAATATTAATAGTTTATAATTACATAATCATAAAAATAATATATTAGATATTAAAAATATGACACATTCTTCTATGTAACCATAGGTTTAACCTGGGCCATGCAAAATTGTTACAAAAATATTGTGATGTAACCTTATATGTAGTCATATTCATAATGTTATTATTAATTTTTTTTCATCTGAGTGTCAAATTCATTACTATAACTTTATATCATACAATCAATAATGAACTTGGATTTTCAAACATATATATTATATTAAATTATATAAATTTTAGTTACATAATACAATGATCAATGTGAGGATCATATAGGTTTAGAATATTTTGAAACATGGAAACATAAATAAAATCATAATAATTTTAACACATAATATCCTACTAAGATATTAATATCATTCACTCCTCAAAGACATATCATATATATATATATATAAATTCCTTAAATATGTGTAAAGAAATATAATAAAAGGTGATATTGTTGCTCCATCAGGACAAAAAAGGAAGACATTGATGAAATTATAATGATCAAATCAGAAACAATTTTTGAGAATCAGATCATAACATTTAAATACAATAAGTTTCATAACATAGATAATAATATTTTTTCATAGACTAAATACTGATAGTTGATAAGATAACATTAATAATGCAATCAATAAAAATGATTCATGGGAGACTAATATAGGACTATCACATGGAATCACGTAATACACATATGAATAGAAAATAATTTCCATATTATTAACTGATAATTTTCTAATACCATATTTTTGGAATGTTATCACTCCCCAAAAAGACATTGTTTTCATGTTTAACACTAAAGAACATCATAGTGGACAATTCCCCTTACAGACCTAGGTTAACAACCAGAAAAATCTTGTTTTCCTAATTTGATATTTATAATTACCCCTTAATAGGGGGTACATATATTTCCCACCCATAACATGATAAAAATCACACATATGTGTGACACAATATCCTAAAATATCATCATATCGAAACCCACAAATAAAAATGAGTGTATAATAAATTTAATCATAAAATAGCATGTGGATGTGGAATGGTTTAAATAAACCTCATTCCATCATAAACACATTAAAACTAGATAATTATGAATTAATTCATATTTGTATCATATTCATTTTAAAG
Source organism: Viscum album (assembly GCA_963277665.1). Taxonomy (NCBI): domain Eukaryota; kingdom Viridiplantae; phylum Streptophyta; class Magnoliopsida; order Santalales; family Viscaceae; genus Viscum; species Viscum album. The sequence continues at coordinate 1,798,231,914 of OY728156.1, read as the reverse complement.
CATGTGAAAATGTTTAATTTGTTTTCATTAATTAATCAAAATATTATTAATCTAATAATGAAGAAAATAAAAATTTCATTTTGAAATCACTTCATTAAAATTTCAACAATATCATAATAATTATGTGAATATTTTACATTGGATTGAACAAGTTAAAATATAGAGGATCCTTCAAAACACTTGTCATATATAACTGCGTGAAATATCCCTCACTCCGTATATGTTTAATTAACATTCCATATAATAAATTATATTAAAAATAAAAAAATTCTCTTATTTTGAAAATGGAAAAAATGTTACATTTCCTTTTTTCTTAACATAAAATAAGGAGTAAATACGACATTAATCAATCAATATATAAAAATAATAAACATTATTTTTTATGTTTTTGAAATCATTAATATTAAAGAAATTGATTTTATGAAAAATTTGTAGAAATGATATCGATTATCTATACAAATGAATTTGTTGTATCTAGACTTAATATGTTGAGTAAAATAAGATGAAATAATATTTTTTCAATAAATAAATAAAATATGAGACTGTTCAGGAATTTAGTGGTCATTAGATCAAAATATTTCATCTTCAAAAATATAAACATAAATAATCTAGATAATCATTTACATGGTTATATAATTCATTGTCCCATATTATTATTTTTTAAATATTACTATATGAAAATGAATAATAAATTTATCATTGTCATTATTTTATCAATAATCATAAAATGGTTTTAAATAACTTACATAATACAATTATAACATTCAACCACCATTATTATCAATAATGATAGAAAAACAACATTTATAGGTGTTAACTACTTTATTTTTCATGGGTATTATAGTTTAGTAGTTATGGTCGATAAAAATTGGTCATAGTTCCATCATATAAAAGACTATATTAATTATATAAACATGATATATATCATTATATAAATATAATATATATAAATTTTAAAATATTTATATTATTAATATAATTATTTATATTCAGCAATAAAACATTGAGATAAAAATGAATTAAATCATTTATTGAGATGGTAGGTTCTATGCATGCATGTACACTCCTTTCATTTTTTGAAAGATGGAAGAAAAAATGTAACAAATAATATCTTTAAAAAAATTATCATGGTATATATATCTTATATATTGATTAGATAAATTATTATTACTATAAGAGTAAAATTTTAATGAAATATGAATCAGCTTACTTCATGGAAGTTGTACTCTACTGGAATTCATGTGGAACATTATCTTTTTCTAATGAATTGTAATGAGAAATGGTATTTGAGTTATTTATGTTATATAAGTATAACTATTTTATAATAATAAAATAAAAATAAATCAAATATTAAAACTCATCTATAAAAATGGTGACGAAAAAATTAATATTATCACTATGTGAAAAGAGTAAGTCGTATGTACCCACATACAATTCATTCATATCCCATTTAATTTGAATGAGGCTGAATGATTTTAGTTTCTTAATCATAATCATATTCATGTCCATTGATTATAATTTATATTATATTTTATGATTAATTCAATATATTATGATGAGTTAATGAAGATTTATAAAATATTCTGATCTGTTAAGGTGATTATCATTTCATTGAAATAATATAATTTGATCTAATTAAAAGTAATATAAAGGTTATCTTTATATAGGAATATAAACAATGAAATGTGTATATATATGGTGAGAATATGTTTTGGTATGTTTTGGTTCATAATGTCAGATTAATGTTGTGATGTGATGTTATCAAGGAACAACCCTTTTATAGTTGAGGTGAGGGGTACATATGAAATTTGACACATGTTTAAATTTTTTTATGTTTATTATTATCCAAAATTCTTCAAACTATTCGGAGATACAAATATTAGATAGGATATGGATTTAACACTAGAAACTGTCATAACATAGAAATGTACATTTGACATTTTGTGTCGTATCTTTTTTATTGATCTTTGGCTAGACAATTTTAATTTCAACTATAGAAATATAATATTAAATAATAAGCATTGGTAAATATATATTATATGATAGAAATTGACACATATTTGAAACAATTAATTACAATTTGAAAATTTTATATCCTCCTTTTTTCATTATATTTATGGTTTTTATATAAAAAAATTGATAAATTATTATTATTGTCATCATTGAAAAAGATAATTTAATTAGAAAAAAAAGAAATAATAAAATAATTGAAGTTGAATATAATAATTTAAAATAATAATAATAATTCATCTTCACCATAACTAATCATGAGAAAATATTAATTATTCAAACATTATAAAATCTATTTTATTTAAAAATAATTTATTTATACTTCAATTAATTTAATATATACTATTAAGGTGTTTAATAATTTAATGAAATTATATAATTACAAATAATTAAAATTAAATTTCCACCATTTAGATAATTTTATTATGAAAAAAGAATAATAACAGTATTTCAAAATATTTTATTGTCTTTATGTTAACACAAAACTGTTATTTTAAACTAAGATAATGATATTTTGTATCATTATTTGATTTTTCTTATGTATAATTAATTATCATGGAAGATAATACAATAGATAAATCAATTTGGACAAAATTCTTAATAAATATATAATCCCATAAAAAAATATTTATGATGTGAAAATTAGGATATCATAAATTTCTTTTATGCTAGAATCTCTAAATATACCATTTACTATGCTCTAAATATTACCCCAATTACAATTCTTATTTGTAATAAATTAATTGTTACATTTTGTCAAATATTATCCTCGTGACTCAAAATATGAAATTAATTAATTAAATAAAATATATATAATTGTTAGTTACTAGTTTTTAAATAACCACGAAAATGCGAGGAGAAATTTTTTTAAGAAAATACATTATAATGTATAATACAAGGTTTAATCTTATATCATCCATAGAAATATTTAAAATGCATGCTAAAATAATTTTTTTACAAATAGTATAAAAATACTATATAAATAATTAACCAAAAGTTATATATATAATTTCGAATGATAAAATTATATTTCACTGAAAAAAAAGGAAAAAATTTATTTTCAATCAATTTATTTCTATTGTCATTTATAAGAAACTGATGACCAATTAATAAATCCATATATTGGAAAAAATGTTACGTAATTTTTTATCCCAATCCATATGAACCAATCCAATGATTTTAAATTATTGTCACTTTAAATAATAATATTTATAATGCATAATGTTGTTGAATTAATATCAGTGATGCAGGAAATGAAAGTTATAAATTACATTAAATTTATTTTAAAAATATATATCATAAATTCATGTGGTGTGACATACATTGTATATTAAAAACTCATGATATGAAGTTCTGTTATTTGGGTATGTAATTATATAATGACATCAAAGATTATAAATAATTTTTTTGTATACACATGTAATTTACAATATCCTCATATCCTAGTTGTTCTTACTGGGCTATATTATTCCACAAGTAAAATTATCATTCACGATTCATGTAAAAATACAAACATAACCCTCATGAAATTATTCAATATTTTTACTAAAATTAATTTCTGAAATATAACATTAATAAGAATTTTTCAAGACTCATTCCGATTGTGATAATACTAAATGTTAAATAAGAACATCAATATTGAATGTATCATAAATGTTTATCTGGGGTATATAAACACAAAAAGGTATATAGAATTTAAATTTTAATGGAATGATCCCCAAACACATAATTAAAATCAATGAAAAATCAAACCATAAGTCCTTAATGAAGTATATAATGTTTTAAAAAATTTAGAGAAATACTAATTAATGTTGGGTGATTATTGCCTAACCATAAAACTACTATATACATTTAGTATGGTATAATGTAATTCATTATCAACAATAATTTTTTATGTTTATGTATAAGGAATATCAATACTAGAAATATTTATAACATAATTATTTTGAATATATATATATAACTAAATGGTTATTATAATAATACAACCAATATAATCCCCCCTATATATCTTTTATTTCCATGTGAATGGAAAATAAAAATTCGTAACAAAAATAATTTAATAAAATTTGATATTTAACCTTTTTCCCCAAAATGTTATCTATAACCTATAATATCATCATAATTTAAGATATTTACACATTATGAGGAATAAAATCCCAAATAATCCACCTTTTTATAAAAACCAATGTAGAATATAAATAATATATCGTTGTATTTTCCCACGTAAATGTTGTTTAAAAATACTAAGAATTATTTTGATGTTCACCCATCAGAAGTCATATTTTGTCACACTTTGTAACACTAGGTACTATCCTTATCCTGACCTACCACTATATTCAATCAAACAAAAACTAATATGATATTTTTTTCTTTATTTCAACCCACACAAACTCACTAAGCATTACCCATATCCAATTGATTATATTAGTTTGGAGCCTCACTAAAAATATGAACAATAAATATATTTGGATTCCAATCAATATTTACTCCCATCACATAGATTGGAGTCATAGAAGTTGTATCATTATTTTATGTCAACATTATATCCATGAACATATCATCTCTATATTACATGGTTTGGGATGTCTTCCACTAATATAGACTCAAATTCTGACTTGGTACCATCATAGAAATAAATACTCAATTGTATCATGAAATAACACTGTAATGACCCTAGTTATGATTTCAAAATCGTTTTAATATTAAAAATATTATTTTTACAGATAACATCAGTATAAATATTTTATTCCATTTATGTATCCAAAAAATAATTTAATTCAAATAATTTTTTTTGAAGTATTTAAAAGTAAAATTCAAAATTATATTTTTTTAATTTTGATAAATAAATAACATTTTTAAAATCAACATATCTATATTTTATTATGAATGAATTTTTTCAAATAAATATTAATTATTTAATACGAGTGATGATTACTAATATTTGTAAAAACATTATTTATTTTCAATAAATAATGTAGAGTAAATGTACAGTTATGTTTTGAATAGGATTTTCTCAAAAATAAATAAAAATTTTTAATATTTTTTCAAATTAATTAGATTTTTAAATATATTATTTTTTATTGGAATTTAACATTGTATTTATAGTAAAAATAGATTTTTTAAAATATTGTGAAAAATGCATTAATTGTATTCAATACTAAATAATTAATAATATAAATAATAACCGATTTTGATAAGATATTTATATATATATTATTTATAAATTAAAATTATTTTTAAATCATATTTTTTTTATATTTACTCTTAGTTTAATTTCAAAATCATCATGTGATTTAAATATAAATGTCTTGAAAACATTTTTTTCTATGTCAATCGGTTATGCTTTGAGAATATTTTTATTAAAAATAAGTGGATATAATTTTAAAAATTAGATTAAATTATTTAATTAAAAATAATTTAAATTGCCTAATTACATTATCATATTACTAATATATTTAATTGTAGAAGAGTAAAAATTAATTACAACTAATAATGTAAAAATGGATTTCCTGAGGGGGTTAGACTATAAATATAGCTCTTAAAATTGCCAATTTTTTTTATAAAATGTATTATATTAAATAATTCAATGTTATCATTAATAATTCTTGAAAATTTCGAATTTTGGTTTCCCAATAAATGTGAAATAATTGGGTATGCACTTTTCTTTTCGAATACTACATGTGTTCCAGAAACCTCAATGATAAAAGGACACCAAAAATCCACTCCAATTCATGAAATCAACTACATTTAAATCATCCAATAAATATCTTAATATATTCCCTATTTCCATAATAAATATTAATATCACATTCATTTATCAAAACTTCATCATATTAACGATTTTTTTCTTACCTAAAATGGTTGTATTAAAAGGTGGTATTCATCTTTTCCATTTATAATATTTTTTTCTTGTTCAAATTACATTAAAAAATATATTTAAGATTATATAATAATCAAAATATATCCCATATACTACGATTATGGTGTGTTATTGGAATAAAATATTTATATCTAATCTTTCTTAAAAATGGGATGATAAATAATCATTCTCATTTATGTCGAACTACCGCATCACAAATCGATGTCATTCTTATTCCTCCATTAACTATCCATGATATTTGTTTTGATATAATTAAATTATATATATATATATATGGTATATCGTACATATTTATACATATTGAGTAATGATATCACATATAAATTTTGACATTACATTTGATAGGTGATATAATATATTTTCTAATGTTAATGAAAGACTATCACATCACAAAGTGATGTGATTCATTTTTTTAATTCGCATGGAAGTCATTAAAGTTAAATTTATGTAATATTATTCATTTTTAAGACATAATAATGATATTGATGAAATATGTTTCATTATGAATATAAAAATATATAACATAATTTCTTACACTGAAAAATCATAATTCTGTTATTCAACCTTTGTAATAATACCTCCATAAATTAATGTGATTATTCTTATCATAAATAAGTCTCATGGATTATATATGAATTTATATTTAAATATATTATAAAATTAGTATTATTTAATTTCAATTATCTGAATACCAAATAACACCTACCATTTTTCCATAAATAAAATTGAAATGTGGAAACTTTAATCATGCATACGTATGACCCAAATTCTATACGATGGTAATGTAGCTAATTTTTCATTATATTTCAATAATTATTATTTTTTAAATAAATATGTTAATAAATTAATAATTATTAATCTATAGATGTTGAATAAAATCGATTTTGACCATTGGTCAACCTATCAAATTGATTTACAGATAAGGAAAATATCCTTGAAATGCATAATGTAAACTTAACAGATTATGTATTTATATATTACATGGTATTATATCCAAAAAAGAAAAAAAAATTAATAAAATTCTATGTAAATTTAATAATTAATATACTTTTTTATTAAAGAAGATAAAGAACCTGTATGACATGTTATTCACATGGTATGTGACTTCACATCAATTTAAATTTGTTGATGCATATAGTGATTATATGAACCTATATTATCTTATTATGTATATATATTGCCTCACTGGAATGTTATAAACTGAAACAATAAATTATCATGGGATTTTAAATTTTATTAATGTAATTCTTAAATTGGGTGTATGTTTCAAATATTGCTATGTGATACATGACTTTTATTTTACTGATTTATCCTTATACATTTTTCTTATAACAATATTTTTCTTCTAAGTCCATTTATATAAAATTATTTTTGTTGAAATGATAATTTGATAAAGGGAATATTTATTTTTATATTATTTTTTAATAAAAATATATCTTTTTATTGAATGATTGAGTTTTATACAAATGATACTATTAATGTTCTTTTTTAACCTATACGATGACTAAAACATTTCCCACCACCATAACCAATATTTTTTCCTTGATTTCATTACAATATTTTGTATATTCATCTATTAAAACCCATATTTTCCGATTTTTGGTCAATTTATATTTTGAGAACATTTTTTTAAATAAAATGTGTATTATGATATCTGAATGTGTTCTATAAAATTATTTCAATTATTTATGGATAATTTTATGATGAAAATATATAAGATTATGTTTTTTATTCATAATATGGTTTCTTTTCATTGTTATGGTGGTTTTATCAACATAGAAATGTGTGGACCCATTATAATTTCTATGAATGGTGTTTAAATAATTTAGTCTAATTAATTGGGAAATGATTACATTATAAATAAAATCATATTCAATTTTGGTTGTATGGTTTTTAATATTATGAAGGATTCAGAATACCTTCAATGAGATGATGTACTAAGGAACATAAATTACATTTTTAGGCTTGATATGTAGTTTTGATGGAAATTTTTTATATTCAAAACATAATATTAACGACCAATATTAAAAAAATTAATTCTTTTTACAGATAATAATATAAGATATTAATGAATGGCATTTCATGGGTTTTTTTGTTTTTATTTGGAAAAATGGGTTTATTCATTTTTGGTCCGTCGTTGTCCTTTTTGTTGTGACCACATGATTTCGAAGTTATTTTAATAGGATTTATGAATCTGTAAGGGAAATGAGTAGTTCAAGATGAAATTCAAGAATATTTTTAAGAAATGAAATCATTATTTGTTTGAAAGAAGTTTTATTGTAGGAAAATGTACACTGATTATAATTATCCATGTTTTATAATAATCCATTATTATGTTATATTGATGAAATAATTTTCAATGAACCTAAACCTCATAAGATCCTTAAATAAATGAAAATGAATTCTTAATGTAAAAATGTTGATTATGTAATTTTTATGTCAGGGTCATTATAATTGGTATCATTGGATAGTTCAGATAACATTATAGGTTAGGATAATGATAAAAGTATGATTAAAAAATTCATTATGTTAAATTTGAAATAATATAGAATATATCTACAATAGTAAGGAAAACGTTATTTACCTCAGTTATTTTTAATTTTTTACATAGATTTTTAGCCGACATTAATACGGACGACAGTATAAATAACGTTTTTATGTCGGATATTTGAAAACGAACATGAATAACATAACATCACAGTGTTTATCACATCGGTTAATTAATAACCAACGTGAAAAAACCGGGGGGGGGGGTGAAAACGTTGGTTATAATATAACTGTCATGATAAAATGGGTGGTTTATCATGTCGGTTATTATATAACCAACGTGATAAACACATGCGGGGGAGTTTAACACATCGGTTATTAAATAACTGACGTCATAAACCCATGGGAAGTGGTTTATCATGTTTGTTATAAAATAACCGATGTGATAAACCAATTCCTATGTCTTTTATCACGTTAGTTATTTAATAACTGACATGATATACCATGCCACAGGTGTTTATCACGTCAGTTATTAAAAAAACCGACTTGATAAACCCTTCCCGATTTATTTATCACGACGTTTATAAAATAACCGACGTGGAAGAAAATTTTTTTTAAAAAATCAAATGTAGTCTTCCCCTCTCCCCTAGAAACAACCTGAAACCAAATCAGGAATTTGTACCACAAAAACATAAGGAGATCAAAACAATAAATGAAGTAAATTTAAGCATTTATGTTGATAACATATAAAACTTACCCAACTTGACAGCCCCCACCCTCATATATACCCCCTAGATAGCCCTCCCCCACCCCATTGGAGCCCCCACCACACCCATGGACTACCCCCCGACCCCCTGGATAGCCCCAAACACCCCATGACAACCCCCACCCTCCTGCACAACACCCCCTCACCAACTCACCCCACATGACAACCCCCACCCCATTGAAGCCCCCACCACACCCCTAAACTACACCCTGACCCCCTGGACATCCCTAAACACCTTAGGACAACCCCCCACCCTCATGAACAGCACCCCTCACACCCTCACCCCCACTTGAAAGCCCCCGCCACTCTCATGGACTGCCCTCGACCCCCCTTGACAGCTCCAAACTCCGTGGGACAACCACCCCACACTCATGTATACTCCACGTTCATGTATACCTCCCCCAACCCTGGACAGCCCTCCCCCACCCCATTAGACCCCCACCACACCCCTAGACTTCCCCCGACCCCCTGTACAGCCCCAAACACCCCTAAATAGCCCCCCACCATCATGAACATCACCCCCTCACCCAACTTGAAAGCCCCCACCACACCCCTGGACTACCCTCAGACCCCCTAGACAGCTCCAAACACCCCACGATAACCCCCCTAACCTTATGTATACCCCCAACACCCTAGACAGCCCTCCCCCGCCCCATTAGAGCCACCACCACACCCCTGGACTTCCCCCCGACCCCATGGAAAACCCCAAACACCCCTGAAAAACACCTCTCCCACCCTCATTTATACCCCCACCCCCTAAACAGCACTTCCACACCCCTGGACAGCCCTCCCACACCCCTTGATAGCCCACCCACACCCCTGGACAGCCCTCCCACCCCCCTGGACTTCCCCCCACCCCACCAGACAACCCTCCTAGACCCCTGGACACCCCCAACCTCACTGAACACCCCCCACACCCTTGGAACCCCTCCCCCCATACCAGAATCCATACAAGAAAAACCATCATAAGTAGACAAAAACAAGAAGTAGAGAAAAATTAAACATTCACTTATATAACATTCAAATCATACACTTTCAAATTCGAAAAAACTAAATCCAACCTAAATGACTACCAAATACACAATTACAATGACAATATAAAAAATTACATTTTACATTACAAAAAACTAAAATTAAATCAAACCTGTAAAATAATTGGACCACTCTACTTGTAAGTGTTTGATATCTTCAGTAGTATAGTGTTGAGGGTCATCAAAAAGATACAAATTAAAAGGATAGTAGTTAACGTCTATAATTAATAAATCGAATTTAAATATTATAGAAATGTTTAATAAGAAATATTACTAGGTCAAAATTCACAAATGTCCCAGTTGTTATTATTTCATACATAAATATTAACATAAAATATCCGCATTCGATGACGTCTTGTTGTTCATGACCATTCTTTTTGAATGAGTGTTAATTCAATATATTATTATTATGTAATAAATCAAAAAGTACAGATTATAAATGGATATTTACCTTTGCATTTACATATTTGTTCTTTGCACTCCATGTCATTGTTTTTTTGGGAAAGTAGGCCCACGCCCTATTAGAAAATAATACGAATGAGGTAAATTTAATATTTATTATAATATATAAAACTATTTAGATCATGAAACTTACATTTCCAATATATTCATAAAACATTCCTGCACATCATCATGGACAGAGCATATCCAATAAAGTGCTTTCTCCCTTGGGAAAAAAACACCTAACATTCAATGATCACTAATAAAAGGAAATTTAATGTTAGTGGTTTTTTATGTTAAAATATAATTAACTCTTTGAGAAGATAATTTTCATACCTCTCACAAAAAGGAATAATAAAACATTGTGTGACCATATTCTTTTCAAGTCTTTCAGCAATATAAAACATTATTTGTTCCTCATCCATTGCACATGATTCATTGGAAATCAATTACGGGTCCATGAATCCATATACATCTGTCAGCTCATTCCTCTATTAAATTTTATAAAGATACCTAATACAAAATAGACATAAGTATACATTTTTAATAAATATAACGTAAGAAAAAGGTGTTAAGACTTACATTGAAAAAATTTGTACCACGTTGATGCCCAACTTATCTCGAGTAACAAGCACCATGATATCAGTTTCCATAATCCCCACACTTATTTCACATCCAAAAACATGAGCTTCCATTAGAAACTCATAATGACCTGCCAACAAATTTGAATATCTTGACAATCTGTCAAGACTACTAGAATCTGTATCTAATGTAATATCCATTTGTATTTGTTGTTGTCTATAAAGTATTTCTTTACCTTTGAATTATTCCTTTAAAAATAAATTGAAAAATATATTAGTTTTCAAATGATAAAAAAACTTTTATAAAAAAAAATTAAAATAAATGATATAACATTCATACCTCTATGGTAATGAGTGGAAAATGTCTGGATGGCCAAATTAAAAATGGCCTATATTATGTCCAACAGTCTCCACCTCATATATAGGTAATGGTATCCGAGATGATCTATCTATAATATCTATTACAGTGACCCTCAGATTCTTTACCTCTAATTATTGATGATGAACTGTATCTTCTATATAATATACCAACCCATATGCTACTACATGATGTTGAGGATCATCAACATAAAACTCACAATAAGTAGGAAGCTGCGGCGGAAGGGAATGTTAAAAAATGGGGTCCGCAAGCTGAGGTGGGGGAGTGGGAGCTACTGGCGGAGGTGGAGGATATATAATGGGCCCTACAGGGGGAGGTGGAGGAGTGACAGCTACAGTCTGAAATTTTCATTGCATTTCTACAAACATAGACTGCACTGACGCTCTAATCTTGTCATCCATCGTCGCTTTAATATTTTTAACTTCAGTCACCAAGGATTATATTTTGTTTATAAACCCCCTCAATGATAGAAGTTGAAGAACATGGCAACACTTTTCTTACCGATACACCTACTGGATATCCTCTTACACGACCAGGATGTTTGGGCTTTCTCAATGATACAGATAAAATATCTTCCCTCCGAGTAACTGTAAGTGACCCCTATGAAATCTTCTCCTTAAGATATTCCTATATTGATTAATTGAACATTTCTATAATAATTGAAATTATATGAAGAAAATAGTTAACATAAATAAATAAAACAGATATCTTACAATCCTCTCTACTACGATTCTCTATTCTTCCAAAATATATTTCCCTTTTTTTCCCTTCCGAGCTCCCTTCCATTTTTCATGTCTACATTGAGGGGATGGAGGGGCCACCTCTCCAGTGCTTGAAGACTCAGCTCTAGGTTGTTGAAATTTTTCCGCCATCATTTGTTCTTCCAAAAATGCATACCCTTCACGAGATAAACTATGATGGTATAAATTTTTAGATTGGATCTCTAGATGATATTTCCTTGTTTGCTTTAAATTAAGAATAAGAAATCATTAGAAAAACATTAATACGGTAATTTATATAATAAATCTTATAAATGTTTACATTACCCTTACCAAAAATTACTATTTTCATATACTTTCAAAAAACTGTCTCCATGTGTCTTCATCTATAAAAAGTTATATACGACATGGATTGTCATGACTCCTTTGACCATAAATGAAATCAGATGAGAGGGTTGATTTGAAATCCCTCCATCCATGGGAAGCCAACTATAAACATTTCCTTCTGACTCCTCTAGTATCTGGAATATCAAGTTTCATCTGATAAATAAGAGGTTTGAACAAATTATATATACTGGAATCATTTAAAAAATAGTCAAACAATAGCAAAAGATCTTACCAAAATCGTCTCCCACAACTGAGTGATTATCGCATTATCCACACTTCTCCAGTCATCATACAGATTGCTTACTTTTCCCTTAGCCTGAGATTCTACAAAACCCTTAAAATCATTTGCTTTTGGACCTCTAGGTATATCATCATCATCAAACTCAACGAGTATCCTCGGATCCTGCATACATGCAAGTGCTAATTTTGGTAAAGCTGTGCACACACATTTACCAAACATTGAACTCTTTGTCCTAATAGGAGAATGTGACTGTTCCTACCCAGAGGTATGACCAATATTCTCATCTCCAGAATCATGTGGTTGATCAACTGAATGATCTTTCATTATCTATCAAATAAAAAAAACAAACATTAGTTAAAAAATATACAAATTAAAATATTTTAATACTACTTTATTTAGAAAATAGAAAAGTATACTATGTTACGTAATAGTAAACATTGGTAATATGATAAGCATGTTAAACAATGGTAAAGATGGTAATGATGGTCAAGATGGTAAACATGGTAGACATGGTAAACCTTGCCAACATTGTAAAGTAGTTGACACTGAACGAAAATAATAGATATATAATTCATGTAATGGTAAACATGATTAAGTAAACATAAAAAAAAGAAAAAACAAAAACATATACATATTTTGTTTTAATACATGTTTTAATAAATAAAAAACTTACAATATATAAAATTTTATGAGAAAAATAAATGTAAACAAGAAATAAACATATGTTACCTGTAATTTTAGGAATGCACAAATGGATTGTTTTCCCAAATTCTTTCGTCGTGATCATTCCTTATAGCACAAACCATGTATTCAACATGCTCATCATTATGTTCTATTAATCATTCCATGGAAGTAGGGATCTCATATAAATCATCATTTTCATAAAGATCATCCTCACCAACATATTGTTTTTTCCATTGTAAAATAATAGCCCAATGCATATTTGATTGATCTACTACATAGAAAATTTGTTTTCCAATTGTTTCCATTATAAAAGAATCAGTTGTGTATTCTAATCTATTCAGATTAATAAGTGTCATTCCAAATTCCTTGTGTCTGACACTGTTGTTACAGATAAACCATTTACAATTAAAAACATGAACTTTAATTTTAAAGTAATAAACCTCCCATATGTCTTTATTCACTCCATAATATGCACTTGATGTAGAAATTGGGTTTTTGTCCTTAACACTCAAAATTTTCATTTCTTCTGCAAACACCAATACACCACTTTTCTGAACTGCACTTCTATTGTCCTGAGCTTTTGTATGAAATGTATAGCCATTAATGTCAGAATAGGACAATGTTAACATATTTAAACAAGGACCACCCACTATCCATTTCAATGTCTCTAATACATCTGATCTACCAAGAAAAGTATTTTTTAATTCATGAAAAAAAAGTTTTTTTGTGCTCACTAAACATCCACATTTCATTCTTCTTTGGATGACATTGTTTTAACTCATTAATATGCCATGTGATATACAGTTGAGCATCAGCTATGTTATTCCTGATGTATGATTATAACTTCTTCATCTGTTTAGCTGAAAATTATTTGACTTTCATGCAACGAATATCCTTTCCCCCATTATTAACTAGTTCATAGCGAGATGGAGGAAAACCTATGTGTTGCGCCGCATCCAAGTAGCTCGTACAAAACTCTGCTACCTCCTCAGAAATATAATTTTCTATAATGGTGGCTTCTGGTCGATATGGAATTTTAACATACCCCTTTAATATTTTCATATACCTTTCAAAAGGATACATCCAACGAAGATATGCAGGTCCACAATGCTTTATTTCTTGAACCAGATGAATCATTAAATTCACAATTATATAAAAAAATGTTGGAGGAAAATACATTTCCAATTGACAATGTATAAAAATTGCATTCTTTTCCAAAATGTTCAAAGCATTCACATCAATCTCCTTATTACAAATTGAATTGAAAAAATAACACAACATCATTATAGTCTTTCTAACATGAATGGGAAATATTCCACACAATGCATCTGTTAGAATTTGTTGCATCATGACGTGACAGTCAAGTGATTTCATACATATCAACTTCATGTCTTTCAATGAGATAAAAAATTTTACATTTGAAAAATAACCTTGAGTCACTTTGACATCATGAAGACACTGACAAAAGATAATTTTCTCCCTCTTCGATAATTTATGACAAGCTAGGGGAAGAAATGTTCACCTTCCATTAGGAGTGGGAGCTAACTCCGAACGTATTCCAATTGATATTAAGTCCAATATTGCATTCAACCCATCTTTTGTATTTCCTTTAATATCTAACAATGTTACAATAAAAAAATCACAGATATTATTCTCCAAGTGCATGACATCAATATTATGTTTAACTTCATGATACCTCCAATATGGTGGCTCAAAAAATATTGACCTTTTCTTCCAAATATATCTATCATTACCAGATTTCTGTGTATTTCCCAATGTCATGTCAAGGTTTTTCACCCTCTAAAAATACAGATCAAGGGATAAATGTTTTGGAGAAGTATCAAATTATTATAAGTAATTGAATTCCTTTTTAGTCTTCTATAAGGGTGATCCATAGGCAAAAACTTTCGATGACCCATGTACACAATTTTCCTCCCATGATACAATTAAGAATATGGCGTTTTTTGTTCACAAATTAGACATGATTTATGCCCTTAACATTGTATCCAGATAAATTTCCATACGCTGGGAATTAATTTATAGTGAACAGAAGCACTGCATGTAGTTAAAAATATTCCATTTTATAAGAATCATACACCCTAATACCATCAGCCCATAACAGTTTCAAATCATCAATCAACGGTGACATGTAAACCTCAACATCATTACCGGGTTGCATTGGACATGGGATCAGTATACTCAACATGAAATATTTGCGCTTAATACAAACATCATGAGAGTGGTTGTAAATTACCAATTAAACAGGCCATAAACTATGTGTGTTACTGAGGATTCAGTATGGATTAATTCCATATGTGCAAAACCCTAGTCTGAGATTTCTAATTTCATTTCAAAATGTAGAATATTGCGGATCAATTTTCTTCTATTGTTGACAAATAGCTGAATGATGTATTTTTCCATGACATACCCGCTCATCAAAATTCCATCGTATCCTTTTTGCATCATGTGAATTAGTAAATAAACATTTGGAACGATGAATTATAGTAAGATACCAAAATAGCTTTGAAGGGAGCTTTATAATCTATACATCAGCCTGTGATTTTTCTTCCATCTTATACCGTGATGTCCCACATTAAGGAAACTCTGAAAGAAATTCATATTTCATCCTATATATAATATAGTCATTCAGACAGGCTTTTATTTTCATGTATCCAAATCACATTGGGCATAATATTTTCATTGCCTTGTAATTTGAATCTGGAAGATCGGTATCTTTTGGAAGAATCTCTTTCATCAATTGTAGCAGCTCTATAAAACTTTTGTCACTCCATCCATGTTTCTCTTTCAGGTTATCCAATCTTAAAACCGCCGACAAAATCGTAAATTTTCTAAAAACTGGATATAATTGTTTTTCACCATCACCATATAGACGTGCAACTGTCGTTTCTATCTCAATTTGTTCTGCTACAATATTTCAAATCATTTCTTCAATTCCATTGGAGTTACTATCTTGAGAATCATCATCATCAGTGACATTCCGTCTAGTTTCAGCATGCCAAATCCAAGGGCTGTAACTCGAATTAAAACCATGAAAAGTAAGATGATCTTTTATCTCTCTACTTTCCAACATCTTCATATTCAAACATTTCAGGCATGGACATAATAAATTTCACTACTTGGAACATTTCGTTTAGAAAATTATAAAAAGGAATCAACACCTTCCTCATATTCATTGCTCATTCAATGTTCCGTAATCCAACTTCGACTCATTATTACCTATAAAAATTATCAAAAATATATATATTTTTAAGATAATACAAATATATGTTTATATGAGAAAAATCATAATTTTAATGTAAAAAAATTTTGAAATATAAAAAAATCTATGCATATTTAAAAAAGTATGTTTGAATATTATTAAAAAAAAATATTGTTATATATAACAGTTTTAAATTCCATTGAATCAAATGAAAACCATGGGGCCTACAGTGGTTGATAGAAAATAGGAGAAATGGAGTAAAACTGAGAATCAAATCATATTTAAAATAAAAATTCAGATGGAGAAAAATAAAATGTAAAAACAATCATCATGGCACAATCATCATGTCATAATCTCAGAAACCACAAGGTTGTAGTCAATCCCCCTAGACACCCACAACCCTCTGGATAGCCACCCACACCCCAGAAAACCCCCAAAACCCTCTGGACAGGCCCCCACCCCCATGGACAACCACCCACACCCACCCACCCCCTTGGACACCCCCCCCCCGGACACCCCCAACACTCTGGAAAGCCCCCCACCCCTGGACATCCCCCACCCCTCATGACAGCACCCCCACCCATCCTAGACACCACCCCCACCCCACCCCCTTGGACACCCCCCAAGACACCCTACAATCCTCTGGACAGCCCCCCCCCCCCCCCCCCCCCCGCCAGACAACCCCCAAAACCCTCTGGATAGGCCTCCACACCCTTGGACACCCCCAACACCCACCCACCCCCTTTGACACCCCTGACACTCTGGAAAGCCCCCCCACCCCGAGATAGCCCCCACCCCTCTAGACAGCACCCCCCACCACTCCTGGACACCACCCCCACCCCTACCCCCTTGGACAGCCCCAACCCTTTGGACAACCCCCCCCCCCCACCCGTGGACCTCACCCCACCCCTCCAGAGATCACCCCCACCCCTCCTAGACACCACCCCCCTCCCCGACCCCCTTGGACACCCCCAGGACACCCCAACCCTCTAGACAGCCCCCCCAGAGAACCCCCAAACCCTCTAGATCGGCCTCCACCACCTTGGACAGCCCCACACACCCACTCACCCCCTTGGACATCCCCTAGACACCCAACCCTCTGGACAGCCCCCACCCCCCCGGACAACCCCCCAATCAATGGATTACATTTAAAAACTAGGCATGGTGAACAACTAAAAACACATGAATTTAATATATACATCAGAATGAAATAGATGGAATTAAATATTATTAAATATGGCTACTTAAATTATCGTATCATAATTAAAAATAAACATTGATATTCAACTACTCAAATGATCAAAAGTTTTTTAGATAACCAATATGATAATGAGGTGATGGATAATTCTTGATATCATAAACATATTGTCAAGGCCTTGTCTAAGGCCTTAAAAAATACTAAGGTAAGCCCTCAGCAGAACCCAATTTTTTTTGGAATCATGAGACATAGTGATGCATCGAAGGGCCATAGAGGTCAACAACCATTACATTATATGTCTAATAGATTCTCATATAAAAGAGGATAAACAGAAGCAACAACAACAAATGAAAAATCATTTCTGAATTCGTACATTTAATCAATAACCATTCTATGCAGTAATATAGGTGAATGAGATCATTTGTTATCAATGACAACAAAAATTACCATCAATGATGGGCATTCGCAAAACAAAAACAAACTAAATAGAAGTAGTTGAGGCTTGCGTGAATATTGCGAGTCGATCTAATAAATATGGCGATGATAAATAAGATGATGATGGCAAAAAGTGGTAAGAGGGTTCGAACTCAACGAATTGTAACTAGTTTAAACAAAAAAATCACAAAACATAAATATAGACTATCCGAGAAAAAGACTAACGAAATAAAGTCGTGGGAGGATTACTTGAGTGTTGTGAGTTGAGATGATAGACCTGAGGAGAGTAAAGATGATAAACGATGATGTCCAAACGAGTTTAACGCAATGATATCGAGGAGTCAATTAGGGTTTACCGCACGAGAGAGATGAGCCACCTGACTGTCAATCAAAAAATAATAAATGACAATCAACGAGGCTTGATAATTTTTTAAATGTTTTATAATGTCGGTTATTTTATTACAGACGTTATAAACTATTTTTATACATTTATAATGTTGGTTATTATAATAACAGACGTTATAAATGTATCAGATACATAATTTTTTACTTCGGTAATTTTATAACCGATGTAAAAAAATCCGCGTGTGGGTTTTTTAAGTTGGTTATATAATAAATAACGTAAAACATATATCAGAAATCGTAGTTTTGTATGTTGGTTATAAAATAACAGACGTAAAAAATTCTAAGGGTTGTTTTGTTACGTCGGTTATCAAAAAAAATGATGTAAAAAAGCCCTCAAAAACAAGTTTGTTTACGTCTGTTATTTTATAACCGATGTAAAAAATTGTACATATCTCGTTTTTTACGTCGGTTATCAAATAACTGACATAAAAAACACCGTGCTTTGGTTTTTTTACGTCGGTTAATTTATAACCGATGTAAAAAATGAACGCGTTCCATTTTTAATGTCGGTTATTAAAATATCCAATGTTAAAAATGTACTCACCGAATTATTTATGTCGGTTATAAAATAACCTAGGTAAAAACCGACATTTCACAGATTATCATGTCGGTTATATATAACTGACTTCATAAATGGTGACGTAAATAACATTTTCTGCACTACTACTATTACCATATTTTTTATATAACCTTTGAAATTTCATAATGGCTTTTATAGAGGATACATGGAGGAATCATTGGGAGGATCCTGGATGTATATATCCTTCTTAATCCCCATATAAATATGGAAGGAATTGGAATTGAATTGTTTGTTATAGTGATGGATGAGTTGACATAAGTAATAAATTGTTTGGGTATACATTCCATAGAGGATTCTAACCTACCCTGATGTAGATGAAATATAATAGAGAATTTGATGATGAAAAGTACCCCATATTATAAGGGATCATATAACCCAGCGCTAGTTTAATGATGGACCATTACATTGGATAATATATAAGAAGTCAAGGGATGTTTAGAACATTAAAAGTATTCTATTTTCATTTATAATTTTGAAGTAGATGTTGATCAATGATGGTATTTGGAAAATAATCCCAATGATAAATTTGATCATCCCACTAAGGAATTGTATATATTTATAGTTTATTTTAATAGAGAAAATTAATAAGTTTTATTCAATAATTTGAAGTTTTTGAAAACATAACAAAAAGATGAGAAATTCAATACATATAGATGTGAATGTTACCCACTCATATTGTTAAAAATATAGAAATATCTCAAATTTGTATTGTTCCTGCCATGAATGAATACATGAAGGTTTTTATGAATGTATTTGAGTTCATAAATTGTGCTTAAGAGGTTGAATTTATAATTGAATTACTTCAAGATGTAATGCCTTTTTCAATACCCTTTATTGAAGAGGAAAAG
Source organism: Viscum album (assembly GCA_963277665.1). Lineage (NCBI taxonomy): Eukaryota > Viridiplantae > Streptophyta > Magnoliopsida > Santalales > Viscaceae > Viscum > Viscum album. The sequence goes on along the minus strand of OY728156.1, from coordinate 1,798,211,619 downwards.
TTTAAATTTTAGAAATAGAAAAAAATTGAAATATATTTCTGATAATCTTTTTTTGACCTATATAATAACCACGAGGTATGTATGTTTTTCTTCTGAAAAGAAAATATGGATAAATTGGACATTGCCTTGAATATAAAGCATTGAATATCATCACTGATTAGAAAAAGTACCCTAATTAATATATCAATTATTTGTTTGATCAGATAATGGGAGGAATGTATTTTGGAATGTTGATCATTTTTCATTATCACCACATGTTTTGAAGGAATAAGATGTTAAAAAGAACGTGTTTTGAAGTATATAGTTGTATTATGAGTTTATTGTTATAAACATCATGTTTTTGAATGAACATATTGTATTTATAGACACTATGAGTGTGGATTTTCATAATTTCATGAAACTTTTTTATGTTTATTTGTAAAATTTTAGAATATTATTATATTCAGAATAAATAAGAATGAAACCTATGTATTTTTCAGAAAATAAATAAAATAAATTTGAAAATTTGTTTCTGTGAATTTTGGTTTTCAATAATTTCATTCCATAGACTCATTCGATTTATATATGAAAAAAGTGTTGACACTGTTTTTTTTATTACTTTACATCACCCAAAAATAAAATATAGAATTTAGTTTTCATGGATTACCAGGTTACTATGAATAGTTTTCTCAGAAAATTGCTAATATTACAATGCCACCAAATATTTGAACAAGAAAAGGAGTATAATTAAAATATACTAAATAATGTGATGCTTGTTTATACGAAAGATAAATAATATTGGTGACTCATCCATATTGGCATTTCCTTCTAGAAGTGTTGAATTATTCATCTTCAGTGATTCTCATTAAAACCACATGGTCATGAGCAACTAAAAATTGACTAGGTAAATGCTTATGATTAAAATCAATTGAAGCCTAATGAGTTAAATTATCCTACACATGACTTCTATTTAGCTATAATTTTTTATAAATTTAAAATATCGAGGAATAATTTTTATGTCGTAATGTGTGAAATATAGACATTTCAAAAAATGGTAATTCATATATTCATGTATAAATAATTGAACATGAGATATATATTATTGTAGGAACTAATTAAGGATTATAACTTCATGATTATTTATCACCCTTGAGAATAATACAATGTGTTAGATTCGTTGAGTCAAAAAATATGTCTACATTATCCATGTTATATCAGTAATGTGGCCCTTATAGAAATTAATTAGATTAAATTTATCTTTGGTGTTCATGATATAGTTATATTCTCCATTTTTAGGTTTCAGTTCAGTTGTCATCTTCAGAAGTAATTACACATTCTGATAAGAAGGATTATTATTTTCTGGAAGATGTATAATATTTTAAAAAGGCTAAGATTTATAAATTAAAGATTTATAATAAATGTGTTTCAAAACAGTGTAATTGATTATGAGTTCCTTTTTAATCAATATTAAATAATGTGTTGTTCTATGAATCTCATCGTTCTCCATTTTCTATTCTTCAGGGAAGCACTACGATGTAGAGTGTCCATCAAATGTTTATTAAAGGGATAAAATAAATGGAGAAATTGGTGAAATTACAAATAAGTGTCTGAATTGTTAGTAATTTAATGTATAATGAACTGTAATTAATTGAATGTTTCATACTTTTCCATCCCCTATGTGAAAAATGGATTGTATATCTATGGATTTTAGGGTGAGGTTAGCAAAAAAGTCTCAAGGTAACAATGTGATTTGGGTTACTATTAATCGATTGGTTAATTATTTCAAATTTATACACATTCAAGAATAATTGTATATAGATAAACATTGTAGACCGTATATAAGGATGATTTTATAGAAACTTGGAGTGCCTCTTTCTATTATATTAGTTTTTTTTATCTGAGGTTCACATCAATTTTTTGAGATGACATTAAATTTGAGTGGTTAAGGAATTATATTTTAGTATAATTTTTCATATAGAATTAACTACAAAATATGGCTGATAAATTCAGACCATATATAATTAGAATTGTTCTGGGTCAATGGATTTCTGTATGATTTAGGATTATCTTACTTATATGATTTAGTTATCATCTCTGTATATAGATGTAACCACTTGAAAAATTATATAGAAAGTAGTGCCAACCAACCTATTTTTATAATGCTATTGAATAAAATATATTTATTGGGTGAGATTTAGTAAGGGAAATGGATTTGATGTTGTAGATGATTTATAAAAATATGAGGATAACTAAGAGTATGAAAAATCATAATGAGGATAATTTAAGGAAGGATATTTCTTTTGAGGAAGGTGATTTGTTTGTATAATATTATCATAATAAAAAATAGTTATGCCTTTTTTAAAGGGAATATAATTCCACTTTTCATTAGATAAGATAAAATCATATATAATACTAGATTAGTTTCTTACTAGGTTTATGTACCTATTAATTTATCCTATATTGTTTTTCCATGTCACAATGTTATAGAAAAATGTTCTATATTTATAAAATTATTGGTGACATGATATAGTTCTTCTTGAATAGAATGTTTCATATGACGAACATCATGTATCAATTATTTATTATAGATTGAAAAAGTTATGGAATATATTGATTCACCCGATTAAGGATATATAGAAAAAATGATATCGTTTATGTGATAATATGGTCATCGTAATATTATATTAGAGAAAGATATCCCTACTTGTTTAATAAGTGAATAAATTTGTGTGGGTCAAATTTATAAAAGAGTTAAAATTATAAAAAAAATTTCAATGATATAATATATCATTTATATATTTATTAATATTGTTAGAAAAGTTATATTTAATAAATTAACAATAAGTAATTTTCTAAATCAAAATGGAAATGAATTAAATAAAAAGAAATTTATTATAACTTTTTATTAAATATATAAAATTCTAATTTATATAATAATAATTTTATAAAATAATATTAATTTTCAAATTATTATATCTAAATTGGTATAGATTTATTTTTTATTTTTTAGATAATATTGATTACATAGTTTTTAGGGAAATATATATATGTTTTAAGAATGTCATTTCATTGGAATAAATTATGTAATTTAAAATCCTATTATGTTTTAAAACATTATTTCAACTAAAATATTTATTAAATATTTATATTTAACCAACATAATTAATTTTTATTTTGAATGATTCTTTATTTTTTTATCTGTTTTTTTGAATAATGTGTTTTTAGGAAAAGTATTTTAAAATGTATAATGTTTCACTACTTTAATTATATAATATAAAAGCTAACATGTAAAATTTCAAATAAAATTTATGGATTATATATCAAATATTAGAAATTTATATTTACACTATATTTATTATTATTATTCATTAAGTTAATATAAAATAAAATTTCTCTCAAAACATAGTGATCTTGAAAAATTAATTTTTGATCCCGACTATATAATTTGATTTAAATTAATACTATCCACGTATATGAATTTAATTTGGGAAAATGTATTCAATATTTTTAATATGAATAATATATATTATCAAACATGTTCAATATTTTTTTTAAATTTTCACATTTATTATAAATATGAACTATTAATTTCCATGGTTATTGTAAAAAAATTACTACATGATAAAAATTAAATAATAAGGTTTAAAATGACCGAAATGATTTTTTAAAATCTATATTCGGGAAATATTTCAATATTATCATTACTATGGATTGGTTATTTATAATTTTGGATTATTTTTTATTATGAAAAATGTGTATAGACTATTCTCATTTAAAAATATATCGGTCTTCTAGTGAACTCACCTATAAAGGCCACCCCTGATTCTCTCATATTAAAGCCAATAAATCCATTTTTATTACACGATACCTACCCAAATATCCTCCTTAAATCCCTAAAGAAGAACTAGATAGATTTTTTGTTGTATATAAATCCTATGATGGATATAGTGCTTCTCTAAATAGGTTTCCCAAAGAGGAGTTTCATTATTAAAAAGCAATCTTTATATTTTTTTCATTATCTACATCATTAAAATATTTTTAAATTTTTATTCTATAATAAATATTTTATAAAAATATAGAGATATTTTTTTTATTTTGAAAAAAAAATAATCTTCTATTCCATCAAATGGGATACCAAATCATCATTCATGATTATGAAAGAAAACTATATCAAGAAAACCATGTCATTTGTTTCTATAAACATCTATCATTGATTGTTTTAACGATGAATTTAATTAATATATAAAATATAATTAACATATAACCATTATGGAGTTATTATAACATGTATATCTTCTTAATTTCCATTCCTTGTGGGATATGGTAACAGAGTACATGTATACAATGGACTACCAACTCACAAAGGGTTGTGAATCATTTTTCACTAATAATTGATTTGAACGGTAATAACGAACTATTTAATGAATATTTTTTATATAATTGATTTAAAAATTTTATTATTTATATATCTAAAAGTATTAATACATAATTTATGATATTAATTGTTACACTAATTTATTATAAGGTTGTTTTGGGTGTGTGGACCACCATCTGCACGATGCAACATGATAATATTTTCATTATTAAATCACTTGTGTGAAATATATAAAAATATTTAATGAAATAAATTCATATTTATGATGTTATTATCAATTTTTATTTTGAGAATATTTCATACCTTAATTTCAAAATGATCAAAACAATTGTAATGTTATAACTTCCTACGTACTTCATACCATATCTATGAATGTAAAAAAGTACATTTTTCATAAACGTAAATCATTATTTGTTGTACTAAGTATAATTGATTTACAAATATAAGAATAATTTAAATATTTCATGATAGTTTTAACAACAATATTATAAACCATGGATCAAAAAACAAATTTCATTTTTAACACATAGGCCAAATAACATTGAACCATGATACATAAATTAAATTATTTATGCAATTGCTTATAATATGGAAATATGCGACATAAATCATAATAGAAATGAAAATAATTCTTATTAATCTAAATTACTTGAAAAATATTATTATTTATTTTGATATAGATCATATGTTTCATGTCAAAACAAGCGGTAAGGGATATTACCACAACATGTATTCATTAAGACATATTTTTGTATTAATATCTATTTTACTTTTACAAGGATTATATATAGCCCCATTAACATGTTATAACATTAATTTATATAATCTCATATTATTTAAATATTTTTTAATGTTATCCAATAATGGGGATTATGATTTAAATATTTACTATGTGATAATATAATTCTATTTAAAATTGTCTGTTAATGTTTTCCTCTTATATCTCCTTTTTACATAAACATTTTAATAATAGTTTTCTTATTGAAATGATTTCATTATAAATGAAATATTTTTATGTTATTTAAAAACTTTTATTAAATGGAATCTTTTTATGGAATCATTATCTATCATTACAAGAAATAAATGTAATTTTCTATTTTAACGTATACGAGGATAATGAAATTTATCACTACAATAACAATTATATTGATCTTGGAATCCATTACCAGAATTATTTTTTTTGATAAATAAATAAATTTTTTCTCTTTTTATAAGAAATTTATTATTTTGGGAATGGTGTTTTAACATAAAATATTATTTTAATTTCTAAATTGTTCTTTAAAATTGGATTAAACTAGTTTTTAATTGGTTTTACAATGAAAATTTACATGAATAACATGTATTATTAATGATATGGTCATTAGAAATTTTTTATGTTTGGTGATACTAGAAATCCTTTGATGATACTATTATATATAATAAAATTTATGCAACAACACATCACACCGATGCATAGTTTAATGGTTATGTTTAAATGATAAATATTTTGGATGCGGGTCTGAAGATTATTTTAATCTGTAAGGGCTCTATAATATTTATAAAAGGGTTCTGTGAGATGATGTCCGAAAATAAATACATTAATTATCAATTCATATAAATGAGTATCATTTGAAATAAATTTGATTAAGGTAATAAAAACAAACTTTAACAAATAATTATTAAAAAAAAATTGGGTAAAAATTTATCTATATTAATAATTATTTTCAGGGTTTCTAATGTTCTTCACTGGACTAAATTTTTTCATCATTTAATATATCTTATTAAAACTTGTGTTATATTCGTTTATTTTTAAAAAATATAACAAGATTGAATGGTTTTTATGGGAATGGAAGAAGTCATGTTGAATATCATGATGATTTTTTATGAAATGAAATGTTATTTTGTTACAGATGTTTTATATGGATTGTAAATGTGTTCTGATTTAAACAGAAAAAAATAATCATATGGTAATATTATGAATTATTTATAACCAAATTCTACATTAATATAATCCTTAAAATATCCCAGAATATGTTATAATGAATTATTGACTTAAAATTCAATATTATGAATTATATAAGGCCATGTACATATATTTAGTACCACATTATCATTCAAGTTCTCAAAAAACAATAGAATACTATAAAAAACATTATAATATAAATTTTTATTAAAATATATAAATCATTAATAATTTCACTTCTATGAATCAAAAATGGATTCAAAAACTTTTCATTCATTTACGTCTATCCTAGTTAAATAAATTTCAGAAAAATAAATAGGTCATGTTGAAAAAAACTATATCACATATTGATAAAAAAAATTCATAGTTCTAAAAAAATCTATTATGATAAAATAAATATTAATATTTAAAACTACTAACATATCATGGAAATAATATTGTGTGAAAATATCCTTACATGTTATACTATATTGGGTCACACTAACTTAAAATGATCCATTATTATTTTTATATTTTATAATTTAGAACTATCCAAGTACGTAAAAAGAAATTATAATTTTTATACATATTAATTGACACATAAAATTATAGAAAACAACAATTTTTTTATTCAAATGAACCAGGTAAATGAAACCCCAACTAAATGTACAAAATAAAATTATGGTTCATGTATACTACAATATGGAATGACCAAAAGCCTATGTGAATCAACAACATAACTACACAAAATATAATTTTAATGATCATCATGTATATCACTAGAATATAATATAACATTTCATCTATACTGGGATAAATATTAAAAAAAGTATGTTACAAATCAAATGTCAATTTATGTTGATAGAATGATTAATTCATAAAATCAGTAATCTACATATTGATAAATTTTATACTACATATTTAATTTTAAACTACAATGTGAAAATTGGTTCTTAGAAAAATAAGTATATATCCACCGTATATTTATTCACTAACAATTTAAAAGTTTAATATCAAGCCATAAAATTTTCAGTATTTCTGATTTATAAATCATACTTAAAAAATATAACTCTATTATTAATGAACCAATATTTACAAAAATGTTCGATAATCTGTTAATATTTGTTTTCTAAATTAAATTTCATATTCCCACTTTAAAATTATTTTCCCCATTACACATTAATATCCAAATTCATAACAATTCCATATATTCATAATTAATATTTATCCCATCAAAAACATTTCCATAATACATTATGTTCTTTTTATACTTAAATCATTATCTTTGATTATAATGAAATATTATTCCATTTTAGTAGAATGAAATAATGATATCTTTTGTCATTAGAGTATATATATATATATATATTTAAATGACCTCATGAGTTTATAAATAATATAAAAATGATCTATGGTGTCTCCACATTACCATAATCATGAGTAAAACCTTTGAAGTATGGGATGAATGATAAAATATAAAATATAATAAAAGTGAGTGAAAAATATTTGGAAAATATTTTTTATAATATTTTGATTTATAGTTTCATATAATGTTATATATACATGGGTATTATATATTAGAAAAATTTAATTTAAATATTGGATTGATTTAACCACCCTTTTTTAAAAAATATTCTTCATTATACATTACTCATATTCCCTCCCACATTGAATTTTTTTAATCATTCCTTACGTTTATAATCATAACTCTCATGATATTGATAAATGATTAAAAGTATTTACGGTGTTTGAAAATAAAAATGTTAGTCGGTTGAACAAAATTGGTTGTACTCAATTTTTTATGTAATAAACCACTCTAAATATTTAATATCACATGTGTGGACGTTATTTTCATTTTGGGCTATAATAACATGAAGACAAAATTTTATTGTTAAAAATATTTGACCTTCGAGCTATTGAAGCAATTCCATTTTGTTTTGTGAAATAATACTCTAAAAATTAAAAATATATTATTATAGAATTTTATCCTCACTTTATTTTTTGGAATGTAATATATTTGGATCATTTATAAATTATTTATAAAAAATCAGACTATTACATTTTATTCAATGGAGGCCATCAATTACAAAAAATAAGTTACAATAAAATCAAATTAAAAATTTAATAATATTAATTCTTATTATCACAATCCATTTTATATTTTATGCAGTACATATATTTATTTAATACTAAAATAATTTTACTCATTAATTGAATAAAAAATTGTACCTAAATCTATTAATTGCTCATCATTTTTGAACATTTCTATTTTAAAATTAATTATATATTATTTTTCTATATCAATAATACTATAAAATATATATTTATTATAAATTAAATACCTAACAAGAATTATTTTATTTTGTATTTCATACCACACTATATATTCATGAATAACAAAAATGCTTCCAAGAGTTCTAGAAAGACTCTTTATCACCACTAATTATTCACTAACTACTAAAATGATGTTAGAAGCCGCCCTTTATCGTTGCTTGGACAAATGGATGATAAATGAACAAATAATTAGCTATATATGTCACAACACATCCCTAGGGGCCCTCATCCTGACTACCACTAGCCCACCTTCCCTATGCAAGGGGCTATCCACTAGCACCAATGGAAAAATTCCCTAAAACTGGGATGGCATTGCCTTTATAAATTGTAAACACGCACAACCAAAGTACAAGAGGAAGAAAACACAAAGTAAAATATGTATATCAAGTTTACTTAAAGTAATTGGGGGGCCAGAATACCAGACCAACTGTAAAGTAAAAATACAACTGAAAACAATTACAACTAAAAATCGACAAACAATTGATAAGTGAAAGCCGCTACTGGATCGTCCTCTAGGGTTCCTACCTGAAGGGTAGGCACATATGGCCTCCATATCACTCCACAGCTATCATACTCCACTGTGTATCGATACTTTTTAAAGTCCTTCTCCATGTACCATCCAGCCCTGGGGCACTCGGCCTTCGTCAGCATTGTCTATCCTCTGCATCCAACACAATGAGGTTCGGGCATAGCCCGTGCAGGGGGGAGTATAACGATACTCAGTAGGGGTCCTAAGACCCTGAAGGTATCAAAATATCCAACAAGGATAAACCTAAAAGTATAAAATCTATTGATAACTATTACTTAGGTATATGCCCATACATATACCTATGTTATCAAATAACTCATCTCAATCATGAGGAAAACAAAAAGGTCATTGACTCGGCTCAAACCAGAATTTTCATTATCGAAACCACGACCGCTAGAGAAGTCCTCCTCTATCAACTACAGTGGCCATGTCACGACATCGAGGCACTTCTCTCTAACCTTGGATTGCTGAGGTACTCCTATTGTCGAGTACCGTGGGTTTGCTGCCAACTACCAGGTGCCCGTCCATTGTAGGTCTGCTGCCAGATACGAGACGCGACCCATAATAGAATGTAGAGGTACTCTTCCAGAAGAGTACCACAAGTCTTCATCCAACTACCATGTGCTACTACACCATGGGTCTACCTCTAAATAGCAGGCACTCCCCACTGGGATAGTTGAATATCTTCGTGTCGAATCGGTCAAGTAGTCATCAGGTCTATCATCCACTAGGTCTCCACACTCAGTACGCTTGTCTTCAAGAGGATCCACTCCACGAGCTATAGGTCGATACTCCAAGTGTCACAAAGACTCATGTGGAAGTATCATAAAGTACAACTACATTATATGGGTCTCAACGCAATAGACGGCGCGTCAATCGGATGACCAGTCTGTGAGTTATTCGCATTTACGTTCGAGCGGCCCGTTAAGATTTTAGTTCAATCCATCCCGACCGTACCCCAACTATGTCTAAAACTCATGTTTGGTATTCCAAATGAACCGTCTCATTCTATGATTTCCATCACCGCAGATGGTTTTTCGATCGGACAACCGTGGCCCATGATACAGGCGAAAATGTGTAATCGGGCCATAGCTGGTTCGGGTCCGGTCTGACCCAGTCGGACCGACCCTGCCCGACCTGGTCTGAACTGGGTTCTAACCCAGTCGGCATGTCTAACCTGGTCTAAGGAAGCATTTTGGCCTGAGTGGGTGGCCCGAACCAAGGGGTTGACCTTACCCTAAGGGGCGGCTCGGCCCGAAGGTGTGGCCCAACCCAAAGGCGCGGCCCGACCCAAAGGCACGACCCGGACAAAGGTGGCCTGGTGGCCTGGTTGGCCCGGCAGTCCAGTGGGGGTCCACCTTAGCTATGACCAGGGGGAACCTCATGCTCCCAAGAACCCAAATGGCTTATCCATTCTTGTAGAATCGAACTGGATCTGGGAGGCGCCGGTCCAGCTCACGCGAGACCTGACGGTGTCCCTCACCTCACGGTTGGCCCGAGCAGCCAACTACTCCACACCACGACATGGAATGTCGGTGCCTTTCCACTTCGTCGTGGCCTGGACAGATCGTGGCCTCCTTCCGCTCTCTGTGTGGTGCGATGGTGCCGCGCTCCTCGTCTGAATCCCATGACATGCATGGCCATGACTCAGTTCTATGCACAACACGGTGATGTCGCACCCTTGTGGTGACCCAACAGCCTTGCACCGTCAGCTTCTTCATGGTCGGCTTGTTTCCGGTCGCGACGTGTACCACCTCCATTGTCATCCAACAATAACCAACCAAATAGAAGGTTTGGGCCATGTTTGTGCAGTTCGAACCCCCCTCATTATGGTGATATCATTCGGTTCTCATACCATATATTTGAACGACAAGGAACGAGTACAAAACAATTCAAATCCCTTACCTCGATTGTCGCTCATTGTCGAAGTCATGAGATGTAGATGTTGTTCCGTTGAGGTCCGGTAGGAGACGAAGATGTCAAGGAGGAATGATTCTGGGAAGATGAGTCGAGACAACATTGTCTGTGTTCTTTTTGGGCATCGATGTTTCCTCCAATTACTCCGGTTGAAGTGGGAGAAGACGCGTTGTTCTTCAATGGAAGGAGCATTCTTCGCGTTCTTCATTGAGAGGATGAAGTTCCCTCTCAAGTCCCAGCCAAATGAATTACCAACCAAATAAAATAATAGCTTTGTCTATTATTTAATCCTTGGCTTGAATTCAAAAGAATTCAAAAGGTGCTAATTAATTAATTTCAAGGGTTTAATTAAATAATTGTGAGAGTGTTGGTACATTAAAGTATTTGGGGAAGGTGGAGAGTTTGACCCAGATAAATGGATGGATAGAGTTGTTCCAAAGTTAATGGGGATTCAGAAGAGTTAAAAATCTCTTGTGGGCCCCACTGAATAAAATCCTCCCATGGGAGGTTATGTGTTTGTGGCCCCCACTACTAACCTCCACTTGGAGGTTTTAAACCACCATAAAACAAAAATAAGTTATGTCTTATTTTTATTTAATTTTATTTAAAAACCCCAAAAACTATCTTTCACTCTCGTTAAAACCCAACTTTGGTAAAGGTCTCACTACAAAATCACCGAGGATGCAAGTCCAATGGTGGCCTTGGAATTTGATTCCGAGCGTTAGTTCAAATGTTGTAAAATCCTTCTCGCACATTTACTGAATGTACCCAAGAAAAACTCCAAAAATTTATTCCAGGTACACCAGGCCTCAGAATCAAGCGTTGTTAGAAACTGCGGATGCATAAAAATCCCATGAATTTAAGAAAAAAGTAATTCCATGGAATATGTGGGTCTTTACATTCTCCCCACCTCAAGTCTTTACGTCTATGTAATCTATAACTCACTCAAAAGGACAAAAGGGGGTACTGAGCACCCATTTGTGCCTCCCACTCCCATGTGCTCTCCTAGAGGGTCCCGTGCTGCCAACGAACGAACACTATTGGTATCGACTTTCCATGTATGACCCGCTTTTTCTGATCCTCAAACTCAACTGGGACCTCCGTGAAATTATCCCTATCATCAATGTCCAGCTCCATTTGGTCGATGATGTGGGATGGGTCATGCACGTATCTCCTGAGATGAGATATATGGAATATGTCGGGCACCCGAGGCTACTGAGGTTGAAGAGCCAAGCAGTAAGCCTCCACACCAACTCTAATGTGGACCTGGAAATGTCTGAAGAATCATGGATATAACTTGCTTCCTCAACCAAATCACCATAGACCACATCGAGGTGAGACCCGTAGGATGATGTGGTCACCATCCTCGAACTCTAGAGGCCTCTATCTCCAATCAGCATATGACTTCTGTCTGCTCTGTGAAGTCTTCAACTGATCCTGGATGATTTGCACCTTCTCCATTGTAGCCCATACCATATTCGGTCCCACTAGTGCTGACTCCCCTAGGTCTATCATGCACTTTTGCGATATGCATGGTCAACTATAGAAGGCCTCAAAAGGTGTCATACCGATGGTGGAGTGATAACCGTTGTTGTAGGCGAACACCACCAAAGGTAAGTGGTCCTCCCACTAATGACCAACAACAAGGACACATGCACGTAGCATGTCCTCAAGGGTCTAGAAGGTCCTCTTGGTCATACCATCCGTCTGAGGATGGAAGGCAGTGGTCAAGCGAAGCTGTACCCCGAAAGCTTCCTGCAACCACATACATTGCTTTGATGCAAATCATGTGTCATGGTCTGAGACAATAGAATATGGTACTACATGTAATTGAACAATCTCCTATATGTAGAGGCATCCAATTATCTTTACTGAGCCCTACTCTCCGGTCGGTAGGAAGTGGACCGACGTGGTTTGTCAGTCAACGATCATCCATATCAAGTCGTGACTCTTGAATGTACGTGGGAGACCCCTCACAAAGTCCATTGAGATCCCAACCCACATCCACTCAGGGACCTCTAAGGTCTTAACCAAGCCTTCTGGAACCTGGTCTTCTGCCTCCACTTGCTTACAAGTGAGGCATCATGAGACAAACTCCTCTACTGCCTTCTTCATACCTGGCAACCAGTGCTATAGTTGGAGGTCCTCGTATCAAAGTCACAATTCTCTAAAACTGGGAAGGAATTTACTTTATAAATTGTAAACACACAAAACCATAGTACAAGAGGAAGAAAAAAATAAGTAAATGTTTTATAACAAGTGTACTGAATGTAATTGGGGGCTGGAATGAAAGACCATCTGTAAAGTTCAAATACAAATGTAAACAAGTAAAACTAAAAAGGGACAGACAACTTATAGGAGAAAGAAACTCCTTGATCGTCCTCTGGGGTTCCTACCGGATGTGTAGGTAAAGATGGCCTCCACGGCACTCCACGTTCGTCAAACTCCAATGTGTACTGATACTTTGTAAGGTACATCTTTGGGTACCGTCCAGTCTTAGCACTCTCGGCCTCCGTCAGCATTTTCTGTCGTCTTCATCCAACATAATGAGTTTTAGGCATAGCCCGTGCATGGGTGAGTACAACGATACTCAGTAGGGACCCCAAGACCCTAAAGGTCTCATAGAATCCAAAAATTATAAACCTCAAAGTATTAAATCAATGAATCACCATTACATAGGTATTTTACTATATATATACCTAATTTATCAATTAATCCATCTCAATCATGAGGAAAACACAGAGGTCATTGACTCAGCACAATCCAGTATTTTAATTATCGAAACCACGACTGCTAGAGAACTCCCCCTCTATCCATTATAATGGGAATGCCATGACATTGAGGTTCTTCTCACTAACCTTGGATTTCTGAGGTACTACTCCTATCGAGTACCGTGGTTTTGTTGCCAACTACCAGATGCTACGTCCATTGTGGGTCTGCTGCCAAATACTGGGTGCTCTCCCTAATAGCTTGCAGTGTTACTCCTTCTAACGAGTGACGTGGGTATCCTTCCAACTAACTGGAACTACTCATCCATGGGTCTACAATAAAATACCAGGCGCTCCACACTATGTTAGTTGAACACTTCGAGTCATGTCGATCAGGAAGTCGTTATGTCTGTCAGCTACTAGGTTTTTGCGCTATGTTTTCTCGTCTACGAGAGGATTTGCTCCATGAGCTACAGGTCGATACTCCAAGTGTCACGATGTCTCACGTCGAAGTATATAAAATGACTTCAATTTCATAGGGTTCTCAATGCAATAGATGACGCGTCAATCGGACACCCGGTCTGTGAGTTATTGACATTTCTTTTCCAGGGTCCCGGTTGGATTTTAAGTTCAAGCCAACCCGACCGTACCCCAACTATGTCCAAATCTCAAGATGAGTTTTCCGAAGGAACCATCTTTCTCTATGATTTCCATCTCCATAGATAGTTTGTCGATAGGACACTCTGGGCCCATGATACGAGCAAAAAGTTGTAATCGGTCCATAGTGGGTCTGGGTCGGGTCCGACCCAGTCGGACCGACCCGGTCCGTGGGTCTGACCCTGTCTAAGGAAGCGACCTGGCTTGAGTGATCGGCCCAGCCCGAGTGGGTGGACCAAACCGAGGGGGCGGCCCAGCCCGAAGGCATGGCCCGACCCGAGGCGGCCCAGATGATGGTGGCCCGGCCCAACCCAAGGAGGCCCGACCCGAGGATGTCCAGCCTGTGGCGACCCATCTAGAAGGCGTCCCGACGTCCCAGTTGTCCCGGTGGGCCTGTCAGACGGGTGACCTGGCAGCCCGGTAGGGGTCTTCCTTAGCCTCGGCTAGGGGGGAACTGCGTGCCCCGTTTTCACCCGAACGGCTTAGCTGTTCAGGTTGAACTGAATCGGCATTGGGTGGTGCTGGTCCAACTCACACACGACCCGACGAGGTCTCGCAACTCGTGGCTAGCCAGAGTAGGCAGCCGCTCCCCACCACGGCACGGTGCGACAGTGTCGTGGCCCTCAGCTGCGGCCCGGCCTAGCCGTCGCCACCTGCTAGTATCCGCACGGAGCGACGATGTCGCGCTCTTCATATGACTGTCACATCCCTTCCTTCTGATGCGGTGCGCCGACACCACTCCCCTCAGGGACCACCACATCATGCCTAGCCACGGCTTTGTTCTTTTCATGGCATAATAGTGTCGCACCCTTGTGGCGACCCGGCAATCTTGGGCTACCAGATTCTTCATAGCCGGCTTGTTGTCGGTCACCGCATGTACTGCCTTCATTGTCATCGAACAAGAATGGTCAAAAGCGGTGGTTCAGGACCTGTTTGTTCGGTCCGAACCCCCTTGTTACAGTGATATCCTTCGGTTCTCATAATAGAAATCTGAACGACATAGAATGAGTGAAAAATAATTAAAACCTTATACCTCGATTGTCGCTCGTTGATGAAGTCACAGGAAGCAGACATTGTTTCAATGACATCGGGTTGAAGACGAAGAAGACGAGGAGGAAAGATTTGGGAAAGATGAGTCAAGATGGCACTGTCAGTATTCTTCATGGGATATAGTGTTTCCTCTACTTGCTCCAGTTGAAGAGGTAGAAGATGGTGCTCATCGTTCTTCAGTGGAAGGATTGTTCTTCACATTCTTCGTTGATATGATGATGTTCTCTCTCAAGTCCCACCCAAATTAATTTTCAACCAAATGAAATTATAGCTTTTCTATTATTTAATCATTGTCTTGAATTTAAAATAATTAAAATGGAGCTAATTAATTAATAGAAAGGGTTTAATTAATTATTTATGAGAGAGTTGGCACATTAATGTATTTGGGGAAAGTGAAGAGTTTAACCCACATAAATGGGGGGTTAGAGGTGTTCCAAAATTAATGGGGAGTTAGAAGAGTTAAGAAACTCTTGTAGGCCCCACTAAATAAAATCCTCCCAAGGGAGGTTATGTGTGGGTGGACTCCACTACTAACCTCTAGTTAGAAGTTTTTACCACCATAAAATAAAAATAAGTTAATTCTTATTCTAATTTAATTTTATTTAAAAACCCCATAAACTATCTTTCACTCTCGTTAAACCACAACAGTGGTGTAGGTATAACTAAGCAATCACTGACATTGCGAGTTCAACGGTGCCCTCATAATTCAATTCTGAGCACAGGTTAAAATGATATAAAATCAAGCTCACATGTTTACAGAACGTAACTGAGCAAAACATCAGAAATTGATTTCGGGAACACCGGGCCTCAGAATCAAGCACCGTAAAAAACTGCAGACTCGTAAAAATCACATGAATTTATGAAAAAAAATTATCCATGGAATTTTTGAGTCTTTAGAATATAAAATATTCCTGATAAAGGGGGCCTTTATGAAACAGTTTTTTATTGTTGATAATGTGTTACTTCTATAACACTTCATTATCACGAGTAAAGGCTTCAATAATTACTGATAAAAAGTGGTGACAAGGGTAAAATTAATCTTTTAATTTTCATAGTAACCATAAATTGGTGGTACTTCTTTATTAATTTTTTTTATAAAAATAATAAAATTTAGAAAAAAATTATTTTTTATGCGACCATACATTTCTCATAAGTCACAATCCCCATTTACTAGCACTTGTCATTCCCCTGACAACCCCTCATACACCCCCACCATTTTAACATCACTTGTTTCCACCCTTTCTCATCGAGAGATATATTTAAATATAGTTTCGTGTTCCAGGTCCTAAAAATAGGACATTTCTTATATAATGTGAATTGTTTAACACATCCCAATCTTGTTTAATTTTTAATTTAATTATAATAGTAGTTTTTGGAAAATAAATCCATAAATATTATTTTAGAAGAGTTTGATATATATAAACACTTATAATTTATGAAATATATTATATATTAACATTCATTTATATGTATTGAAAAAAAATATAAAAATATTTATATATATATATAAACATATATATATATATATAAACATATATATATATATATAATCATTATATATAGATATTAGTTCATTTTTATAACGTAATTAAAATAAATAATGACTAAATATAAATGAAATAAATAATTATTATTTTTCTGTATAGGGTATATATATTAAACAATATAAAATTATGTAAATATTTATTTCTATAAATTATTTTTGATAAATAAATATTAAAAGATTTAATATATGTAATTATAAATAAATGTAGATTATGAAAAATGAATATATATATATATATATATGAATGTTATTACCGAGACTAAATTTATCACCCGCTGAAAATGAAAAATGACCACTCTTATGGGAAGGTGATATAAAATCGAATAGTGAAAAAATATGGTACCCAATAGAAATTCTAATTTTTTGATGCCATATAAGACTTTCTATACTAAAAATAGAGAATTGGTTTTCCACATATCCTCCATGAAAATATCTATTTACATACACTGATTTGATATGTAGTATAACCCAAACAAACAATTAGATCTAAAGGAATAGAAATTTTATTTTCCATTAATGATTTTTATTTACCATTGACTATTCCATAATTAATTTAATAATTATATCATCGAATTTCTATTAATTTACAATTAATCAATAACAATATTTAAATTATTAATTTAAATTACATTCTAATTATTTTATAATCAATTTTCACTTAGTATGATATATATTAAGTTTAAATTCATTTTAGGCAAGATGTAAATCATTTATTAAAAAATATATTACATTTAAATCAATATAAATATATTTATATACTATTTTTAATTATATATAATTTATGATGAAATATACCCTATATAAGAACTATAATGAAAAACTCATATTGGGAGTCTATGTCAATGCCTGAAAAAAAATTGGTAATTGAGGGATTTATTAGAGATTTTTTTTCTCATAGTAATAATAACCTCACATTATGGACACTTTATTTATATCATAGATAAAGGGAACCATTTTATTAGTTAATTTTTTATTAAAACTGATAAGAGGCCACTAAATTAGATCTTTTTTAGTGATAATAATTAACAACCATTACCATTGCATTGTTTAGTACTTATATATTACCACATTCATCATCATTATTATTTGCATTGATATAGGGGGTCTTTATCATAAATCTAAATTAGAAATAATAAATCCTTCATCTTGTTAAAAAATTTATATATTATTATATTTTATTCTATATATAACATTAGTTCTGATCATAATAGAAATATTTTCCCTATAATGAAATTACCCCTCATGTTTTTAGTGATGTAGTTGTGAACTCATTATTAAATTTTCTATTCATCATTTGACCAAAAAATTTCAATTTCATTGTTATATAATATTCATTGAAGAATATCTCTGATTAAATAGTTCTTGAAAAACTATCTTCATCATATTAATGTGATCATGTAATATATTATTATACTCATTAATATTGTCATTCGTAATAAACTACAAAAAAATTTCATTTTTGATTATAAAATTTATATTTTTGTCCATATCACTCTAAATGGATTATCCATTTTAGAAAATATTTTTTATTCATATTCATATTTATTAAATTAGTGGAGAATAAATTATCTTATACTATCAAATAAAAAATTTGTTCTTATTGAGAAATATATATATCATATCAAATTTGTTCTTGGGAAATAATATAACAATTTTCTACTATAAAATATTTATCCAGTCTAGTGTGATGATATTAAATATATCAATATAATGAAATAATCAGGAATGTATAAATTTTAGGATAAAATATAAAATTCACCTAAAAATAATATGAATCTTATTTATTAGTAATATAAATATTTTATTTCTCATTATACATATTCTATAACAGAAATGACAAAATATATAAAATATATATTATTCAGTGACAAATAATATCATGTTTTCATTGTACGTATACAAATTTTTCACAATGGTTGATCATTTCATCAATTGATCTAAAATTAAATATTAATTATAATCCATCTTATCTCTAGAGTTTATGTTTTTCTTAGACGAATAGGTTTTTTTATAATTGAATTATGTTTTTTAATACCCCAAAACTCAAATAATGAATCAATTCAATTTATATAATAACTATAAATGTGTAAAAATCTACATTTGTTTTAATCATTATGTCACTTTTGGAATTCCACTACTTGTATTTTTATTTATATAAGAATCCTTGAAAATTATATCCTATATGAAAAATGGATATTTTAGTAGAAATATTTATACACAAATCTTTATTATAGATTATCTAAACTGTATTCCTATAGTAGCGTAGAATTTATGGATTCCAAAATATTTCTAAAAATAATATAATATTTGATACATATATATATTATCATATTACGATCACCAATTTTATACTTAAGAAAATAATCCATATAAATCAGGCCTTTGAAGGATAAACTGATTTTTGATAGTTATGGTGTTTGAAATTATTTCCATTTAAAGGAATCATACATATAATAATTAATGTGTTTAAATACATGACACAATATTATATCAAATATTCACTTTTAATTTTCATTATTCTTATAAGTTATTTATTTAATAATATAGATTAAAAAATTATATTTTATAAAAATATTAACACTATTAAAGATAATTTCTTTTTGATTGAATGTGATGTATTTTTTTAATTTTTAAATGAGAAGTAATATAAATATGTGAGTAAATTTATAAAATATAAACAACATAATAAATGTTTTAATTGAATGTATGAGATACAAATTTTAGTTCCAATCATTATTGTATGCCTAACATTCAAATTGATATAATATTAGAGATCTATTTTTTATATTTGATTCTGATTATATATAATTTGAATTAACTATATTGAAAATAATTTATGAATTAGTTGATGTAGAATCATTCAGATTAATGTTTTTTATATTCATGAAATTGACTTTATGTTTATGGATACACATATTTAATAATTAAAAACATGAGAATTAGTATCATTGGATTGAATATCAAATGTTATATCAGTAATGATTCAATGATATCTAAATTTTTATATTCATCCTATGAATACCATACAAAATTTTTACATAAAAAATATATTAATTTACATTCATATCCATATAATTATCCATCCATCTAGATATTTAGTCATTGAATACTTTCGCATTAATAAACATTATATGTTTACAACATATTAATGTATACCACATTATATAACTCTCGATATTAGTAACATGCAAACAAATAAAAGATAAATATAAATACAAATAGTACTCAAGTATAACTTCTTCAAAACAGAATATTTTTACAGAATAATGTTATTTAAATAAAAAATAAATAAATGTGAATGCTATGGGTTATAGGTTTCCATTCAACACTTTTAAATGACATATAATAACACCCCATGCTAGTCATAATTCCTTAAAATATGCGATCTATGAATAGTTCAATAATCCAGAAAGCCTATAATTTCATTTGAAACTCTATAACAATACATATATAAATCATAACAAAAAAACTATTCTTTAACAAATGAAAAATATAAAATCATATTCATATTTGAAGGAAAATTAATATTTCATGTTATATTAAATAGATAAACAATATAATCGTGTCATGAAATTATTATGAATCAATTTAAATGATTATGAATTAATAAGCCAATTTCAACAATATGGTAAATTTATATACATGCATATGGACATGAAAAATAAATTAAAACACATAAATATAGCATGAGTTAAATCATCATTTTATAGTTAAAAAATATTTTCACATCCCTTTTGAAATGGATTAAAATCATAAGGGTCTACTTTGGGGGAAAAGGTCTCATTAAAAATATAGATATTAGGAAAGTCAATTTTATTGCAATTTTTAAAAAGAATATCCAAGAACAATATAATAGATTTAAAACGATATATTATTTTCGATTGATAATTGTTTAACGGTGTCGTTACGAAGTATGATTATATATATATTAATAAATTATTTAATATTTTATTTATTTGATAGAAATTTTGGTTAATCTAAATTCAACATGATGTGGTGATCTATATGAAATTCTATGTTTGATAAACTATAATTAATTGATTGAAAATTAAGAATTTGTGCTGATTAAAATTTATTTCATATATTATTGTAATAATATCATGTATTTTTTATATTAATATCCAATTTATCTGAAAATAAACATTATAAATATGATTTTGGAAACAACCCATTGTTTATAAATGTTATTTATTTAATAAAATGAATTTTTATTTTATTATATTAAACTAAATTATACACATACAACAAATAGAGAGAACAATAAAAAATAATTTAACAATGAAAATTGTCAAATTAGTTAATGTATAAACACATTAAAATGTTAATTATTATATGGGGGAAATAATATAAAATTTATACACAAAAATTTCAAAATATGGATCTCCCAATCAGCTATAATCTTCCCTCCCATTAACATAACTATTTAAAAAATATTTTAGTATACCAACAAACCTATGACAAACTGAAAATATATTTCGTTGGGATTAATTTTTGAAAAAATTTATTGAATTAATGAGGTGTTTTTTATTACATGTAATATGATGATAAGAATATTAATTTAATCAAACTAATATTTTCTAGTCTATTGGGAATTCAAACGTGAACGTTAGGAATAGTAACAAACCTGTTTAAATAGTAAATTAACTTCAAAAGTATATGTTGTGACATAATTATTAATTATAATGAGTGATATATATATATATTATAAAAAGGAATAATATATATCATTAGTTTAAAAAAATAATTAAATTAAATTTTTATTTTTAATATTCTTTTTTTAATTCTTTCATAAAACACAAATTTTTATATTTAAAAAATAAAAATATTACATATGCTAAAAATGTATTTTGGTAAAATGAATATAATTTTTTAAATAATCACATTAATATTATCCAAATGGTATTTTTTTATTATTTTTATAAACTATTTTAATTTTTATGGGAATAGTAAAATTTATGTTCATCTCGTTATTGGTGTATCTTATATTACACCATTTAAGACGTAATAATTAAATATTATTTATTGAAATTCGGGGTGATAAAATCATATTTAATTTTAATTTTTTTTCATTGAAATAAAATAATCAAATTTTCCTAACCTAAAATGTCTTTTCCTAAACCTGATAACAAATGTTGTTTTATAAAATAACACTATATTTCCATAATTATTTTTATAAGAAAAATAAATTTAAAATATTTGGTGTTTTAAAGTATATTAAATCATTCAGTAATTTTTATATACAATTTTTTATTCTAATTGTTCAATATCACATGTTTTACCACTGATATATTATTTTATATAATATTTTATTCTGAAAATATTCACCTCATAATGAACATATAACCCGAATCCCTCTCCTTGGATAGGAAATCCTCATATATATTCCAAAAAACAATAGTCTTCCTATTTCCAACATAAAAATCCCATCTAAATACCTAGGTAGGTTATGGAGTAAGATAAATCTATACATTGAAAGTTATTTTGGGTCGTATAATATAATTTACACTGAATAATGTCACCAATCTTCAAGGGATATTTTGGGTCGTACAAGAGAATCTACACATAACAATGGGCATGTTTCTATTAACTATTATATATATTTCTTATTCAATTTATATTTTTCTAAATGTTTTAAAAATAAAACATTTAATTATTTAATATAGGTTATTTAAAAATTATTTTAATTAATATATGTTACTCTATAAAATATATTATTTATGTATTTTTATTCTATAGATATTTGTAATCATATTTGGAAAATGATTTCAATATTATTGTAACATCCCTAGTAAATTAAGAATAAGAGATTTTTATATTTATTAATATTATTTAATTAAATATTAATTTTAGCTTAAATGGGTTTCTATGTTCGATAGCGTACCTGATATGCAACAACGCGTTTCTTTGGAATCTTACGTTGCACACTAATAATATAATATTATTATTTTAAAATGTATTTAACTCCAAGATGTTGTATTGGTGGGAAAGAAAAAAAATAACTACAATATGATTATACATATTTTTTAAATATATTTACATTTATCAAATAAAAGTTAGAGGCTTAAAAAGTTAATGGATCTAATTTTAAGAATAATTTTCATTAAAATGTCGATTTATCGCCTTATAATGGAGAACCCCCATTAAATATAGTTTTGGTTACTTTATAACATTATAATAGACCAAATAAAATTCTTCTTTAGAATGGGGACATCAAATATTACTTTGGTTAAATTTTTTGTATTTTTCTGATAAAGTTCATTTTTTAATGAATAATTAGAAATATTGTATTTTAATTCAAAAGTGTGTTTTAATCTAATTTATTTATATGGATATATTATCTTTTTCATTGGTTTGAAATTGGAATTAAAATATATTTTTACTATTAAATCCAATGTTGGTTATTGGATTTAATTTCACTTTGAAATTAGACATAAACAAGTATCAATCTTTTGATATTTATTGTTTCTTAAGAACACGCTATATGTTTTAACAGAGGGAATTAATTTTTAAATTAATTAATCTCACTTCTATGTTTTGAATTTGGAAAAATAGACATAATTTTTTAATTTGGAATATCAAATATATCTTAGGCTGAATTATTGGTATTTTTTCTGAAAAACTTCAATTTTTGATGAATAGTGACAATACTTAGTGGTATTAAAAAAACTGACTTTTTCATTTATATGGAATTTTACCACTTCTGTGAATTGAATTTCAAAAATATTAAATACTTGGTTTTTATCAAGATTTAAAATTTGGTTCAATAAGATGAAAATAATTTTTGATAAATAGTAACATTTGACTTTTATTTACCACAGTTAAAGGTAATTACGGTAATTCAAGGCTAATAGAATATTATAATCATTCAAAAGTACCTTAAAAATTGTCCAAATAATATTTATTGAGTCATTTACGACCATTAGCATAATTGGGTCGATTTTGGGGCCCCTTTATGCCACTTGGGTGTGATAATGACAATTTAGAATAATTAACTTAAAGAAAAGACAAAAATGACAAAAGAAAATATCTTTTAGTAAATTAATTTTTAGAAGGGTTTATGTCTATTATCTGTTCAACTATAAATATTAATTGGTAATATTAAATGATTTATTACATCATGGTATTTTTTTTATAATTTTTAGACATAAATAAAATAAATTATTTATGACATAATAATGATGCCGTATTTACCTCATTAATAGATGATTTAATTAAATAATATTATAATGATTAATATATTACAAAAAACAAGTCCAATTCTGATTGGATGATTTTATTTCGGTTATGAGTCATCTTATCTTCGACCATAATGATTTTTGGACCATTAGAAACCGAATATCATTATATTATAAAATAATATTTTCATTCTTTCCTAAAGAGCACCTCCTCTCTCTTATAAAAAGAGACCACTTCTATGCAATTACTAACACCTCTAAAGCCATTTATCTCGTCCAAACTCTGTCCAATTAAGCTCTCTACATCCCTATCCTCCTCCTAGAATCCTTACTTTAGGCAGAAGGCACTTAAGAAGTCCTTTTGGTTTAAACCAAAGGAAGTTACCTAAATTAAAGGTAATAGTTTCTATTAAATTGATTTCTTTTATTTTGCTTCTCCAACCCCTAAACTCTTTTTATTTATTTTCTTTTGTAACAACAGAAGTATCCTCAATATACTAATATGTTGTTATTATAAGGATTCTAACTACACTTACACACACCTCCATCTAATGGATGATGAACATAATGTTTCTATGGATGGAAATCTAACGCCTCACTAAACGATGATTGTTCAATTACATCTTACCGCCTCTCATGGTGGCCATTATGATGGCACTATATTTATATATGATATATATTATTATTATGATTTCTTTATCCTTATTTACTTCGCAATTATATAAAACCTTTATGGTTTCCATTGTGGGTAAATACGATAATCTCATTTGAGGAAGTGCGGACTACCGCCCCCTCAATGTGATGTGACTCGTTAATTCCCTATGTTGGATGTATAAAGCATAGAGTTAAAGATATTTGATATGATATTATACTGGAATTATAATATACCTGTGTATCATTATGTTTTAATTCCATTATAATAAGAAATAGAAACGAAAGTAGTGTTCATGCGTACGTACGACTTACCATCTCCATGAACGGTGCATTTCTTTTCGTACCTCCAAATGTTATGTACTATTATAAAAACATATACATGATCGATATATATGACATATATGATACCCAAATAATGAATATAATTCTGGATATAATGAACCTTTTAGCACATGAACAACTTGTAATTATAAGAATTCCATTTTTGACTCGAGTACCAAATATCGAAAAAATGAATGTTATTAACTTAAATGATTACATAATGATTAAAACATGGTAATAAGTGCTATAAAAGGAATAATAAACATAAAAAAGGTTCTTAAGCAATTAGAAATTATCTTTAGTTTATTATTCAGGAGATTAAAGAAGGAACGACTCAAGTCGGACATGAGGTAAGGGACTTCATCTCAATCTCCTTTCATTGAGGCATATTTCATTTTATACATAACTTTCTTTTATACGGTGTATGAACCCATTTGACTTTTAATTTTATTCAAAAGGAATCATTTTCTACGAAGTCTTTTATAAAATGACAAAAAGGAATGTTTCTTTAACGTACGTGGTGACAACGACCTTTTTCGCCGTCGTGAATATTATTTTCTCTTTAACTTCCTTAACAAGCCGTAATGTTATTAAAATGAAATAAATACCATATAATCTTTTATGTATTTTGGTATTGAAAATGGTTTTTATAATGGATTTGTTATGTCAATATATTTAAGTGATATATTGTGATAAATCTTGCAAATGTCTTCTTTCCATTATATTTGTTGTTTTTCAAATGATTTTATAACGGTACTTGGCCATTTGATGGGTGGTTACGTGATAAACCATATGGCGGGTGGTGCCGTGAATACCAGGACGGGGGGTTACGTTATAACCTCTAATGCATTGTGTGTGGAAGTCGGCCGTATGGCTATTCCATTAAGTTCTATGTGTGGAAGATGACCATATGGTTATTCAATTTAAGTATGTTTATGTCCCAAGATACCTTTATTTGTTATTTGATCGTTATATGGGTTTTGTGGTAATATTTTGGTTATAAAAGGTTAATTAATGATCTTTTATTCAGTGATGAGTTTTTACTCTTTCATGAAGGTGAAAGGTATTACTTTGATAAAGTATACATGGTTTACTTGTTGTTTTGAAAAACTAACAGTTTTCATTCTGTGTGTATCCCTTACTGAGCTTTTTATGCTCAGCCCATGTTTTTTGAAATGTTTTTCACAGGACTTAATGTGGGATAGGGTCAAGGATGAGATCAAGGAAAAGTCATGCTATATAAAACATGGAACTAGACATGTTTCTTTTTAAGAGTTTTTATGGTATGGAAATTTAGTAGAAGTGTCTAATTTGTAATATTTTGAGATGTAATAGTTGTGTCCTAATTTTATAAAACTCTAAACCTGAAAAGATCCTCAATGTGAAATATTCATTTAATTCATTATTAAGTAAGGTTTAAGGCCGCAACATTATAATTATTCTATTAACCACGATCAAGGAATTTTCCAATTTTTTTCATTCAACATACCATATGGATTAATATTATAAAATATCAATAATATAAATATGTATAAATTTATTTATATTTGTCTTCTAGAATAAAAATTTCTTATATATAAATTATGTTGTATAAAATAGAAAAATTGATGAAAAACATGCAAGTTTTAACGAAAAGATGGTATCAATAGTTTTACCATATACCCAAGGTTGTTTATAAATATAATAAAATATAATTAATTTTAAAATATTATATAAATAAAAGTTATTCACTTTTGGAAATTTTTTTTATAAATGTAGTTTTATTATTATGTATGTATATGAAATATGATGTAAAACAAGAATTAAGGTAAGAGGATTATCGAAACCATATCATTTTCTTTACATTATAACTATTTCATGTAAATTTCATTATTTATATTATTTTAATTTTTTTAAAATATTTTCATTAATATTTTCACCCATTATTATGGTGATATCTCAGTTACTACCTCGATTTAAAATCTAAATATAATAATATTCTAAAAAGACATTAATTTCCAAAAAACAAGTTTTACTACTATTTGGTGGCTTCTATATCAATCAATTATGATGATTTATATAACATATATGTTTTCTTTTATTTGATTGGAAACACTAATTTTATTCTTTAAAATTTTCTAGATTAATTCCTTATGAAACCCAACCATGCTTTGTGTTATTTAATGATTGTTATGTTATACGTTCGATGTCGAATTCATGACTATTTAAATATTATGACATGATGACTATGCCCAAAATTATATTCCCATCCAATGCATTAGGTAATGTGATTTATCTCATGATATTATATGTATTATGTGTGAACATGATGATATCATTGTTCAAAATGATGTTGTAATGATTTATTCAAAGAAGATATGTGTGGACATTATGCTAGCTTTTTTCACAACTATGTGTTGTATTTATCCATAGTGACAAGTTGATTCATTTTTATGAATTTATATATACCATTCATTTATATAATGTTTCCCCTGTGATGGTGATAATGATATTATGCTTATAAGATCATAACATTGATTATTTTCTCCCATGTAAAAATTATACATGTCCCTTATTTCTCCACTTATTTGGATTTTAGTTAAGCCCTTTCATTGAAGTATATTCCAAATTTATTACATGTATAATGAAGAGTGAACGACTTTTAATGTATATAAATATGAAATATCATCATAAATATTATGTTTAATTTTTTATATGTTATGTGTGGTAATAATATTCCCGATATAGAAATTCATTAATTCATTGAATTTATATTTATTAATATTTTTATTATTAAAATGATTAAATAATCATGTAAAAATTGTAGGGTCTCCATAGTTTTTATCATTGGTATGGTTTAATTAATTTGGGAATTATTATTAAAACCTCCTAGTGAATTCAATATGTATAAATACATTTATATAAAAATTTCCATTTTGTTTTGAAAGGTATATGAGATTGGGGTTTTTGATCATTTTGATCCATAACTATAATATAAAATTACATGTGGCTCGAGCATAGATATACCTAGGGGTAATAGCCCTGAAAAAACAATATTGAACTATAATCTACTTGAAATATGTGCAATATAATGGCCCTTTTGGCACACATAGTTAGACACTCCCATGATATGTTACTTGTTAATCACAAACTATAGTAAAATCAATTGTGAAAGATATACTTAATTATTAATTATTTCTTTTAATGTTATTTAAATATAGAATTACATGATCTATGATATATCATTTACGGAAAAAGCTTAGTCAATGGATTCCTAGAGAAATTACTATAAAATTAAATATTGATTATCATGAAATTAATTATTCATTATCTTTTGACATATTTTTTTAAATAATGATGTATATCTGAAAATTAAGTGAACATGATTATAACAAACCACGGAGTAGTGTGATGGACAATGAAATAATTCCCGAAAAACCCTCCAAATGTAAATGGGTTTGGTGTTCAAAAAATTATGGAAACTCTTACACAACCATATTGAGAAATGAAATTTAATTTGAACATCAACGATTGTTATCCATCACAAAATAGTTTTTTAACACAATAGATAATATATTCTCTATACTCCATTAATATATGAAGGAGATGGTTAACATGGAAGTGTATCTTCTTGATGGAGATGTTGATAGATGGTGAGTACTAATAATGAATACTAATAAAAAGTATGAAATGGATGAAATTGTGTTGGATTAATTAGTAATATATTTCATAAAAATAATTTTAAATGATAATTTCATATACTGATGGATATAGAGTACATGGATCTTGAGAAAACGACTGGGGAATCTATCATAGGTTATGTGGAATATCATAAAAATATTTCATTATACGTATTATGTGTTTTGTTTAAAAAATATAAAAAATGATATATTATATAGTGTAATATAACAAGGCTTCTTAAAGGATCCACTGATTTAAATTATTTAGTGATATAATGAGGTTGTTAGACATTCCCATAATGTAGGGGTGGATTTTGAGAATGTCTTCATGAATATTGGGATATAAATTAATGGATAATTTTTCACATTTTTGGATCAAATAATAAAGGTGAAAGGATTGTTAAATTACCCACATGATGAAAAAGTGGGAAGAAACTACTAAAGAAATACATAGAAGGGATATGAAAACATCTATATTTGTATGTGGGAAGGCCACCATGTTAATTAACATTAATGAAATACTAAATCCAACCCACATGATAGAATAATAAAAGAAATATCATAATGCATAGCCCATTTTTTAATGATTAAAATATGTGGTGAAAGGGTACTTTTCATGTTATTTCACTAAACCATGGGTCCTCTAGGTTAATTAGTGCCAACTAACACCAATGTAAATAGAGCATGGGAAAGCATATGAAATCACTAATTGTATTGTGGAGAATTAAAATGTTGTTTTATTAGATATAATGATATTTACTAAAAAACTAGATGTTTTTATTTTATTTTATTTTATTTTCATTACATTATATCCTTCAACTATTCTAGACCAATTGAATCAAGTCCCTATTACCATGATTTTGATATGTTAGTAAAAACACAAATTACTATGGCCATTTCATCCAAAGTGTTTAAATAATATATTTTTATCATTTTCAAAATAATTATTCTTGATAATATCATAGTTTTTTTGGGAATTTGACATTATGTTGACAATATATCGGCTCACAAGATATAAAGGACCCATCAAATGTCCAGAAATGAAAATCAATTTTTAAACTCTGAAACATCCCATGATACTCCACAAATACATTGATGATCATGAATATCTAATGGAAAAACCCTAAATTGTAAGGGTATTGATACCTTATGAAGAATCATACAATTCTAAACTAATTAGTTAAATGATAGGTATCTTCTCAAAGGAATATACTTTTTTAATAGAAATATACATATATATTTCAAAAAGATATTACTTAACCTTCCCTTGAATATGAGATAGTGTTCCTAGTAGATTTTATACCTGGATCCACTCCTATATCAAAATGACCTTATAAGATAGACCATACCGAACATAATGAGTTAACGATGGTTCTATAAAACAATTTGGAAAAAGGTTTCATATTCCCTAATGTATCATAACTGGGTGAACCAATTAACATTTTAATGAAAAGGGATTGGTAAATGTTACTATGCACTGATTAATATGAAATCATCATGATTTCCATAAATAATTATAATCCTATTCCATGTAATGTTGAAAATTTTAATAACATATGAGTAGATATGTACATATATATGGTTGATAGTCATTTTTTATATCATCACCTATTGGTGAAGAAGTAATATATTTATATTATTAATTACCAAAATAATTAATGAAAATTTGAGTACATACTTTTTCCATTTGAGCTTAATAATTAAACGTTAATTCTCATGGATTTCATGAATATATTATTTATAGAATACCTTCAAAAATTTTTGTTAGATATTATAGATGATATTCTCATTTTCATTAAGTGCATAGAGGAACATGAATACAATGTTAGAAGTGGGATGATGACATTAATGAAGGATAAAATGTATGATATCCTTATAAAGTATAAATTTTTAATTTATAAATTTGTATTCCTTGGTCTTGTGATCATAAGTGGTTGAATTTATATATTCCATTGAGATAAAAAATGAAATTATGGAATATCTCAGATCATCTTTTGTCATGCTAATCAATGGTTCTCTTGGATTATAAGATTACTAATAATTATCTATGATAATTTCTACTTGATTTTATGGCCTAAAATAAATGCTAAACTGTTGTTGAGTAAATTATACATAGAATACTGAATTGGAATTATATAATGATATCCTGAAGAGTATAATCACAAAACATGTACTCACACTCAAAATATTTTGATAATGTTATGTCATCAATAGTAATTCATTAAAGAATGTGTTCAATTATTTACTACATAAAAATGAAAATGTTATATCCTATACCTCATTATATTTGAATGTACCTGATTGAAACCACCAAAATTCATTATTCAGAGATAGTAGTTCTGGTATTTGATCTAATTATTTGAAAAATTACCACTTTTGGTGAGAATTGAGTAATATATACTGATCATAATATTCAAAAATATGTACTCCCAATAAAGGATCTCAATAGGTGTTAAATAAGAATTGTAGATATAATCAATGTATATAATTTAACTATTAACTTCCATTCATTAATGGTGACCAATGTTACTGATGATCTTTTTAGAAAATAACATGATACATTTTCTATGATGCAGATTGAAAAAGACATAAAAATTTGGATAAGAAATTGTTGAATCTAGAAATAATTAGAAAGAACGGAATCCTAATTTCAAAAAATTATATACAAACCATATATATAAGAGAATATTATGATGGGGAAATGTAATGATCAATGTATTCAATATAATTTTAATCTATTAATGAAATTGAAGCTAAATGATTTCAATATTGGTGAGGATGGGGACATTCACTTTGAAACTAGACATTGTGTTCATGAATCACCAGAGATAAATAAAGAGCTACTAAATAATGTTCATTTATATATATTATATATGAATTCAAGATGTAAAATGATATAGTATAAACATAAAAATTTCTATGGGTTGGAATACATAAAAAATGAGATATCCATGTGCAGGTCTTCCTTCTTGGTATGCTGTAAAGTTGATGAATACCAAAATGAAGTATAAATAAATTTTGTAAACATTTGTGATACCCACTTGAAAATGGGAGAACCTATTTAGGATAATTATAACATGTATACCAATGATATCTAAAAGACACAATGTGATATGGGTAGTGGTGGATCTACTCACCATAGAATCCCACATCATCAAAACAATTTAAGATATATTTAATAAATTTGATTCCAAGTAATGTGTATTGAAAGTGAAGATTCATCTCGTAGTATCACAATGAATCATATTAGATAATGATCCAATGATCAGTATCTTATTCTATAAAATTATTCAATATACATTGAATACATACTGAATTTATATATGGATTATAACCGCAAAATTGATAGTCAATCAAAGAGGACCATTCATTATCTTTAGGAAATGTTGAGATCATGCTCTATTGGATTTAATTTTACATGGGTTAAATATCGATCGTTATTTCTATTCTCATATAAAAATAGTTTATTATCTAGTATCCAGATGGATCCATATAGATCTATGTATTATAAGTGATGCATAAATTCAATCAAATGTGATGAAGTTTGGTACTAAATGCTACTTGGACCAGAACGTGTGCAATAGATGACATAGAATGATTAGGTCATCCAAAAAAATATAAAATATATTAAATGTTGATGATAATGTAATAAATACCAATGTTCATGGTAATTTGTGTCTGATGTTGAATAAAAAATTCCTTTTAAATATAATCATGGATGACTGTCAAATGGTTTTGAAATGAGGGGAAAAATATAACTATATACATGGCCCCCTGTTAGATACATGATTGCATAAGAGTAGTGGGTTTTCTTATTAAATTACACTAAATATATCTCAGGATCATCTCTTATTCCAAATATCTTTCGAGGAATTAATACCTGACCCATCACATGTACATAATCTAGAGGCTGTATAGCTAGATAATAACATATCTTATGAGGAGCATCTGATGATGATTGTTGAAATTAGATACAATGTTATATAAAAAATGATAAATCAAAATTGTAATTTTCTTTTGAAGAATAAAATGTATAAAGATGATCCATGGGAAAAAATTTAAAATTGAAATAAAAGTACCATTACCAATTCTCATCCAAGAATATGAGTTGAAATTTTAGGGATTAAATTTTAAATGTTTGAAAAAATGTTACATCCAATCGATTATTAATTGTATTTTTTATTCAAGATTATAATGATTATTATATTTTGTTATAAAATATTATACATATAAAACACACAACTAAAATGACAACACATTAACACATTAATGAAATTCATCATATTTATCAATGAATAACCACATTAAAATTACAAATATTAAAATGTGACAAAACATTAAAATATAATAAATGAAAATAGGACAATATGGTTCATACCATTGTACTTGAATTATCCCTTCCATAAAAAATTATATATGAGAAAAAATATTCATAAAGAAAAACAAATATCATATTAAATGATTTTTTCAACTTAGGAAGAAATGTTGTGAATGTTGATTGAATTAATCAAATTAAATTTATAACAAATAATGTGACTTTTGGAATAGTAATGTGATAGTCAGAATAGAAACCAGACTATTTGGATTAGTAAATATATAGTTGAATTTTTATTTTTACCAAATAAATAATAAATTATTTTATAAGTAATTTTATTCATGAGTAATATAATGAAATATCATTTTATTAATTCCTAATAATAGAGATCATGATTAAAAAACTTGATTTAAATATATTAAGTTATTTCAATAATCTATATTTTCAAGTATATAGAAAAAATTTAAATTCTTATATTAAAATTTAAAATTACCTATGATAGAATTTTTTTATAACATGAATACCATTTTTAAAATAAGCACATTGAAATTATGATTGGGTTATTTGTTGTTAATTTTCATCAATACATCAATTTTTAAGAGAATACGAAAAATAATGTTTTTCAGATTGCATGGGTATCTTATTTTAAACAATTAATTATGTAATAATGACCTAATATTTTATAGAAATTTATTTTTACTAAAAAATATTTTCATTAAAGTCACTCAATAAAATTAATTATAATTAATTTCCAAAACTAAATCCGAAAGTGACGCAATGAAATTATTTTTCATCAAATTTTCATTCTAAAAAATAATAATAAATTCCAACAATAAAGTATGACATGTTATTAGAAACCATTTTATTATATTTATATACGATATATATTTCATAAAATATTACTGTTAATTTTGATATTTTTAATATTTTTTATTTAATATTTTATTCTAAAAATTCACTTTTCCTCATGTATAAATAACACGTATCGCTCCCCTTGGATAAAAACTCTTTGATAATATTAAAAATAAAATATTACTCTAATGTGATTAATCTCATGTCACATTGAAACATTGTCATGTTTTGGATAATACTAACACAAAATATCATGGGATTTTTAGTGTAGTTCATAAGTAGCTTCATCGAGGAAAGAGAATGATTCTATAAACTCTTATATATTTTTCTAAAAAAAATCACTATTAAAAATTTATATAAAAATAATATGAATAATGAATAAATTTGGGTTAGTTTTAGAAATATATATATTATGAAAAATGAAATGAAATTTATATTTTTATGTATTTTTTATTCCACATTGTCTTCATATTTAGAGAATGATTCCATTAATGGAGTATTAACCTCAAATGAGGTCATTTCACATTATATTCCTAAAACCAACCCAATGAATGGTTAATATAAATTGTTGATGATATATAAATTTATAAATATTTTTATCTTAGGAATCGAGAATTAGTTATACTATTTTATAAATAATATTGAACAAATTATTAATTTAATGAAAATGGGAAATATTTAATGAAAACAAGGCATAAAATATCATCCCTTTAAAAAAGAAAATTAAGATATATAATCAAATTAATAAATTTGAAAAATTATAGTAAAAAATGAAAATAAGAAAAATTTGAATTAGTGTTTCAAAAAAATATTATTATTCAGGTGGTGTCAAATACATGAGATAATGAGGGGATTAACATAATGGGATTCTCGAACTGATATCATTTTCATTAGGTTAACTATTTTCACATAAATTTTATTTTTCACATTCATCTAATTTTTCTAAATTATTCTTTCATTATTGTTGAAATTCATATTTGGGATATACATTTTTCCAACATGATTGATGTGAAAATTGGAATGATTTTATAGAATGTAGTTTCTTTCAAAATGAAATATTTTCACATATTTAGTAATTTCTTATCCAATAAATGCTGATGATTTTTATGCCAAATGTGTTTTCAATTATTTATTTTGATTACCAAAATTTATTAATAAATTTAGTCTTTGTGAAATACATATGAAACCAATTCATTTCCATTAATCATTTCATTACTATGATAGTTATACATTCTATATTGTAGGCATTGTTATATAAATATTTTGATGTGATGGGTGAGACTTAAAATAAATAGATCAATTATTCATATGTTAATTTAATTTATCTCATGAGGTTATGTGTATTATGAATGGACATGATACTTTCTAAATAAAAAACTATATTATTATGTTTTGTGTAGATATTTTATGTGTGGGCATGATGTATTATTTTTTGAAAAATATGTATTATAATTTACCACAATAAAATGATGTTTCATTTTTAATCATTACCATATTTCATGACCATATAAAATGTATCCCACATGACCTTGATCATGATCCAATAAATACTATATGATTACATTTATTATTATGAACCATGTTATATTGATTCTTTTACCTCATCTATCCTATTACATGGCTTTATCTCACCCCTGTATTTTATATATATCCTTAATATATTACATGCACTAAAGATAATGTGATATCTTTTAATTGGATAAGGAAAAATAATTATAATGATATTTATTATTATTTTTATATATATCTCATGTACAATCCAAATTTTATCAATATAATGATATCCCCAATAATTGAATGTATAAATACTATGCTGTATACCTTCAGACTAATTCAATAGTCTTGTAATAAATAATTGCATCACTATATTCTGCATATATATTATTATTTATTATTAACTTATAGTAACCCATGTTGTGGTTACAACCCCATGAACATTATTATGGTAAAAATAGAAACTCTAGTTTTTTAATTTGATATTTATTAGTTATATTATTAAATAATGTTTCATATTATGCCATTAAATGGATGTTTTGGACATCTCTATACCAATAAAGAATCCAAAAAAGTAAAAAATAACAAAAAATATCTACCAATATAACAATAAATAATATCAAGTAGACAATATAAATTACATTGATCATCCTCACTGGGAAAAATTTGTTGCCTGAAAACAAGAAATGTTTTCATTAAATAGAGGATCACATAACTCTTTTTTATTTCCATATATCAATAATTATATTCAAACAACCCATAATAGAATTAAAATAATGTAAAGAGAACTATAAATGACATCAATATAAAGAATGAACAAACCCTTATAGTTCTATCGTCTTTAATTTTTTCTCAAACCATTTAGAGAACCCTTGATTCAGGGAATAGATATATCCCATTATATATATAATGTGAGTTCCATATTTATGATTGTATCAATCAAGAAATATGTAATGACATACATGTTCATCAAAATTATTTTTTTTAATAAAATAAGTATTACATATAGAGAAATGATACTGGAAGTACATAATGTCCTTTTAGCAAGTTATATTACAATAAAATATGAATAAATAGAGTCAAAATAAATTATATTTTTGAAGAAGTAATAATCTAAATAAGATATTTAAACTAAAATACAAACTATAAAGAGACAATTATTTTTAAGAAACTAAGAATATATTAAATGATAAATTAGGAAATAAACATAGGATACAAGATAGGAAAATTGAAACTCATTCAAAAATTACAATTTCCTCCTAGTCTATGATCCCATATAGACACACCTAGAATTTGAGTAGAAAAAACTAAAATTTTGAAAAACGATCTTCTGTACATTAATGAATTAGACAATAGAAATTTTTTATATATCATAGATGGAATTCCCATTAATAATTAAAATGATTCAAAACATTGATAATTTTTAATAGTAAAATACTCTTTTTTTTAATTTGAAAATAATTGTACAATTGAAGAATTTACATATTTCTTCCCAAAAAACCATTAGAGGATAACAATAAAATCCCATTTAATGATAGTAAACGAATTATTAATATATAATATTACTATAACATTACTTCATAATTAATAATATATTTATAAATATTGTTATAAAATTATATAGTTTTTGTATAGGTGAATATAAAACATTATTACATGTTTACCTTTTACATCGACTAAGAAACCACATGAGAAAAAAACCCTACACCTTTAATAAAAAAAATTAATTCCAAATAATAATAAAACATATATAAATATAAATCACAAAAATATCCTAAAAGAAAACATAAAAGAAAAAACATTCCTATATGAGAACAATCATTGGAAAGATATATAAAGAAGTCATTTAATGAACTATAATTGATTCAAGAGTAATATGAATAAAGTTGATTAAAAAACATAAATTATAATGATAAACCATTTTCAAAAATAATAGAGGAATACCCATTTATTATAAGATAATTAAACTATGTTTGAGGTATCATAATAACCTTTAAAATCACAGTGATGAAACAATTAAATGTCCAATGTTGTGTTGTGTGTTGTGATATTTTACATGAACTCATCTAATGTAAATTTGACACTCGAACAGAGAACCAAATCACAATTAGATAATAACATGTGATTCATTTCATTGGACTAGTGATGTGGATAAATTTCAAATGGTGTGCTAAGATGTTTCATTTTTTAATCATTTTAGTATAAAAATCGATGTCTACAAACATCACACCATAATAAATAAATCTATTCAAAACGTTCATTTATATACGGACATAGTTCTCATGATGAGTTAAAATAGTGCTGATTCAATATTACACGGTAAAAAAAATAATTTTAAAAAATATAAAAAATAACCCTCACATTTTTTGTTGTAAAAAAATTCACCCTCTTTATTCACAACCTATTATGCGTGTAATGGGAACATCCAAGGGATGATTAAAATATTATTTCAAAATTTTCAAAAATAAAAATGATATGAATATATGAAAACTAATTTTTTTTATTATATTATATGTTTCCAAATGTTCTATTATTATTTGAAGATGATGTTTTACATAGTGACTCCTTATAAAAATGAAATGATACTCAAAATTTTGAAAAAAAACACCTTCAATCAAAAATAGAATGTTATTCTCTATCCCAAATAATTGAAAACCCAATGTGAAACTAATAATTCCACTTTCATAATAAACACTCATATATATAATCATACCATATTATAGAAAATATGAAAACATTTACATTACCAAATATGAAACATAGAATAATAAAATAAATTAAAATCCAAATTTAATTCATGATGATACATGAACTAATAATCCTTTGATTATATTAAACTATTAATATTCACTTGTAATCCTTACCACCCTTGTATATAATATGTTTATTAGTGAATTAATTTTATAAGTTTATAAGAATATAATGTTCTATATAGAAAAATTTATAAATATAAATAGGTTAATAATTGTTTATATCAAATTTCAATCCTTGGAATACCCTAAAGTATGGGTAATGTACTTTAAATACCATAATTTCTATGAATTGTAGAGAATTTCATGGTGAAAACTAATAAATAATATAATATTTTCATATTTAAGGCATTACACATGGATCTAGAAGCCTCAAACCAATGCGGAGTCACTTAATTTGGAATATAATTCATCAATATGAGTCACAAAAATCATTAACTGAAATAGAAATAGAAATAAATATGATTAAACGGAACCCAATAACAATGTTAATTCCAATAAGATCATTAAGACTCAATGGAACATGTTATAAGTACCTAGAAACATTGATAAAAGAAACAATTAAATTGATATGAGCAACATACCATGTTATTCGAAAATGAATAAGAATATGGTATATATTAAATTTGAGGAAGGATGAGAAGAAGAAGAGTACATAATGATTAGAATTATTAATGGAAAATTTGGTTGAAAATTATATTACTAAATTATTAATTCTAGGAATGGTATTTTATTAATTTCATATATATAAAAATTTAGTTATATAAAATTTTCATTCTATAGTGTTTCCTACACCATGTGTTAAATTCATAATTCTATCTATACTCACATGGAACACAATAAGGTTTGGCGACAATTTTGGAAAATTCTTTTGACAACTATATTGATTGAAACTACTAAGAGATACATGTATTTTCACAATTATTGATTGAATTATTACTAATAA
Organism: Viscum album; assembly: GCA_963277665.1. NCBI lineage: Eukaryota > Viridiplantae > Streptophyta > Magnoliopsida > Santalales > Viscaceae > Viscum > Viscum album. Next base: position 1,798,172,437 of record OY728156.1, on the reverse strand, counting down.
TGTGCCTTACTCAATACCCAATATTGAAACGATAATATTAATAATACTGAAAGGGAGTCCTCTTGATGTTCATCTAAAAGAATTATGATCCAGAGATTAATAAAACAATAATGACCATATAGAAAATGTTTTGATAAATTTCTCCTCCCTAACATATTTTATTTTGAAAAATCTAATAATGGACATAAAGATTAAAAAAAGAAATTTTTAAACATCAATTGAGGTAAAATTGGATATAACATTCTTAAACCATACAAGACATATTTTCAAAGATCACGACACTTTGAAAAAATTACAATGACACTCTAAATAGAAATTAAACAACAGATTCAATAAATTAGATCCAATTATTTAATGAAACAAATAATTTAAATGACCATGATGATGTATCCCCATATTAATTTTAAAACTATCATGGAGGAACTCGAGGAAATAATATGAGGCAAGACATACTCTTTATATATTGTGTGGTCGAAGTATTATTCACCATAGTGATGCATTCCCAATATTATGAAAAAGGAATAAAATATTATAAGGAATCAAACCACAACCACCTATAGGATAAATTTCATCATCAACATGAATATTTTTATTAACAAGAAAAGGAATAAGGAAAATGGAGTAGAATAAGGCCAATGGTCTCTATAGTGTTGGAGACCAAGGGAATACCCTTGAATTAGATTCAGCCCCTATGGTTTAGTGGATGAAACATTGTAAAAGAATTTAACATTGGATCCTTGATACCTATAGTATAAATATATAAATTAATAGACTTCCTACACAAAAAACATGAGCAATAAAAAGGAAAACAAAACATAGAAAAGGTGAATTCCCAGAATAGAACTAGTAAAACACATACACGAAATAGAGAGTAAATAGAACCTCTTTGTTGGTCAACACAAAAATTAATGATTTTAAAAAATATTTTCATCCATAAAGATTATAGGATCTCACCGATTGTACTCCACTCAATATCTGGGATTTGTAAGTATTTGGGTAAAGTACCCCAAGTATAGGCAAACCGTAAATCTGAAGACAGTCCTTTCCCTAAAATATGTATGATAAATAAAATAATAATAACATATCACAACCACTACCAATCAAACAAATAAATAAATAAATACAGTCATATGGTCTATAAATTTCATTTCAAACTTCGAAATATTTTGAAATTTTTTATTTCACATGTATAATCATTGAAATAATAACACATTCTAACATTCAGAATAGTTATTATTTATATTTTAAGGGAACTATTCCAAATTTATAAAAATGAGTTGTATTTTACACTATAAACCCATTAAAATTAATCATTTTATACTAAAAATTAATTTAAAATTAAACCATGAAGAATGAAAAATATTTCCAAAATATAAAACAAAATTAATATTAATTACACTTATCACCAACCAAAATAAGAAAAATTAAATTCCAAATATATCCATTAAAAAAAATCTATTAAAACCTGAGTTATTGTTTCATAGGTCATGTATTGAAAAAATATAGTTATTAATTTATAAAAATATAATATGTTATTTCTAATATTATAATATAATTTGGAGAAATTTTTTCATCCTGAAAAAACTAATAAAATCCAACAATGTAACATCATGATATTATATGAAAAAAAAATTAAATCAACACATGGAATGGTAAAACATAGTTTAATTTTTCCTACAAATGGAATATACCGATATATATTTATGGTTTGGTTCTGGGTGATGTTTGAAATTTTTTTATGATTTGGATTTCCATGTTCTAACATTTCGATAGAAACCATTATTCCAAGAAAGAACCATTGACAACGTATATGTATGGGTTACGCAATAATGTGTGATAAATTTTTTCCACTAATTTGCATATAAGTTTAACTGATAATAAAAAACGTTTATGAAAAAAAATTAATAATCATAATATAATCCATAAAACCATGTATTTTATGCTAAATCATATTTCAATAAAATATAACCAATTTTTCAATTCTAAATTCATCTTGAACACCATTGTTTACTCTTGATCTATAATAAGAATGGTATGATAAACCCTTTTTATACCTATATTTCACAGCCATATAATATAATATCAAATAGTCTATAATATCATAAATAATAGTATGTAAATAATAAATCATGTTTTCTATGAAAACACACATTATTACTACACTTAAAATAATGTTTTTTACATCCACATACATAGAAACAAACACACAAATATTATGAGTCCCGGTGTCGTTGATTAATTATATTAAAATAAAAGTAACTTGAAAAATGGTACACAATGATTATATAAGAAATTCCAAAAAAAAATATCTCATATTAGGTTAATCATATAATACATCATTGGATATCCATGGGATATACAAAATAATGGGGTGATCTATAACTCATAGTAAGGGTATAATCAATTCATAACCTGATTATTATAATACTAGTGAATTGGGAGGAATATTTTGGTTATTTGAAATGATTTATAATAAAAAAAACATTAACATCATTTCATAATTTATATTGATGAAATCAAGGAATCATATAAATGTGACAAAAAAATTAAAACCAGAATTCATAAGAATATGTAATGAATAATCGCTGAGAAAATATTATAGAATTTTTATGATGGAATCTATGAATAAATAAATGTAAAATCATTTTATAAAAATAAATTTCAATACATTGTCGGGCCAATAAATATTGATCTCACCTATAACATTCATTTCTCATTTCTTCATTAGATTGTCACAAAGATAAAGAAAATATAATAAGTTCATTCATAAAAATGAATACCATAACTAAAGTATATTAGATGAAAACATGGAATTCCCAAATTAGTGAAGGATATAAAAATATAGGTTAATACCATTGAGTGGAAATTGGTATGGGTATACACTATCATAAAAATTTTCATTGAAAATTACATGAAAATTGTTGCTGTATAATTGGTGTGCACAATAAATTATGGAAGTATTTAATGTGTGTTAAAGGTTATATCACATTACATAAACATCCTAAATATATTAAAATGGATACATAAAAATTCAAAAAAGAAATATTTGAATCCAAATTGAATAATATGTTGTTATTAAATAAATAGTAGGATAATAAAATTCCATTCATCATCAAACTAATCAAAAGTAAATATTTTTACAAAATGGGATAATGTTTCCTCATTACTAATAATGAAATTGGTAAATAAATGAATATTTATAATTTACTAAAAACATAATATATTTTTATTGAATGAAATATATAAAAATAAGGTCATGAAAGAAAAATGAAGGAGGGAGAACCCTATCATTTGGAGGGTTCTTTTGAAATCATGAAACAACATTGATATGAGTTTTGGAATAACATGGGTGGTATTTATAGAAGCAAGTGTAGATAAAATTCATGTAAATTGTGAATTTGGTTAATTAGTGTAGGGGTTTTGGTTTGAATTTATAGAAATGTAAGTGGGAAATATATATTAATTTCCAAACATTTCATATGGAATAAATATTATAAAATAATAACAATAAATGTCACATAGATTTTCCCATATAATATTATAATTATGATTGGATTTAAGTATATATGGCCATGAATATTACTACATAATATAATACAATTTGGGATCATTAATTTAGTCATGTAAATAATGAAATTATTTTTTAGCCATAAAATATAATATATTTTTGGGAATATTCATTAAGTGTTTATAAATTTAGTTAAATAAAATCACAAATAAATTCATTTAATGGAGGCCATTTTTTTTGTTCTTTATCTATTCTAAACAGTTTTTTATCACTTTAGGGACATTATGACATCATAATACATACCATAGAATATAGAATTTTTTTAAAAATTATAATAGCATCGAAAATATCAAGATATTTAGACTGACTAAATTCAATAAACTTGTTTTGAAACAAAATATTTATTTTACCAATATATTTATCTATATATTTTAATTGAAACTAATAATTAAAAATATTTATTTCTTTTAAAATACATCTTTTATGGGAAAAAATATTTTCTTACCCTTATAAATATTTGATAGTACTCCATTAAATTATATTATCCTTTTTATGGTAAAATTTTATATAATGACAATATTATCTTTCTATAATAAGAATTTAAATAATAATTAATTTACCAAATAGAATATTATGTTCTTATAATTTCAAAATATTTTATTTTGTATGAAGATATATTTCTCATTAAAAAATGTATAATTATATATATATAACAACAATGTAATGGGATGAACATAATCAGTATATTAATATAAGAAAAACAAAAATATTTATACTAATAATGTCTACATGTTTTACCCCATATTACAAATTCATATTCATTATGGGTAATGGGTGTGATGGATGGTCGTTCATGCGGTGGGTCAAGAACATGGTTTGGTCCATGATCAAGATAATCTTGAAGTCCTCTTGTATTTTGTTTTGTTCATGGGTCATTTTTTTAAATTCATCTCGTGATTGGTTAATGGAATAGCTTAGTTATTCCATATACATCACATCCTATTTTAAATATTTTTCATATAGTATGATAAAACCAGTCTATCACATCACATTTTATTTATATGTTAACTATTTTTTATCATAACACTTAATATATTCTATCATTAATTGTAACCAAACTATTTTTATATAGTCAATGGTTATGAATTATAATGGTTATTTAAGTATGAGTGGATCAATTTTATAACATTATAAAATAGCAAAAGTAGTCCTGTTAATTTCTATAACATGATTACACATTATGTGATTTAGTAGATAATTAATGGAATTTATTATTTTAAATTATGGGTAATAAAATTCATCCACCATTCAATAATTTATCCATTGATATTTAATTTCATACCCTATAATATATATGGGTACTAATTTTCCATAACCAATAGAAATTCTGATGTTACATCCTTACAAATATGGTTCATCAACACAACTTTCACTATTTTTCTTCAATTGTTTAATAAAATCATATGTTTGATAAATAATAATCATCTTTCCATCCTCATATGAAAAATTATTCATCATGTGTACCACCTATGGATTCACTTAATCAAATGGTGTCCATTTACACATCCTAAATAGGAAAACAAGTATTGAACCATATACATGGGAATGTTAGTTGGTAATGATACTCGATAGGCCATATTCCCATATGATATTCATCTAAATACCTTCATGTTGGAGTATGACACCAAATCACATATAGAGCCACATTATGTTCTATAAGTATGATATAATTTAATTTTTTTATATGATATTTTTTAGAGTGGATTGTGTTGGTAAAAATATCCATTGAAATTCATTGAACCGGATCATGCCATCTGTTTTATTTTTTTGGATGTTTTTCTTAAATTTAATATCTATCATCGTGTGATAAGAAGTACCGAATCATTGGTTTGTATCCAGAGAAATGTGATGGAGTCTCTGAATCATCAATATAAATATCAGATCACTATATGATAAAAGTGAGAGTGGATCTGCAAGATTTCATACAACTTCTATTGTATATAGTTAATATAATTATTTAATAGATAAGTACTACTTTCTGACAATAAATTGAACTAACATGATTTTTTGATCGACTACCAAATATTATGATTTTATTGACATTTAGGGTCCTAATGATTTTAACAGTGAAATTTATTATCATAATTTTCCATTTCTATATAGGTATGAGAAAATATTACATTATAAAATTTAACTTATGATTTTAATTCATGGAATTTTTTAATACAATGAATTTATATAATACATCTTAAATCCCCCTCTTATACTATCTAACAAAATATTCTGTTTCAAATTTCTTATAGACAAATTTTCTATGAATAATAGATATGTGTGAACCATGGACATCATCTAGATGTTCCCTAATTAGCTATTGTTTTTATGGGATAGATATCAGTATTCAACATATTATAAATTCATCATACACAAAGTTGAACTCTGGAATATTCAATATTATTTTTCATTTCCCCACATAATCATTATATTCCTATATTATCCTCTTATGAATGGATGATTGAGTACATATTTTTGAAAGGAATAATATAGATAATTTTATTATTCTCATGTCCATTCCTTTTAAATGTTAAATGATTTAATCACATCCAATCCTAATCATCTAAAAGGTTGTAAGATAATTTTTACTTAGTGTACCAACATGTTTGTTCACCATCCAAGGAAGTAAATGGATTCAAAAATAGAAAAACCTTGATCAAATATAGTTAATATCAATTGCCCATATTGAGATCCGTTCTTTTAATAAATATATGTGAATATTAAGACATTTATAAATATATGATACTTATCCCAAAAGAAAGTTTAGTGACCTATGCTTGAGCAATAAATAATACTGATTTTTTATCAAGAAATAATTTACATACATTTTTGGATCACTATGATGAATTATTTTAATAAAATATATCATAACCTTTATATAAATTACTGATCTGTAAAATTATGGACACTTCCACTTAGTATATACTATTCTCCATGAAAAAAATCATTTATAATATAAAGAGGTTTATATTAGTGATATATCACCACAATTTCTGTCTTGATATCTTCATTGCTACAAATCATCCTAAAAACCCCAGGAAATATTATTTAATACACAATTTGATCACTTTAAAATTAGTAATTGATATTTAAAAAAATTAAATAACCATAAATGTACATATACATGATTTTCATTTTTTAATTTAATATTTGAACTTCGAATTATCCATTTATTTATATAGAACAAAATTCATCCAAATGAATTACATCAGTCATTTCACAATTGATACTGAAGGGAATATATATTGAGTAATGGTTCCATTAAAAAGATGTACAATATATTAATAAATTATAAAACATTATAATCTTCTTCTATTTTAAGAAACATTTACATTCTTTTGAACTTAATTATTTGTGTAATAGCATATGAAAACAAAATTAATAATATTATATCATAAGATAATTGAATTATAGGTAATATGTATGAAAAACAAGTCATGGAAATAGAGTATATCTTGGAGGACATCTATAAGAATATAACATTTTTTAAAGAATACCTTCTTTGATTATATTTACACCCTATTCCTAGAAATTATGTATCATTAAATAAAAATATTTCCAATTAAATGGAGAGCTATAAAGGTTCACATCTCATATAATTTATATTATAATGTGTGAATCAAATAGAAATTATTCCTATAAGATAAACATAGAAATTGAAAACAAGTAAATATGGGTTTCATAATATATCCTCATCACATAATCATATGGATTTCAAAAATTTGATTTTGAGAAATGAATGAAATTCATATATAATCCCATTAAGGAACGTGATAATAAGATTTGTATATAAGTCAGAGACATATATAATGAATCAAAATCATTCAATAACCATAACTGGGGAGATAATATGAGATTTTGTAAAAAACGATTTAATGTGATGAAAAAGTGTGCTTCAATTACATCCCATAGTCCCATAGGAAATATAATTATTGATTTAGAAATACACATACCATTTACAATAATTTTTGGGAATTCAATGATGAAAGGGAAGCATTAATTTATATTTGATGAAAACATTACTGATTAAAAATGTAGATTAATATAAAGTATTATACATACTAGTATAGAAAAAAATTAATACTTAAATATTAAAATATATAATTATTTTTATATTTTGAAGGGAATGTCAATACACTTCAAATAATATACATTAAATTATTTCATTAGTATAAACATTAAAAAAAATTAAAAACCTGAATTAAATTTTTTTTATAACTGATTCATGACAATGTAAATAAATCATAACAAAATATTATGAATAATAATATGAAAGATATTGATTTATATTAAAATTATTTCAATCTTATAATGAATAGTTTACCTTTCCTCAAGAAAAAATCATCTGGTCTATTCCTTACCATCATAAAAAATATGTTAATTTTCTACATGTATGTGAACGAATTTCATTTTTAAAGTTCATTTTATTTAATGTATTACAATGTCTTAAAAAAATATAAATATTTATTTCCATATGAATTTTTTTGATGATATTCAGATATAAATCTCAAAGATGACATCGGTAGGTAAAAGAGGTCCTTATTACATCATCTTCATAATAATAATATTGAAATATTTATGATTTTTTGTACAGAAATAATACATTTAAAACCAGCCATGAATGATGGATATTGAAACTGACCTATTTTATAATCATTTATATGGTAGGTTGTTCATACAGTTGATAACTTTTTGAAATTTTAAACGATAATGATAGAATCAAGGTATATATTTTTTATCTTTCCATAATTATCATTATATCATTAATAACATATAATTTAATTAAATGCACTCTTATAAAAATCATGTTTTTTCATATTAAAAAATGAACTAAGTTAATTCATGGTGTTGGAAATCCCCATTTACACATGAATGAAAATTTCAATTTTCAATTAGTGGTAATATATTAAAATATTAGTTATATTAATTTTACCTAATGAAAAATATGTCTTGATTGTCATATATTTATAAAATCTGTCATCAAAAATAGTAACCATAGGTGATGATCGAAGAGGTTTTGAATATATTTTATTACAAAATAGCATCTAACGATATAGTAGATATGATGTTATTATATCATCATGTATAAATATGAATTTAATGTGTTCAAAGCGGATGTAAATCTAAAACATTATGTTAGAGACTACACTACTTAATAGGAAAATATACTATTCTTTAAACCATAATCATTAGATGGATTATGTTATTCATGAAACATGAACTCTATAATAAATGGAGAGATTTTAGAATGTGGTTTGGGAAGGTATGGGGGTAAATATAATTATTTTTTGTAAGGAATGAAGTGGATAAGATGTGCCCTTTTACTAGAGGTGTGGGGGCTCTTGGAACTACATAAAATATAAAATATAATATAAATAAATTATCATTTGAGAAGTCAATAAGATGATAATAACATATGGTAGGATTATTATGTTTCAAAATTCATTCATGCAATAATATTTGGCCAAGTGATGATTTGGTTTTATCTTTTATCACATTGATTTCACAAACATTAACCCTTTTGGACAATTACCATAATAACAATGTTTTTACACTTTGGAGGATAACATATTTAATAAAAAACTGAAGATTTTCTATAAATTACAAAATAGTTGGAATTTTGAAGCGTTTATAAATAACATGGATTAATATAAGATTTTTTCAATGTTATATCACATAATAATTTTTTAATCATAAAATAACAACAATGTCCATTTTAATCTATTCAATTAATTTGACTTAAAATAAAACAGAATGATATTATAATTACAATATAATACATTAAAACGTGCAAAATATGTTATAAAAATATAAAAATTAATGAATACTAATTATTTATTCAATTTATTATATTTTTATATATTTGAAATCATTTAATTTATTTTTATATTAAATTAAAAAATATAATGTCTGCATTGGGTAAGAATTTATTACTAATTTTATATATATAAAAATTATAAATAACATTTGATTATATAAAATAATTAACCTCCAAAATATCCCTATTTTGACTTAGCATGAGGACTATTTATCCATATGTTAAATATTTTGTGATTAATAAACAAATGGCATAATATTTTTTAATTTTCAATACATTGGATAATTTAAAGGTGGAAACCAAGGTAATTTGGAAATTTTCATCATTTTGATTAATATGGCCTATCTCCAATCAAAAAATAATATAATAGAGACTATTCATATATAATTTTTGAGTCTTTAAGATATTTTTTATATACATAATTACATGAATTACCATTATCTGGTGACCATTACATACATTGGTTTCAATTAAAAATTACCAAAATTTAAAGATAAATATTTAGGATTTTTTGATTTCCCAATTGAAAATATGGAATTCATTATTAACTATTGAATATATATAATTGAATGAAACTATATTAATATTAATAAAAAACCAAAATGAAATTATTTTTCAATAAAATTACATTTAGGTAATTTTTAAAAAAATTCATGTATAAAAATAATTACAGAGACAATAATTTGATTCATTTAAATGAAAAATTTCAATTATGAATAAAATATTATACAAATAATAATTTAACTTATTAATATATAAAAAAAAATTAGTTTTTTATAATAATAATTATTTTTCACTACTATTTTTAATATAAATATATATCAGATAACTATCAAAATATGACCATTAGATAATTTTGATCTGATTATTTTCCAAAATTATTTCATATTTATCAGAAAATATTATAGATTTTTCTAAAATAAATTTTTATATTTTATCAGAAAAAAACAATAAAACCCATTTTCAAAGGAAGCTTTTTTTAAGAATGAAATGAACTCACCATAACCTATTTTGGGCGTTTAATAAAAATTTATCAATATATTTTTTTCAATTAGAACGCATAATTATTTTCACACCAAGCAATTCAACTATTAGGTTATAAAATTATATTCGAATAATAATATTATTATACTTTCGCTAAACATGAATATGGAATGATGATTAATTATAAGATATTGTGTTTTACTGTAGGTAAGGGACAATTTAAATTTAGTTTAATTCCAAAATTATCTTCAATTAAGGAATATTAAATAACTAAAATTTATTTAGGTGGTGTTTAGGGCTTGTTCAGAGATCGGAGACTCGGTCTTTGGAAATGAAAGATGGGCCACATGGTTAAGAGAAACTCTACCATCGAGGCTGCATGACTTCAATTGATCATTAATAAAGCCACAATGAGCATAATAATGTGAACAAAATTACATAATCATTCACTAAAGGATACATGCCATTGGGAAACACCCGAATCGTGGTGTAATGAGTTGGATGAATGTAGGGATTCTGTATGTCTATTTAATGGGATATGAAATGAATTATGAAATTTTTCAAAAATTAATGGTTATAGTTAATGAATGGAAATTTATATTAGATATGGGATTATATTGATTCCCATGGACAATTATACTCCATTGATTCTAAATTGCATTGAAAGAAATTACATTTTCTACTACATGAATTAGATATAATATTATATTTTTGTGGAAATTTGTAATATATGGATTAATATAACATGGAAAGACATGCACACATCTGCTCATTATATCCAACCACTTGATTATGACACATGATTATACTGCATAGACAACTATGGATTCCATTGAAATTTATACTCATTGTATTGTTCCATTATGGTTTTGACACAACAATACTATGATAATGCCACAATGGATAATTTATCAAGAATAATATTTATCCCATATTTATATAATAATAAATAAATTGAGCATTGTTTGAATGGATAGTAGTACATTTCTTTGTATCACTTATTTCTTGTTATTTAATGAACACAATATCATCTCATATATTCTAAATGAATTCATTATAGAAATTTGTGGGGGTGAGGATAAGAGTGTTATCACAGAAAATGTTTGAACTACAATTGGGTACCAAAACATACCTCATGGATAGAGGTAGTGACCAGGGAAATATACAACATTACAATGTTTGATTGGTTTTTAATAGGGAAAGGGTTGCACAACACCAAAATATGCTAATAATTCTATTTTTTGATATTTCTTTTTTCCTTTATTAATTTTAATAAATGTACTACACTAAATTCTTGTAACATTGTAATGAAAACATTTTCTTATCGTGAAATAACAAACTCCTTTTGTGTGTGATGTTTCCTTTCTCTTGATTTATTATTATGTAAGTCTTCTATATGTTTATATTCAAGCATTGAAATATATTATGATTCATATATTAAATTATATGATGGAATAAATGTGCAACTCAATAATTATAATTGTATCTTCTCTAGAATATTCCATATTATACCCTCTCTATTAGTGGGATGCCTATAATATATAGGGGGAATGATTGATGACTTATTTCCCAAAAGCTCGGGGCCATATTTTATAGCTCCCAAGTTGTGATGTTACTTGAATATAATAAAATTATCGAGCATAGTGTAATTTTAAATACTCAGGGTCTCACATTCCCCATTATTGAATTTGATTAACAAATTTTTAAATCAAACCTAGTAATCTATCATTTTAAATTTCAAAAAAAATTCTTAAATCCCATACCATTAAAAGTGATGGTATTTCATCCTCTTGATAATAGGGAATTAGCAATATTAATATCACTTAGAATATAAACATAACAATTTTTTAAAATATGAGATCATTAGGTGGATACTAAAATTATGAAATTGAATAAAATAATTATTTCAAAATAATTATGGACTGTCAGAGTGATCATCGAGCATATAAAAGGCACAAAAAAGTTGAAGATAAATACTCGGGTGTGAAAAATTCCATTAATTAATTAGTAATTAAACAAATATTATATCATTTTTATTTGAAGTTCCATTTCAAAGAGTTAAGGAACCCCTTTACCATTTATTGAAAAAATAGGTATATAAACTTAATTTGAAGATATATTTTGATATATTAATCATATTCTACCAAAATCACATCTTTTATTGCCAAAAATATGTATTAATTATTATTTTTTAATAGCGAGTCCCTAAAATCAACATAATAATCCATAAAATGATATAAAATTATTCCTATTATATTTAAATATAATCAAATTATATAGTTATCACTGCGTAAGATAATATACAGAATCCCTAAACACATATATTATTTTATAATAAGATTAACTCAAATATTTCCTCTAAAACAATAAATGTTCTACTTAGATCATTTAATTAGTAACCCAAAATAACAATTGAATTAAATATCAATGAAATTAAAAAAAATTTATCCTCAATGGTTTCCCATAATATTCATCTTATATTCACAAAATCAAAAATGTACACCTTTAAAATAATAGTTACTTGTTAAATAATATGATAATCCTACATGATACATATAACTGAATCCAAATAATAATATTGGTAAATTTAATTAATGGACATGAAAAATATATATTTAATATTATAATTTAGCGAATTTCACCATAATATCTTGTATCAAATTTATAAACTAACATGAAAGGTAATATTTACATTGATAATTAATTCCTATAAAGGTATATACATATCAATGAAAGAATTTTTAACATCCAAGTTTATTTATATATATTTATTCAATTAATTTAACATCAGTCAATAAACTAACCCATGTGGTATATTAAGCAGTTAAAAATATTCTTTCTATAAATTAGTAAATGATTTAAATGACTTAGAAATCACATTATTTAAAATATAAAAGGGTGCCCATTTCTTTAAATAAATTATCAACTATTTACACATAACACTTTTATGGTATCTATAACCATTATGTTAACTTCACAAGAAGACATATGTGGTTTGAAAACATAATAGAAACCTTATTAAAAAATTAATTCTTAATAAAATAATTAAATCTATAAAATAAATAAACATCATCAATGATGACCAACATAAAATTATTTTTCAATAATCATCCCAATTATAAAATCAATGAGATAATCTAATTATCTTTACTAGAGATTATTAACTCAATAAATAATATTTAATAGGGGTTATCGTTCCCATTATCTGGTTTTTTATAAAATAACAACCAAACAGTAAATTATTTTACATGGATGTGAATATCATTCTACATATGATTTGAAATCAAAAATGAAAAATAATAATGAAAAATAATAAAATTAATAAATTCTTTATTTACTAATATAAACATTTTTTGAATAATTATAAAACATAATTCTCGAATCTTAGTGCATAAATTCTTTAATAATCACACCTCATTTATAGTTATAAAATATGAAATTCCTAATTCTTTTAGTTTACCAATAAATGTGTCTATAAGAAAAGATAATAACATGGTTTAATAAAAATTGAAAAAAAACTATAAATGAATATCTTATGTAATGAATTTCTTCTCCCTATGGAATGCAAATTCATCCAGACCATGTCCTTTCTATGTGCCCTTATTTTCGAAAAATATAAAACATCCTTTTCCTATATGTAATTATTAATGGTTAATCATTCTATATTTCAATCATGTGGGAAATATATCATTATTTCCATCATGACCTACCCTCATAAGATCATAGTAAACTATTTTATCCCCATTTTTGGAGAGTCTAATAGTTTTTATGGAAATAATTTTTACACATTTATATTCATAACTGATTAAGGATAACGAAAATATTTTCCAATTTGTTCATTATACTAATTTTTCAATAAGAATCACAACATTTCCAATCATATTTATCATTAAAATAATTTCTATTTGATCTATTAGTTAAATAAAATCAATAACCATTTTTTAAGAAAAAATGATAATTTTTACGAATCATTTATAAAATGTCTAAATCCAAATACAATATTTTTTATTTAGTAAACCGTCTGTTCCTCATAGGATATAAATGATCCCAATATATTCAAAAACTTCATGATGGTTCCTAAAATAATGTGAACTAACCCAACTATATCCCTTAGGAGTTCCAAACAATATGCACACTATATAAACATTTGTTATGAAATAGAATGATGGCCCATATATAATTAAAAAACACTATTCATTTTTATTTATTATAGATGCATCTTTTCCAAAAACCGCATTGAAACTTATTATAAATACAAAAATATATTTATAGAAAATCATATAATCTCAGTGTTTCAAAAAATAGGAAGTTATACAATAGTTAGTATCCCTAAGGGTTTCAATAATTGTATCAAATACTAATCTCAAACATTATCTATGAATTTACTCTAATAGAAAAATGAAGGTCTAACCAAATTATATTACATAATATTTCATTTTAAGCAACAAATTAATTTATAAACATTTTATGATATTGATTATTTAAAACTTTATAGAATTAGTAAATAAAACTTTCATAAAAATATATTACATAATTATATGGACACATCATCTTATTATTCATTTTTATGTTAAAATATTGTTATTATATAACCGGATTTTTTTTAAATTATTATAAAAACCATAATAATGACATCATTATTTTCTTTACTGAAATATTAAATCACTATGAAAAATACTAAATCACATGTGATGATCATATAATTCATTTTAAATTAAATATAAAAATAATTTAACACACATTTTTTTATTAATAACAACAACCAATATTTATTTTTAAAAAGTAATCATTAGGCCTAAAATAAGTATCTAATTACACATGAAATACACATTTCAACTTTTATCATTTCATAAATCATTTTGTAATAAGTTTTAAATGAAAAGGAAAACTCATAGAGTATCCTTTAAAATAATGAAAATCTTTTGATATTTTTTAAAATAATTTATATATTAATGTAATTAAATTAGAATATATTTTCCATTAAACATATTATCATTAGTAATCACATAGGTGAATAATATATATATATAATCATAACATCAAGGAAACAATTTTTTTTAATGAAACATAATATGAAACATATTCATAGGTAAAATATGAATTCATATGAAACATAAAATAGTGTACATAGTCCCATCCTGCCTTAGATTTACTCTCTTATCCTATAAAAAATGACACATGAGATAAAAAATTTACCAAATGGCCTAGATTGCTATCTAAGAAGATCCATGACTACATTTACAAGATTATATCTTAAAAAAATGAAATCAAAAATTAATAATGTATATCAAAATAAACCATGAATTAGTTTTATTTCATAATACTTCTTGAGATCAAGAATAGAAATATTTCATATAGATGGTTTTTAAGATATGATATTAATTAATGTAATACTCTATTTAAGGAAAAGATGATAAGATAAGTATATATTTGATATACACATATAAAAACGTAGATTCCATATATAAAATTAATGAGTGAGAAAAAATAAGTTTGTAATTGAAAGGATGAAACCCAAATAAAATGGGTTTCATAAAGATATCCCATGAACCCATATGTAAAAACAGTCCTTCATATCCAAATTACAGTTTTATTTAAAACCCTAATTAAAAAAAAGTAGAAAATTGGGAAAGTGGATTTATTAAAAGGAAGAAAAAATGGAATATTATTAAGGTATATAAAATTTAGGTATTAGTTATTGTTTTGGAAAACACTCATGACGCCATATGTGTTAAATTGACAAATGTTTTCATATTATAAAATGAACTACAATGTTCTCCATATAAAATATGTTAAAAAATACAGTAAATAAATTTAGATATAAATAAAAAGGGATAAAAAAGATCCATTATATTTCATTTATATCCTTATAAATATACCAATAAAATAATTCTATGATTGAAAAAATGTAAGATAAAATTTAAGATAATAAATATTTAAAACATTTAAAATTGTGATTTTCAAGTAAATTCTCCCTCACATCGATGCAGACTCATCAAGTGGTTTCCCTATATTTAAAAATAATAATTATTTTATAATTACTTATATTTATGAGATATTTTTTAAATTAGATTATTCCTATTAAAATTTTATTACAATATTTTGTATTATTACATAATCAACTATGTTCGCATAAAAGGTATTAATGATATTCTACAAGATATAACCAAAAACAATTCAGTACGTTAATTGTGATCATAATAGTCCTTATTTGAAAATATAAATAGTAAAAATCATGAAATAATAATAATTTTTATATATCAATTTTCATTTTATAAACAATAATTATATATGATTATTAAACAATAATTAATTAATAATCATGGAGATGGTCAACCGTATGTGTGTTTGCATGTGCATCATTTCCATTTTTCAACAAACATTATAGAATGAAATAAATAATAATTTATTGATTATATAATTATAAATATATCACTAATTTTATAGTATTTTTAAAATTACTCTCATATATATAATGAATGATTTGAGATAATGATAAACAAGTCATATATGTACATGGAGGTTATAATCTGAACAAATACATTAGAGAATTTTATATTATAAAAGAATATAAATGTAAGAAATTATATGTTATTTTATTTTTTTTTAAATTTAAAAAAATCATGAATATCATAAAAATAAATAAAATAAACCATTATAAATATCCTTGAGTGGTTATGATGAAATGTAAAATATATCAATTATCAAGGTAGTATTCCCTCAAACACAGAAAAAATTGTTTTTATTACAATTTTTTTTATCGATTATATGGACATATGTTATTTCAAAATAACAATAATATATATATTAGGTAGTGATGGTATTATATCATCATGTATGAATTTCGTTTTATGGATGTGGAATGAAAAACAAAACTAAAAAATTCAGTTAAATTCTATACCTCATGATTGTATAATGTATTTTTTGATTACACCATCATCTATCTAAAGTAGTTATTATCTCTAATAATATAGCTGTTGAATGATGGGAGGTATTATAAGAATATATTATATAAGTTATTATATGAATTAAAAATATTTTGAAGTGTGAATAAATTAAGAGAGGGTGTTACCTATTATAAGTGTGGGGACTCTTTCAATCACTTAAAATATTAAAATGATATAAATAAATTTGTAATAAAAATGATTAAATATAAAAATATTTATTTTAAATGAAGAGTATGGGATAAAAAATATAACAAAATAAAATTGATTCATGCTTATAAAATGTTATTACCCTTATCTAATTCTTTTAGCATGAATTATCCCTTTTGATTTATCCGAATGATAACAATATTTATACTCTTTATGGTTCATTATAGTTAATATAAATTTAAAATATAGCTATTAATGAAAAATGTGTGATACTTTTGTACATTAAGAAACCACGTGTTTAAATATAGGAAATTACAATTAAAATTAGGTTAATAAAGTACTGTTTATTACATAATAACATTAATTCCATTTTTGGAACAATCCAATTAGTTTGAATTTGAAAAGAAAATGAAAAAAATAGAAACAGAATAATAGACATATCAAACTATAAAATATGTTACATATAACAAAAAAATTCATGGAACACAATAATTCTTTTAAATTGTTAATACATTAAAAAATTTTAAATTAATAAAATTTATTTCATTTTTAATTGAAAACTTATTGTATCTATATTGAGTAAAAATTGATGTTTATTATATAATCACTACTATTTGTAAAAAATATCTGTGACAAAATAATGACTTTATATTTCAATTAAAACATTTATGTGTTCACATTTTAACTTTTATCGAAATGTAATAAATTGTTGATAACAAAATATGTATTTTTTTAATTTCCGTTGATAGATTATTATAAAGGTAAAATATAGAATAAATATGGAAACATGTTTCAATATTTTTTAAATATGATTGGATATGGAAAAAAGTTCATCTATACAAGATGATAATTTTGGATGGTAGCAACATTTTCTAGTCCATATAATTTATGTATTAACCTGAATTAAAAAAAATTATTGTGGAGACAATTATTTATAATTGATAATATTCCTATTGAAAAAAATTGAATTAACAGAAAAATATATTCATCATCATTGAAAATATAGAATTGAATTTTTATCAATAAATTTTTGATTTTGGAGTAAATTAATTTTATATTTAAATGAAAAATGAAACAAAAATATATTTTCTAAAAGATTACTTTTAAAGAATTAAAATGATTTGATATGAAATTCTTGTATCATTTACATTTCATGTGAATAATAAAATAATGAAAATAAAAAATCATTTAATTAAATTTTAAAACAACCTCAAATTATAATTTTACTAAATAAATAAGTTAAATGAAAAATAGTGTGTTTCAAAAATTTAATTAATTTTCACTATTATTTGAAAAAAAAATACTATCAGTAAAAAAATAAGATTTCAGCATATTCATAAATTGACATGATAATTTCAAAAATTATTTCTTATATATATAACAATATTTCAAAATTTTATAAGTATAAATAATAATAACTTATCCCAAAAGAAATAAAATCATTATTAAAGAATGCATATTTTTTGAAGAATAAAACAACTATACAAAAACATGAGTTATTTATCAGGAAAATCACATCAATAAAATTATATTTATTTATACATTGACATAAATTTCATAATATGATTAATCATATTAAAACCCAAAAATTTAAAAATAAGATTATAATTGTTATAATTAAAAATCAATTTTTTATAGTATATTGTAATATGATAAAATCTGGTGTTGTTTGTTAATAAAAAATGAGAATGGCATTATTTTAAAAAATCAGTCTATTATGAAGATAATTTCATCAAATCATCTATTCAAATATCAAAATATAATATTCTAGATCATGTATTCTGTATATATGGTTATAGATCCCTAATTAGAGGGTATCATATGTATCATTTTTCGTCTTGCATGATTATATAGTAGAATAAATTTTGGATGCATCACTATAGATTATAAATTATTCACCACAAGTGTGTAATGTCAGCCTAGAAGTAGTAATTAAACTCTTATTTAACTATATAAATATATCTTAACATTCACCGTTGTAGAAATTATTTACCTACTCTTGATTTGGTATTCATATTTGGAAGAAAAATCATGACATGTTCTCCTCAAATAAAAAATATTATCAATATAATCCAAGACAACTAATTTATTGAATCATACATGTTGGTTGACACCATACATCAGTTGCCTCTGTTTTTGAAGGATACAATGATATCCATTTTATTCTGATGAAATCTCCTAGGAATTTCACTTTCATAATAAAAGACTCGCATATAATATATATCACAAATTACATACACATTCACATAGTCATTAGTTCAATAATAAAATGATCCAAATGTTCATCCATGATTTTGTAGTAGATAACAATATCATCTATAAATTCTACTTAAAATAAATAATTGAAATCTAACAATATTCTATTCTCTCTTACGTGAATATAAATAATGAATTAGTGAGTCCAAATGGAAAAAATATGAACTCATCAAGCCTTTAACAGGTATGAAAAAATTATCATGTGTATCAAAATCCTTCAAATTTACATGATAATATACCAATCATAGATCCACCTATGACATTTAAAATCTCTAAAAATCTGAATTAAAAAGTCATCAATATATTTAATATTATACATATTATTTATTTTTATATATTTTAAATCAAATTAATCAATACAGGGGTGCATCAACCTATCCATGTTATTGATGAAATAGGTTTAGAACACCTATTGGTGTATCCCTTCAACTTATATACTCGTTATTTAGATTCTAATATTTTTTTCTTTACATCATCATATGTAGTATGAACCATTCTATATAGATACATATAGACCTATACAGATTTTGATATAAGATAAATTGAGAATTGAACTTCATGGAATTGGAAACGGCCATTAAATTATTCTTAAACATGTCTCGATTTATCTTTATAATTGCACTATTATCAATAATTACATTTTCATTACACTAAATAAATTCAAAAAGATAAAATATCAAATAATGAAATAATATCCCTTATTTTAATGATGATAATAAACATAATTTATCCTCTAACATGTTCGTTTTTTGTATTTATTATCAATTTGTGTTATAGGGGGTTATATCCATCTATTAGACTTTATGGTTTATATATTATAGGAAATAATATATAAAATATTATTCAAATAAAAATAATATTTATGGATTATCTTATGGAATGAATTAATGTTCTATCTAATATGTATTGAAAGGGGGATGTCATATAACATTGATGAAAAGTTTTTCCATTTTATTCATTTTTATGGATATAAACACATAAACATCTGGATATATTGTTTGAATAGTTATAGTAAACATTAGTAGTATAAAATAAATCATTTAATCAAAAACATTATAACCACTTTACTTGAATGAATAAAAATTGATTTTTTCCCCAAATATTATTCGAGAACCACCTATGATGTTATAATGGATCATGATTTCAATTCTAATCAAGGTATTTGAGTTTATTGATTTAGAATCTAAAAAACCCAATTATCTTAGTGAATTGATTCATATAGTTTATTTGGACTGTGTGGTTAAATCATTGGAAAAATCGATAAGGGTTGAGTTGATAGTTCTTTTCTTCCACCACATAGGATGGTCAATCCCAATGAGAGTTTCTAGCTATGTTCGTCTCCTTCTATCTCATAAATCATATATATATCACCTTTAAATAAATTTTTGTGTTCTTTTTCCGATATTTTGGATATGTGGGGTGTTTTAATGTGGGATTTTCTTGTAACCATGATATTTACACATCATAACACCGTAATTTATATATGTAAAACTCTTATTATCAAAATTATATAACACTATAAATATTTACGGACCTCGATTTAATCTTTTAGGGGGGAAATTTTATTGTTGTTTTTAATGTATTAAATAACAATTTAAATTGATATATCAATATTTATAAGAAAAATTTTGGAGTCAATATTAAATTCATGGACCATGAGAGAGAATGATTTTTTTTCATAACATTAATGGGATATTCACCACATACACCAAGATAGATTTCTCATTATTTTTCACGAGTCTAAGAAAATAGCTCCATTTTATGTTATATAGTTTCAGTGTTATACTTCTGGAAATAAATTTCAATATTTCATTCCACACTATAATTATAATATTTTACATGGGTTATATATTCATGATCAACATCCACAATGGATATGAATCCCTCTAGGAATGAAAAAAATACATCTAATTGTTATCATTCATAATGAATTTATTAAAATATAAGAACTTTTCAAAGGAAGTGATCTATTTTCCAATATTAAATAATCAAAATATTATTTGAAAATAATCGACCAGTGCTGAATAAATACCATAATTTTAAAATTTATTTAATAGGGTAATTTTTGGTTTCAAAATTATTAAATAAATATTTATTAGATTTTGATAAATGAGCCAATATTGTCATGATGTTCTTGAGTCCTGATTCCACATAGTTGGTAATCACATTTTGGAAATTCTAGTAACTTTTATAGTTTACTCAGTTTCATTATTTTCATACCATTGAATAATATAATAGGATATTTAGGGATGATTATCATCAAAATATTAATAAATGAAAATTTAATTTCTAATATTCAATGGTTTAATCAAAAATACATTCATTACATGAACTATGATTTTATAGTATTTAATATCTTTTATCTACAGTATATTTCGTAACCATAAAATTTATGTGAATTTTTGGTGACTTCATAACGGTTCATAGAAAGATAGAAAACATTCCAAATAGAATCCCATGGGAGTGTAAAACACGGTCTGCATGAAGCCCTATTTGTATTTGACTAGGAAATTATTAACACAATGACTACTAGGAACTTTTTATGGTTTTTAGAACTAGATACAATAGTGGTAGATTCCCATCAAAGAATATAATCTAGAGATGGATTTTCATGCAAGGAAACCACATACCCAAATCATTACCATAATTTATGGATTTTTTTCCTATGCATAGTATTATCCAATGGGATTTAAATAATTTTTACTGATAAAAATCCCAAAAAATAAATTTACCTTACTCTAATACCAACAATGACAGTCCATATCCTTCAGTAACATTAATTCATTATTTGTTACATAATAACCAAATGAAAATATTCTATTACCTTTTGTGAACTATTTCCTATGGATAAAAATATTGAAATCACAATAAAAAGAGAAACAAGAATAATTTTATTTTATTAAATTATAATACATAAACTTATAGTCCACTGATATTCTATTATATAACAAGATTAACATGGATGGGACATATGTATGCGGTCGGATATAATTCCATCTATGTGAATAGAAAATAAAAAAAAATTATGAAGTTATTACACATAGGTTATATTATATAACAAAGAATTACGTCACATTTATATTCAATATCATGGAAAATGGGTTGCGTATATGGAATTCAAACGGAAATAAAGTAATGGCTAATCATGGTGAATATTATCGAGAGAGTATAGGGATGGGTATTCACTATATAAAACTTGTGCATGGAAAATATCATGATGATGATAGAATTATAATTAGTGTGCATAAATGTTTCTAGATGTTTCTAGGGAGAGTGAGATTTAAAACTTTAGGATTTTAAAATGATTTTTGTACCACATTGTAACCAGAATAATTCAGAAATAAAATGTGATAATAAGTTTAATTTTCTCAAATAATGAAGAGGAGGATAGAATAACTTACCTTGGTGTAGTAACGTATTAATAAATTTAATAATTATTTTGGATAAAGGATCACTCATTAGTAGAAAATAAATTGGTTAGAACATGATTTTTTTAAAATCATTAAAAAAATATATATTGATATTCAAAATTAAAAATCCATAGAAGTTGATTGGATATAATGGAAGGGGGAGATAGGTCCCTTATCTTCATTCCAGTTTTTTAAATATTTGGGTGGAGATTCATAAGGGCATGATAACACCTTGGGAAGAATTTAAAGGGGTATATGGATACAGAATTCATAATCAAAGGTTTTTATTGATGTATATTTTGATTGTGTATCCATATATATAGAAATAATGGGGAATTAATTTCTAATTACTAAACATAGGGTTGGACTAGTGATGGTAAAATAATAAAATAACATATCATCCACTGGGTTCTCCAATGGATTCATCCATTAAAAGGTTTTTTAAATATATTATATGGTTGTGGACCAAAATAATTAATATATTACCATTGATGATGTTGATCGAATTCATTCTTATAATAAATTCATTTTTTGATCTAAAAAATAAGATAGGTTTTGGAGGATTTATTTATGGTTAAAAATTTGAAAAAAGATAAAATCATATTATATTATAGGGGAATTTTTTTTCGTTATATATTACCATAATATGATTAGTTAATTCAAAATGTTTCTGTTATTATTTTATAATACAAACATTATATTAATATCAAATTAAATTTACACCCAAAGAAAAATTTTTCTTGTAAAATATGAAAATATATCAATTTCATATTTTTTTATTATTTAAAAAATAATAAAAAATTTTGAAAATTAATTTATAAAAATTATAATTAATCATTTCAATAAAAACATTATCTTCTAGAAAATAAATTTTTTTAAGTGATTAATAATTTTATAACCCTTATAATGACAACCTTTTCCATCATAAAATTATATTAAAATATTTATGAAAATATAAAATATTTAATAATAAAATCATATTAAAATGAATATTTATAAAAGTCCAGGATATTAATTAAAATATGGTTAAAACCATAATATTTTGAAACATACAATTTTTATTTTTATCAAAATAAATGTTTTATAATATCTTTTATAGTTGTAAATATAAAGTGATAATGAAAAATTGATAAAAATAAAAATTATTTTATTTCAATTTAAACATAAAAAATCATTATAATAAGCACTAGATACATAACACTTTAGAACACTAGAGTACTTCTAAATGGTAATTTTATTAAAGGTTAAACATTCATGTAGTAGTTTAGAAAACTTGTTTTGTGACATGGTCTCACTAGGTGTGAAAATATAACATAAATTGTTTATTTTCATTTCTATTTCTAAATTTTATTTTGGATCTAGTCAATGGAAATTCCCATTTATGACATTTGCCTTAGATTATTCAATATAAAGGCTTTATATTTTACGATTCTATAGGTCATGGATGTCACATAATATTCTCTATTATTCATTGTAATTATAAAAAACTATATTTTCAATGTTTGTGATTCATATTAATAATTTGAATATTACGTGGTATATTTTATAATGATGAAAAATATCTAATGTAGTTAATTTGTATTATTAATTTAAGGGACTTAATAATTCAATTATTCATTCAAAATATGATTTAAAAAACATAATTTGTTATAATATTTGAAAATAATTCCTATGGATTGAATGAATTTTCCCTTGAACAAACGAGAGCCAACCAAAATCTTGACTCCCTTGTTAGAATATAACATAAATTAGGTATGTCATTGTTCACCGTAGGCTAGTAAAAATCTCAATGAAATCATAAGATATATTTGTTGAATTATTTCCTCAATGAAACATAATTATAATTTTAGTAGAATACTATAATAAAATTTATTTTAATTATAAATAATGTTTTTCAAATGGAACGGGAAATCATTTAATAATAAATATATGAGTATTCAAAATTACATTAACAAATGAGCATAAAATATTTCATATAAAAAATAAATTTAAAAAAAAATTATATACAAAAAAATTATTAAAACTAATAGATAATTTTAAAAAATATATGTTTCAACATAGAAATTTGAAAACTAATACCTATGAAAAAACAATATCATATTGTATAATGATTAACATCCACAAAAAATTCTCCTAGAGTTGATAAAGATAGTAATTCCATAGAAAAAACTTCTTAATGACCTTGAACATGTACATGGAATATTTATATAGGTATTGAAATGGATCTATAGAAGATATTTCAAATCAAAACCCCATAAAAAATCATTAATTTCAAAATATTATAATTCAAGTTTGATAATATATTTATCCACGTAAGATTACCATTATAGATCATAATAATTAATGTGAATATATAATTTTATTTTCATTTATTCAAATTAAAAAATTTATTCATTTTTAATGAAATATTTTATTTTATTTTATTTAAAACAAATTGTGGAATTGTAAATACTAGAGACATAATTAATGTATATTAATTAAACCCATTATTAGAAATTTCATTTCCAAATCACCCAGGAACACACCATATTGATGAGACGAAAATATTAATTAATTAAATATGTTCAAAAATGATATAATTTTATGAAATAGATGAAGGACTAAAATCATCAACTCTCACATAGATGACGTAGAGTCGCTAAATAAAAATGTCCCTCATAAATAAAGTGTATAAGATCACATAAAGAAAGAAAATTATTTTATAAATTCAATTTATAAAGTTCATTTAAAAAAAATAAATTTGTAATAAATATGAAAAATATTAATTAACATTGAAGGATATTTAGAAGAGTGACAATAAATAAACTAAGGTCATAATATGCTATAACCAAGTACTATCTATATGAAAGACAAATATTTATTAAAATTCATTAGTCGTCCAATAATGTGTAAAACCATATAATGATGTCAAGGTGTCATCTACCCCTGGACCCATACCATATATAATGTCATGACTATGTCAATTCCCTCAGTCTTGTGTGGTGGAAGCACCTCAAAATTCATACAAAAATATAAAATAGTATCCTTACTATTACAAATTATTCCATGTAATGTCTTTGAACAAAATTCCTACAAAAACTTTTCTATTTCATTAATAACTATACTTATGGTATCCCTAGGTTAGTACAATAAGGTTTAGTTCATATGATATGAATTAATATATAAAACACATAAAAAAGATTAATATGGAACAAATGATTTCCATGCCAAATGAGGACCCACCTTTTAATTTCCACCCATCATGCTCAAAAAAATATTAGCCAATTGGTATTAATATTTTCTTTTAAAGAATATCTTAATACTCCATGATACCACTAAAATGACCATATATTATGATTCCATTTGATATTTACAAACGCACAATTAAAAATTAAATAATAATTTGTTCATGGGTATCCATTTTTAAAACTTAATAGTGTTCAACAAATTTAAAAACAACTTTTTTCTAAAATTAAAACCATTTATAGAAAAACATAATTAGATAACATGAATAGAAACAATTAAATCAATTTAATGAATAACCAAAAAACACAACAATAAAATCATATATTAGAAACCATGAAAACAAGGCCTTAGAATACAAATATCAGTTTACATTTTTAACCCCCTGAAAATAAGAATTTAATTTTGGAAAAACTATTTAGTCACAGGACATTGAAATTAAAAAATTATTGATTTTTATTATTAATCATAACCATATTATTATAAAATAGGAATTAATTATGAAACCATTGTCACAATTTATCAAGTACCGATGGAAATGGATAATTAATTTCTAACTATATATTTTTTGTTATCCATTGAAATAAAATTTCAATTATTTGAGAAAGCTAGATAATCTATATTTATATATTAATTTCCTATTTATAAAATATAGAAATGATAATGTAAATAAAACAAGGAATGCATTTAGTTTTTCCATATTTTATACATTTTGAATGGATCCAGCTTTTTCAAACTGAAGGAAACTCATCCCCTTCAATAAAAAATAGTTGAATAGGACTCAGAAAAATATTTAAAATCCCTATATAACATGATAAAATATAGAAAAAAACACCAAGATATTAGAGATTTAATAACATTAATTCCAGTCCACTTTTACCTAAGGGTATACAAAATTCATAAGAACAAAATTGGAAACAACCAATAGTGGGGAGATGAAAATCGTTTCCATTTTTTTATATAGAACACTATAAATAAACAAAATATAATTGACTCATACCCCTGGGGATCATATGGAATAATGTTAATTGGTAATTCAGGTTCATTAATAGAGAAATTAGCGGGGTTAATGATTTAGTTATTGAATGTGTAGTTCGCGATTTTATATATTTTAAATTTTGAGTACATAGAATATTTTGGACACAATATTTACTAGAAAAATTGGATTTTCAAGTGGGGATTAGAGTATTTACCCTACACCCTAAAAAAATTGAAATAAAGGTTATTTAAGTTTTTATCCAACATCAATGATTAGCTGTTTTATATGGCATGTATAATCACATTGGTTACATCTCCATTACTAATATCCATGTTCCAAACAACATTCCTTGCATTAAAATACGAAAAAAATAATTTATCATGGGAAACTAGTAAATAAAAAATCTACGGATGAGGATGAATAAATGTATAATATAAAAGGGAAAAATAATATATTTTTATGATACATTATAATCCAACCTGGAAACCTTTTTTGTTAAAAATTAGATATTTTTACTGTTACATCCCACATAAATAAATAATAAATCATTTTCATATATATTAATATTTTCTAATTAAATATTAATTTTACTTTAAAGGTGTTGCTATGTTCTATAGCGTAACTGATACACAACAACGTGTTTCTTGGAAATCTTAAGTTGCACACTAGTAATATAATAATATTATTTTAAATGGGAGATAACACGTAGTCGTTGTATTGGAGGTAATGAATAGAAATAACTAAAATATGATTATATATATTTTCTAAATGTTTTTACATTTAT
This sequence comes from Viscum album, assembly GCA_963277665.1. Taxonomy (NCBI): domain Eukaryota; kingdom Viridiplantae; phylum Streptophyta; class Magnoliopsida; order Santalales; family Viscaceae; genus Viscum; species Viscum album. The sequence goes on along the minus strand of OY728156.1, from coordinate 1,798,144,331 downwards.
CCAATAAATGATAAAGGCTTAAAATATGAAAAGAATTCATTTTTAGGCATAGATACTCTAATATTCACTAAAAGGTCGACTTATCAGCTTTTGATTATGAACCCTATTTAAATATTGAATTGGTCAATCTTATACAATCTATTGGTCCAAATAAAATTATTCTTTAGAATCAGGGCATCAAAATTTACTTTGTGTAAATTTTTGGTATTTTTCAGATAAAGTTCATTTTTTTATGAATAGTAAAAAATGTTGTATTATAACTCAAAAACACTTTTTAATCTATTTTATTTATAAGATTATATTATCTTTTGAATTGGGTTTAAGTGAAATGATAATATATATTTACCATTTAATCCAATGGTGGTCATTGGAATTAATTTTACTTTGAAATTGGACTTAAACTAGTGTCAATCATATGATATATGTTGTTTCATAAAAACATGCTATTTGTTTTGACAATGGGAATTAATTATTAATTTAATTACTGCAACTTATATGTTTAAAATTTTGTAAAATAGATTTCATTTTTGAATCCGGAATATCAAATATAGCTTCTGGAAATTTTTTTGTATTTTTCTAAAAAAACATCAAATTTTGATGAATAATGAAACCACTAAGTGGCAGTTAAAAACTGATTTTTCATTTCAATTAAACATTACCACTTATGTGAATTGAATTTCAAAAATCCAAAAAAAATGTTTTTCATTATGAAATAAAATGTGGTTCAATGGGAATTAAATAAGTTTAAAGGAATATTAACTTTTATGTTTTATTAATCGCGATTAAAGGTAATTAGTGTAATTTAAGGTAAAGATAATGTCTTAATAATATTAAATGACACTGACACATGTCCTACCCTTATTTTATGAGTCATGTAAGACCAATAAAATCCTTGGGTCAATATTGGGGACTCCATGGGGCCACTTGGGTAAGAAAAATACATTAATAACTTTTTATTTTAACTTAAAATAAAAATTTCACAAAAATGTATTGTTTTACTAAACCAATTTTTACATGGGGTTATACAAGTTTTACTTTTGACTATAAATATTCATTATAAAGATAAAACTCTTCCCTACATAATTATATTTTTTATAATTTTTAGACATTAAATAAATTAAATTATTTATGACACCATAATGATTCAGTGATTACCTCATTATTTAACAATTTAAATAAAATGAAAAGATAAGGTAAAAACTAAAACCTATATTATTCAAAAACTTATTGTATGGGTGTATTTATAACCTTTATCACCTTATCCTCGAAATATATAATTTTGGGACCTTTTTTATCCGAAATGCTTTTTATAATGAAGAATCTTTTATTAACTTTCCAAGAGTTCCCCTCCTCTACTCTTATAAAAGGCCCCCACCTCTACCACCTTACCCCCACCTCTCAAGCCATTGGATAGGCCAATCTATTCTCCTTTTATCTCTCCACATCCCTATCCTCGTCCTAGAAGCCTTACCTTAGGTAGGAAGCTCTTCAAGAAACCTTTTTGGTTCAAACCAAAGTGAGTTACCTGATTTAAAGGTAATGTCTTCTCTTGTGTTATTATGTTATATTTTTTTCTCCGACCCCCTAAACACTTTTTATTTCTTTATTTTGTAACAAAAACAGTATCTAATGTATACTAGGAATTTTTTATGAGATGGATTCGAGCTACACTTACACAATCCTTCGTCTAATGGTTAATGATAATTCTATTTCTATGGTTGGTGAATATCTGCCTCACGAAATGATGATTGTTCAATCTTCTTTTAACACCTTTAAATGTGGCCATTAATATGTCACTCTATTTATATATGATATATATTATGATTATTTTCTCCTTGTTATTATTTATTTTTAATTTATGGCATACCTTTATGGTTTCCATTACGGGTAAACATGATAATTTCATTTTAAGAAGTGTGGACTACCGCCCCCTCAATGTGATTTGATTCATTAATGCCATATGTGGGGCATATAAAGGATGGAGTTAATGATATTATATATGATATTATACTGTAATTATAATATACCTTAATATCATTATTATTTCACTCCATTATATATGAAATAGAAATGAAAGTAGCCTTCATGCGTACGTACGGCTTACCGTCTCCATGAACGGTGCATTTCATTTCTTACCTCTAAATGTTATGTACTATTATAAATACATGTATATGATGGATATATATGACATAGATGATTTCAAAATCATGAATATCATTCTGGATATAATTAACCTTGGACCACATAAATAACATGTAATTATAAGAAGTCCATTTTTGACTTAAGTACCAAATATCGACAAAACGAAATTTATTAACATAAATGATTACATATTGTTTATAACATGTAAATAAGCTATATGAAAGGAATAATAAACATTAAAAAGGTTTTTAAGCAAATATAAATTAACTTAATTTATTATTCAGGAGATTAAAGAGCAATCGAGTCACGTCGGACATGAGGTAAGGGGCGTCATCTCAATCTCCGTTCATTGAGGTATATTTTGTTTTATACGCAACATTATTTTATACGGTGTATAAAACCCGTTGAATTTTAATTTTATTCAAAAGGAATATTTTTCTATGAAGTATTTTACTAAATGAAAAAAAGGAATGTTTCTTTTAACTTACGCAGTGAGAACAACCTTTTCTGCCACCATGATTATTATTTGTTCTTCAGCTTCCTCAACAAGAAGTAATGTTTTTAAAATGAATACCATATAATATTTTATGTATTTTGGTATTGAAAATGGTTTTTATAATGGATTTTTAGGTCAATATATTTAATTTTTATATTTTGATCGAAATGTGGAAATGTTTTCATTCCATTATATTGGTATTATGTCTTATGATTTTATAATGGTACATGACAATTGACAGGTGGTTACGTGATAAACCATATAAAGGGTGGTGTCGTGAACAGCAGGACGAGTGGTTACATTATAACCTCCAATGCATTGGGTATAGAAGTCAGTCTCATGGCTATTCCATTAAGCGATATATGTGGATGTCGACCGAATGGTTATTCCATTTAATTATGTTTATGTCCCAAGTTACCTTTATATGATATGTGATCTTTATATGGGTTTTATGGAAATCATTTTGTTACAAAAGGGTAAGTAATGATCTTTTATTCAGTGAAGAGTATTTACTACCTAATAATGGTGAAAAGTATTACTTTGATAAAGTATTCATGGTTTACTTATTATTTTGAAAAACTAACATGTTTCCTTCTTTGTGTAACCCTTACTGAGAATTTTATGCTCATCCCAAGTATTTTTGAAATGTTTTTCACGGCTTAAAATGTGGAATAGGGTCAAGGATGAGATCAAGGAAAAGTCATGTTGTCTTAAACATGGAACTATACATGACTCTATTTTTTCAAGAGTTCATGTTTTGTAAAAAAATGAAACTATGTAGAAGTGTCTACTTTGTAAACTTTGGAGATGTAATATTTATGTCCTAATTCTCTAAAACTCTATTCTAAAAAAGATACTCAATGTGAATTATTCATTTAATTCAATATTAAGTAATGTTTAAGGTCGGGGCCTTATAGTTGGTATTAGAGGTCGGTTTAGACAACATTAGGAGTTATAAAATTGTTAAAGTTATAAATTAATTTATGGTATGATTGAAATGATATAGCATTTAATGATTACCACGTTGCTTAACCTAAGATACTTCAGTGTTCAGAATGGCTTTCCACAGAGGAAACAAGGCAGCTATGTTGGGACGACATCAAGAGTAAGACAACCTTCCAAATCAGCAACATGAGATGGTCGGAATTAGAACTTAACAGTTTGTTGCAGTGATGGAATAGTTGACTCATGCTATAAATGGTGGTGGTATCCATGCACGAGATCAGCCAGATCGACCATAGAGGAACATGTTAGTGGTGGAACATTTCATTAGGCATCATCCCCCATCATTTAGAGGATCATCTGAACCTATGCTAGCTGAAGGGTGGATTAAAGCACTAGAGAAGATTTTTTATGTCATGGGGTGTTCAGAACAACAAAAGGATAGTCTTGCTATTTACTGTTTTGAAGGTGAAGCTGATTAGTGGTGGTCGATGGTGACAAATATCATGGATAGTGATGAGATTGATAATCTTCACTAGGACGAATTCAAAGGAATGTTTATTGAAAAATATTTTCCTAAGGTATTTCATCTTCGAATGGAAAAAAAATTCCTGGAATTGAGGTAGGAGGATGACTCAATGGCTGCTTATGAAGCAAAGTTCACTCGACTGGCATGGTATGCTCCAAATTTCATACGTGATCTTGATATTAAAATCATCCATTTTTACTCAAGGAAAAAAACAAAGTATCGAAGGGATTTAGCTTCTCGTGAGTTCAAAAGTTATGAAAACCTTTTTTGATGTGCGGAGAAGGTGGAAATGGAGTTTTTGATGATCAGATGTTCTTTGAAAAAACAACAGAATAAAAGGTTTAGTTGGTAGGAAAACGGGAAGAATTCATTAAAGAAGCATGGAGTTAAAAAAACCAAATATCCATCCTATGAGAAGTGTGGTAAAATACATCCTGGAGAATGTTTATCTGAGTCTTAAAGTACTCTCGGTGTGGTAAGTCTGGTAATATTGCTTATAACTGTAAGGAAGATGATAAAGAAGGCAATGAAAATCAACCGGTAAGATGTTTTAAGTGTAATGAAATGGGTCATTATGCAAATGAATGTCTAACAATGAAATCAAATGGGGGAAAGAAGCCAGAATACAAGAAGAAAGGGGTTGTGAAATCTTTTGTAACTACTTCAGCAGATGTTGGGCCATCGAATGAATTAGTATCAGGTACACTGTTTGTTTCTTCAGATTATGCCAATGTGTTGTTTGATTCAGGGTCTACACATTAATTCATTTCTTAGAAGATTTCAAGTAAATTGGGAATTCCATCTCAAGATATAAATCCTGAACTTATGGTAAAAACACCCGGATGTAACATTGAGACAAAAAGAAATTATAAGAACCTTCCTATCCTTGTGTGTGGAAAGAATCTACCTGTGAACCTTATTGTTTTTCCTCTAGTAGAGTTTGATGTTATTTTGGGAATGGATTGGCTTTCTGTTTATCATGCTAAGATTTACTATAGTGCTAAATTTTTTTCTTTTCGAATAGATTTTCAGTTTGTGTACAATAATGAACCCTTGCATTTGATAACATATTATGAAGATGAGAAACTATTAAAAGATGGAAATTAAATGTTACCTTGCACATATTGTTGAAAATAAAAGAACTTTTCAGATTAATGATGTTCCATTGGTAAATGAGTATCTTGATGTTTTTCCTGATGAGTTGCATGGTATTATTCATGATCGGGAAGTCGAATTTAATGTTGACTTAGTTCCGGATTCTAATCCAATTTCAAAACCCCCTTATCAAATGGCTCAAGTTGAACTTTTATAGATAAATATGCAATTGGAAGAGTTATTAGATAAAGGTTTCATTCGACCTAGCACATCACCATGGGGAGATCCTGTATTGTTTTTTAAAAAGAAAGATGGTTCAATAAGACTTTGCATAGATTATAGATCCTTGAATAATATCACTATTAAGAACAAGTATCCTTTGCCTCATATCGATGATTTGTTTGATCACCTCCAGAGAGCTCTGTATTTTTCGAAGATTGACTTAAGGTAGGGGTACAATCAGTTAAATGTAAAAGAATCTGACGTTCCAAAGTCTGCATTTCGTACTAGATATGGCCATTATGAATTTGTAGTTATTCCTATTGAGTTAACCAATACACCTACTGTATTCATGGACATTATGAATAGAATATTACATGAGTTCTTGGATAAGTTTGTGGTTGTTTTCATTGATGATATTTTGGTATTTTCTAAAAGTAAAGAGGAGCATGAAAGTCATTTAAGGGTTATCTTGAAAACCATAAAAGAAATGAAACTGTATGGAAAATTCATAATGTGTGTGTTTTGGTTAAAACAAATTTCATTCCATGGTCACATTTTTTCAAAAAATTTCATAAATGTTGATCCTGATAAAACAAATGTTGTTGAAGAATGGCCAATACCCACAAGTGTAACCGAGATCTGTAGTTTTCTTAGTTTGACAGGTTATTACCAAAGGTTTTTTGAATGTTTTGCACTATTATCTACTCCAATGACTATGAAAACTCAGAAAGGTGTTAAGTTTATCTGGATAAAATAATTTGATGATTGTTTTCAGAAGTTGAAAAGAAGATTGGTGAATGCTCCAATTTTGGCACTTCCTTCCAAGAATGGTGAGTTTTTTATCTACAATGATGCATCGTTGAAGGGAAATTGATGTGTCCTTATGCATAATGATCAGTTAATTGCTTGGGATTCACATCAGTTGAAAACTCATGAGGGAAATTACCCTACAAATGATTTGGAATTAGCTGTTGTTGTTTTTACTCTAAAAATTTGGAGGCATCATTTGTGTGGAGTAATGTGTGAAATATATACTGATCAAAAAAGTATAAAGTAAATATTCACTCAGAAGGAAATGAACATGAGAAAGAGGAGATAGCTAGAATTAATCAAGGATTATGATTGTAAAATTCCTTACCATCCATGAAAATCAAATAATTTGGCTGATGCTTTGAGTCGAAATAGTAATACTTCATTAACCATGCTAGGTTTGGAGCGAGATCCTTTGGTTTTTGTTTTTATGAACTTTGGAATATAAGTTTTTTGTGTAGGATGTTCATCTGTTTTGTTTTAGGTGTCAGTGAGATCATCTCTATCATACAGAATTTAGCAAGCACAGAAGATAGACAACGGGCTGCAAAAAAAAAGGTAGAGCTAGTTCAGAAGGGTATGTTACCTAAATTTAACATTTATAATGATTGTGTTTTAAGGTTTGGTAAGATATTATGTGTGCCTTGTAATTCATAGTTTAATAATGAGTTGTTATGTGAGGCTCATAGTTCCATGTTTTTAATTCATCCTGGCAGTACTAAGATGTACAGAGATCTACAGGAGTATTACTGGTGGGATGGAATGAAAAGGGATATTTCTGATTTTACTGTAAAGTGTTTGACTTGTCAACAGGTTAAAGCAGAGTGGCAGTTACCGAAAGGGATGCTTCAGCCTTTACCAGTGCCGGAGTGGAAATGGGAAAATATAGCCATGGATTTCCTTGTGGGATTACCAAAGACATATCTAGGTAATAATGCAATCTGGGTTATTGTTGATCGATTGAATAAATATTCTCATTTCCTTCCTATTCGAGATACATTATCTCTAAATAAACTTTCTCATTTGTATCTTAAAGAGATATCCAGGTTTCATGGATTTACCCTCTCCATTGTATCTGATCGTGGTCCTAGGTTTACTTCAAACTGTAGGAAAGACCTTCAAATGTCATTGGTTACTAAATTAAATTTTAGTACAGATTTTAATCCTAAGTCAGATGGGCAGTCAGAATGAACAATTCAGACTTTGGAGGATATGCTACATTCTTGTTCGATGGATTATCAGGGATGTTCGGACCAACATCGTTATTTGGTTGAATTTTCATATAATAACAATTATCATTCTAGTATATAGATGTCTACGTTTGGAGCATTATATGGGAAGCGGTGTCAAACTCCAGATTTTGGGGATGAAGTAGGGGAATGGAAGGTGTTGGGACCCAAATTGGTTGAAGAGTTGGCAGAAAATGTTCCGGTGATACAGAAACACATGAGAACAGCTCAGAGTAGACAAAAATGTTATACGGATAACTAGAGGAACGATTTATCTTTTGAGGTAGGTGATCATGTCATTCTCAAAGTTTCTCCATGGAAAAGTGTGAAGCGATTTTATAAGAAAGGAATGCTGAGTCTAAGGATCATTGGACCATATGAAATTCTGGAGGGAGTTGGATCAGTTGCTTACCGAGTGGCTTTACCTCCGAGTTTACCTCAAGTACATAATTTTTTTCATGTTTTTATTTTGAGAAATTATATTCCAGATCCATCTCATGTTTTGAGCCCACATGTAGTTCATTTGGAAGAGAAACTCTCTTATAAAGAACAACCAATCGAGATTCCAGACCGTAGAGAGCAAGTGTTGCGGGATAATGTAATTCACCAGGTAAAGGTTTTGTGGAAAAACCTTATGGTTGATGAGTCAACATGGAAATCTGATAATGCTATGAGCGATAAATACCCTCACTTATTTTGATAAATGAATAATATTATGAGGACACAACTCCCAAAAGGGTGGATGGATGTTACATCCCAGGTAAATAAAGAATAATAAATTTTCATATTTATTAATATTTTGAAAGTAAATATTAATTTTACTTAAAAGGGGTTTCTATATTTGATATCATACACGATACACAACAACGAGTTTCTTTGAAATCATACGTTGCCCACTAGTAATATAATAATATTATTTTAAATGGTAGTTAACACGTAGACGTTGTATTGGCATGAATGAATATAAATTGCTAAAATATGATTATATATGTTTTTAAAATGTTTTTACATTTATCCAATAAAAGATAAAGGCATAAAATAAGAAAATAATTTAATGTTATGCATAGATACTCTAATATTCATTAAAAGGACGAATTATCAGCTTTTGATGGCGAACCCTATTTAAATATAGTTTTGGTAACTCTTATAAATTATAATGGACCAAATAAAATTATTTTTTAGAATAGGGACATCAAAATTTACTTTGTGTGATTTTTTGGTATTTTTCCGATAAAGTTCATTTTTTTAATGAATATTGAAAAATGTTGTATTTTAATTCCAAAAATATTTTTAATCTAATTTATTTATATGATTAGATTATCTTTTTAATTGGTTTTAAAGTGCAATTAGAAAATATTTTTACTATTTAATCCAATAGTGGTCATTAGAATTAATTTCACTTTGAAATTGGACTTAAACTACTATCAATCTTTTGATATATATTATTTCATAAAAACATGCTATTTGTTTTAACAACGAGAATTAATTATTAAATTAATTAATGCAAATTATATGTTTTGAATTTTTTATAATAGAAATATTTTTTAATTTTGAATATCAAATATATCTTAAGGTGATTTTTTGGTATTTTTCTGAAAAACAACAATTTTTGATGAATAGTGAAACCATTATGTGGCAGTTAAAAAACTGATTTTTTGTTTTAATGAAACTTTACCACATCTGTGAATTGAATTTAAAAAATCCGGCATACATGGTTTTCATTAGGAAGTAAAATGTGGTTCAATGGGATTAAAATAATTTTTGGTGAATAGTAACTTTTATGTTTTATTAATCACGATTAAAAGTAATTAGTGTAATTTATGGTAAAGATAATGTTATAATAATATGAAATGACCCTGACACATGTCCTGCCCTTATTGGATTAGTCATGAACGACCATGAAAAATCATGGGTCAACATGGGGACCCTATAGAGCCACTTGGGTAAGAAAATGACATTAATAACTTTTTATTTAAAGTTAAAATAAAAATGTCACAAACATGTATTGTTTTACTAAAACAATTTTTACATGGGGTTATGCAAGTAATATTTTTTACTATAAATATTCATTAGAAATATAAAAATATTTCCAACATCACGATATTTTTTTAATAATTTTTAGACATTAAATAAATTAAATTATTTATGACAGCATGATGATGCAGTGATTACCTCATTATTTAACGATTTAAAGTAAATGAAAAGATAATGTAAACACTAAGACCTGAACTTGTCAAAAACCTATTTTATGTGTGTATTTCGAACCCTTATAACCTTATCCTAGAAATATATAATTGGGAGACCTTTTTTATCCGAAAATCATTTTAAAATAAAGTATCTTATCTTAACTTTCCAAGAGTACCCCTCCTCTCCTCTTATAAAAGGCCCCCACCTATACCACCTTACCCACACCTCTCAAGCAATTGGATCGGCAAATCTCTGCTCCTTTTTTCTCTCCACATCCCTCTCCTCATCCTAGAATCCGTACCTTAGGCAGTAAGCTCTTCAATAAATCCTTTTGGTTCAAACCAAGGGGAGTTACCCTATTTAAAGGTAATGTCTTTTCTTGTTTTCTTATGTTTTATTTTGCTTATCCAACCACCTAAACTCATTTTATTCCTTTATTTGGTAACATAACCAGTATCTTCAATATACTAAGATGTTGTTATGAAACTTATTAGAGCTACACTTACACACACCTCCATCTAATGGTTAATGAACATACATTTTCTGTAGTTGGCGAATTTCTGCCCCACAAAACGATGATTGTTCAATATTCTTTTAACACCGTTCATGGTTTCCATTGAGATTTCACTCTATTTATATATGATATATATTATGTCAATGTTTTCCTTATGCTTATTTATTTTTCATTAATGGAATACCTTTAGGTTTTCCATTATGGGCAAAAGTGATAATATAATTTTAGGAAGTGCGGGCTACCGCCCCCTCAAAGTGATTTGATTCGTTAATGCCATATGTGGGACTTATAAAGGATGGAGTTAATAATAATATATAATATATTATACTGTAATTATAATACACCTTTATATCATTATGATTTCACTCAATTAAATACGAAATTGAAATGAAATTAGCGTTCATGCATACGTACGGCTTACCGTCTCCATGAACGGTGTATTTCATTTCTTACCTCTATATGTTATGTACTATTATAAATACATTTATATTCTAGATATATGTGATATATATGATCTCAAAATAATGAATATCATTCTGTATATAATTAACCTTTGACCACATAAACAACATGTAATTGTAAGAAGTCCATTTTTAACTTAAGTACCAAATATCGACAAAATGAACTTTATTAACATAAATTATTAAATATTGTTTATAACATGGAAATAAGTTATATAAAATGAAATATACACATGAAAAAGGTTCTTAAGAAAGTATAAATTAACATTAGTTTATTATTCAAGAGATTAAAGAGAAATCGAGTCACGTCGGACAAAAGGTAAGGGACTTCGTCTCCATCTCCTTTCATTGAGGCATATTTTGTTTTATACACAACTTTCTTTTATGCGGTGTATAAAATGTATTGACTATTACTTTTATTCAAAAGAAATATTTTTATAATAAGAATATTACTAAATGACAAAAATAAATGTTTTTTTAACGTATGCGGTGACAACGTCCTTTTCTGCCGCCACAAGTTTTATTTGGTCTTTGGCTTCCTCAACAAGCTGTAATGTTTTTAAAATGAATACCATATACTCTTTTATTTATTTTGGTATTGATAATTGTTTTTATAATGGATTTCTTATGTCAATATGTTTAAGTGATATATTGTGATCGAAATGTGGAAATGTTTTCTTTCCATTATATTTGTTTTCTGTTTTATGATTTTATAATGGTACTTGGACATTTGACGGGTGGTTACGTGATAAACCATATGACGGGTGGTGTCGTGAATACAAGGACGGGTGGTTATGTTATAACCTCCAATTCATAGGTTATGGAATTCATCTGTATGGTTATTCCATTAAGTGACATATGTGGGAGTCGACCGTATGGTTATTCCATTTAAGTATGTTTATGTCCCAAGTTACTTTTATATGATATGTGATCTTTATATGGGTTTTATGGTAATATTTTGGTTACAAGATGTTATGTAATGATCTTTTATTCAGTGGAGAGCGTATACTATTTCATAAAGGTGAAAAGTATTACTTTGATAAAGTATTCATGGTTTACTTGTTGTTTTGGAAATCTAACAGTTTTCCTTCTTTGTGTAACCCTTACTGAGATTTTTATGCTCATCCCAAGATTTTGTGAAATATTTTTCATAGGACATAATGTGGAATAGGGTTAAGGATGGGATCAAGGAAAATACATGTTGTCTTAATCCTGGAATAAGACATGACTCTATTTTTTCAAAAGTTCATGTTTTGTTAAAAAAAGGAAACTACGAAGAAGTGTCCACTTTGTAAACTTTTGATATGTAATAGTTATGTCCTAATTTCTAAAAATCTAAACATAATATGATCCTCAATGTGAATTATTCATTTAATTCAATATTAAGTAATGTTTATGGTCGGTGCCTTATAGTTACTGTCTAATAATTCATATAAGATGAAAATAAAATCATATTTCTTCAAATATAATACCCATATAGTAGAATATAATTTATGTTTCATATTATTAATCTAAAAATATAATATATAATTTATCAACCCATCATCAAATAATTTTATAATCTGATGAACATCAAGATACATATTTTATAAGAACCCATTAATTTTCATAGTGTTTCATTCATCGGGCATTTCAGGGATTTTTATTTAAAAAACATGGTCCTAACGGACACAATGGTGTGGAAACCAAAATAATGTAATTGATTTTTCACTAGTGTATTTTCATTATTTTATTATCAAAGATGGGATACATAGTTATTATATTCACAATGTATGAATGTGGGTGAAAATATCCAGTGGTATATATTTTAGAAACTCATAAATAGAATAATTATTTTTGTTATATAAATATTTTTTAAGTTTTATTTCTAATATTTAGGTTTCCCATAAATTATTGGTTTTCCATGGATGATATATATATTAGGTTAATGGGGGTATAATTACATCAAACATGCACACACACCACAAACACAAGAGAGAAAGGCAGGCCATACACCCCCAATGGGATATCCCACAAAATCACCAATTTTATTACATTTTATATATTTGGACTAAATACTTAGTGGGCATGTATCCCTTTCATGGCCTATTGTAAAAATGATTTTGTCCCAAGTACATTTTTTGAATAGTACACCCTCATTATCCAGGATTGTATAGTTCCTACAGAGTACTAACCGTAGCTACAACGATCACCACTACTACTACTATAATGCCTGATATCACAACAGTTTCATCGTATCTACAGTGCATTTGATACTACAATGCTGATATATTACTCGTATAGTACCTGCACCCAATGGGTACTGAAACCCCATTTTTCATTAGTATTTTTGGGTCCTTATTTTGTTATGGAATCTGGACATGGCATAATATTGAAATAGCTAATTTCGATAAACATCATAAAATCATCTGTATAAACATTTTCAAATATTTAATTTTATCATTTTTAAGGAAAAATTATATTGTTAAAGAAATTCACTATCATATTATTCCATGTTAATGATGATAAAACATTTCAATCCAAAAATGAACATGTATATATTAAGAAATATGTTATGCTAAATAATTTATGTGTATTTCAATGTTAAATTCTCACTATATAAATATTCATATAGAGGAAAACATGACTACACAACAAGAATGATAGTTAAGGTAAGATATCTAAATGAATGATGGATGTTGGGTTTCATGATCATGGATTTGATACTATTCCAATGAGATATTAATATCATTTTTTTATATGTCTTATTTATTTTTGATTTTTTATATCTATTTACTTCTCATGGAAAATATATTATAGTTAACATATTCATTATGACTTACTATATAAAAGTTTACTTCTATTTTGTATTTGGGGGGATATTATCATTAAATTGTCAAGTCTCTGCAATAGTTATTCATTTTCTTAATTTGTTTCAATTATATATTTTTTTATTTTCATTTTATTTATCTATTACTATATTCCATTACACATTGGTTATAATCTCACACCCTTTGTTTATGATCCACATTATTGTAGTGGGTAACCTCTAGAATATAACGAGGAATAACTATGTTTTTTTTTTGTAAATTGGATGAGGAAATATAAAAAAATATAAATTCAGAATTTTTTTATGACACGTGATATTTTAGTGAATAAATCCTTTAACAAAATTAACTTACAAATTTTGAAAAATAAAATTATATCATATTAATCATTTAATTTCTTCTTTATATCATTAATTAGAGGATTACAAAAGAAAAATAATCTGGATTAAATTATAGTTTCCCAAATTTCTATTATGTATTCTAATATATGGGCACCGAACCGTTAATTTTTAGTATTTATATTTAATTGTTTTCCCTTGGTATATTTTTTTAGTAATATCATTAAAACACATGCTATGTTTTTTCCCTCCTAAATATATATAAATATTATATTAGGATTTCACCCTTTAATGAATACTACTAGTGATTTTTCTATTCTCTCAAATACCTACAACTCTGATAAAATATTCAAAATATGAAAATTATACTACATTAAAAACATAATGATTACTTCCACATGTAAAAAAATAAAATCCAATAAAATTTACATGTATCTATATTTTTTCCAAGAAAAGTACATAAGACCATTTCATGTAATAGATTAGAATCATACAAAATGATAAACTAAAAAAATTATTGTAAAACTGGTATGAACACCCAATTAATTATAACAACCATTTACAAATTTTAAAATAAAATATTAAATATTGTTATAGATGAACAAAACTAATAAAAATATAGTCTCTATGATGTTACTCAATATGAGTGTGACTTGAATATTATAAGAAAATTTTCAATGAATTTAAAAAAAATTCAACCATTTTTAAGTGAAATCATATTCATGAATTATATATAGTAATGAATAAAAAATAGAAATAATATTTCTGAATGTGGACATTACTGATATATTTAGTAGGTTTTCATAAATATATAATTATAAAAAATATTGTAGTAAATATAATTTGTAGACATTTATTAAACAAAAATACATGAACATTTAATAATTAGTTCAATATAAACCATTTTATTTACTAATTTTTCAATTTTATAAAAATATATACTTTTATTTTTTATTACTAGTTTTTAAATGAATTTTACAGAAATATATTTTAAATTTTCTGATTTTTTCAAACACCATATGGACAATATTGAAATTTTTATTGAAATATTTTAAAATAAAATTACATTTTAATACATTTTAAAATTCTATATTCAATAATAATCCCAAATATAGAACTAATTAATTATTTAAATATTTCATAAACTATTAATTATGATATAAAATCATTTAACAATTAATAATTAAATTTAAAAATTATATATAAATGGAATTAATGACTTAATATACAATTTTTAATAATGTTTTTCATTTTATAAGTTATATATTCATTATTTAAAAAAAATAAAAAAAATTCCGAAATTATGCTTTATAAAATACATTATACCCATTGGAGTAGATAATAATTAATAATATTTATAATTTTGACTATAAAATTGAGTCATATTATATTTAAAATTTTATGATGAATTTTAAAAATTAAATAATTGTGTATTCTCTGAAATCATAAGTTGTGATACAATCAAGCATGTCACTAGGACTAAAAACTGAATAATTTAAACTATATCTCTACTTAATGTATTTAATTTCTTTCATAGAACAACTATAACATAGATTATGATATACAAGAATTATTTATATAATGAAATATTTAATGGATTAGTTATATCCATTCTCAATTTCTATATATGATATCAATAGGTCATATAACAAGATATATATATTCATAATTTGAAAGTACTATTTTCAAAAAAAACTATTCATTTATTCTAAATCAGTTATTATATTTCTAAATGGATAAAAAATTTATCCAATTACTTTGATGAAGCTAATTATATCAAAAACCCATTACCATAAATATGCTTGCGATGAATTTTTATTAAGTATAAGAAAAAAAAATTATTTTTTTTGTTTATGAATTACAATGTTATTATTTTTAGTCATTATGGATGATGGAAATAAATTGAAATTAAACATAAAATTACATCCATTAATTATCCAAATGAAATTCCAAAAATTCTCACTTCATATGATGGATTTCCATTATAGCATTTATTTCTAGAGGAATTCACTTAATAAATGATAGAAGTATCAATTTAAATGTCATGTTTACATTTAAAATCAATTAAATACGTATTTCCATTAATATTATTTTTCCTATATAAATAACCCATATGTATGGTATCTCATTAATCTAATAATTAGAGACTATTTGAGTAATTATTGTATGTAAAAAAGTATTAAATATTTAATCCATTTAAACAATTTATCCTAAAAAAGTTAAATTATAATTATAAAAATAATATTATTAATGTATTTATAATATATATAGAATACCTATTTTAACTTTAACTTATAGTTTGAATGTTTCTTATATTAAATATAGTGTTACTCTCATGATCTTTCCTAGGATACCAGAACACCGAATCTAGTCTACAAAAAGGAATGAAGGATGATAATGAACCCACATGGATGAAATATTGTGTTATATAATAAAAATTAATTATGATGTAATTGTTTCACTATATTATAATAATTATTTAGTTTTACACATTAATAATTATCCAGTAATTTAGGTAAAAATATTCGACTCAAATAAAAAATAAAATAAAAATAAATAAATAAATATAATAAAATTCATTAAAGAATTTAACTATATCTAAGAAAATAAGTTATCCAAAAAATAATTGATTGAAAATAATCTAAAATTGATAGAGACAATTAAATTGCCAAGATTCTACCATTTTAGGTGTAATCATTAGTCTCATTTACAGATGGAAATAAGTAGAAATAAATAACATAAATCCATAGAAGATGGAGAAACAAGAAAATTAGACCCATCAAACTGATGATTATATATTCAATAACATTAATATACATAAATGGAATTGTTTTATTGAAGTTGATACATAAATACATCACAATATTCAAAACTAGAAATATAAGGGATAATGGTATAACTAGATAAATCAGATAATACATAATCATCAAATTAATAAATTATATCATGAACCATTAAAAAATAGATTTATCCGATGACCATTCTACATGACCCAATATATCTATTTGAACACAAATAAGAATAAAGAAAAATTACATCAACATAGGGACCTAATAAAATTCAAGATGGTTATATAGGCCCATGCATTACTACATATGTAGAAAATGAGTTGTAAAAACACATTATGTTTTTTGAAATGTCTATTTGGAATTATATTAATAATTATTTTTATAAATGATCGTTTTAGAAATAATTTTAAATTCAATTTTTATCATTTAAAATTATAAACAATAAAAATGAATAATGTTTTTCCATTTATAATGATGTCATTAATTTTTGAGTTAAATAATTTTTTCAACTATAAAAATGCAAAAAAATAGTATGAATATAAACAAAATAATGTATAAATGATTATTTAAATTAAACATTGTAACCTATTTTTTATAATGTATATAATTGTAAAATATATTTAGATTAATTGATCCATATGTCAATGTTATAAGAAGATAATAAAATCAATTATAATTCAAGAATACCCTTTTTGAACCATCATCATCATTGAATTAGAAAAATTATTGGTGTTATGTGTTTCAAAATTATATGATCTTAGAAAATATTTTCTGAAATCATCTTTCATAATATGTTGTACTATGAAAAAATAAAATCAATTGACTGGTTATTAGACTCATATAGAAATCATTTTCTATAACATATAGGACATCATGAAACCTGTATGATTAAATATTTTCTTCATAATGAAGGATATTACAAAAATAATCCACAGTTTCCTTTGAAATTTTAATGTTCACTTATTGTAACTAACAATGTAAATTCTTGTAACATAAATCAACAATAGAGAGTAATTATTTCCACTTATGTCGACATTAACACCCTTGGATAAATTATCCAAATTTCCAATTCATATTATCATTATATAATCACTCTATTTTCCCAATTAATAAAATAATTTATACATGTAATTTCAACTATTGTACTGAACTGATGAATCATATGCAATAATTAGAATTATTTTACGTGGTACCACATAAGGTATTCTCAAACAAGCAAAGAATTACATTTTCATTCTCATAATTTAAAACATAATAAAAATAACATAAATTTTTTAGAAATAAATTTATATTCTCTTTTTCCATAATAAAAATTTTTGAAACAGATTTTTGAAATAATGAATGCTATTCCACAAAAATTTAATGAAAATAAAAAACCCCTAGTAGTTGATAACCATTAATGAAAAAATAAAAAAAATTTAAAAATTAACTTATACACATTAAATCATTTTAATATATCTTAAAAGGTATATTTAAAAATCAATATATATATTAAACTAAGAAATTATTATCAAATAACAGTAAAATAATTTAAATCGCATTAAAAAATGATTGAAACGAATCAAAAACAATTTTTAAAAAGCCATAATCAGTAAATGTAATGCATCCTATTATAAAATAACAGTTATATAAAGTCATTAATATCCTTACATATTAAATAAATAATTTTCCAAATATATCCAACAATAATCCTGTATGAACATATATCATTTGATAAAAAATTTCATAATTGAAAGTAATTAGTTATGAATTCCCTAGAAAATAAAATCTCATTATATAACCCACTAAATCCATATATAATAATAAAATAAATTATTGGGTAAGGGGGAAATAAATAAATGTGTAATTGAGGATTTGAGGATGGGATAATAATGATGGATCATAAAAATGATATATTTTCTTACTATATCATCATTAAATCCCTAAGGTAATTCCATGATCCAAGGAATGTAGTGGGTGACTCTTCTGACCACTCTCAAAATTGATCCACATGAATAAGGGAAAACATTTCAATCATTTATATGGAATTTTTGGTTAATACATAGACAATTATAAAATTAAATACTAGGAGGAAAATTTATCTATATCACTTTATGACTATAAAGTGACACATCCCCCCACTAAAAAATAATTGGGATAGCTTTATAGACCATTTAGTTTTCATGGAAATAAATTTCCATTAATGGTTGGATGGACCTTTAGAGAGAGTATACACTAAGAAATATGGATTCCCATTATTATGTGATAGTTTATCATTAGACTATATAGATTTTATTGAATGATCATAGACTATTTTCCCCTATGAATGTAATAATCCACACTCATAATAGGATCGTTGTGTACTCATAATTGAGAATGAATTTATGTTACCGTATGCTTAAGTATTTTAAATATTTATTACCCGACCAACATATAATTGAATAAATTATCTATTAATTCATTATTCCAATAAATATACATGTATTTAATAAAATATAACACTCATAAAAATGGGGTGTCCAGACATAAAAGTCGCATAATTTACTCTAACTTAACAGGATGAGCATAAATATTGACATAAAACCCTCATAATATCATGCAAATAATATCACCATGAATCATATTATAGAAGAAATTATATAAAAAAACCATCCACAAAATTATTCATGACCCAACTATTTATCATAGTGTGGTATTAGAAATATAAATAATGAGCTAAGAAACATCTAAAAATGGTTCTTACACCAAATAATGAAAATTAATTTAAAAAATATTAATGAAAGTTAAATAACACTATGACATGATTTTAAAATAATTATACAAATCATTCAATATTTTACCATTTTAATGTTATAATCAAATATATATGAAATGAAAAATCACATCCTTAACAACAAAAATAAGTGTTTTGAGGGATTTATAAAAATAGATTGGTCCAAAATGAAATGGATAAACTATATCCAATTCAATTTCTCTATTACAAGACAATAAATCAACTAATATCATCCAAATCTCCAAGGACCATTGCACCATCATCCATTTATAGTAATTACAATATAAAAAATATACACCCAATAAGTATGTGAACTATTCAAAATAAAACGTTATAGATATAAAAATTATATATATATATTTATTTAAAAAAACAATAAAATTAAAAAAATATCATTGAATGATATGATAATTATATAGTATGTAATTGTAGACATTCTAAAAGAGATTAAAAATTCTATAATGGAACTAAAATCTAAATGAAAACCCAAAATTATAAAAAATAGTGTGTTCAAAATCCAAAAATATTCAGAAATTTCTACATGGAAAAGGCACACCAAATTAAAAATATGCCCCAATAAATAATGAAAGGGTATCTATACTTGGTTGATGATGTTGAATCGGATGTGGAATGGGATAAATATCAACGATCGTTATCCCATGATGAAATTCATTGGATCCGAATATATATTTATATATAGGGGATGTATGGTACAATGAATAATCGTAATAAAAAAATCACTCATCCTGATTACCCAAGAATGTACCAATCTCAAACAATTTTAATTTGACCAAATTCAAACCACACTACAAGGTAACATTATATAGAAAACCTAAAATGAATAAATGATCACATATTAATTAACATTAAGATAATCTTAATAATTTAATAATTAAATACAAACTAAATAATGAATTAAAATTTCATAAAGATATTTCGTTCATTTAATAATCATTGACTATGGTAAATGATATTGACTTTCAAAATAAAAATCATCATACTCCCAAAAATTTATAATTCACTGCATACATCTTCATATGATTGTAAATAGTATATAATTATTATGATTGTCTTAAATGGCCATATATAACATCATTTCATGGATATTTTATTTTGTTTATAGAAATTTTCATGGTTATTGAACAACAAAAATATTAAAGATATAACTCATTCATGTTAAAAGAAACTATAATATTTGTTTTCTTACCCTCATCACATTGCATCCCTAGATAATACTCATCATGTATTTTTTATCTAGATTCATTTAACACGGCCATTCCCAGACATTAATTTTATTTCATTATCCAATGTTGAAATATAATTGAGTATATGTTCTAGAAATCACATTTTTCAATAAACAATGGTTTTAAAACATAAATGGTGACTAGATCAAGATTGATGATTAGTAACTATGAAAACAGAAATGGTAAATATTCTTTGTTAATTCCCCCTAGTGGATTCCCAAGATATCAATGGAATAGTCCTCCTTTATTTTCTCGTAATAAAAAAATTTAGTGTACCTCATTTGGAAATATTCCCAAGACAAGACCCCATAAAATTGGTAAGGTTGAATAATTTATCATCACACACTTCCCAATTTATATTTCATTCGTAATAAACCCACACACGTGAATATTTATTTATAGAATAAAAAATTTCATAAATATGCAATTTCTTCTAGACAACCGCATGAAAACCCTGATAATAGTTTAAAGTATTAAATTGTTTGTGAATATGTCATGAATATGCAGAATATGTGGGGATGATTATGGTTTAATTATATAATCTGAATTTTATGTTATTTTTAGATGTGGATAGGTTTCATTAGAGGAATTAACCTACGGACTCTCATTTGAGATAGTTATTATGCATTTCATTGACTCTATTTTTGGAGGAATACTATTCATAATACCAAACATGAATCTAATAAATTCCTATACCAACAAATAATATTAGTCAAAACCACTATAAACTATTGGAAAAATTATAATTTCAAATAATCATGTAACAAATATATGAAAAGATATCAATTTTAAAAATTTTAATATCATATATGATCTTTAAAGCTAATTTCATATAATCATTCATTGTCATAAAAAACATATAATTAATTAATTTTCCAAATAAGGCTATAGAGTCAACCAATTTTATGAAAACCATTAAATTGAGATGATATTTCAATTAAACAATAAGAAATGGTTGAAAAATACATTTTATGAAATTTCCTTTTCACAAAAAAAATATTTAAAAAACAAATCCACTATAAACCTTCCACTGATTGTAAAAAATTATCAACAAACTAATTATCCAATATTTATATATACCCTTAAATATTATTCTCTAACAAATAGAAACTTCTTAAGGTGTAGTTATAAATAAAATTAGGTTTAATAGTAACAACAAAAGTTATTCGTACCCATCTATAGTTTGAACACATTATTTTGATGACGATTTTATGATCCATATATTTTGAGCCCTTCTTGGTTTGGTGGTATGTCAAGTGTGATGGAAAAATCCAACCAACAATAGTTCTGTAGTGGAATAATGGTGTAGAGTATGAAAATCAAAAAAATTGGATGCCTCAACATCATACACATTTATATATACAAACCACTATGTAGATCATAACTATTATAGATAAAATAATCTAAAAAGGAAATATGGAGAAAAATTGTTCTTTAACATATATGAAATACTAGAGAAAAAAATTACAAATATAACTCATGTATAATGTGGAATGTATATTGGTGACTAAAATTAATTGGTTTACAAGGACCAAAAATAGATAGGGAGGAAGATCATATAAAAGAAACATGAAATCAAATCATTATCCTTGACCACCATCACCATACACTACTTTATCCCACAATTAATTGGTCCTCCGAAGAATCTTTCTAGCTTCATGAAATTTAGAGAAGACACAAACCCTAAAAGAAAACACCATGTAGGGGTCATCATATATATACCATGACAAACTCCATAAAACTAGAGGTAATATAAACGGTAAAAAATAAATTAAAACCAAAATGTAAAAGATAGGAGATGAATAAATAAAACATATAGTATATTAATGGATATAATGATAAAAATACTTATGATGGGGTATTTAGTGGTATAGTTGATGAGTATGATAGCTACATTAAGATAAATTTTTAAATGATTCTAGTTTCCAAAATAATTCCTCAACAGTTTATCTAGCGGGGTCTAATCCAAGAATCAATTGATAGATGATAGGGTTTCTAGAAATAATTTCACTAAGTATATATTTTTACATATCAATGCCATCGAAATGGGTGAATAAATAGATATGGAAACAAACCCTCTAATCTGGAATATATTATTTAAGGTAAGGACACTATATCAGCCTACGTATATTTATTGTTTTAATGGAATACATTCGTATAAAATTATGAGTCCTAAATATAGAAATATATATTGTAAACCATTGAATGAAATTTAAACCATGTGTCCCATGTTTTAGAAGCGGTGTACTCTAAACATGTGTCTTTGGAATATTATTTTTCATAACATCGTATGAGGAACCATGTACATGAGAAGAACCCTGAGTAATGTCATGTGTGAAACCAGCCCAGTTCTCATGTCCTGTGATTCTTTAACATGGTTTGTCTAGCCATGTAGAATAAAATCTCAATGGGGTTCTGTAAATTATTTTTTTACATTTATATTTATTTGAAACCATATCCATTTCATAATGTACATATCATGTTTTATTAAATACATGTCATTTTGTAAGTAATTTCACACACACACACACACACATATACATATATCATTACAAAAATCAACATGCATCGAACAATAAAGCATTACAATTTACATGATTGTTTATCTAAAGACCAAATCTCAATGGTGCTTCAATTGGTACACAATAATTGGCCTCGATAATCAAAATATGAAATCATCATCAATTAACAGAGTTTCCACCATGAAAAACACGACCCAAGTTGTTCCCAAACATATACCTCTCATAATATATGACTATTAATAATTAATAATATCGATGCCATCATTTCAACCACAATCTACCTACGCCTCACAGTTAAATGGATTTATATCTATTTTATATAAATTCATATTCAATTTTATAACCATAGGAGATTGAATAATGTGATTAATGATGTGAGATATATACAATAAATAAATTTATAATAACAGGTGGCCATGATAATCATGAAAATGGCATAAATTGTATTTTCCATAGAAACATATTGGATGTTTCAACCTAATATATTATTTATGGGGAAAATAATAATATATAAAAAACCACAGCCCTACAAAAAGGTGGTAATAATCGTAAATTCAATAAAGATAATAAATCCTTGATTATAATAATATATCATGGTATAAATCATAAAATAATGATCACTACATCATTATTGAATACATAGTCTATGAAGAATGAATTCACTTAATAGATTTGAGTGATTCTCATTAAAATAGTTGTAATACTTGGAACCCTTGGCCTTGATCTAGATAATTGTTCCATGATGACAATAATATGGTATATAACATTTATTATGATTACCATATACATTTTCAACAATCCGGTTTAAATATTTTCATTTATTGTTTTATATTAATTTTCGTTGTAAAATAAATAATTTATTTATTTATTTATGTCATCTAATATCCACATGTGACTCTACACCACCTCATTGTACAATTTGAATGAGGATTCTATCATAATTATGATATTTTCTGAAACCTAGATCAAAAGATAGTTTTAATTTTCCCAAATGTGACTTGAGTATAATTTTAAACCAATTTTTCTAAAAATAATCAGAGGTTCCACCTAATATATATAATAGTTTTAATATATCCCTGTATTGGATATGTGACATTTGAAATGCCTCTTTATCTCATTATTATTCCATGAATAATAAATCATTATTCTAATAATTTTCATGCCTTAATATTATAGTTGTTACATTATCATATCATTTAATTATTTTAACACTATATAATACATGATGTTAAAAATAGTGATTCCAGATAGACCACATCATGTTCTCATTCAACTATAAGTATTCATATAGGTTCCCATTCGAGAAATGAACTCACCATTCTATAATAGATATCTTGTATATGATTTTATCATATGCATCCTTAAATCTCACTATGTAACCCATAATGGTTTTTACTTATTTGATGTAAATATCACAACATTAAAAAATATTTGATTCGTCATCTACATATCTCCTCAACAATGAATCATGATACGTGTAATTATTTATGACCAACTTTAGTGGATGATCCAATCCATATAGAAGCTCACCTACCAGATAAAATATGAATAATGGAATAATGATCATCTGGGATATCTTTCTAAAATAACCAAACCTTCACTAACCTCAACATGGATATATTATCAAGAAAAAATGGTCCCCATTTTCAATCTAAAATGTTTGACGATAATGATCCATGTATGATTTCTACCTACACATAGAAATATTCTTTCACTCCTAGTCCATCATTAGTTTTTCTGTCACATCATACAATAGATCATGTCCCATGTTGGATGACTCATATATCGATTTTCATTAAAAGGAAGACATAAAATGTCTCCCAAATAAACACATGAGTGGGTCTATAGTTATAGCAGTGATGTAACTACTAAAAAATGAAAAATAAACTAGTTTTAGTTGATCCTCATAACTATTATAGAATTTGAAATATTTGGATATAAATATATCCTTCTTAACCACAGTGTAAAATTTAGTTTGGAATTATTTTGGGGGTGTATTTTAATCCTAATCTTTAGTTGGGACCCAAATGTCTTAAAAAAACTTCACCACAATCTCTATATTATTGAAGAATCACTTTCAAAGAGGAATATCATAGGTTCCATATAAAGCATGATTATATTCGACTTGTTTGGGCTACAGAAACAGTCAATGAAAATCAAATCCCTTATGGAATTAATGGTACCCACCTTAATATATACATAAAAGATATCTCAAATAGGGTCATAATTAATTATTTTCCATGTAAACCTCATTTAAAACCCATTTATATATTTTCCATCATACAAACTATTATCTCAATTTGATGTGACCAACCTACTGAAACTAGATTCTATTACATAACATATTGAACATAGAGGAATCAAGGGGTAATATAAAAAACTCTCCATTACAGAACTACTAAATAAAAATAAAAGAAATGGTTATAATAATTTTATCCTCTACTTGGTGTATATCAATGATAGAAATCTAAATCTACATCAGAGCCTTCCCACTAAATGTAAAGTAAAATTATTTTAAAATAATTACATTATAAAGAAATTTCTAATTTTCATATTTTTTATCTGTGAGGATATCTAGTAATGAAAAACATCAAAATGAATTTCTCCCAAAAGACGACAGCTTACATGATATATGAAAAGATAATTCACTACTATAAAATGAACATATGATTCCCATTCTGTCCTCCACTAGAATCAGTTGTAATGATTGAAAGTAAATTTAATCTTTCTATATCATACGATAATGGGAATATCATAAAGGTGTATTTTCAAAACATTTCCTATCATTATAATATTTAATATTTCTTATATGTACTCTTATCAGAACACTGACCTATTTAGCTACCATATAATAATGTCTTTTTTGGTATTGATGATCTGATTAATTTTGTGGAATGACCAGACTATTAAATCCAACAAAAAATAATACCCCTTAATCATTAGTAAAAATAAATCATAGTGCTGCTACAATTCTTGTGTTGTGTATTTCCTCTCATGAGTCCTCACCTTCCTATAACCGTATAAAATCATCCACTACCATTGTATAAACATATATATGATATATGATCTAATTGAAAAAAGTCAACATAGTCAATACCCTTCTATTGATGTATCAAAACTAAAGGTGTTATATTACTCTCCAATAAAACCATTATATATTTTGTAAAACGTCTATTATATAAAATGTAATTCCACTATCAAATAAAGTGGTAGATAATTTTCTCAATCAACATATATTCTGGAAAAAAACAATGACAACACTAAACGAAACTAACAAAAATAAAAAAAATTAAACTGTAATGGTTGGGTAAAAATTTATCAAAAATATATATTTGTTGTGAAAAACTATATAGATCTGATTTATTCACTGTATGAAATTTTAATATTTTAAGAAATACATTATGAACCAAGAGATGATGTGGGTAGATTATGATTCTTAGTGAGCAGAAAATTATATTTAAAAAATTATTGAATATATTTATATATGAAGAAATAAATTATTGTTTATAAAATATAGGATATCATGTAAATGTTGTCTCAAATATAAAAGAAGATCCCACAATTGAATCCAATATGTTGGGATTGCATTTTTTGTGACCTCATGTTGTTTGGAAACATATATTGAGATTCGACATCCTTTCAAGTGTACATTAATTGAAATAATAAATAATTGTTTATTTAATTAATTTAATACAATAATCCCAAATTTCTATAAAGATAACTTGTTATGGATAATAGATATTATTAACATCATTACGATGAGATCATTTAGAGGTGCATCAACCATTCTCCACTAGTGAATAAATATTTTTGGGGAACAACAACCCAATAAAGGTGAATTGGTGGGAAGTGAAAACTATTGTACCCTCCATCATTGAAAATTGTGTTCTTCACTAACTAATGATCTATTCATGAGTTCTGGAATGTTTGTTTTTGAATTTAAATAGTTTTTTATTAGTAATTCATGGAATAAATTATCATCATTAATGATGGTAATTTTTAAATCCATTGAAATAGAAGGTGTATTGAATTAAATTATTCTTTGGAATTAATATTGATACTTTCAAGAAACAACCACTTTCAGTCCTCAAATATATGATATTTAGACAAGATTTACTAGCCAAAATCAATATAACTTTTTCTATTCCTCCACCAATTTTTATCAATCATCATCATTGGACCATTGGGTCATGATTTGATTAATAATGATTTGATCCATGATTGATCATACCACCTAATTCTAGGAAAATGAGTTAAAAACAAACATTTTGGATTATTAAATATTAATCAATGAGGATTACGGGTTGTATTTATAGAATAATTCATTTGATATATAGTTTTGATGAGGTAGTGGAATAAAAGGTGATCCTAGTGGCACTAGTCATCCATTGGGGAACTAAAAATTATATTTCTAGGAACTAGAAAGACAAAGTCAATGATCAGATGACATAGGCATAAATTTTGGTTTGTGAATTGGTGTTATTTTCATTGAAAAAATGGGATTTTTAATTCTTGAATCTAATATTGTGTTCTATGAATAACCTGATTATAATCTTTGTAGTTTGATGAACACATATTGTGTAGATCCCCGGCTACGGAAGAAAGGGTTACCCAGTGAGTACATATAACATACTATGTAGGAACCCCCAAGTTATGTGCCCCACTGATGGTGAACTGTCATGTATTATGGGTATATAAGGACATGGACATAGCCATTCACACATCATATAATGGAACAGTGAAAATCTACATGATCACAACATCATAATTCATGAAACTATACAGGATCACAAGGGTTGGCCGTAGGTGGATGAGACATGTCGTATTATAACCCTACATATTGAGTAGTACCACATAGCCAATGGGTTGTGAGATAGAGTGAAAAATTATAGGATGTAGAGTAGGAAACACACCATATGGACCCCATTACACATGGTATACATCATGTGAATCTTCTCTCTCTTGTATATCAATATTTCAAATTCAATGTTTTTCTTGTGAGTAACCTATCCTTAGTATTTTTCCATATAGAAGAGATTGGAAGCCTTCATGGTTGATAATGAGAAATGACTTGTTACTTTTATAATATAATGCTTCATTATGTGGTTATTGATAATATAATTTATTGTGTGGGGTCATCATTGAGAAGAAGGGTTTGAAATAACCCCTATCGTAGAAGGGAGTGGGTCCCCAAAACCCCATTACCTATTTACTAGACCCATCCTATTTGATCGAGGAATGGGTCCACTAGCTAGTTAGTAGATCCGTCCAATAATATCATGAAATGGTTCTTCATGAAATAGTGTGAAACCCACTTATTTTATCCGAAAATGGGTCTACTAACTACAATGTGGAACCAACTTATTGGATCAGTGAATTTTTTCTCTACCAATTGACTATCAAACTTGTATCATATAAAGGAATGAGCCCTATAGATAATCAGTGGAACCCACCTATCATATCAAGGAATGAGAACTCAAAAATTTTATTATCTCTATAATATCTTATACCGGCATTATTAATATACCAATTGGGTAGCACCCTCCTATTGGATCTAGGAAAGGGTCTTCTACCTACATAGTTTAACCATAATATAATATAATGGTATGGTTACTCTACCTATTGAGTGGATCACTCATGTTGTATCATTGAATGGATCTTGTATATATATTTGATCCCCCTTGAACATGTGGAATTGGGGAGAGATGTATCTCCACATGGATACACAATTATATATTCATACATGATTTCTGGAATAAATAATGTAATTTTATGATTATTGGATGACTCATCATCCTAGGATGTGATAAAATAAGTAGATCTCCATTCATTCACATGAAGGAATATTAAATGAGAATATATATATATATATATATCATTTTCTTCATTCATTTCCATCTTTATTTTGGTTGAGATGACTATTTATATCGCATCTCTTAAATCACACATCCAATCTTAATGGTGTCTTAATGTGCATGAATACAATCATGCCTTCATAGAATTTACCCAGATGTGTTGTGTCCTATGTAGATTAAGGACTGGTATACTATGGTTTTGGAGGATCATAAGGATTCACAGGTGCATTTAACCACATATAGTGGTCGGGGAATAGATTTCTAGTGGGAGACTATCTAAATAATCATTTTCTACATATTGTTATGTTGGGGCAAATTTTATTGTTTGGAATGTATTTCACCCTTTAAAACTTTTTATTATGCTATCAGAATAATATATATACCATAATTATTTTTTCATCCATGTATCAAACTCTACATGTTATATTATATTATTATTATTACAATGAAATCCTTTACATATATAGTTGTGTGCATTCTTATGAGTCCATTAGGGAAAGGCCTTTAATTTTAATTATTCCTATTGTAAAATTTCATGATCCCCTGGAATATGGAAGAGGGATTCTGGTTTGATTGGACAAAGGCATCCACTAGCCAGGGGGCATCTTTGGGTCATTTCATGAGACATTATTATAAAATGTCATTTAACCATACGATGGTGTATGTAACATTTTCCTCTTAGATGGTTTGGTTGAAAAATTATGAAAATTAGGACAACATGTCTTTAGTATGGAATTCAATATAAGTATCCTTATGTGTTTGCGATGTCAGATGTATCTATAAACCATGCTTCTGATTTCCTTCTAGTAACCTCAATATAAGAAGTCATTTTTTGTAGTGAACATTTGTGAATTCATAAAATATATTTCATTCATATAAATTTACTAATTGAGTTAGCATCAAGTATATATTTTCGGATCTCTTCTTGGTACATCTTGATTAAATTTTCTTGAATCGTCTTTAAAGACATCCAGCAAGGATTCCAATAATATAACATATTTTCTATCTTAAGAGTGATGAATGCATAGGTACAAGGCCATAAAATAAGATCCTTCTACCATGATGAAAAATTTTAGCACCCCCTCATGTTGAGATGAATATTATACCCATAGTGTAGGATAAGGTAGTATACAGAAATAACACATGACACAAGATTCAATGGTAGAGGAAGGTGAGGTTCAACATTTATCTAGATCCCTAGGTATAAGAATATTAGCTATAATATATGATCCATGTTTTCATGCTTGTATTGACCTCTATGGATCAAGTAGTTTCACTGGTAGCCATCCTTTTCTATTGATATACTGGGTGATGGTGGATTTTACTCCCTCAGACTAATGATGATTCATCACTCTCATCATCCTACTTCTTGCAGCTATATATTTTGTTTTTCGACACCTCATGTCTTCCCTCAGTTGGGATTACTAATATATTTGTTCCAAATGATGATGGTATTATTGATTATGAGTATACAGTGAGGTTTAGTAACCTTATGTGGTTTTCCATCAACAAGATTATTGATGACTAATTCTGTGTGTGGACACCAAAGCATGGTATTTGTAGAATAATCATTTTTTGGTTACCCATGTGTATTCCCACATATTCATGATTGTCAGAGTGATCACTGAGGATGTGTATCTTCATATTTGAGGGAAACTACATAGTTTGATCTCACATTGGGCTTCATAGTGTCGATTCTTATACAATAGAAGGAAAACACTAATTCCCATGTTCCTAGATTTTGATATGTTCCCATGAATAAATTCAAGAAGGTGATAAGATATCTTGGGTAGCACATAGAGGGCCATGGAAGCCAAGAGGTGGGGAGTGATATGAGAGATAGATAAATGATTAACCACCAATAAATAGATACCATCGTGATGATTATTCGTATAATAATATCATGGGTGGGCTATATGGATGTAAACCTAGAATTAGAGAAGGTTGGAATCATTGATGAGATACCTTAGGTCAGAAATGAATTTATGATTGACTTCCACCAGCACCACCAGGCAGCACATGATAGGATCGCGGAGATTGTGTATGAGGTCATGAGAAGCTAATGGATAGATGCATAAGGAATAATATCTCAAGATAAGAAATGTGGTAGGATATATGTTTACCCTACTCATTCCTCACTAATAATATGCATTTTTGTGAGTCATTACTTCTATTACATAATACATGTGTGATATATAGAAATCCTAGTAGATATTGTTTCCATAATCTTTTCCATGAGTTTCGTACAACAAAAACTTCATCAATATAGTTAATTTGATGTTATTGATAGCTATTGGATTGTGGAGAGTGTTTCTCATGGAACCTCTTATTCATTACCAAAGACAATGTATTTTATTATTTTGTATGGACATGTTTTCAATAGAAAATTCCTCGATTGTCTTTCATAATTGATGAATTAGATGAATTTATAGAGATTGGATGATGTTCTACATTGTTAGTAAAAGAGATCTCCTGGTATAGCCATTGCATCCGATATGTAATAACATTATCTTAAGCTCTATATGTTCTTATTCTAAATAAAAGTGGTTTACATTATGGATATTTTCATTTCCAAGCATGGATTGACATCAGACTCAAAGAATATTGATATATTTTTTTATTGGGATCCAACTGAGAGCATTCCATTTGTTCAAGGAATGTATGGTCTAGCTTGTTAACAACATAGGTTAATGGAATAATTCTCATGTATTATATACCCATTGACCACACTAACATGTAAACGAAATAAAATGATCAGAACATAGCAATTATAGAGAACTACTAAGGAGTTGACTTTGAGGGCGATGGGTGCTCTTATTTATAGTTAAAAATAGGATGGTGTGGAGTATGTACAGAATTATAATTTCTGTGGAGATAGTAATGGATGCATGTTGATAAAGAGGATACTTGTGGTCGCATATGATTAGAGGCAATTAATACCCCTCTAGTAGACCATTCTTAGTCAAAACCTATAGTTAGAAGTGGTAGTCTTCCCTCTTAGGATGTTGATGAATTATATTTTGGTAGAGGTTTTTTTATTAACCCAAACTTTTATAATCTCATTTATATATCCACACATAGTGACAATAACCAATGACATATGAACTAGTTATAGTACCATTACAAATATTACTTTGTGATAATATATTGCCATGGTATGGGTAGAATGTGGGAGAATTCCATATATAGGAACTCCTGTTATATCCTATCAAATGAGGATTCTTAGTAATTGGATTTATAATAACATTCCATTTTTGAGGAGTGTTCATCATTACATTATTCTATTTTTGTGACTCATACACTTATTCAGCATGTAAAAGTGGTTTAGTTTTGGGGAAAAATTGTGATGACATTAATGACCAAATATCATGAAACTATTCCCTATATTTATTTTCTAATGAATAAAACTGCATCAATATTTTCTAGAAATGATTAATGACACTGGTGATGATTTCTGAGGGGGAGAAGAAAACGATTCACACTTCTACATTTGATGTATATCTTGATATAGGTATGATATATAGATAACATCAAATGTTGTTTGTGTGGGATTTTATTAGTAGAACCATGGTCTAGTTTATCTCTTGGTGTCTCGTATTTTGAATGTTAAGGAGGAGAACTAGGATCTACATGGATTTTTAGTCTATAGAGGTCCCATTGTTGAAATGAGAAGAAATATCAATCCACATAATGATATGGATTTCTCATGTAGTGAGAAGAAATGATTCCATCTGTTTGTATTTGAAAAACATTCCATATATGCGCAAATCCTTTCTATCAGGGATAATATTATAGTTGATATTTTTGGTAATAGACTATGTGAGAGATCATGTTACAACATAAGGAACCCAGGATTATTTCCTGTAACCATGATGAAGAGTTTATGTCATGGTTGTGTAGAGGCCTTATGGAGGTATTTAGGACATAGAAGATGATTTGTAGATCCCTTCACCCATCTATGGATGGGTATATCGCGCATAAAATTCATGTACTAGAAGATATGTAGAGGACATTCATTCCATACATCGGTTAAGTATGGGAGGATCATATACACATGGTATTGTTTGCTTGTAATAATTTATATCACTTTATTATCTACATGGATAATTTAGAGGGCCTATAAATGATACCATGTAATTAAAAATTTTGATAGACTAATAGAATTGAGGCATCTATTATTAGGCCATAGAATACGAAGGAAATGAAAAACAAGAT
Source organism: Viscum album (assembly GCA_963277665.1). Taxonomy (NCBI): domain Eukaryota; kingdom Viridiplantae; phylum Streptophyta; class Magnoliopsida; order Santalales; family Viscaceae; genus Viscum; species Viscum album. The sequence continues at coordinate 1,798,111,182 of OY728156.1, read as the reverse complement.
CTAGTTGAACCATGAGTGGATGAGGACAACCTAACATAACTAACATCATTTACTAATCAAAATTATATGAACATTTATTGTTGTATGTGAGGCCATGTTTTCTTTAGATCCACCCCATTAATAGAATTGAAATAATTTATTTATGGTGGAATACAATCCCTATGTATCATCTGTAGATTTTAAATATTATAAAAGGTTGGCGAGGTTAAATACTAACAGAACGTACCCCCACAAAGGGAGAATAATAATTATGATTTCCAAATGCTCTGACATAGAATATACATGCATTATCCTACATAACATATTTTCTTCGGAGAGATAAAAATCAAGGATGGTTCCACAATCATGGAGTATCCACTGGTAGCCATGAATTGGTGTGGGAGGATCCTTCATTGAAAAAACTTTCCCTCGGATTTTGTGTTGTGGAAGCCTGGGAACATTCTTTTGAGATCCTATGAGAATGAGAGCCACATATATGCTCATATATCAATCCTATTTTTATGGTAAAAAATCATAAAATTGGGACTAACATAGATGCAATAATTTATACTTGTAGTAATTGGATGTATTTTATAATATATTTTCAGAGCCATGTGTTGAGACCTCACATGATTACGAGGTGTGGTGATCCATGAAATAATTTTATGAATATTTTAAATATATTCTGAATCATTTATTCACATATTGTTATATATAATGATGTATATCATTTATGTACTCTCCTATCCCAAATCTAAGTAAATGATTGAATTGGTATAATTTTCTAAACCCTAAGTATGTCATAATATTAGTCAGCACCAGCCATTTATCTAAGGCATACATTGGTAGATATGTTTTGTGAATTAATTAATAAAACTATTTATTTTATTAATTTAATATAATAGACCTAATTTCATGTATATGTATTATATTACAGAGAATTGTTTTCATCCTCATACCACTACAATCACTGAGAGGACCATCCATGGGTTGTAGTTAGAAAAATGATATCATGCATTTAATGACAACCAGGTCAAAATGAATTTAAGCACAAAAAATACAACATGTCCCCTTATAAATTTTCCAAAAAATTATTCCTAATGAATATTCCCTTCTTGATGTAAGGTTATTTATATATTTTATTTCTCAAACTTCTAAATAATCAATAATGGGCTAAATTATCGTCATTGATTTATTGAATTTTCCATTCCTTCTCTTCATCTCATGTATAGAAATGAATTATTCCTCCATATTATTGTTGGTTTTTAAATTAAATCATCACATCCAATCATAAATTAGTTGATTATTCAATTAATTAGTTTACACTTCTATATAAATATTTAACCATTAGCCTTTCTAATGAGTCATTCTCCATATTCAACATTCTTTGACAACATGGTCCTAATTTGACTATTTTCATGTGGTTGTGACCATGATATGACCCTATAATTCATGGAGGATGTGAAAAATACAATAAGATGTTATGTTTTAGGATTAATTTTAGAGGATTTTAGAATATTTTTATATCTTGATGAATTGGTAATCTTATGTGACTATGGTCATGACATGTTAGTTGAATGTGGTAGTGGAAGGCATCATGTGTACGATCAGAAATCTGATCTACAACTATAGGATGAATGAAATAAAAAAATTGATTTCCATACTATTTTCTTTATGTATCATATAGTCTTAATTATATAAGTAAATGATAGATTTTGAATCCACATAACATATCTATAGTTCACTAGAAAAACTCTACTGAACATCATTTAGTCTAAATAACAAACACAATACATTCCCATAGCTATAGAAGGTAGGGTATGTTTTCTAAAAAAATATAATACAACATGTGTGACCCCCACACACTTTGTGACTTCATGATAGTGTCCCTGAATGTAATCAATGAGCTCAAAAACATGGACATGACTAGAACACCCTATACTAGAACATGGACGATGTATATGGGAACACGTACAGCTTTCTCGAGGATATCCAAGATCACCTGAGTATTCCCCAAGTATCAAACACATATTATTAACTAAAAGTAATTTCATGGTAGTACTTCATGGCTATTGAGACATGCTATTGTGGAGGCATGGCTAGCTAGAGGAGAGGGGCCACATGCTATTCGAACCCATTACACATAGTGTATATTATATTCTTTTACACCTCATATCTCATTTTGAGGAACACATGTTTTGGCCAATGAGTAGTCCAAAATGACTTTAATCTATGTAAAAGATTATGGTTCCATAAATAGTTTAATTTTATTAATCATGTGAGATGTTTTGATAGTGAAACATATATAGGCAATTCTGGGTGATTAATGTGATTTGGAATGATCATCACAGAGAGGTCAGGATTATAAATACCCCTTAATGTACTGAGAAGTAGGTCTTCTATACACCTATACCTATTTAGAGGAACCATACTGCTAGACCATGGAATTTTTCCTCTATCTATTGAGTGGAAATATCATATAATATCATGGAATTTTTCTTTTATATATTTATTGGATCCATCGTGTTGTATTAGGTCATGAGTCTCCATTCTATGAGTGATATCTTACAAATTCATTTGGGAATGGGTCCTCTACATATTGAGTTGCACCATTCTGAAATAATCAGTCTATGTTCTTATACTTATCGATTTTCACATTTTTTTTATATTATGGAATTGGTCCCCAACCAAAAGAGTTTCACCCTTCTTTCACCTCAGTTATTGAGTCCACAATCAATAGAGTGACTCCCCTCGATTGAATTGGGGAATGAGTCATCAACCTACTTAGTGGGACCCTTCTATAATATCACGGAATTGTTACTACACATACTGACTAGAACCCATCATTTGTATCCAGAAATGGGTAGCATATCTAGAGATTATGACTGATTTATGGGGTGACATAGTTGGGAGATCATCCTAGACACAATTTCACCATTATATAGTCATGAAAATAATTGTGATTTGATGATGAAATTTATAAAATGTTGGAAGACTCATAATCCTAGGATAATAAAAGATTTGTTGACCCTTTTCTCTCCCATAGAGGATTATTAAATTGGATTATGTATATAAATATATAAATTCTATTGGGTTTCATTTCCCATATTCTCTGGCTTAACCTTACTATTTTAATTGTATCACTTACTGTACCACATATAGTTTTTAGGGAATCGTACTGGGTATGTATATATCCCCCAATATGTTGTTTCCATTATGTGAAGTGTGTTACTTATATTTTGTATATGCCATATGTGATTAAATAGTATAATATTAAAATTATATCATTTGAACACATAAAAGTTTTCAGGAAAGGTTATATGGAGAATGTAATTCTCAAAAAAGTTCATTTATAGATATTATTGTTTTCATTGGGAGTGTATTTCTTCACTTTTAAAATATAAATAATACTATCACACTATTATGTCATCCTTAATGGTTATTACATTCATGGAATTTCTATAGATGTTATAGTATTTTATTATTATTACTATGAAATTATAAATATAGATTTGTGGGTGTGTGTATATAGGTTCATTAGGAAAATGCAATTAATTTTAGTTGTGCCTTTCATCTCATATAACCAGTTCATAACAAATGTTGGTGGGAATTGGGTAGTTTAATTTGCGTCTTCAATAATCCAAGAATACCCCAGTGGGTTGATTAAAGAAAAATTATTCACTATGTTTAAGGATTACAAGACCTACATATTACTCCACTCTACTCTATAACGGACACCTGATATCTTACAATATAATTATTTTTACTAGTGTATGTCTAGAAAAATTCTAACAATGTTCATTTTCTAAAGTCATAACATAGTGTAAATTGGAATTTAATTGATAATGGGAAAACAAATAAAATATTAATGTATGAAATAATACATTCATAAGTCGTATGGTGTTTATAGAAGAATTTTTTAGAAAAGTGAAATCCAATTTGAACTTATTTTTACTATAGTTTCATGTGTATTTCATATTTAGAATAGTATTGTCATGGAACTACACATGGTAGTAGTCCTAAAATATTTTATTTTTTCACAAAAATCTCAATCCCATCCACAGGTCAAAGTGGTTGTTAATCCTTTGTAAATGGGAATTTTTTATGATCACCGAACATTTATATTGACTATGAATAATACCCAATCTCAAAATACCTCACACCTACTTTATGAAACATAAGGAATCTATATAATGTAAAAATGGATCTTATAATACCTTTATCATATATATTTTATCATATAACAACATAAATAATTCAATCTATGTGTTCATTTACAATATATATAAGTTAATTTAATAATAAACGTGTTGTACCATGAGAAAGAAATACTACCAATATGAGATTTATTGCTTCATCATTCTATGAATCCCCACATGTTCAATATGTAGGTCATGACTATTTAATAAAGACATCATCACAAACTCTTATAGGAACCCTTAGCATCCTATGGTGATTGTACATGTGGAAACATGCAATTGGAATTCCAACCATACCCATAATGAAGTTATATAGGTTCATCATGAATACGACGATGTGTAATGTTAAACAATCCCCAATGAGCATCTTCTATCACTCTCAGAATATGTGATAAATGGTTGAATCACATGAAATATTAATTAATACAAAATAATTATAGTCTTAATTATTCACCTAAATCTAAACAACTAAATAAATTCATAAGGGGGTTAAATAATGAATCAAAATTTTTGTTAGAAGTACTTATCCAAAAGTAGAGAATACATAGATAATACAATAAAATACCACATTCATAGCCAAAACATACACCTTCAGAGCCTAAATATTTCCATTACCAAAGAATTCATTCATCCATGTCTAGAATTGATCACCTAATGAAGGTGGGGGTGTTGGTCAAATAATTATCATCGTCTAAAAATCTATTATTTTGGGATTCTCAATCTCCTATTATTGATCCACCTCCATTAGGCCTTTCTTTTATATCCTTGTGAGATCTATCATCATGAAATTACATCTGACATGGAGATCATTTAATTTAATTCATTCCATAACTAGTCATTAGAGGTGGGAATTATTCTACTAGTAGACACCATTTTTTCATAGGATAATCTCTATATGTATCTGGGTTGGATGGATCAATTATGGGATCTATAAAAAGCTGTTCCCTGATACTGATCATGCCAATTCAATCAAACCAAATAATATTAAAATAATTTTTCATACCTACATTATATAAAACATTACTCATCTCTATGAGGCCACTGCCATCTCCAACTTCCCTACATTCTACTATCTTAAAGATCATTTTCAATAAGGACTACTCTAGCACATCGAAAATGGTTGTAATTCATAAAAATACCAAACTAGATCAAATGTAACTATGGATTACATTCACAATAATTTAACCCATAAGTATAAATCACATACCAAATAGAGGGTTGAAATTCTTATATATGTTATCATTTTTCATACAATGTAATTGTGGTATCACACAACCATTGCCCAAGATTATTGGGAATCTAAACAATGAAAAATATAAAATTGTAGTACATTTTTCATAATAATTTTTGGATATTTATGCTCGAGGGAATCAACTAATATCATTTTTGGGTGACCAAAATTATCAATTTAAAAAATAATCAATTAATATGGTTTCCCATGAGGGAAACATATCATTAATTGATTTATAAAAAAGTTATAATACACAATCTACAATCTCACTCTCATACCCTAATAAATGATTTTATATCTCTAAAATAACACTAACAGGTATCTATAATAGTAAATCATATAGTGAACATATAATGTGAAAAGTCTCTTCAAAGAACACTAAAAAATTATTTTATAAGACATGAAAATGAACACTATCCTTGGATGTTGGAGTTGGGTTCATCCACTAGTCAATGGGTGGGAGGAAATCACTCTATCCCCCAAAAAGAAAAATCTTATATAGTCCCCTCTACTAAAGCCTATCCAATCAAAAAATAATTTTCATGACCTATATTGTTTCTATGATCATGGTATCATCCTAAAATGTAAAATGAACAATAATTGTATGATGTGTATATCTACTGAGTAGACTCATGAAGAACATAAATATCCACTGTCCATTCATAAAAAATGCATGTAATATTTATATCATCATAACTGGTTCAATAGAGTGTCATGTTAACAATAATGTTATTATATTCAATGTGTATGGATATGTTAGCCTCTGAAATATCACTAGGTTCATATGCTTGAGAACTATTCAAAAAGAAAATTATGACCATTTTAATATGTTCCTAATCCAAACTGTCAAAAAAAGTATATCCAAATCATGATGTATGGAATGAATACATGAATACCATATTATAATTACCTGGCCCAACAGGGGAATGCTAGTAATGATAGTAAGATAACTATAGACCACAAACCCTTACATCCAAATATAATGTGATGAAGACTGAATCATAGTATGAAAATCACATAATTTGGAGTCCTTTTCCTAATAAATATATAATCATGAACACCTCCTACAGTAGTTCATCAACAAGGTATAGAAAAATCAATATTAATCTACGAGGATTCAATTGAATGTAATAACCTTTATGAAAGACATGGTGCGTCAATAAAAATTTATTGTAGTATAAAGTGGTAAAATACATGGATAAACAACTATAAAAGGTGTATCAATCAAAAAATAGACGAGTATAAAGAGTCGTATTCCAGAAAACAATTTTAGACCAACACTTATGAAACTCTACTAGTTTTAGAGCCACCCTAGGCACTATCCAAAAACTAATTTTTTCATTAGACACAAAATATGTTAGAAATAAAAATTCATGCGTCAAAATATAAATACCAATAGGATTCCCCAAAATCAACTTATATATTTAGTATAAAATATTAACCTATACAAGTATAAATGGGGGGAAATTAAACACATCAAATTTACATAATAAGAGATGAGGAAATATAAATTATAGAGAGTGAAATCAGTGATTAAATTCTATAAGGGTAATGATTTTCTCTTAAAATCTGAGTTTTAGTTTCGAAATTATTCTAGTATCCTAGTAAAATAATCTCATTATCATGATTAGAATAACCATTCCATACTAATGGTAGATCATGACCTATATGGTGATGTCTACATGAGTGTTGTGGACCCAGGTCTATTCTAACCATGAAGAATAATGTATTTTACTAAACATATTTAATAACCATTCCACTAGGTCTTTATATTGGTTTTTCTATTATACCCTCACAATTGAAGAATTGGATCAACACCATAATGTAAACATCTCAACACAGAGGTTTCTCCTCGATGTAACTCTATAGATATTACTCAGTTTGTAATTCCAGTAAATTTTTTTATTATCTATTTACATATTAAAATAACCAAGATTCATATATCCTATTTCAAAATAATGTCTGATATTTGGTCCAATACAAAATTATACTTATCAAACTATATCAATGGGTCTAATTCAATGTCCCAACAAAGTAGAAATGACTTTTATACTATTTGAATGATTTTATATGTTGTGTACATTATGTTACATGGTGTGTACTCTCATATTAAGTCATGTATGTGCCCCACTACCCGACATGGTTGGCGGATAACATGTACATGGCATGTGGCCCTTGTCACACGACATGTATGACTAATATGGGGAAAAAATTGGAAGTTCCCTATACATGGATCAAGTAAATGTGTAGTGTCACATTTCTGGAGGTTTTCCCATAACATCATATTTGATTTTACTCATCCATTAATATTACCAACAAAAATGTGGATTTCATAGTGTTTGTTCTTGACGAACAAAAAATGTGAAGTATGTAATCTCATATATTGTTTTTTTTCCGAATATGTATGGTTTCATCGATTTCTATAAAAATATCATATAAATTATTTTTTGAGGTCCTAATCAAAAAATAATTTCCACTAATCATGTATTTTATGACCAGAAACACAATAAATTGGAATGAAAATAGTTTTGAAAAAATAATGCAAGCTAAATATGGCCATAGTTGAGACAGTTCACATCCAACTATAGTGTTGTAACACCATATAAAAAGTGAGAAACAAAAAACTAAATAAATATAAATATGATAAAAATGTGTACTATAATCTTTAATATCCAACCTGATTTGATCTATAGATTTATTCTTTTTTGGGATGCATTTTTTTCATGAATGGTTATTTGTTGGTATATTTCTTATATTTTGTGTGTGTGTGTAAGGAAAAATCACAGAAAAATAAATATTGATGTTCTATTTGGAATGTTTTTGGTCTAATAAGTGATCCATGTGGGTAACAAAAACAATTATTTGTATAGTTTGATCATCGTAATAAAGGTTACCTATTTATTCGGATGTAAATGTTCATAAGATTGGATGTTTTGATTATTATAACATTATATATAATGTTTTTCAATTGTAGTACTAGTTTGTGAGTTGGAAGAAAGGAAAATTATAAATTTTTCTAAGGATGTGATGGAATACATAATGGAGCATTAAAATATCATTTTTATATATATTTCTAGGTAATAGTGGTATTTTATTGAGGTTATCAGATTCAGTTTTTATAAATTTTCATCTCATGTGAGACATATATAGAGTAAAATGTGTGATTTTTGGTATATGGACTATATACCTTGGCCAAATGACAAGTGAAAAACTATTGGATTTGTGTATTTTCCAATAATGTCATGTGGTTGCTATTTAATCATATCAGCATTATAGGACTAGCATGATATAAGATTTGTGGTGTGACTATATTCACCGAGTACCCACATAATTACGATTCATTTTTAAAACTTATCTAGGAAATATTTAGTAAAATGTGAATTTTGTGTATTTATTCATTTTTGGGATGATATATATATATATATTTTTAATCTAGTAGAAGGTCATTCGGATTTTTTGGTGGTTATTGTGATACAATCCGTTCAGAAATGGAAAAGTAAATACCATGAGTTTTCAATAAGGGTCTTTCTGACCTTAGTGGAAAAACGAAGTTGATTAGATCAATGTATGTTCAGTTACATAAAGATCCAATAACAACTTTTATGGGCTTTCATCATATATATTGGGATGAAATTATTTTTAAATGATCCAATAATAGTGGTCTTTACATGTTTTAGATCATATATGATGATTATACTAGCTATTAATGTAGTTACTAATAAAAATTAGTTCCCTTGTCAATTGACTCGTTTCCGTAGAAAGATATTTTATTGGTGAGATCCTTGAGTGGTAGTTGGCAATTTATATTTACTGTAACCATTAGATAGTAATTTTATATTATTAACACAACTAATAATCCATTTTGATTTACTTTTATAGGTGAAAGGATGATACTCCTAGAGACCAAAGGATTCACGGGCTCTAAGGAACCACCAATACTATCAGATTAAAATCACAACAATCTAACTCATCCTTGATTCGAAAACTCACACTCTATTTGGGTCACATTTAAACATGTCTTGATAATTCTTTATATTGTCCATATCAACAAGGTCTATGAACCTTGTTATATAACCCCATGGGTCGCTTTTAATACCATATATTACTTCTAATAAAAAACATGATATTTAATGTAGGGTTATATTATCAGTTAGATAACTAATCTGATAAGTCTAAACATGTTCTTTCTCTATAGTTTATTATCACTCACCTATATCCTGGGAAATAATATTTCAAGGTAAGTCGTCTAAATAGTACTACAGGTCATGAAATATCAGCTACAGAATTTTGACAATGTAGTAACCTATGTATAATAGTTCAGTATATTGACATGGGAACTATAATATTTTAATTTATGAATCACATTTATTTGGATGTTACATTCACACACCCACCACAATTAATGAATAATTCCATTATTATCGACCCCATACAACAATATTTCATAGTATATTTTCACTTTTTATTGGTTATTGGATCTAATACCATATTCCATGAATGATCCTCCAATGAATATGAACAAATTAATATGAACCCATGGATCTCTAATAGAACATTTATTTCATTTCCAACAGACAACATACTATTACCAAACGATATAACCTATATGACTAATGAGTATTCAAAAATTGCAACACATATTATTTAATCAATATTTTTCTTCACTCACACAAAACATGGGAATCGCCCAAGGTGGTCACTATCATGAATCATGTCTTTCACAAGCATGATTTACTATATAGTTCAAATCATGTATTCTCTCTGATAACAATATACACCATTCTGACACGGTTGTGAATAATTACTCTTTAAATTTACATATTTTAATAATTTTACATGGTTTCTCTTTATTTATAATTGATACTCCTATAATCATCATCTATAACAGTATCAAACTAATAATTAAAAGATTAGTGTTTTATCACGATTAGAGAATGATCCATATTTGAATCAGAATCCTATAATAGGAATTAAACAAACATAGTGAATCATGATATATATGAAAATTAAATAAATTGATAATACTTGATTCCATTACAATAAAATACATCTCCATTTATTGATTGTATCATATAAACAATAACGATGTTAAAATGGAACATCTTGATTTAGTGATAACGAAAAATTTATAAAAAAATAAAACAATTATAAAATTTGGAATGAAATTTTTATTAAATGTAGATTATAAATCGATTTTCATAATCAAATATCACATTAAGAACCCAAAAATAATGAGAAATACCTCATTGTTTCTTTAATTATTAATGATAAACTGATTTCGGTCATTACTACAAACATTCCTTGATGATTTCTTCATCAATCTAGCATCCCCTTTTTTATAATATAATAAATACTATTATGATGAACTTTGTTTTAACTAATATGATTATTTGTCTATTCCGAGATATTATCTAAAAAAAGAATAAATATAAAATAATATTTAATCTTACATACTGAAATAAATAATAGAGTTAATTATTGTAATTAATTGATTTTAAAAATTAAACTATGGACCACTCCTCAGCTCGAGGAATGAGGTGAATACACTTTCTTCCATGAATATGGTATAACATAAATCTTAGGTCCTATTGATTTCTCAATTTTTTTATATGTTGATATTATACTATAAAAAGAAATAATCAATAAAAAAATCATGTACATTGTTTAATATAGTTTATCTTTTAATATATTTATTTTAGTGTTCTTTGAGATCCAAAAAAACGATGATGAAAACAAATATATGAAATATCAAAAGGGCCATGGAGGAGAACGTACAAGGTGGACCATAATCCATTCATGTGTATTCCTCTAAGATAATTCTAGAGAAATGCACATCAGCTCCACAATGATTCCCAAACCATGTCTCATGAACATGAATCATGATTCCATTAAATATCTATATAAATACACAATGAATCCCTATTTTCTATCATATAAATAAATACTAACCCTACAATATCAAAAAAAAAAATCTAATATCAAGAATCGTTTCTTGATTAAAAATTGAAAATAATATTTAATCATTAAGGTGTTTTATAAATCATTCATTGAAGGCCTAAGTCATATTTTATTGTAATCCAAAATCTTAACAACTATAGACCATTAATAAAAAGAGATAAATATTATTATTCATTATAAAACTAGATAAGGATATCCTCACCCAATACCCTTTTCAATCATTTATATATCCTTGGGTGCATTTTTGATCATCTTAAGGTTAAAACTAATGTTAGGAATCAAAATGATCTATGTGGGAATGGTTTTCTCCATGAATAATATTATGATTATTTTGTAAGCTACCATGATTCATGAATGGAACTTCAATATGGTGGATTTCAATACATAAAAAAATATGTTGAAAACGTTTACCGATTCCATTCTAAAAAAATCATTACTACAAATTACAAATTTTAGTTTTATTGATTTATATTCATGATAGTTTACGAATATATTTATATACCAGTTTTTTTAAAATAATTTAATAGTTTTTGACTGGGATGAATTTTTTAGATTATTATAGAATAGTGATTTCACATTCAATAGGGAAAATAATAATTTTTAATCATCGTTCTCTTTAACGACATTATTAGGATATAATTAATAATTTATTAATTAGAAAATATTTCTATAAACCCTTCATTTTTTATTATAAAAATAAAATCTTAAGAATTATTAGTCTTCATGATTTTATTGTAGAACTATATTTGTTATTGAATAATGAATAATTTTGAAAAAATTTATCATTATATATTACATAACTATATTATATATATTTATTATTCTTATAGAATTATAATTTGAAAAAATGGATTCCATATTTGGAATCGAAATTTCAATTTAAAAAATTAGATGACCGATTATGTTTTTAGTTGTGTGTTTATGATATAATTATTAAAATTCATCTTATAACGTATAAGGTTAAAATGGGTTAGAGGGGGATAAAATTAAGAGATATGTTTTCTAATATCACTATTAGTAGTTTTAAATTTATTATTTTATAGTATTTGGGCCATATTCGACATCATATTCTAAAATTGGATTCATTTGTGCTACTCGGCTATGGATATGTGTTACATCCAATGTAATGGTATACAAATTATTTTTATATTCATATTTATTTATGAATAATGTAGTTAAATTCATCATATATATATATTATGTAATTAATAAAATAAAAGAGGCAATGGTTTTATGAAACTCATTTTTATTATATATTATTTGAACTATTATATTTAAAATTATTTAATTTTTATTTGAAAAAATGAATTTAATTTTTTACATTATAATTTATTAATTACCTTAGGATTATTTTTTGAATTTTATAAAAACATATATTTTTCAATGAATACTGAAAAATATTTATTTTTTATTCAATTATTTATTAGATTAAAATGTATTTACATTGTAAAAATTTGTATTATATTAGTTTTAAATTTTAATTAGTATATCCTATATTATAATAATAAATTTATGTTTATTTCAATTTATATTATAAATTAATTTACTAAAAAAATTTTACAAATTAAACTACTTTTTTATGAACAACTAATTTTCATTGTATATTATCAGATTAATTTTTATATAAATTATTCAATACAATCTATTTAATTTAAAAAGGAGAATTCTATATTTAGAATAAGTGGTTATATCTTTATCATATAACACCAATTTATTTTTTTTCAATATGAATAGTAAAATTGGTAACTTTATTATAATCAAAGAGGATACATTAGATATTTTATGTCATGAATAAAATAATAAGAAACTTAAAATTAAACAAACACTATCCTAAATATTATTTAATGTTTATATAAAGAAAAAAATAATGCTCGGGTGGAACATATGGAAATTTGGGGAAACATGGAATATATTAGGACATTTATAGTATATTAATCGCATAAAAGACTTTCAATTCAAACTCTTGCTTTTAATAAGTGAAATATTTTGAACAAGTTGTTATATAGAGTATATTATCATCTAAATATATATTTTTTGAAAATATTGATTTATATTTATCATAGTTATATATTTATTATTTTTTCATATATAATATTTATGTTTAATTGTTCGATAGCATAGTTTCATTAATAATTCAATGAATGAATAAAATCCATTAAATGATATAAAAATTATAATATATTTAAACATGATGTTTATTATTTGGCCAAAAAATTATCTTGAATATCATGAAATGTTAGGAATATAATAAAATTATTTGTTTGAAATATATGTTTTATATTGAAATATTAAATTCAATGTATAAAGTAGTTTGTACAAATGAAATTATTGGTATTTTATATAAATTAATTTTTCAATAAATTATATAAAATTCCAATAAATAAAATTGATATCAATTTATTAGGATAAATTTGAAATTTTCAACCATTTAACAGTTATGTGTATTTTCATCATTTTATATATATTATTTTTACCATGAAATATAAAAAATCCAACTTGTCACTATTAGGGTAAAAGAGGTCAAATAGCAGTAAAAAAATTATATGTGTACGAATATAGTCAATAAATTTACGTTTTCTATTGGATTGGTGTACTTAGACCCATACCAATCCTATATTTTAAATAACTGAGTTGATATCCATGATTAATTGAAAAAAATAATATGAATTCAGAATTGTGAGAATTTTTCAAGAGTTCCCCTCACTAATCTTATAAAATCATATCAATTAGTCTAAATACATAAGGATTAAAATCCAATTTCATAAATAAAATACCTAAAAATAAATTTTCATAATACATATATTGAATATAAATTTATTTCACTAATATATCAACGACCTTATAGGTCTTAATGTGATATGAAATGAAGGTTTTCCAAAGAGTAGGTATAGTTTTAATTTAACTATTTTGGATGCCATTATTCATCCATATCCCTAAAAAATTAATCAAAACATCCAAAATAATAATTTCAGTATAAATAATATAATTATATGTACTTTTTAGTTAAATTAAAAATAATCATATCAGCTTCCATCAAATTAGAAAATAATTCATTATTTCATTATATGGACTACTACAGTTTCAGGAATCATTATAATCTATTTTCAATCATATTTTATATAGATAAGTGAAAATGATGATGGAATTGTCTATATATTATATTTATTTAAAATTTTATTATTCTTATGTAATATAATTTTATTTATGCAAATACCCATTCTCTAAAAAATGTCAACATCATTCATGAATACGTGTGGACTACCACTTCTATAATAGATTTGAATAATTTCTTCTCACAACTACACATGTATAATATATATTATTTTTATAAATATATAATATTGTAGATATAATATTTTTATTATTCTATAATGATAACATAATATTTACCTTCTTTAAATAGCTATCATTTAAAATTTGAAAATTTATTAATCTGCATGAACAACCCACCATCTCAATGACTGTAACATTGATTAATGTTCATAACCATATTAAATTGATGATTTTAAAAGTATAATTTATGCAATTAAAATATAATTATTTTCATATTTTTATTATAGAGATGAGTGAACATTTTTCACTTTGAACCTAGTCATCTACCAATATAAATCTGGACATATGAGCCCAATATCATCAATACGCCAAATGTGAATTTAATATTTTATTTAATTATATATAAAATTGAACTAAATGTGATAATGGAAAAATTAAATAGAAAATAAATGAAATAATTAAATAATTTAATTTTATTTTTTATTCTATAAGATAAATAGTGCATGTGACTAGTTAGGCTCTAGAAAATTGATTTCGTTTTTAAATAAATCATTTTATATTTCCCATAAAAAATTTCCTAAAAATCCATGTGATTAAATTCTAAATTTGGTTTAAATATAGAATATACTATTATCCTATTATTTTCATTTTCGATTTTACCCATGTTTTAATTATTATGAAAAAAATAAATGTTATTTTTTTCATTTTCCATATAAAAAAATTTGTTAAATTTATGACCATAATATGGATGGAATGTTTTTATCTTCTATATAAATATATAAATTTACCAAAATTTACTATTATTTTAATTTAATCATCAATTACATATTTAAAATATTATTTTATAGGAAATATTTCCATTTTATAATATTTTTTTAAAAAAATAGGGATTTAAAAATAATAATTTTATTTTACCTAAGAATTTTTTCACGATTCATGATATATTGATTTTTCATTATTTCTAGGATCATGGGAATTATAATGATGATGAGTGGATCTATTATTAAAAAATTACATGTGGTTACAATGTGAACTAATCAATGTATGACCGGTGATAATGTAATGGCAGATGGATTTATGATAAGTCAAGGAGAAGTTATTATGTTATAACCAAAATTTCATTGGTTATTGAAGTCAAATATATTGTTATTACATATATGATACACAGTTAACTGATTATTTTTATCATTACATATAATATTAAGATATTTAAATGGTTATTACATAATAAAATATGATGTTTAATCGAGGGTTTTTATTATGGACACACTAAAGAAATGTTTTGATGTTATTAATGAAGGACTTCCATGAATCGATGTCGTGGTTATTAAAACTTTTTCCCTTGCATCAAACATGTACATTCTATATTTACTTTGGGACAAAAAATATGTATTTTGGAGAAAAACATGTTTTTCAATTGATTAAATTTTATATTTCAAAAGATAAAAGTTAATTGTGTTAATGATTTGTATATTATATATCTTTAGTATTTTCATTGGACAAATGGTTTAATTTATTTTTCGGCCCCTTGATGTGATTTCTGTGATCACCGAAAGTTTTAAATTGTATCTAATAAAATTTAATCATGATTTCGTGGAAATAAATTGCGATGTTTATAAATTTAGTGATGATTTTGGGAAATAAAATATTTTTTTTGTAGGAGTTTTAAGATATAGAAAAATGGATACTAATTTTAGGTGTCCACTTTATAAATATATGTGGGGATTTTATGTATTAGTTATGTTAAAACACATAAATATTAAACCTAGTAAGAGCATAAAATGCAAGATAATTAATTCTTTAGAATGTCATGGTCCATATAATTGGTATCATATCTTGTCTTAGACAACATTAATGATAAGTATGTTTTTGTGTGTGGTTTTATTAATAGTCATGGATACAATCATGGGTTAATAATTATTTTATCATAATTCCAAGTAAATAGAAATCACTTTTAGGAATAATTTTATTAAATATTATGCTGACTAATGATATTTTTCCGAGACATTTATTTTTGAGGTAATTATGTGTCATTATTTTTTAGGATGAAAAACAGAATATATGATATAACCATTAATGATAAAAAAATATAATTAATATTGAATATTTTAAAGATAATTTTTTGGATTTCATCATTTTTTCAATTTTATTCTAATTATATCAATATAATATTTTTTAAAGGACATATAATTATACATGAAATAACCAATTGCATCATTAAAGTATTTTAGTTTTGAACCATCATCTGAAGGGAGGAAAGGGTGAATCACCTACTAATATCCTATATGATGTCCTAGTTAGTATACTAGTTTTCATTTTAGATAAATTATATGATGTTGTCAGAATAAATTTATTTTCTGAATTATTTTTGTATCATATATATTATGTTATTTGTTCATCAAAATATATGTTGACTAATTGAGTTATGTAATTTAAAAAGAAAATCAGAATTTTTTATAGAATTACAAAATTATGTCAAAAATAATATTATAGAAGAATATTTCATAATTATTTGATGAATTTTATTTTGAAAAAATCTTTGATCATAATAAGTATTTATGGATACATAGGTTATTTATAGAAATGAATTGGATATATTTTGGATTATTTTTTTTAGATAATTTATATTTTTTGTATAATACTTGAATAGTTACTTATATTTCATTGAAATAAATATTAAAATTATCTTGGTAGATTATTTTATAAAATTATTCATATTTGTTATTTTAAAAATAAATATAAAATACTTTTATTAGAATATTACAGTTTTTAATATGATTAATGATATATTTTTAATTTTTTGGAACCACTATTGTATTTTAATGAATAAATTAGTTTTTCTTTTTATAATGGATTATTAATTTTGGGGAATTATCATAACCAGTCCTGAAAATTTTATTGGTTAATTCATTCAGATATAAAAATATATTTTCTCTTTTTGGTAGATTTTTGAATCATATATGTTGATTATTATGGTTCAAGATTTAAAAATTCAGGTGTTATACTCATTATTTGGATCAAAAGATGACATTGTGGTGGACATTCGTTAATGGAAAAAAATAAACATTAAAATTATGTATAATGTATTATGATGTTACTCATAGATTTAATTTAGTAATTTGACACTCTGAAAGGGTTTTTTGAAAAAATAAGGCAATTTTATTCCTATTGATAAACCAATGGCCTTTTAATCAATCACACATTTATATATTTTTTATGGTAAAATTTCTCATAACCATGTTCTTTAACACTCTATATCAATACTTGGGAGTCATTTTGATAATCTATATCCACGTTTCCAAATCACACATATGTTCTACTATATAGAAACGAACTATATTTTATTCTAGATGACCTTCTTACAAAAATTTCCCTAATTTTTTATGCCAGTATTATTAACACTATTTACAATTTTGAATTTCAGAACATGTATTTTTGAAACTGTAAATGCTTGGTTGTTGATCTAGAAAAATAATTCCAATGGCATAATTTAATAATGTTATAGAATTAAACTTCCTTTGTAATAGTATAATAAACCATTATACAATTAAATAGTATTACTCAATTATGTAGTTATATTAATTTTAAATATATTAAAAAATTCTTAAAATATTAAAGGACAAGTTTTTATTAAAATCATTACTCATAGGATTTTATTTTAAGGATTTATTTTCTAAACATTGAATATTAATTTAAAACAGTAAATTTCAATTTTAAATTCATAATATAAAATTGATCTTATGAGAAATGGTTTATTTTTTTTGAAATAATCTATATATCAATGATTAAAGAAAAATACTAATATTTTATCAGGACATTTAATTTATTTAAATCTATATAAATTGTATTTTTTTCAATGGTATTGTATTTTAATTGTATTTTTATTTTATGTGAATAAATTATGTTTTTTGAGACATATTTTATAATTGAATTTATTATAAAAACTTTTTTATATATGAAAAATTCATTTTTCGAGAAAAAGATTTTTCTATCAATTTTAGTAGACTAGTTTTCAATATAATTCTAGAATTTATTTTTATTTATATTAAAAAATTTATTCCATATATGGAATTAGTCAATTAAATTTTCCTAAATAATTTTTTTTATTTTTTCTCAATTTAAATATTAAAAATTTTATTTTTATTACCACAATAAACTCTAAATTTCGTAATTTAGGATAGAGACAAAATAATAAGCACCATAAAACTGGCTAAAATGACTAAATTATTTTATTTTTATGAGTATATCCCATTCAAAATCATACAAGGGTAGAATTTATGAATATTTTGGGACCCCAATATTAGACTGCGTGCATTATTGTATAATAATTAAGGGAAATCAATCATGTTCCACTATATTTTTAATAAGATACTTTTAATTTATTATAATCCATTTTATATGTTCGAATTTAAAAAGTATTTTTTAATATAAAAAATTTATCATCATTGTGGTCATTTAAATATAATTATTAGTTAAGATATAGTTAACATAAATAGTTTTACAACACTGACACATTATTTATACATGTAAAGAAAATAAATCAAACAAATGATAAGAAATCTAAAAATATATTTTTTTTAAAAAAAATTTAGATCAATGAATTATATAGATGACAATTATTTTTCATGAATGAAATATAATTTTTTTTTATTATATGTTCAATCATGGTATAATTAATTATAATATTGTGAATAGTTATTGGATCATAACATATTTCTCACCATCTTAAAATTAAATCATATATAAATTCAAAATTTCAATCATGATTACATGTGGAATTAAACATCATTAAATCGATGAGATTGATTTATCCTATCCAGATTATATATATAGTCATAAGGATGATTATTAAAAACACATATGACATAAATAATATATTTATTATTCATTATGAGTAATATTTTATCTAAATTATTAATTTTCCATCGAATATAACAATGAAAAAAATGTTCATTTTTACAAAAGGACTAATATCTAAATAATAAAATATGAGAAATTTTTAGTAGCTACAACATAGAAGGATTGAAGTCATTAGTTGAAGATTATATATGTTAATTTTAAAACATATATTATTCTTATAATAATGGGTATATATACTCTTTGAGAATGTTCATTCCACTAATAATAATTTGAGGTGATAATCCGATCATACTCAAAACATCCAAAGTGAAATGAACTATTTTTGAATCTAAATAAAACAAAAAATAATATAAAATGAATATAAATAATTAAATGAACCAATAATAGGTTTTTTCATTTTTTAAACTTATAATAATTTTGATATTTAATAATTATAGATTTTATGTAATAAGATGAGAGTTAGGGGGATGATTTTTCTATATATCTATATTTTAATAAATTCCTTGAAACACTTTTTTATAATATCCATGATATTTTAAATGATTAATGAATGCCCATAATTTTTATTCGAAGGATTATAAATTTCATTTTTAAAAGTATTTTAATATTTTTTAAATTTCTATATAATTTATTACCGCTATGATTTATGATTTCATTATTTTTATTTTTTCTAAATTTATAAATGATTTTATTATAATATAAAAAAAACAAAAATATTTTCCCAGACCAAAAGAAAAATTCATTTAACAAAGTCCACTATATTTTAAAATTATATTTCATTAAATGTCTTATTCTAACAATTATGGGAATTTTGATGTATTTATAGGTTTTAATATAAAATGATATTTCTCATATGGTTATGACAAAATGGACTATTTTATTTTAATAATTCCTACTGATTTTTTAACTATTTTTATAATGAAGAAGTGTTGGGAAAAAAATTTAATGATATTTTACATGGTAATTATAGATATTTATTGTTTTTCTTGATAAAGTAATTATATTGGATTAGTCTGATATATCTCTCCAATTCACTATGTTCTTATTTTTATTATACGGAATATTATGGATTTTACTACTATGTAGGAAAGTATTTAAAATATAAAAGGATATTGTTATCCTAGTAAGACTTAAACAATACTAAACATGGGTTATTATTTTTAATAACAAGGTTATATAAATTATTTACTTATGAAGGTTTTTAGAGAAATTATTTCCCTTCAAGAGTTTTTGATTTTTTTAGGTGAGTGGATGGTTTTTCTAATGAATTTTTCCATTAGTTAACACACAAATCAGGATCCAATAATGGTTTTTCAAATCATATGAAATTAATTTAAATGGATTTCACTAATAAAATGAGTATTTACTGATGTGAAATTTTAATATTATTTCATCTAATTTTATATTTCAATGAAGTATGTGTCATAAATTTATATGATGATGTTCACTATACTAGTGTAATTCTTTTATTTTTATATGCTTTACTATGCTTTTATTTTATATTCCCAAAATTATAAAATAATAAAAATAAAAAATGCTGGTTGAGAACAATTATGAAGTCTATGTCAAAATAGAAGGAATTTTATTTGGATGAATATTTATATTAATTAATTAAACTAAATTTAATACATATGAATCATGTTTCTATGGGTCTGCCACAAACTACTAGGCACTCCCCCTAATAGCCTATAGAGGTACTCCTCATATCGAGTACCGTGGGTCTGCCGCCAAATACCAGGCGCTCCTCCACCATGGGTCTCCCGCCAACTCCCAGGCACTCCCCACTGGGCTAGTCGAATCACTCCGAGTCGAATCATTCAAGCTATCGTTAGGTCTGTTAGCTACTAGGACTCCGTAATCTGTATTCTCGTCACCAGAAGGATCTCCTCCATGAGCTACTAGTCGATATTCAAGTGTCACGAAGATTCATGTAGAAGTATCTCAAAGGACTGCCAAATCATTGGGGTCTCAATGCAATAGATGGCGCGTCAATCAGATGTTCAGTCTGTGAGTTATTAGAATTTTAGTCCTGGGGGCCCGGTTGGATTCGTGTACGAACCAACCTGACCGTGACAAAACTATACCCCAAACTCCAGTCGGGTGTACTCAATGGTAAGGCTATGCTCTTAGAATATAGTCACCACTAACGGTTCATCAAATGAACATCTGGTACAAAAGATATGGCCCAAGAATGTAATGGGTCAGAAATGGACCCAGGTCCGGTCCGACCCAGTCGGACCGACTCTACACAACCAAGTCCAGGTCGACCTGGTCAGACTCGTTGTGTCTGACCCGGCCCATTCGGCGGGTCAGCAACCTATGTTTTGACCCAGTCCATTGGTCCCGGCCTAGAGGACTGTGTGGGCGATTCGGCCAGGTAGTCACCACGTAGGTGGCTCAGTGACCCGACCTAGGAGACCCGGCTGGATCGGCCAGCGACACCGCGGGTGACACTGCGGGTCGGCTCGAGAGGCCGATGAATGTGAGGAGAGCAGGCGGGCCGCACGGGGCGCAGATAGGCCAGCTGGGCATAGAGCAAGTCGTGGGTGCACCAGGAAGGGTGCGACATGTCGTGAGGGTTGGCCGTGGTGGGGCCCGGATGGCCAGGATAGGGCGCGGGGGCACCGGGAGGCCGCAATAGGGCGCGGGGGCGCCGTCCAGGCCGCTGCCAGGGGGCCTGGCAGGCTTTCAGCAGGGGCGCTAGGGCACCGGGCAGGACTCCGGCAGGTCGCAGGGTGCCAAGCATGGTTCTTGGCAACGCGCTAGGTCACAGGAAGGGCACCGGCAGGGCCGGGCAGCGGGTCGGGGAGTGGGCTGCATGACGGTGGGGTATGGCAGTGCACCGGGGGAGTGGGCAGTGCGCCGGTGGGGCACAGGAGCCCACCGGGGGGCATGGGCAGTGTGCAGGGGTGCCGCGGTAGGGAGTTCGGGCACTGCATTGTCGGCGATGTTTGGTCGAGAGCACCGGTTCGCCACATCGGCGGTGTGTTTCGCAGAGGAGATGGGGATAGTGGCCTCGTCATTTCCTCCTTCGTCGCCTTGTCGTAGAACTCCACAAGAGAGAAGAATTGACTGAGGTTGTTGGACCATTTTAGGTCAGCCTGAATCCTCCGAATTTAAGGTTATATCAAACGGCTCGCTTGAATGATGCACAACTACCACCGTTCATCATTTTGAGAGAATAGAAGAACATGGGAAAAAGTTCATACTTTAAATAAAATCAAACCCCTACCTTTGATTCGCCGGTAGTCGTTCATTGACGTCACAGGAGGATGGATTTCAATCCGTGGTAGACGATCATGTCCAATGTTGAAGGAGTCTAAGGAATATGATCAGAGAGTAAGGGCGTCATCGGGATACTTCGCATTATTTACGTTCTTCGCTATCATCGCGTTCTTCATTTGGAGAACAGTTCTTCGTTGGGTGATTTTTCTCCTTAGCTTTCCTTTCCCAAATTCCACCAAAATGTTATATGCCAATTAAAATAATAGGTAAGTTATCTTATTACTCAGTTGGTATAGAATTAAAATTGGTGATTTAATTATGAGGCTCCCCTTAATTAATTCACGAAATTTGGCACGAATAAATTTGGGAGGGGGGGTGGTTCATTAAGGTGGGGAAAGGTGGAGAGGATTTCCCTCATTAATGAGGGAGAGTTGAGAGGTTAAGGTATCCTCCAATGAATGAGGGGTTGGGTGGCCTCATTTGGTTCCCACCACATTTATCCTCACATGGGAGGTTGGGTTTGGGTAGGCCCCACCACCATAACCTCTCATGATAGGTTAGGGTGTGTCGGTCCCACCACCAACTCTAAAGTGGAGGTTCCAACTACCCGCAGTCACATGGAGGCTAGAATAAAATAATGTGTGGCTAAACTTTATTTTATAATATTTCTATAAAAATCCATAAAATAACTTTTATTCTCGACCATCCGATGTCGAGGGGATAGTCTTCTTAAGTGAAAACTGCCGCTGCGAGTTCGACGGTGCCCTCAGATTTGAATTCCGACCACTAGTTCAAAATATATAAAACTCGCTCGTACTTTTACTGAACCAACCCAAAAAAAACATTAGAAATTGATTCCGGGCACACCGGATCATGGAATCATGCGCCTCCAGTTTACGTGAACTTGTAAAATTCCCATGTATTTAAAAAAATTCCATGGGAATTCTGGGATATTACAGAAAATATTTGAAAGGAAAACCTTATTTAATAGAGATTACTAAAATTGATATGGAAATCCACATAATATTATTGAGATTCATCATAAAAACATTATTTTTCATTATTTACACAACATCAATGAATTATATGGTGAACATGCCATGTGTCTCAAAAGAAATGAGTGATTTATAATTTTTAATATGAAATTACATCCATAAATGGACCCTTATCAAAACTTAGTGGTTTTCTGGTAGTAGTATGGATATAAAATTGTTTCTAATCAGGTTTATAGTATATTTTTACCCTTATTATTATATTTTAAACAAGGGGTAATCTAATATTTAAAGTAATGGAAATAATTAATTTTAACAGTAGTAATTAATAATATTTGTCAAAAAAGTAAGATGAAATTATTAAATAATGTAAATTATACTGATTCTAAATATGTAAACAATTTTTTCAAATTCCATTCTTAGAAGTGAAAAATTTTAAAAAAATATTAATGTCATTAACAATGACAAGAAATAGTGATTTCAAATTGAAAATTATCTAAAGATTATAATGGTTTTATATATAAACTATTTTTGAATATTATTCAAGAGTCCAAGATTATATTAACTTATTAAAAATTAAAATATTTTCACATTTAATATAATATATTAATAAATTTATCTTTTCAAATTATTTAAATGAAAATATATTGTTAAATATTAACATAGTTTTTTCACTATTAATCTAAAATATACTCAACTCAAAAAAAGAAAAAATATTCCCAATATGAAAATTTTGATATTCTAATTTCAAATAATATCAATATATTATAAAATAAATTTTATAAAATTATGATTTTTTTTAAACTAGTGATACAAATTATTTTGAGAAAACAAATATTTATAAAAACACTATTTCTAAGAATAAAATAGGATTTATTCTTTTACCTTGTATATAGAACACCTATGATGAATGTTAAATAGATTTATAAATTTATATTATAAAATTTTCATTAAAATAAATCATGTAAAAGTGGTTTCATTATTTTATTAATGTAGAATACATTCTAACATCAAAAAATAGTTATTCTGAAAATGATATCCATTATTTTAAAAAATAATTTATATTCATTTATAATAAATTGGAAAAAAAATAAAAAATTATATAATCATCTAAATATAATATTTCTACAATATAGTTTATTCTTTTCATACCTATCGTTTTAGTGGATAATTTATAAATGACATATTACATAATAATTTCTTTCTTATATATATCATTTTTTTAAGCTCAATGATTCTTATTGCAGAATTTAAAAATGGTATTCTCTGTAACAAAATCCAAATGTAGTTTTTATTGTAATGTCAAGAAAAATTATATTTTCATGTACCGTATAATATCTAAATAATTAAATGTAATTAGGAAAACTTTACAAAATCATGAGGTGTTATGTTATAAAACACATAAAATGAATTTCTATATCGAAATTCATCACATTGGTATAAAAAACTATGGATACTTATAATTAATTATATCTTAATCTTCCCAAATAGCATCCTCATTATGGTGGATTCCACAAAAAGACATTGACAAATTTAGCATTCTTGTATCCCTGAAACAACTCAATTAAATAAAAAAATCTCTTATGATAAGTCCTTATAAGAAATATAAATCTCAATTAGTATGACCATCAAGTTATGTAGATGTGTTAAATAAGGTTTGTACTTCCTAATGACTGGTACATTGGACACATCATTATCATGATATAGGATCAATGAAAATGATGCACTATTTATCTGATACGATCAACATTTTTAGTAGGACCAATATATATAGGGCTAATAATAACCTTCTTTATTATATATGGAAATTAATATTATGGAATACTCACCAACATCAAAGTATAGAGAAAATATATGACCATCATCATTAGTTTTCATGAAGGATTATTATATCCTAACATATTTATGAATGGATTTATCCTTTCCTACAATATCATCTCCTTCCTCATGTTCCAATAGCATTTTTTATGGCACATCATTTCTCTATGCTGGATAATGAAAATTCATTCTATAAAAGTGTTTATATAGTTCCAAATGAATATATTAGTCATTAATTTAATGAAAATTAATATTTAGGATGGTTTTGATTCCATCCACCATTGAAATAAAATGTATTATAGCTTAGAAAACCCACTAGGGTTTGAGTAATTATCTCAAACAGACAATCAATCTGACGAAGATATGCTTTGTTGAAGCTAAAATATTTAGACCTATAATTATGAATAATTTCTGAAAAAATATGGAAGACATAATATTCTATTAAAATAAAGATAAAATTATCACTACATGAATCCTTAGCCATTCCTTAATGTATAATCATGAATTACAATTGAAATTAAATTCTTCTCTAATGAAAATTGAGTATGCTAACATCACAAGGTGATGGAATACAACCCATAATTATCATCAATGATAAGCTAAATCCTAAATTTCACCATTAACATTAATAATATTTCTAGAATGTCTAAATTCAATCCTTGTAAAATAATTTTTTTTTCTATATTCAAATTTAATGGTTTTCATTTCCAAAATTTTCTCTTAAAATATTAACAATCATTATAAACCACCATAAAATAAAACCTCAAAAGGGGTTTCAATGACATTGGACAGCCTATCGACCATAATATCATAAAACCATAGTGGTATCCAAAACAATTATCTTAGTCTTACATGATGACATATACTATTTCAAATGTTATCTTAACCATTTATTCCTTTTGTAATGTCTTGTCGAACTCAAAAAAAATTTGGATTCTTGGGTTCATCCTAATTATATTAGAAAACAAAATCTAATTTCATTATTCTTGAATCAATGTAGAGGGATTAAATTACATGACATTTCAAAATAACATTTCATATTTTGAAAATAAATTCCCATATTAGTAGGTGAGGATAAATGTTTCATTAGTTATAATGAGTCACATCATTGATTTTCTTCATAAGATTTAAATTTTTCCATTTTTTAAATTCTTACATTGCCTTATCATCAACATTATAAAATTGATTGGGGAATTAATTCCAATAACCGTACTCTTATCATGTTCCATACATGAGATTATGTGGTATATTCTGTTAAACATTCTCTCTATTTTAAATTTTAAATAAATTATTCCCTTCGCATTAGAAATAAATTTTATAGGGAACATATCATCCACATTTAGAAAATTTACTACTTACCTTGAGAGTATTTCCTCCATGGTTAATTTCTTACTTTTATTATAATGGATTTTTATTCTTCTTATCTGTATGGTTTTTATATTTTGTTTTGAAATCCATCTTTATGTATTGTCAAAACCATCATATTGATATGTAACACTGTCCCCTATTTCCACCCTGATAGCACATAATATACTCCATTCATATAAATTTAATTCCATTATGTATTACTACCTTTATATACATGATTATAAGAAACAAAATTATTTACCAACCTTACATTGATATTAGATGATAAATCCAGAAGCATACATTGTAGATATCATAATTTTATCTTCATAGGAACCAACAGATTCATAATTCTTCATCGTTATCTCATGTATCTCCTTAAATTTCAACATATGATGAATAAAATGAATTTACTTGTTGAAATATAATTTAATTAACTCATCCAGATCTTTGGATTTAATTTCATTATATAACTATTTATTCCAGACAATGTTGAAGAATTGATATGATCCACCATTTATTTTGTAGACAATAGAAACAAAATTCTCATGGTATAATCTCTGTAGGAAAAAAATATGTTTTAGTGGTACTAGTCTATTTCTAAAAAAATTAGTGGACTTGATGACCACGTAAAATAATGTGAATTTTTCACATAAAATAATCAATAATAAATTATTCACACATTTTCTCATTCGGATATCCAGATGACTCATATATTGAGAATGTTAAATGGGAATATAAATAATATTTTTTCATTCTAGATTAAAAACTATTGGTTTCATTTAAGGAAAATTATTTAATTTTCCACCACACTCAGCATCAACAAGGTTTCTATAATATCCTTCAATCGACTATAACCAAAAGCATAGATTAATAAAAATTCATCACAGATTTAAGATCACATTTCAAAAAAATATTTAGTTTATCCAAACAAATATACCTTCTATTAAGAATATAACACATTATGATTATACTAAATCATTCATAGTCATATTTTTATTCATAAAAAAATATTTTCACCACATGGTGATATTATTGGGAATAGGAATCAATTATCAATTAAGGAGGGGTTTTTTATCATCAACATCTATTAATAAATTTTTTAAATTTTAAATATGTTCAATGAAAATGGTGTTACACTATGTATGAGATCAGTTAAAAATTAGAAATCATGATTCAGAAGACGATTGAAGAACTCTTCATGATGTTCCTATAAGATTTACACCACATTATTTAAATATATGATGCCGATTCCACCACCAAAATATTAAATTATGATCCCATTAAATAGGAATTGAGAACCATATAATATATATAAATTTAATTGGATTCTCATATTTATTAGCACAAAAATATATGATAACTTTTATTAACAAAATGTCATATATGAATCCCCTTACTCAAAAATAAGTATGATATATATATATATATAGATATATATCCAAAGAATAAAATCACATCTAATTCAAATATAGGGAAAATAACATGATATGGCGGAATTACATTCACACATTCATCAACCATAGATGAATCAAAGACTTTAGATGTGACCATCATAACATTAGAATTTTTTTTATTTTTAATTCAACATCAAATACCTGATGATATGTATAAATATAACTATATTAATTTAATGATATAATTAAATACATATTAATAAGCTCAGATAATAAACATTAATATTTGATCATGCATATCACCACCTAAACAACATCATTCTATCTACATTCCCTTAGTAAAATGAAAATACCTTCCATGAGAATCCGACATCAAAGTTTCAAGTCATATATTCATGAGAATAATTAGGAGTATGTGTAAACCATGTCACATTACACTAATTTTATGACACATTTAGTTATACATTGGTAATTAAAGGATATTATTTTTTAAAGTAAATATGTTTCTTAAAATTTTTTAAATCAATGCACGAATATCCTCATACAGTCTCAAACTAATTGTGTAACAAGGGAATAGTCACTGTGAACCATACTGATGGTCACAATATAATCAAAATTCTCTATATATGTATAATACACTTATATGGTTCCTTCCAAAATCAATTTCAACTTTTTGTATCGATACAGAGATATATTATTTGAAAACCCACAAAATCTATATCATAAAAATGATTCTGAGGTCATCCTATACTTCGAATTATCCCTAGGTGTTTCACCAAATTTATATAATAATAATATCTCAATATTTACTAAACCATCCAAATATACCAACAATGTTGACATGTAATTTTCATATATTGATATTAAATCATAATAAAATAACATATAATACAATTTATAAATACCTACCTTGTGAGAGGGCTATATTAGTGTCATATGTATGGAAACTATATATGTGGTTTTTTTATAAAAGATCATCATTATATCCTACAAATATATTACCACGTATATTTCATTTATGGCATACCATTTATAAAACTTTTATTTATAACATGGGAATGATAACATGAGAATTTTTTAGGTAATATGCTCATTAATGTTTAACAATGAAGGATTCAAAGGTAAAATAATCATAACATGGTGAAAGGTTCTGACAAAATGAGCATAAATTTTTTAAAATACCTACCCATTATATCATATAATATTATCCTAAATAATGGATTATTACATTGATGTTCTTAAAAAATGAATCATTAATTAATTAAAGAACACTATCTCGATGTTTATAATTTTGGAAGAAGATATTTTCTTGGGGTTTACACATAATCACATAAATGATTCCATTAGTCAAATTTAATTTCTATGACACTCATATTATGTTGGGTCTTTTATAAATTACTTCATATCCTTAGTCATGGTTTACTATAATGGTTATGATATTGGAAAAATTCCCTTATTGAACTAGGCTAACTCCCCTTAATAGTCCCTTTTATCATCTTAATCATAAACAATAAAATTATGATTATTAATGTTATCATTCATAAATATCCCCAGCAAAGAATATCTAACATCACATTTTATTATCAAAAATTTAAATTACAATAAAATATAAAAAGGAAAATTTATTGAAAAAATAACTTTTTCATTTTTGAATTAGAACATTAAAATATATATTATTTTATGAAATGATGGAAAATATTTCCATTAAAAATATCCATGGAAACATTGATATATTGATTCAGAAAATGGATTGTCTAGTGAAGAAATTTTTTTTCGCATATTGTAATCATTAAAATTAATATTTCATTCACATATTATGGTTAAATTAATTTCTTCTAAAAATAATTATCCTCATTAACATTTTGTGTCAAGAGTAAATAATGGGTAAAATTATCACAAAAATCATTGAATTGTATATAAAATATTAATGACAATATTTAATGAATACACAGACACATATGAAAATGTATCCCAACTAAACAAGAAATAAATTATGTTTCTCATAATGATAATTCCCCAACATTTTTATATACAATAGATAGTAAAATGATATATGTCTTTAAAAATACCTTAAAAATTGGAAAATATGAAATTTAATGTGATTATTTAGAGGTATGAAATTAAATTTCATAATGAAGAATTTATTCTTAAATAATCTCAGTAGATAAAGATAATATAATATAATGATCTTACATAAAATTTTTCAATCATTGAAATT
The DNA here is from genome assembly GCA_963277665.1 of Viscum album. NCBI lineage: Eukaryota > Viridiplantae > Streptophyta > Magnoliopsida > Santalales > Viscaceae > Viscum > Viscum album. The sequence goes on along the minus strand of OY728156.1, from coordinate 1,798,080,685 downwards.
TAAATAATTTCAATTATAATAAATGTAAATTTATTATAATTATATAAGAAAATAATTTTTATGATGATTATACCATATACTGAATAATATAATAGCACAACGCCCATTTATTAAAAATTACTTATTAGAGTCATAGAGTATGTGTGTTAATTATTTTTTCCATAAAGTCTCGGTTATGTAGTATCAATCATTGAATAGTGATCATGGTTGGGTATTCTCTAGTATGTGATGCATGCAATAAATATCATATATATTCATTACATAAATTCTCATAATAATTCATCAATTCTGGATATATAAACGTTATATACACCATTCATGGAGACAGTGTTCCATACATATGAATGAAAACTATTTTCATTTCTTATCAAAAATACTAAAAAGAAATGTTATTAATATTTAATCATCCCCAAAAAATATCATATAAAATATATAATATAAAAAAATAAAATCCATATTTATTATATATGATGAATTAAGGTGTTGTAAAAAAATTTACGCATACTCTAGGGCTAGTAGTCCACACATATTTCCAAATAACACATTAATTTTCTATTTTATATAAAAATGGTTTGATATGGTGGATATATAATCATAATATAATTTCACTTTATTTTGTATTATGAATATAATATTTTATAATGTAAATAATTTATTTATGTATTTCTTACCAAGAATGAAAATTGAATGTACTTGATTAATTGTTCTACGTTATTGATGTGAAAGTTATTTTAGATAACACATTAACCCTTTAGGCAATGGTAATTTATAATTATAATAAGATACAGGATATGGATATGGAATATAATATGGAATTATATTAGTTCATTTTAGAACTAGATGTTTAATGAATTGTGGGGACCAGAAGGGAGTTGTTATTCTATTATAAGATGGAGAAATTAAACACATTTAACTAATTAATAAATTATAAAATATATATCATAATCATGTATTATGGAACCATGGATCCCCAAATTCAATGACAATTTGTGATATGGTTGATATAAATTCATCCCATCACTTTTTTGGTATGTTTTGATACCATTGTAATCCTTATAATCAAGTTAAACCAATTAAAATACATTTTAACATAATCTATGATAATTTTATTTTTTTAAATCATAACAAAATTTTATATCAATAAATGTCCTTTGAAAACCTGTATCAAAATTAGGATTAAAAATTTGGAATCCATTATGTGATTTTTATTTTATATAGGTTATATAAAAAACATTCCATATAAGCAAAAAAACCACCTGAAAATAGTATTTAGAAAAATCATTGAATATAGATCTAAAACATTTATCCATGGAATGAATTTGTCTCCATAAATTTCTATTTTAATAATAAAAAAATATATTTTATAATTTTGTGGGATTTAAAAAAATTAATCTTTCAAAAAACCAATTAAATACAATGATACAAAAATATTTTTAATTTGAAAAAATATAAAATACATTCTCCAAAGTCAAACATCAATTACAAATTGAAATATAATGATTTAAAATTAATTTCATTACTTTTTAATAACATCTATGGGTATCCCTAGTAAAAAAATTGTATGTAATCATGAGTTTTATGGATATTAATATTTTCCCATTAGTTTGAACCCATTTACTCTATTTTACTGTGGTGGAGAATGTCAACCAGGGTTAATATCAAAAATGATCCAAAACTAAGATGTAGAAATGATTTTTTTAATTTTTTTGATTAAAATAATGAAATGAATTTTATAAAATAAAATTCATTGATGTAGTTGAATTATTAAAAAATTAAACCTGTAAAACATGAAGAAAAAAAGGTTTCTAGAAAAACTTATTTTCTTACGTATATAATAGCACAATTCAAAATTCCAAAATAAAAAATTTCTAAATAAATTTATTGGATTATGAATAATAAAAAATTTAAATTTTATTAATAAATCATTTTAAATGAAAATTAATATTTGTAAATTCAAGATACAAAAATGAAACTTTAAATTAAAATATTTTTTTCCCAATTCATTGTAAAATCAATATATCCTAAAAATTCATTTTGTTTCCCCTTAAGATAAAATTAATAATGACGATCTAAACTTATTATACATTTAATTATATAGATTTTATAAAATTTTAAATAAATAATAAAGAGATTGTTTCAAAAATTATAGAATTTTGTATTTTTTAGGAAATATTTTTTAGGAATCAAATTATTTTACTACAAAATGATTACTTATTCATTAATGAGTTTACATTATATATATCATTCATAATTTTGTTCAAATGTTGGTTTTTGTTATTAATACCACTATTTAAAAGGGATATGTTATAATGGAGACATTAAAAAATAATTTTATATCACGATTCTTTTAGAATAATGTCTTTATGTATCACAAGCTATTCATGAAATTAAATTTATTGAATATACATATAACATAGAATATAAAATTGTTACAAAATATTACTCTAAAATATTTCATAAAGAAAATATTTTATCCTATTTGTATTGGTTTTTATAATGATATAGAAATGGAAAAATTAGTTTATTATATATTATAATTAACTTCAATTTTTTATCGGGTACATTATGTGTTACATTTCTATAATAATTTAAATATGATTCTGAACACACAATTTTTTATTCACTATAATGATTTAGTTGGAATAGAATAATTATTATTATGGAATTTCAATACATATATTTTTTCATAGATATGATCATAAGAAATATAATTTAAATATCCTTATTTATGTGTTATGGACAAATCATATCATAGATGAGGAATCTTTATAATCAGAAAATGAATTTTTTTAAAATTATCAGCAAATGTTGAAATAATTAATAAGATTTAATGTCATCCATTTTCTAATTTCACATGAATTGAAAAAAAATTAATCATCTAGATAATTTAATATTATTATGTACAATTATTAATTTTTTAAATTTAATTTCATTATAGTTTTATAAATAATTTTTTAATTATTTCTACCAAAAAGGAATATATTTATTTAATTTATTTTTTTATAAAAATTATATGTATTTATTTAGATGTTATATTTCATTATTTTATAATCCTAATTTGGTAAGATGAACATCATTTTTGAATTTATCTTGTCGAATTTTTCTTATGGATTATTTTGATATTTCTTTGAAAGAGTTCAATTTTGGGAAAATGTCTATAATATAGATTTTTCAAATAACACTAATTTTAGTAATATAAATAATATAATATTCATATTTAAAAATTATTTCAACCTTTTCATTTAATAGAATGGATTTAATGTTTAATTTACATATGTATTGAGTTAATGTCAACCATCCATCATAATTTTATAAAATATATAAATAAATTTTTTTTATTAATCTTCATAAATTATTTCATTGTAAATTAAATTTTTTAATTTTTATAAAAAATAATTATGTTTTAATTTTTATATCTATTTTTATTTATGGAAACTATAGAATTTGAATATTATACAATGGATTCTATATTTTAAATTCAAATGTCAATATTATTATAGAATGTCATATTTATTTTTATTCATATAATTATAGTATCATAATATATATTAATGTTAGCAATGTTATGGATAAAATGTGATTTAGGAAAGAAGAATAGATATTAGAAAAAATATATAACTAAAAAAGACATGTGGGATTATTAGTGTGAATTTGGGCAATATTTACTCTTAAAATTAAAAATTTGATTAATTTGTTCCACTTTACCATTAATATTACCAAATAAAAATATAAAATATTGACCAATTTAATGAGTTAACATCCCCCCGTTTATTAAAGGTGACAAGCTCTCATCAAATATTCAGAAACATTGAGAATTAAATATCATCCATGCCTAGCCCAATTTAATTTAAAACCCTCATAAAAATAGTAATGTTTTTGGAAAATAACCAAATGGAAAAATCCCTATAATAATAAATGCTTTAGAAAAATGATGTTTTTCGATGAAGTTATATTATTCTTAATTTTGTATTTCCTATTTATTTATTCACCTACCACCATTACATATTCTTTAATCATTATATAGAAATAAAAATAATTACTTTTCACAATTTTCAAATCTATTTTGATTATCATTAAAACTAGTAGTCATATCTTTATACATCTTACATGTAATGAAAAAGCCACTTCGTCATATGTGTATAAAAACACCTCAACAAGTTGATTTGTTTTATTTTATATCAAGAATTCATATTTCTTGTCAAATTGTTACAGAAAAATTTATTAATATTATTCATTGAAAATTTATAATCCTTGAAAAATAATATATTACTTAAATTTTATCCATTATATGAGTTGGAAATTGATAACTTACCTCATGTTCTCATGTGTAATACCTCCTCCATGAAGTAATAAAATTATTTTTTAATATAAAACATACAATTCTGGTAATAGGGATGCATATATTTAATACATATTAAATTAATAATGTATTTGTGATTATAGAAAATTAATATATTAAATTATTTATTTTTTCCCACCAAATAGAAAATAAAAACTGTGTCTATTCATATATATAGACTAGAATACCAATGTAATAGTATTATTTATTTTTCAGTGAATCTTGACATGGTTGTTGTTTATATTATTTAATGAATTAACATGATAGTAATGAAATTTATATTAATCATTATTTAATGGAACTGTGAAATCATTAAACATAGTCTACCGAACTATTTTATAATGAGATGATGACCATAACATCCTCATTTACGTCCTATATAAATTTATTAATATTAGTATTGAACTAAAATATTTAAATATTTGATTTAAAATTAATATTAATAATTTCATAGACGTGAAATTGTTTATTAATAAATTTTAAAATGTGAGTAATATAATTATTCTTTTCTAAAAGAACTTATGAATCAATAAATTACACATGGATTGAGAATTGTCTATAATAACTTGTATTAATGATTATTTTTAAACACTTTATCTTTTTGATCCTTGTTTCAATGAATAATTCATTAATGATATGATTATTAATAAAAGCAATATAATATTAATTTATATGATTTTTTATAATTTTTTAATATGTATTATAAATGAATTGAATTATTTTTTCAGATTGGTTATTTGAATCTTTTTACCAAAATTGAATATAGAATTATTTTAACCTATATGGATTGACATCCCTTTACCAATAATATAGATATTGATCATTATCAATTATATTTAAATCCTTTCATTGAATTTTTAAATAGAATATTATTTTCGATCCCTATTAATTTTTCATTTTTATCATTTATATATAAAATGTATATTTTTCATAATGGTTATCGGAATATAGATAATAATTTTTTATAGGATCAATTTTATATTCACGGGTATTTTTATTTGAATGTTAATTTATAATAATTTATTTTCGATATTTGGTAATTTATTAATATACATGATGACATATGAGGTCACTGATTATCATTATTATAGGTGACCCTGAAATATCCCTCAAGTGCATTATTTAATGATTAATCTATAGTGGTGAAAAGGGTGGGGGTTAACAATTTCATTTTCCCATATATAATTAACTAGAATATAGTTTTTGTAACATGAGGTAAATAGGTTTTATCTTGGATTATAAATATATTAAACAATTAAATGAATAATATGCTTGATGAAAGGATTTCTAGGGAAATTATTATTTTTCATTTGGTATGAAACATTTAATGGGGGAATGATTGACTTTCAATGGAATTGTTTTATGAGTCCACTATTTCCATATGATTTTTTATGTATTTTTAAATGATATTTAATTTCAATAAATGTTTTTAATTGAAAAATTATATAATTTCTCATGATGAAATGTTATATTTATGTGCAAAAATATATATAACAATAATTTAATATTTTATATTGTGTTTCCATGTTTTTTAATAGACTGGTGTAGTTCCTTAATTTTTGTATCTATTACTATGTTTTTTTTATTGTCACAAAAGTTTAAATGTTTTCCATTGGACTTAAAGATGACTAGGAACTATTTTTACATTTACCATTGAATAAAGTAAATTTTACATAAATGAAAAATTCCATTCATTAATTAATCATTAGAATAAATAGAATAATCATAACATTTTGGAAATCATACATATTGTGTGGATGTAATTTATTTGAATTGTAATTTATTTCCTAGTTTTGACGAAAATCTAAATAAATGACCATGGTAAAATAAAATTTGGAAGACCTTATAATAAATCATGTAATTATGTGTTTATTATTATGTGAGTAATTATAATAAATAATTTAAACATTGAATAATATTTCTAAAATCAAAAAATAAATTAAATTTTAACTTATACAAAATAGGTCAAATGAGAATGTTAAAATTTTATATTAATTCATAAATATAAATGAATAAAAATAAAAATAACTTATAATACAAAAAATAATTGTAAAATATATTTATTGTTAAATATGTAATCATAAAAAAGTAAAATAGAACTCATATCACTATGTAATAATCATATTGTGGACCATGGTTACTCACTACTCTCTAATAACTCCATTATCATAAAAATAGTAACAAACATTTTGGTCCATGACCTCATTAAATGAAATAAATCATGGAACCTACAAACAAACATACCTGTGTTTTTATATTTGGTTTGATCTAAACACTAACAATATTAAATCGGTAATTATATTATATAATATTATTCCAACAAATCCCACGGAATGATGGAACCTATAAAACAAATTTCTAACGAAATCCGATAACTAAATATCATAAACATTACTTAATTCAATAAATAAATTTAGTTAAATAATAAAATGTATGAATTAAATAGCATCATGGGATAATTATATTCGTAGGACATATTCAATTATTTTTATCCCAAAAAATATTAATTATATCCCTATTAATTCCATTAAACTAACTCACCCTAATTTTCCACCTTAAACTTTTATTTTGATGTCTAAATCATTAACTCATCTACTAGATAAAAAAAATTATTTTCAATGGTTATCATGTGATATATTTGGATCACCGTTCATTATGATCGATATCTGGACCACCCAACACAATAATCTATATTGATCTCAACAATAATAGTGAGATATATAAGTCTCAACTACCATTAGGTGATTATTTTTCTTCCTCATCCAAATTAATTATTAATTCCTAAAATTCGAAATACAAAACTTATATTAATTCTATAATTTAAATATAATTTAATAAATTATATTTCCCATTAATGGTTTTCATGAAATAGATTATCTATGAATACATGAAAGTAAAACCCATCATATTATCAAAATATTTATCAGTTTCAATTATAGAGATATTGTTCTAAACTGAGAAATTGTTTTGACTAAAACATTAAATGAATCATAATGAATATGATGGGAAAGGAAACAACAATAATGGGAAAAAAAATTTATATATTAGGTCTTAATGATGGTATGAATATGGATAATAATGAGAAATTTACACAAGGTTATTTCTAAAAATTGGGGGAAAATCATAGACCAATGACCATTTAATACAAGTTACTCTAATTCTATTTTGATATATAATTACATTATCTAGAAATAAGATATAAAATTATAACTATTCAAGTCCTAGTTTTATACTATAAATTAGATTGTTCATGATAATTTTTGAACTAATGTTTTGGTGATTAGTATTAGAATAATATACTAATTAATCATGTTAGTGAAGAAGGAAAATCATATGTTATTTTACAGATCCCACATGAATGAATGGATATGACAAGTTTTTAAAGAATAATCCATCTAATATATCTAAATAAAATAATAGCCTATAATCAAATTATTAATAATATGTTTTATATTGATCATTTATTGTTTTATGCATCTGGTACCGTTCACCCACATTGTGATCAAAATCTATTCATATTGATTTTTAGGGATGAACATATACAATTATGTTAGATCATATTAGTCAGCAGAAGAGTCTATTTTTCTATATTTTAATAAATTTGATTAACATATGAAGTAATTTTTTGTTATCTAATATGGGACACAAAGTGGTAAGATTAATGAATTTTGTGTGTCTTGGAAATGTATTGGAACACTTGTACAAAAATACATCTTTATGATTTATTTGGTGTTTTTTATTGTTGAACTAAGTTAGTTAAAATACTGTTTTTGGGATTTCATGAATATTTATATACATGTAGAATTATTCATAATAGCATTCTAATGGAATATGAGGGTTTTGTAGAATCTTTTTATACCATGTACGTTAAAATATAGGTTTTATTGTAAGTTATGGAGAGTTTTTCAAATAATATCTTGTTGGTTAGTGAGTTAAAATGATATTTTAAATAATATTAATTTAAAATGGGATTATTTTGGGAATGGTATTACTATATTCCATATAAATTTAGTGCAAAATGAAAATGAAATTATTTAATGTAAATTTAATGTTGGATATAAATAAATGACTGATTATATAGTGTTGTGATTAGTTATATTCATTAGTTTTGAGGAGTTGTATGGTGGGGAAAATTAGGTTGAAAATCATGTTATTATATTATTAATCATTATTTTATAAAATATAAAAGAACATAAAACCAAATTAATAAAGAATAGGGACAATTATCTATAAGACCTATCGTATTGGAATGTATAATATTAATATTTGTATCAGACAAATTTCTTTGGACTATTACCATTATATTAAATGATATGATGTGGAATTACATGTACATGATGAGTTGGAATAGTTATCACAATATTTTTAAGATTTTTAATGGTGTATGGATAAATATGATATCACCATTGACTATTAATATTGATATTGAATAGATAGGTTCTATATGTAGTCTATCTAAAGATTTAATGATCGGAATCAAAATTAGATCTCTAATAGATAGTAACATAATGATTCTTTCCTTGGATCAAAAATGATTCAAACACCTATTAAAATAAAGAATAACTACATAAATGATGATAGGTGATGATATACTCATTTTTTATAAATACACTATTAAATAATTAGATGATTTATAAATATAAAAAATTGTATTTTGTATTCAATTTAAGGATAATAGATTCTTTATTTTAATATAGATATAATTAATTTGCGATGGTTGTAAAATGAATGTAAATAAATATTGGGGTGATGGAAAATAAAACTCAATTACAACTTTAATATACTTCTATAATTGTGTCAATTAGGACATCGGTGAATCATCAGGAAAATAAATATATGGTGGATTGGATTTGGAAGTGGGTGTTCTAGATTAAGGTAGGGTAGAGACAAGTGTTATGGGTATTGATATAATTATCACCAATGGATGGTATGAAACATATAAATATTTACAAATTTATAGACATTGTTACTCATGATTAATAGACAATGGTAATACATCGTGGTGGATGTATAATAATCATAACTTTATAATACAATGAAGTGATCATAGTGATTTTAATGATAAGATTTTTTACGCTAACAAATAATGATTTTGAACACTTATTTTATTATGGATTGAAATGTAAATTAGTATGAGAAAACATATTATTGGGATCACCAAAAAAACCTATTGTATGGGAACCTTTGTGGAATCATATTAACAATATCTGTCTATTTTCACATATATATATATGTATATAATTTGTTGTGTTGTATATGTTGCCAAACTAAAAGTTTTTTCATTAATAAATCCTTGTTAATACTATGTAAATATATCACATAAATATTTATCTAAGATTATTATTAAGGATCAATGTGTGGTGGTCTAATTTGTTTTATGGTTTGAATGAATTTTGTAATTAGGAATCCTGAATAACGATTTTATTATTCATGGGGAATGTATAAAAATTATCTTTTTTCATGAGGAATTTTATGTCATATATATATTATATAAAATGAGATAGCTATATTATGTTTGATAATCCTTTTTAATTTAATATATATATATATAATTTTTCAGAAACATTTGACTCAACAAAAACTTATATAATAAGAATTATTTTCCATTGATTATGTGATTTTATTGGGTTTATAAAACTATTATAATTATTTATTAATGAAATATATAAGGAAACAATTTGTGATGGTGTTATTTTGTTATTAAAACATGAACAATTTTATCTTTAGAAGTACAATAGAATGGAATTAAATCAAATTCATCATATAAAGTATAACTTCTTATGCATGGATGATTGATTTAGAGTTCTTTTTGGACATGATCTTGTCCACCAAAAAGAACATGGAAATAAGATACATATATGAAACAATTATTCGATTTTAGAATAAGACATCATATAAAATAGTTTAGGGCAGTTAATTTAAGAAATGTATAGTATATTATTATGAATTTGAAGACCTATATAGATAGGGGAATATACATACCTACTTTTTTATGAGCCGTAGAATTAGAGGCAAAAAATAAAGTAATGGAATAATATAATATTCTAATTTATTATTGTAGATTTATATTAAATATATTGAAATTACTAATGATATATTTGATTGTGTTGTATTATTTTTATCATTTTTTTATTTTTTTTGTTTTATAAGATATTTGATGTACCTTTTGTATCCATATGTATAAATACAACATCGGGTACCTAGTTGTGATACATTGAGTACTTGTTTCAATTCTAGGTGTAGAATGTTATTTGGATCAACATAAATTTACCAAATGTATTTAAGTAGTTCAGAATTTAAGAATACATAAAAAACTATGTATGACTATATGTTACCTGATGGTTTTTTGGGATGTGTCCATAATGATTTAATTTATTGTAGTTTTCTACTAATTAATATAAATTTTAATTACAGGTAATCATATAAATTAATTCAAAAATAAATGAAACAAAAGAAAAATTATTTCTCATTACCCATTATAATCATCCTATTTTTTATGTTGGAATGACCATTTTGCTTATGAAAAATTCCATGTTATAACTCATTTTCAATATAATTTCTTCTTGTATTAAGTGTTAATTATATTTTTAGTTCATGTAATTAGGGATTGAATATTTATTTCACTAGATAATTGTGATATACAAATAGGATAACTAAGAATAATGTTTTTGTGTCTATGGTTTCCAATTAATGATGTCCATATCCCTCAACACTTGATTTAAATATGTTATTACAAATTGATATTTATTCTTTGGTTTCTATTAACTTTCATTCAATGTGAAAATTAAATAATAAATTATTTTTTGTGCTTTTTACCATTTAATGATGGTGATATTAAAATGAATTTATATCCATTAATTTTCAATGTATTAATAATCATAATAATTTTAGTGAATTTTTATATACCATATCTATTTTAATTTATTAGGAAATCTAATTATAAATGTATTCTGGAACTGGGATATGAGATATAGAGTGATTGTATCTTTTACGTGCATGAATGATTGATTCTGACATTTATGGTCTTAGTAAAAAAGATGTGACTAGAAATTCTAATACATGGTTGTTGTTTTGTTTTATTATATTAATTATGGTGTGTGTATTTTTAATGTGATTTGGTTCTAGTTTTAAATTATGGTATGTTTTTTTAATAAGGAATTAATGTATTCATAATTTCTAATTACACTTGGTATTGTGTCATAAAATTATGATGTTTATTATACATAATCATTTTTCATTTCATAACCCATAGAAAATATGAAAAAATATTTATATTTAGTAAACTTGTACATGTGGACCGCAATTTCCTCCATATGTGGTGTGGTTTTCTTATTGTTTATGTTATGATTTCGTAGATTTTTTTTGTGTGTATTGTTTCTACTATGATTAATTTTCCTTGAATATATCATAATTCTATTCATGTACATAGAGTTTATAGACTTTCAACGATAAAACCTCCATGGAGTGGGTCTGGGAGAGTCAAGTATAAGGATGTGAGGGAAGTTATGGAAAAAATTATTAGCATAATGTGTTAAATAATACAATAAACAATTGTGGTATGATGTGTGGAATTCTAATTATTGTTCTATATTAACACTATGATGTAGAAAATGTGTACATAGATTCTATTAAGAATTTTTCACACATTTAGAATGTATTTTAAATATCCTATAGAACAATCATTAATGGAGTAGTTTTTCAAGTAATTTATTATAGTATGAATGGTATTTCCTATCTGGGATAACAAATTGTTTCTAAATGGGTTCCTCTACAAACACTAGAGGATAGTCAAAGGAGGGATATGGGCATAATATTTTTTTTAATCTCATCTAGATGATTATAGTGGTGTTTTGTATTGGTATATGGTGGTGGATTGTTTCATGAGACCAATGTTATTTTTTTAACATGGAATTAAAATAAATAATAGTTTTTCCATAATATTAATATTGATTATGTGAGAAAAAATACTATGGCCTCTTATCTTGACACTGAAAAAGGGATATAAATTTTTGAGATGGGTTGGGATGGGATGACTAGAATTAGTTGGGATTGAATTTTTTTACTTTTCATTTAAAAATATATATCATCATATAGCTAATATAATAGTCATTGTTGGATTTCATTAAGGGATTGAAAACATTTTCCCAAACATTATTCTATTTTCACTAAATAGATATTGGAAAAAGTGATAGTCTAAGTCACTGCACCTATATTAGAGATTAATAAATCTATTTGGTATTAGTGTATTTGGGTTAAGATCAATTGTTCTTATAAGGAATTATTAAAATATAATTATATAATTATTGATCACTAAAGTTCAAGTATTCACAGAAGTTTCTAGAGTTCAATGATTCCATATAAAATTCATTTATATCCGAGACTATTTTTTAATTACATTCCTTGAACAGTTTCATATTTATATAGGATTTTTTATTTTATTCATTTCTTTATATACAGTTTCCAAAATATATAAAGATAAATTATGAATCTAGTTGAGTACACTCAAGGTTATTATTGACCTAATAAATGATATATATCATTGAAGTTGAGTTCTTTTGTGTATTTTAAATGATATCAAACACAAGTAGACATGATAATATTTATATTGGTTGTTAACAAATTTGTTTTATATTCTTATAATAAAATATATTATAATACTTAAAATGTATCTTTGGTGGGGAGAAACTATATTTTTTACACAGTGCATTATTTTGAACTCTTGTAGTAATAAAACATTCATTTTGGAGTTACATTTTAAAATTTTATTTCTATTCATTGTTAGAGAACATATACCTCAATTGGGATTAGAGTCGGAAATGAGGTGAGGTTTTCAGCTGAAAATGTTACATGATATTCAGTTTATTAATTTTATGTTCTAATAATTATATAATTTATCATCTATTAGAAATAAAATTAATTAAGAATCGTGAATTATGCCATGATTTACAGTCATTGGTTCATGTGATATATATTTTCCTATTTTAGATTGTATTTATAATCATGTTTACATATTAGGATAATATTTATGATTAATGTTTATTTTATGTTATCATTGTATCAGTTCACTAATAGTATGATCTCCCTAATATTTGTTAATGGATCCCATCACTAGATAATAACCCATATCATATGCATTGGTATGCATTAAATCTTTTGTTATCTCACCATATAGTTACTATTTTTGTGATATAGACTATGGCATCATATTATATATTATATTTGTAAAAAAAATTCATAAAATTATTCATAAATTAAAAAAAGTCATATTAAATTTTTGAAATGAATTTATATCGTTTTTATTTTAAAATATTGATTAGAAATAATTTATTTAACTAGTGAAATTAATTTTATATTGTGAAATCAGTTATTTAAATTTATTGCCTCATTTTTACTGTCACATGATATCATGAATACTATAACGTAAAAAAATTATATATCACACATCACATTATAAAATTAATTTTTATAAATTATTTAAAATAATGAATTAAATAATATTTATGCATTGATTATAAATTTCTATTTTATATTTTTGTAATTATTTCAAAAATATGATATATTAAATTATTCTAAAAATTAAAATTTTATTATAATATTCATTATTTTAGTAATGATTGTGTTCATCCTGGATGTCAAACATGAAATATTTTATCATTAATAATTAAAAATTACTATTTTAATATTTTAATATATAATATGAAATTATTATTTTTATTTCAAATTTGTGTATTTTATAGATTTACAATTACTAGATAACTGTTTTTTATCAGTCATTACATCTATTATATAGTGCATATATTTCCCAAACACATTTAAATAAATTTATCTCATTCTAATTTAAAAATAACAGTCCTCATATTTTTTCCATCTTTATGATTTATATTCCAGGCCTTATAATACCTTCCCTTTAAATGATGTATTTTATATGAGAATTGTTTTTAAGGATTTTGAAAATTGTAATTTCATTATTATAATAATATAATTACTTTTCCTTTAATATATAGATTTTATATACCATTCATGGTGAATGTAAATGCGTAATTTTTTAATGATGTACAATAAAATATTTTTAAAAAAAATTATTCCAAAGTGATGCATCATTTTATTTTTTCTAATATAAAATAATTTAATAAAACTATTTAGCTCATAAATACTATGTACTCATCATATTATTCTCAAAATAATATAGGTTTTTTTGTCACTACATTTGTCATTATTATTTTACCTAAATTGTTTATGATGAAATATATAAAAAACATCAATACTAGATATCTTAGTGTTATTGTGTGAGTATTACGAATCATTATAGTTTTAGTGTATCCTATATACAATCATAGAGTATATTTTATCATATTTATTATCGAATGATTTTTTAGTATATTAAATCATTATATTTCATTAATTATATATTTTAGTCTTAAGATGGATGTTGTTGATGATTTTCACATATCTATGTTATGTAATTTTTATTTAATTAAATTTATTATATAATTTAATATATTTTAACTATGGTATATTATAATAAAATTTATGATGGAAATTTATGATTGTGGAATGTTGTAGGACTTTTTTATTTTATGATTTTCTACGTATCTCATTCCATAGTATTGGGAGTAATCAATTAGGATATTATGTGTATCATCCTGAGTTATATAATTATTGATGCTGAACATTGGAATTAATATTTTGTGTTCATTAATGTCCTTGGTTTTGTGTGGTTACTTTTTGATAAGATAAAAATAGTTTATTATGTTAGGTGGGTTATTCTGTAATGCCCCGACCCCAGTTACCCAGAGTCGGTGCATTATTACATAACATTGGCATGATCACAAGAATGAACAAATCTAGAAACATCGATTAGTTTAGTAGCCTTGGAAACCCTAGATATATTAATAAGTCTTACATTACATCATAAAAATGAAAACTACATCAACATTGTCTCCATTATCCATAGTCATATCCCCACATACTATCCTTGCAGGTCATTTATAAATTAGTTGTTCAAATCCTGGGAAAATAAAACATTGAAAGGGGTGAGCTCAGATACTCTGTAAGCATAACAATATAGTGAAAACGTTCATAAATAAACATAAACATTTAAGGCAATGTATAACTAAAACAAAAGCCTTGTAAACTTGAACATCAGAATAATATGGAAAAGATAAAAAACAAATAATTCCATTCACTTACTCTCATAGATATTCTACTAGTCGAATAATCACATGCAATATCAATAACTATGTTCATAATGACGGAATGCATAATGCCAGACTATCATCACCACATAGCCAAGGCCTCGTGCCAAGACTATAACTAAGATTTTTTCAAACCCTCATTCCAAGACACTAGTTTGTCTCATTAGACCTACCGATGCATCGAAGAGCTATGGCGGGCTCCACCCGTCACTTATTAAGTCCAATTCATTCCTCACATGAATAGGTTTAAACATAACATAAAAATTCCTATTAATACTAGAATACGAAATCTCAATACATCATCCATAAACCATGAATGGTATAAAAATAACACATCCATAGTCAATAATATCACAAAACCATCAATACCATATGGATGATTTGTATCATAATAAATCAACTTCAAATAACATAAAATCCATCAAAGGATGTTGACATTGATGATAATCAAAACTATTTGAGAGAAATATCACTTATTTTGAAATCATTTAACAGTAACATAATTCATCAAAAAATATTTATTTTAAAAATATTCTTATAAGCTTGTAAGAGAAGCTTAAAAGGTTTAAAAGGGTGCAGAATAACCGTACCCGACGTATAAGTTAAAAAAAGACATTCTTACCTTAATTCTGTCGAAAAGGTTAAAAAGGACCATGTTTTGGAAATGAAGGAAAGATATATTTATAAACCTATTATAAAAAGTCAAACAAGGGTATAAATTACATTAACCTATATTCTATAAAATAGTAATAATGTTTTGAAATACATTTTTTAGAAACATTGATGTGGATGATAAAGAGATCCTAGTAAATAATTATGTATAAACAACCTCAGATAATGAAGAGATTGTGAAATAAGCCTTACCTTGTACATTTCATTGGTCGAGGGTTGGTTAACCTTCAGTATAATGTTGAAATAATTGTTATTAAATTATACATGAATCATATACATTAATATGATATCATATATGATCTTTTAATATTGCTTTGTTGATAATATCTTAGTATTATCGTTGTTTCGGGTGTTAACTTACTCATTTTCTTTTATAGTTTTCTTACATAACACACGTTTGTTATGGATAGGGTGTATATTATTCATATCTATAATGATATCAAATCCATAAAATATTATTTCTATTCATCCAAAAAATTTAGTCTTTAATGGATACGATGGGGAATGAATCTCATCGTGTTTGTGGAGACAGTAATCTGTACGTACGCACGAGCGACAATATCATACTTTTGATATTAAAATAATATATAATTGGATTTTATATCATATAGATAGAATCATTATAATTTTATATTTATTATTTACATGAATTTTACATCATTATTATTCCCATATAAATAATAGTATATTGAATAACAATTACACCACAACATGGAGACGGTATGCCGTACATACACACGTATGGTGTCATGTCCTTCAAGGGATGGATAGAATAATAAATGTGTTTGTTCCATAATTATAATAACATCAAAATATATAGAAGGTAATGGATTTATTATTTTAGAATGTAAATAAAAAGGAAATAAGAAGTTGAAGAATAAATTAACCTGAAACAAGGTGGTGAAAGCATTACCTCTTCTTCAGGTTCTTCCTTTTGATTTGATAAAAAGGGCTCCATAGGTTGGATTTCTGATCAAACAAAGTAAAATAGGTTAAAGTGAGGGGAGTTTAAGGAGTATTTGGGTAGGTTTTGGCCGATTAAAAAGGCTTTGAAGGTGTGAAGAAATGGTTATAAGTGGTGCCCTTTTATAAGAGGGAGGAGGGGAACCTTAGGAAAATCTATAAATTTTATTTTATAATAAATTTATATTCGGTTTCTAATGTCTAAAAAGTCGATTATTTAAAGTCTAATGTGGGGATGGGTCGATATCCTTTTAACTAATAGATTTTAGATAGGTTTTTGTCACTATATCAACCTTATATTTTAGTTTTAACTCTTAGTTAATTAGTTTGACATTTACCATGTCACTTTGTATTTTTATATTATATAGTTAATAAACATACTATATACATACAAGATACCCCCAAGTGATCCATTAATGATAAAACAATCATAATATATGTCTCTTGGACGATCCTTAGATTTTTTAAAATTGAATATAAATTAATAATATAATATTTGTTTTAAAAACTCTTTTATGTCAATTTAGACACTATTTGGTATTTGATTTTTCGAAAAATCATATCAGCATTATTACTACAAAAACACATACTTAAATAAATAATAACATGTCATATTAACCTATAAAATTAGTTTAATTCATAAAAAGTCTCAAATTACATTTATTTTTATATTAATAGTATCAATTATTTTAATATTTCATAATTAGGTAATTACTGTATCACCATTGTGTCATAAATAACAGAAATTATTTAATGTCTAAAAATTATAAATAAAATACCATTATGTAGGAAATAGTTTTATGTTTCTAATTAAAATTTATAGTCGAAAATCCAATATATATAAACCTATGTAAAAATTGTTTTGCTAAAAGATATATGCTTATGTTATTTTTGCATTTATTTAAACTTAATTAATATAAAGTGTCCTTATCACCAACAAGTGTCTCAATGGGTTCCCAAAATCGACCCAAAGATGAACATGTTCGGATATGTATCCACCAATAAGCTTATGACACGTTTTAGGTTAATTTATTATTATTATAATATTATTATTTTTACCCTTAGTTATCGGATTTACCCTTTAACCATGGTAAATAAAATATTTACCGAAATAATTATTCAAAATGTCTCAAAATAAAAGTCAACTATTTACACAATTTGGACATCATGATTCCAAATATGGAATTCATTGTTCAAAATTCAAAACACAGAAGTGGCAGAAATTAATTTAAATTTAATTCCCGCTGTTAAAACAAAAAGCGTGTTTTTAAGATATAATAACTTTCAAAAGATTGATACTTGTTTATGTACGGTTTAATTGTGAAATTGTGTCCAATGACCAACATTTTATTAAATGGTAAAATATATTCTAAATATACTATAAAACCACTCAAATTCATAATTTATCACTATTAATTATTTTCATTAAAAAACATGTTTTTAATTAAAATTTAGTAATTTTCACTATTCATTAAAATATAAAAGTTATCCAAAAAGTACCAAAAGTTTACCCTAGGCTAAATTCGATATTATTAATATTAAAATAAAATACATTTTGAGAGATAAAATATATAAAATTTCAAAAATTATGTATTACTATTCATAATGTCTGCTTTGATTGGTTGTGGTGTGTGTTAGAACTCGAAGTTGGGTATAACACACGCTACTGTATTATTCAAAGAGTAGCGTACCGTGGAAACATGGGGTGTTATATTCTTCCCTCCTTCAAATAATTTTGTCCTTGAAATTTCTAGAATATTACTCGATAAAATGACTTGGGTGGTTCTTAATCACAAGTTCCTCGGTTTCCCACATTGCCTCTTCCATTTTATGGTTTCTCCATAGAACTTTTACCAGATGAGTCATCCGGTTTCTCAGCACTTGTTATCTCATATCAGGGATCCTGACGGGTTCTTCGCAATTAGAGAGATTGTGTTCCAGTTTTAATTCCTCATTGGTGAGTACATGCATTACGTCAGGCATGTATTTTCTCAACAGTGATACGCGGAACACATCGTGAATTTTGGAGAGGTTTGGCGGCATTGCAAAATGGTAAGCTACAATCCCAATTCGTTCTAGAATTTCAAGAGGTCTGATGTACCTGGGACTCAATTAACCTTTCTTGCTGAAACGTATAACTTCCTTCCATGGAGATACCTTCAAGAAAACATGATCTCCTACCTGAAATTCTATATCCTTATTTCAGTTGTCAGCATGGCTCTTCTACCAACATTGAGCTGCTTTGATGTGGTTTTGGATTACCATCAACTTTTCTATCGTTTCCTCCACCAGTTCTGGGACTACAAGATTTCATTCACCAACGGCATCCCAACAGTTTGGTGTGCGACATCTCTTTCTGTATAACATTTTATATGGTGCCATCAGAATACTTGAATGGAAGCTATTGTGATATGAAAATTCTACCAGAGGTAAATATTGATCCCACATACCCTGAATGTCAAGTGAGCATGATCTCAACATTTCTTCTAAGGTTTTAATAATCCGTTCTGATTGTCCATCTGTTTGAGGGTGGTAGGGATTGCTCAAATGATGTTCAGTATCCAAGGCCTTCTAAAGATTTTTCCAGAATCATGATGTAAAACGGGGATCACGATCTAAGACAATCGATTGGGATACTTCATGAAGTCTCCCAACATCATTAATATATAATCTTTCTAGACATTCAAGTGGTAAATCCTCCCTTATAGAAAGGAAATGTGCTGACTTGACAAGGCGATCAATAATGACCCATATTGCATCATTCCATCCAGGCGTCTTTGGTAGTCCCATGACAAAGTCCATCGTGATATTATCACATTTCCACTTAGGTATGGGAAGAGGTTGAAATACTCCATCAGGTTGTTTCCTTCCAGCTTTCACTTGTTGAAAAACCATGCATCTTGACACAAAATCAGAAATCTCCCACTTCATGTTGTCCCAGCAAAAATGTTCCTTCAAATATCTATACATTTTGGTGCTCCCAGGGTGTATAGTGTAATTGGAGCTATGGGCATCATCTAACAATTCCTTTTTTAAATTAGATATATCGGGAACACAAAGTTTCCTCCCAAATTTCAAAATTCCATCTTTATACACAAAGTTACTCAATCCCCTATCATTCACAGCATGAATCAACTTTTTAACGTCTTCATCATCAGCCTGAGAAATCTTTATCCTTTCTAGTAAATATGGTTTGGAATACATTTGAAAATGTTTTGATGTTTCACCTTCCATGGTGATTCCCATATCCAACATTAATAGATCCATGAAAATAGTATCCCTTTCCACTCTCATCATGTTCAAAACTCCATGGTCCTTTCTAATCAAAGAATATTCAACTTAATTTTCCTTCCCCATGTGATAGTGTATCGTGCAATCATAATCCTTGAGTAGTTCTATCCATCGCCTTTGCCTCATGTTGAGTTCTTTTTGTGTGAAAATATACTTCAAACTCTTGTGATCGGTATATATCTCACATTTTTAACCAAAGATATAATGCCTCTATATCTTCAAGGCAAAGGCTGCAGCAGATAACTCATGATCATGAGTAGGGTAGTTTTGCTCCTGAATTTTTAGCTGTCGAGATGCATAGGCAATAACCCTATCATTATGCATAAGGACAAAACCATGTCCTTTCTTCGATGCATCACTATAAATAACGTACCCATCATTCCCTGATGGTGGAGTCAATATAGGGGCATTGACTAATCTCCTCTTCAGTTCTTCAAAACATTCTTCACACACTTTTATCCAAAAACAATTAACCCCTTTACGTGTGAGCTTCTTTAATGGGTTAGCCAACTCTGCAAAAGTCTGGACGAAACGCCGATAACAACATGCTAAACCAATAAAATGACGTACCTCAATTATACTCGTCGGTGCTAGCCATTCTTGGATTGCCTCGGTCTTAGAAGGATCAACAGAGATTCCATCCTTAGAGATAATATGTCCAAGAACAAAATCACATTATGCCAGAATTCACACTTGCTAAACTTCCAATATAATTCATGTCTTCTAAGAGTCTTCATAGTAATGTGCATGTGATTTTCATGATCATCGTAGATTTTAGAGTATACCAAGATATCATCAATAAATAACACCACAAAATCATTGAGATATTCCTTGAAAACAATATTCATTAGATCCATGAATATAGAGGGTGAATTAGTCAATCCAAAAGTCATTACTATAAACTCGTAATGCTCGTACCTATTTGGAAATACTGTCTTCAGAATGTCTTCCTTCTTCAAACATAATTGATGGTATCCATATCGAAGGTTAATCATTGAAATGTATTGAGATCAATGTAGTTGGTCAAATAAATCATCAATGAGAGGTAGGGGATACCTTTTTTATTGTTATATCATTGATCTCCCCATAATCAAATCACAACCTTATAGATCCATCTTTATTCTTAACAAAAAAGATAGGAGCTTTCCTTGGAAAACACTACTGTGAATAAATTCATTATTACTCAATTCCTCTAGTTGTTTTTTTAGTTCAACTAATTCCATCGTGGCCATTATATAAGGGGTCTTCGATATAGGCCTTGATCCTGGAATTAAATGAATGGAAAACTCAATTTCTCGTTTTGGAGGATTTTCAGGTAAATCTTCCCAGAACACATCTGCATATTCTTTCACAATAGGTACATCCACTATTTGAACATTTCTTTCCTTGCCTTCAGTCATTTCATTCTCTTCCTCCACAATAATTGAATTTAGTTGAGCTACTGGGGGTGGATCTAGATAAGAATTAGGTGGTGACAATTCTTCACTAAAGATAAGGTGTTCTTTATCATCATCATCAAAAATCACAACCTCCTTCTTCTTACAATAAATCTTCACATCATGGTCTGAATGAAAATCCATAAAAAGGATAATATCAGACTCAATTATAGGTATGAAAATGAGATCAGCAGATAAAGAACATTTATGTGCTCTAATGGGGAATGGTTCACAGAACATTGTTGCAATGATACATCCGTTAGGGTTTTTGACTGACAACTCTCTTGTTAAATCAAATTGGAAATATCAAATTTTCTTATCAAACTGGGAATATATGAAACAATGCGATGATCCAAAATTAAAAAAGGAATTTTTTAAACTTGAGAAAACCATTAAATTACGTGCCACCACGTCTTTCGGAGCTTCTACCTCAGTAGAAGTGATAGCATAAGCTCAGCCTTGATCCCTTGGCCTTTTCTGAGGTATGTTCCCTTGATGCATGGGACATTCATTTTCATAGTGTCCCATCTCTCTACAATTATAGAATTCCACATTGACATAAATTCTCTTTCCCTTGCAATCATGAGCTTTGTGGACATTTTTACCACACTTGTAACAGACTCCCATTCCTTTTAAGCAAGTACCGAGGTGTTTCTTCCCACATTTACAGTAGGATGGATTTTCAACTTTTCCTTTATTCCCCTTATTTCCATTTCTTGATTGATCAGGAGATCTCTTATTCTTTTGCTTTCATTTAAAGTCATAAGACTTAGATAATTCCTTTTCCATCTTGATAACACACGAGACAATATCTTCATATGATGAGAAGGTTTGCGAGACTAATATTGGATGGAGAAATGGTTTTAACGAATCAAATAAATGATCAATCTTACTCCTTCGGTTATGTATATAATCAACAGCATGCCTCGCTAACCTTGTAAAGTTAGTCTCATACATTGCGACATTCTCATCCTCTTTCTTCATCAGACTCAGAAATAGCCTTTCCATATCTGCTCTATGGTCTCGAGGGAAGTTTTTTTCTAAGAAAAACACTTTAAACTCCTTCCATTACATATAGGATACTTCATTATATTCCTTCGTGTTTTTATAAATTGCCACCATTAATCAGCCGCTCCAGTGAGGTGATAAACTGCCATTACAAATTTTTCCATTTCACTACTTCCCAAGGCATTGAATATTTTCTCTAAGGAATTTATCCATTGCTCAGATTATATGGGATTTGTACTCCCATTGAATGTTGGTGGTTGTTGCCTCATGAAGCGATCTAACATTGATCCTCCACGCTGTAGATTAGGGTACTCCATACGGGTAAGGTTATTATTTATAACCTAAGTGAGTTGTCCCAGGATGGTGAATAGTTGTTCAGTACTAGTTGAATCACTAGCTCCACTATTAATATCTTGACCAGGAGGGCAATTCATACATGGAGTACGTGCATTGATACAGTTTCCATTCCTTCCACTTGGCGCCATTTCTAAACAATGGCATAAACTAGATTATTTTATGAATCAAAATACATAATTCCATAATTGTAAAACACTTACCATAAATTGAACTATTTATGGATATAATCCCTAATAATAAAGAAAATTCCTTGAGGATGTATATACTCATAAAACCTTCATAATGGTTTCTAAATAAAATGAGAATAATCCTAAGCATATCCCTCGGGAGTGTCGTAACCAAGAGTGTAGCAAGGCCCATTGACATGCACCAGTTCCCATTCTAGTCTATCTCAATGTGTTGTTTTCGGGTTATACCCCTAGGTACATCTATGCCAGAGTCGCCTCTACCTGCTCGTATCTAGACATGGATTTATTGCTCGGAAAACTCACAAAATCTCTATAATAACAAAATTCTAGAAGGTTCTTCTATATTAATACTCATTGTCTACTTTAGGTATATGTTCTCTAATCAGTGTTTATATAAATCTAGCTTCCAAGGTTTGTACTAATCTTCCTCTGATACAAACTGTAACTCCCTGACCCGAGTTACCCAAAGTCGGTGCATTATTAAATAACATTGGCATAATCAAAAGAAAGATCAAATCTCAAAATATCGATTAGTGTAGTAGCCTTGGAAACTCTATATATATTCATAAGTCTTACATTACATCATAAAAATGAAAACTACAACAAAACAGTCTCCATAGTCTACATTCATATCCCCATGTTCTATCCCTGCAGGTCATTCATAAATTATTTCTTCACATCCTGGGAAAATAAAACATTTTAAGGGGTGAGCATAGATGCTCAGTAAGGATAACAATATAGCGGAAACTTTCATAAATAAACATAAACATTTAAGGCAATGTATAACTAAAAAAAGCCTTTTAAATGTGAACTAAAACATAATATGGAAAATATAAATATCAAATCATTCCATTCACATACTCTCATGGATATTCTACTAGTCTAATAATCACATGCAATATCAATAACCACCTTCATAATGACTGAATGCATAATTCCAGACTATCATCATGACATAGCCAATGCCCCATGCCAGGACTACAAATAAGATTTTGTCAAGGCCTCGTGCCAAGACACTAGTTTGTCTCATGAGACCTACCGATGCATCGGGGAGCTACAGCGGGCTCCACCCGTCACGTATTAATTTCAATTCATTCCTCATATGAACAGGTTTAATCATAACATAAACATTCGTATTAAAACTAGAATACGAAATGTCAATACTTTCTCCATAAACAATGAATGGTATAAAAATAACACATCCACATTCAATCATATCACAAAACCTTAAATACAATATGGATGTTTTGTATCTTAACAAATCAACTTTATATAACATAAAATCCCTCAAAGGATGTTGACATAGATAAAAATCAAAACTATTTGAGAGAAATATCTCTTTTTTTAATCATTTAAAAGACACATAATTATACAGAAAACCATTATTTTGAAAATAATCATATAAGCTTGTTCGGGAAGAATCAAAGGTGTATAATGGTAGAGAAAAACCGCACCCTCCGTATAAGTTAAAAAAAGACATTATTACCTTATTTCTGTTGAAAAGGTTAAAATATACCTTGGTTGGAAAACAATGGAAAGATTCCTTTATAATACTCTTATAGAAAGTCAAACAATGGTATAGATGATGTTAACCCATATTCTGTAAAATAGTAATAATGTTATGAAATACATTTTATGAAACATTGATGTCGATAATAAAGAGGTCCCAGTAGATAATTACGTATAAACAACCTCAGATAATGAAGAGATTGTGAAATAACCATTAACATATACTTTTCCTTGGTAGAGGGTTGGTTAACCTCATGTATAATGGTGAAATAATTGTTATTAAATTATAAAAAAAACATATACATTAATATGATATCATATATTATCTTTTAATATTTCTTTGTTGGTAATATCATAGTATTATCGTTGTTTCGGGTGTTAAATTACTCATTTTCTTCTATATGATTTGTTAAATAAGCCACATTTGTTAATGATAGGTTGAATAATATTCATATCCAAAAAGATATCAAGTCCTTAAATATTATTTTTAATAATCTAATAAAATTTTGTCTTGAATGGATATGATGGGGAATGAATCTCATCGCATTCGTGGAGACGGTAATCCGTCCGTACGAACGATCGACAATATCATTCTTTTGATATTAAAATAATATATAATTGGATAGTATATCATATAGAGAGAATAATTATCATGTTATATTTATTATTTACATTAATTTTACATCATTATTATACCCATCTAAATAATAGTATATTGAATAACAATTACACCACAACGTGGAGACGGTAGGCCGTACGTACGCACGTATGTTGACATGTCATTCAAGGGATGGATAGAATGATGAATTTTTTTGTTCCATTATTATAATAACATCAAAGAATATATAAGGTGTTGGAGTTATTATTTTAGAATGTAAATATCAAGGAATGAAGAAGTTGAAGAAGAAATGAACTTGAAAAAAGGTGGTGAAGACATTACCTCTTCTTCATGTTCTTCCTTTTGATTTGATCAAAAGGGATCCTTAAGTCGGATTTCTGATGAAACTATGACCTCTAGGATGAATTGAATATATTTGAGAGAGTATCTGGGCAGGGGTTGGCCGAACCAAAAGGCTTTGAAGGTGTGAATAATTGGTTAGAAGTTGTGTCCTTTTATAAGGGGGAGGAGGGCACCTTAGGAAAATCTAGAAATATAATTTTATAATAAATTCATATTCGGTTTTTAATGGCTCCGAAGTGGATTATTTAAATTATATAATGGGGATGGATCGAAATAATTTCAACCAATAGATTTTAGATAGGTTTGAATCACTATATTAACCGTATCTTTTAGTTTTAAGTCTTAGTTAATTAGTTTGTCATTTACCATGTCACTTTGTATTTATATATTATATAGTTAATAAACATACTATATACATCCAATCGACCCCCCAAATGGTCTATTAATGACACAAATATCATAATATAAGTCTCATGTATGAATGTTAGATTTTTAGGAATTTAATATCAATTAATAATATAATATTTGTTTTAATAACACTTTTATGTCATTTTTGACACTATTTGGTATTTGATTTTTTGTGAAAATCATAATAGAATTATTTCTTCGAAAAAACATAATTAAATCAATAATCACATATCATATTAACATATTAAATTATTGTAATTCATAAAAAGTCTCAAATTACATTTATTTTGATATTTATATTATCAATTATTTTAATATTTCATTAAATATGTAACTACTGTGTCACCATTGTGTCATATATATCATAAATTATATAATGTATAAAAATTATAAATAAAATACCATTATGTTTTAAATCATTTTATCTTCATAATAAATATTTATAGTCAAAAATCCAACATATATAATCCTATGTAAAAATTGGTTTTCTAAAAGATATATGCTTATGTCATTTTTGTATTTATTTTAACTTAATTAATATAAAGTGACATTATCACCAAAAAGTCCCTCCATGGGGACCCAAAATCGACCAAAAGATGCAGATGGTCGGACATGTATCCACCAATAAGGTTAGGACACGTTTTAGGGTAATTTATTATTATTATTATTATTATATTATTATTATATAACCCTTATTTACCAGATTTACCCTTTAACCACTGTAAATAAAATATTTACTGAAGTAAATATTCAAAATGTCTAAAAGTAAAAGATAAATATTTACAAAATTTGGACATCCTAATTACAAATATGGAATCCATTTTTCCAAATTCAAAACATAGAAGTGGCAAAAATTAATTTAAAATTAATTTACGCTGTTAAAACAATAAGCGTGTTGTTAAGATATAATAACTATCAAAAGATTGATACTTGTTTATATACATTTTAATTGTGAAAATGTGTCCAATCACCGACATTGTATTAAATGGTAATAAAATATTCTAAATGTACTTTAAAACCACTCAAATTCATAATTTAACACTATTAATTATTTTGATTAAAAAAAATTTTAATTAAAATTTAGTAATTTTCACTATTCATCAAAATATAAAAGTTATTTGAAAAGTACCAAAATTTTACCCCAGACTAAATTCAATACTATGAATCCTAAAATGAAGTTCATTTTGAAAGATAAAATTTATAAAATTTCAAAAAATAGGTATTACTATTCATAACGACTACTTTGATTGGTTGTGGTGTGTGTTAGAACTCAAAGTTAGGTATAACACGCACTAATATATTATTCAAAGAGAAGTGTACCGTGGATTCTTGGGGTGTTACATATTCAATAGAAAAATAATGATATTTAAATTTTAAAATGATTTAATCATATAGATTTTTTATTGGTTTATTCTCAAAGGATTTATATTGTAAATTATTAACACAATTTTTTGGAATTTTTCTTTCAAATGTAATGATTGGTACCCATTAAATACATTGTTTTTTAATTCAAAAATACTATAAAATACAAATTTATGTTGTGACCAAGTATTTGGGATGTAATGTTTATGGAATACAATATCATGGTTTTGGTACACAATTCTTTAGGTTCTAATCAGGTAGTATTGAAAGGTAAAATTATTTTGATTCGAGTTTTATAATGAAAGAAGTGTTTTTATTATCTCATAAATGTTTACATTGAAAACATGATATATTTTTGAGAAATCGAAAAAATATAGGATATAACTAAATAAAAAGGTTTATAAATGAGATTGACTATCCTTTATTAATCACTACGAATAGAATAGATCGTAATGGTTAAAACATACATAAAATTGGAGACCTGAATTTAATATAGTATAATTGATCTTCCTTATTTATTTTTTTGAAAATATTTATAATATTTAGTTATATATATGTAACTAAAAATTTTCATATTATAATAAAAAATTATAATCTTCAAAATTTCCTTCACCTTTGAAGATGCTATCATTTATATTATTCATAAATTATTTATTAATTTGACATTAATTTAATGGGTATCATTTTTTCATGATTATAATTTCAAAAAAATAATATCAATACAAAATATTAAATAGATATATTTTTATGGTGAATAATATTTTATTAATAAATAGAAATTATTAATTCACATTCATAATTTTTGGTTAATTTGTTTCTTTTAAAAATCGTATTCTAAAAGATTTACCATAATAATTCAGTTTAAGATTTATGTAGTTAAATATTTTATGGGGGATGTATTGTAATGTCAAATGAAATTTATATTTCATATAGTATTTAATTTCTAGATTATTTTAATAATTGTTTGTCTTAAGGTTCAAAATATCTTTTATGAAAAATCATATAATGAAATATAAATTTTATTTTAGACACTATTTATTATGAAAAGGGAAATTTAATATAGAAAAAAAATGAAAAAAATTATAATAATTTATATTTTGAGAAATTAGTGGATTTAAATGATATTAATATTAATAAATAATATATTTTTATTTTTGAAAATTTTAAAAAATCATCAATAAATATTTTAAAAATATAGTTGTGTTTAATCAATATACGATATCCATAATTTTAATGTATAGATGTCTTAAGAGTTGTTAATTATGTTTCATTATTAAAAATAATAAATGAATAGTAAAATAATAATCAATTTGATTCATAATATTAATTATATTTTGAAGGATTTTTTTTGATATTATAGGAAAAACGAGTTATTATATTCATATCATTTCGTTCATTGTTCATTTTAGGATAATGAATAAATTTTATGAGATGTTATTAATTAATTTTTTTAATTTTTTTTTGTCAAGGGAATTGAATTATGTACATGTTGCAAGGGATGATTTAAAGTTAATATGATGGTGGTCATTTGGGTGTGGTGATATATGCATAGAAATATGAGTAGGGGTGATTGTAAATAATTTTATTATTTAGCGATATACATGAGTCCAAAATATATTAACAATATTATTAATATTATTATTATTACCAATATAAACATTAATATTTTAATAATATAAATAATAATTAAATATTTATAATATAAATAAATATGCATTTGGGTAACTAAATATAGAGGACAGTACTAAAAAATATATTTCCAAAAAAATAGAGATATTTTAAGAGAATTAGTTGGAGGAATTATAATATACAAGCTCATATATTATATTCATGTAAAAAATATTACTTCATAAAAAGTAAAAGTACACCGAAATTCCTTCCCATGCTCGAATTATTAAAGTGTTTATCAATAACTACATTCCCATCTCAATATGATTTTTAGTACTGATGAAGATGGGAAAATTTAATTAGTACATTCTACAATAAATTGTGACTCACACGACCTAAAACTAAGGTAACAACCAACTAAAATGACCACTAAAATATTAAAATTAAATGAGGAATAATTTTATTATTTTATTAAAATATAAAAAAATTTAAAAAAAAATTACTTATTATTATTTTATTTATTTAACAATTTAAAAATAATCCACATCAAAGAATAATTAACATAAAGGGTGTCTCATTCTACCATTATATATAAATTTATAAAATGTAACTTAATATTTTCATTTTTATTATTTTTATCTACAAACTATTATGTCAAAATTCAATAATGTATTAATTTATATGAATTAAACATTAAAGAAACATGAAGCTAAAAATTGAAATATTTTTACAAAAACTTATTATGTATTTCATTTAGTTTAAATGGAAAATTTTAAAATAAAAAAATTTTAACGTAAAAAATTTACCTTCATTTTGGATTAATATTTCAATATTATCTAAATATGGATTTTTTTTTATTTTGTTTAATATAATTTAGTTTTAGGTGAATCATGAAATTTTCAAAAAAATAGTGATATTTTGGACACTTTATTAACAAAATTAGTACTCCAAAAAATTTGAAATTTTTATTCAATAATATATAGACATTAATTTAAATGATTAATTAATAACAAGTTAGAATTGTAAAATCATTCAATATGGCTTCCGAAACCTAAGTAATATTTATCAATATATACTATTTTTATTTAGGAATATCAAAAATTATTTTTAATGATGTATAAAAATATAATATGTATAAAAAGAATTTATATTTTAGAGAAACATTCTAGGATACATAATATGATACTTATAATTATTATTCATAATGAATGATTAATTGGATTAATGAAAATTTCTGTTAGAATTATAAGTATAATTTTCTTATCAAATTAACTATTTTAGTATCATTATGTTATTATATATAATAAATCAAATTATTCTATCAGAAATGATTAAAATATTATATTAATTCTATATAAAAATAAATTATATTTTTGTGTAATGACCATTTTTTTAGAATGGGATAATTATATGTAAATGGATCATGAATTGTTTTTTAATATATGGACTGAATTGTAAACCAAACAATGAAATGAAATTTTGAAAGATGTCAAAAATAATTTTTTTAGATTATTTTAAGGACTAAATTGTTGCTCATTTGTTTTGTTGAGTTTCTGTAGAATCATCCACTAAAAACTAAAAAATGTTGCATATGGTAAGGGCACCTGATATTATTAAAATCATTCATCCCACCAGAATAAACTGTGTGACATATCTACAAGAAATGGATGTCTCGTACTATTTGGAATGACTATATAAGAGGTTTAAAGACCCATAAAATCTGTGAAATTTTTTTTTTCTTAAATATATAGGAATTTACGAGTCCCATGTTTCTGATGGCGCCTGATTCTGAGACCCGTTGTGCCCGGAATCAATTTTTGTTGTTTTCTTCTGGTACGTTCAGTAAACGTACGTGCAGGATTTTATATCATTTGAAGTGGTGCTCGGAATTGAAATCTGAGGACACTGTTGAACTCACAGTGCCTGTATTCACTTAAGAATACCTTTATCACAGTTGCTTTTATCGTGATTGGGAGTTAATTTATTTTTGTTTTTAATATAAATTACATAAAAATGGGTGTAACAAACTATTATTTGAATGGAAGTTAAACCACCAAAGGGAGGATGGTGGTGGGTCCACCCCCACGTAACCTCCCCTAGGAGGATGTTATAAGGTGGCGAACACGCGAACATCAAACCCTTCAACTACTCTTGAACCCCCCTTTATCTATTGAACTCTCAATTAATGGTGGAGCCTTTCCACCTACCCTCTTAATGGTGCCATGATAAGGATTAATTAATACCGTAGAGAGAAAGCGTTAGAGAATAAGGCAATTCATCAGGTGAAGGTTTTTTGGGAAAACCATATGGTTGAAGAGGCAATGTGGGAATCTAAGAATTCTATGATTGATAAATACCTCCACTTATTTGATAAGTGAATAAAAATTTCGAGGACATAATTTCCATAAGAGGGAAGGATGTAACATCCCAGGTAAATATGGAATAATACATTTTTCAAATTTATTAATATTTGTGAATTAAATTTTAATTTTTCTTTAAAGGGGACGCTATTTTTGATGGCGTAGCTGATACATAATAATGGGTTTCATTGTAATCTTACGTTTCACACTAATAATATAATAATATTATTATAACTGGTAGTTAACGCCTAGCCATTGTAATGGACGGAATGAACCAAACTAACTAGAAAATGATTACATATGTTAGTTAAATGTTTTTACATTAATCCAATAAGTGTTAGTGGCTAAAAATGTGAATGAATCTAATTTTATGCATAAGTTACATTAAAAGGTTGATTTACCACCTTTTAATGGAGAACCCTATTTAAAAATATTTTGTCAGACTTATATGTTATATTTTACAATATAAAATTATTCTCATCTATTGGGACATCAAAATTTACTTTGGATGAAATTTTTGTGTTTTTCGGATAATGGTCATTTTTTTATGAATAGTAAAAAATGATATATTTTAATTCAAAACCAGCTTATAATCTAATTTAATTGAATGGATAAATAATCCTTTTAATTGGTTTTAAAGTGTAAATAGATTATAATTTTACAATTTAATCCAATGATGGTAATTAAAAGTAATTTTATTTTGAAATTGAACATAAACAAGTGTCTATCTTTTGATAGTTATTATTTCTTAAAAACATGGTTTTTTTACAATGGGAATTAATTTTTAATAAATTAATTCAACTTATATGATTTTAATTTTTTAAAATAGACATCATTTTTGAATTCATAACATGAAATATAGCTTAGGTAGTATTTTTTGAATTTGCTGAAAACGATCAATTTTGGATGAATAGTGAAATATACTACTTAGTTAAAAACCGAAATTTTGTTTTAAATAAAATTTTACCTCTTATGTGAATTTAATTTCAAAAATATGACATTCTTGGTTGTCATTAGTAAGTAAAA
Organism: Viscum album; assembly: GCA_963277665.1. NCBI lineage: Eukaryota > Viridiplantae > Streptophyta > Magnoliopsida > Santalales > Viscaceae > Viscum > Viscum album. The sequence continues at coordinate 1,798,048,002 of OY728156.1, read as the reverse complement.
GATTATTCAATGGGATGAAAATAATTTTTGGTGAATAGTAACTTTTTACATTCTTAACCGTGATTAAAGGTAATTAGGGTAATTTAGGGTAAAAATAATGTTATAATAATATAAAATTATATTGAAACTTGTCCAAACCTTATTGGACGAGTCATTTCTGTCATAGAAAATTCATGGGTCAATTCTGGGACCCCATGGAGCCACTTGGGTAAGATGATGACATTAATAAATTTTTATTTAAAGTAAAAATAAAATTGTCATCAACATGTATTATTTTACTAATGAAATTTTAATGTGGGGTTATATAATTGATATAGTTAGCTATAAATATTCATTATAAATCTCAAAATATTTCCTACATCATGGTAATTTTTTTAAAATTTGTAGGTATCATATAAATAAAATTATCAATGACACAATGATGATGCAATGTTTACATCATTATTGAATGATTTAAATAAATATGAAGATAAAAATTAAAGAAATATCCAAAAGTTGTAAAATTATTATTTGATTATTTTATTTCGACCATGGGACACCTTATCTTCTACATTAATGATTTTTTGACATTTATAAACTGAAAAGTGTTATATAACAAAATAATATTTTTAAACTTTCCCAAAGAGCCCCTCCTATCCCTTATAAATTAACACACATCCTACCATTTTATCACACTTCTAAATACCTTTGTATAATCCAAAAAATACTCCAATAGGCTCCCAAGATCCTTCTCTTCATCATATAAGCCTTACATTAGGCAGAAAGCACCACACGAGACCCTATTGATTTAAACAAAAAGGAGTTACTCGATTTTAATGTAATGTCTTCTCTTTAGTTATTAGGTTTTATATTAATTATCCTACCACCTATACTCTTTTTATTCATTTAATTTATAAAAAAAATATTATCTTCAATTATTAGTATTTTTTTATGAGAAGGATTCATGCTACACTTACACACACCTCCATCAAATAAGTAAAGAAGATACTGTTTCTGTGGACGACGAACTACTGCCTCACGAAATAATGATTGTTCAATTTTCCTCTACTGCCTATCACGGTGGCCATTAAGATGTAAATGTATTTATATATGATATATATTATGTTTATTATTTCATTATTCTTCTATATTGTCACAACCCGTCCTCAGAGCCTGTCTCGTGACTACCTCAAGCCCGCCTTCGATATGCCAGGGGTTGGTGACTAGCACAAAAGGCATAAATGCTGATAAAATGGAAGGAATTGGAATTATATAAGTAAAAAAACACAACATAGTAAGAAAGATGAAGTAATCACTATGTAAACTGAGTACAAAGGTAATTGTTGGAAAGTAAATTGGCTGGTATACAAACCCAACTGAAAGTACATTACAACTTAGAATGAAAGTACAACAACTGAAAAGTAAATAAGTAAATACCATGTCATCCTCCAGAATTCCAACCTAAAGGGTGGGTACAAATAGTCTTGTCGGCTCCTTGGGTCCGACCGTCCGCTGTGAGTATGTACCACCAAGTGGTCCACCTCCGGGTATCGTCCTACCCCACAAGCCTCAACCAAAATAAGCGTTGTATGTCGTCTGTAACCAACAAAACGTAGTGTGGGCATAGCCCATGCAGGGGTGAGTATACGATACTCAGTAGGGACCCTGAGACCCCTAAAGGCCTCCCAGAATCCACAAAGGATAAACCAAAAAAGAAAGATTTAAACATGAAGTATCAACGAACTCTACTTATGTTTATGCCCATACATATACCAAAGTCATCAATTCCAGTTTCACTCCAACTCAAGAGCCCAAGTATAACCTAGTCCACAAAGGAAAAGCATAACTCAGTCCACACAGGAAATCAAGACAATCATATCGAAAATAATGATTGAAATTCAAGACTCAGCTGACATAGGTATACTACTATAAAAAAGGATGGGATATGATTATATGTATACTCTGAATCATCTCCTCTACCGAACCCACATAGGATCCAAGTACAGAAGTAGTCGATGCCGAACCCATATAAGATCTATGTATATTAACCATCACTGTCAAACCCACATAGGATCCTAGTATAGTCGCCATCACTACCGAACCCAAAGAGGATCCAAGTATAGTTTTCCACGCTGCCGAACCCACATAGGATCCATGTACAGTCATCCTTCCTATAAATACCACATAGAATTCATGTACAATTGTCCTCGCTGCCGAGCCCATGTAGGATCCAAGTACAGTCGTCCTGGTCGTCACAGTCGCATCCAGCTCTAAGGTTCCCGCACACAGCACACTCGATTTCAAGAGGGTTCGCTCCACGATCTAAGGGGGTCAAAACATCAACTATCACTAAGTCCAGATTTGATGTATCACAATGTTTTTTCTCGTTAATATGAACTCAACGTGACAGACGGCGCGTCAATCGGACGCCCAGTCTAAGAGTTATTGGTTTTTCCATCCTAGGGGACTGATTGGTTTTTAAGATAAACCAACCAGACCGTACTCCAGATGCGTCCAAACCTCGAGTGGAGTAAGCCCGAAGATCCATCTCACTAAGATGAATTCAACATAATTGACCGCATGTCATTTGGACATCCTATCGTTAAGTTATAAGCGTTTCCACTCCAAGGGCCCGGATTATTTCGTGCTCGAACCAACCCGGCCATACCCAAACAGCACTGAAACCTCGAGTTTAATATAACTAAATGACCGCCTCGATCCAAGGATCCCTACAAAACTAATGGTGCATCGATCGGAGGTCCGTAGCCCATGATATGTGCGTTTGAACGAACTTGGTCCGAAAATAGGGGGTATGGGCCCGATCCGACCCGGCCCATTACCCCCTGGGCAGCCCGAACCGGGTCGACCAGACCCAGGTCCGGGTCCGGAACGGATGGCGCGGCGTGGCCCGATGCTGGTAGCTCGACCAGGCGATGGTGGCCCAGTCCAGCGTAGGCGGCCCGACCTGGCGCGGAGTGCCCGACCCGGCGCGGCCTGCGTCCCGGCTCGGAAGCCGGCTGAGGCTCTACTGTCGGCCGAGTGGGGTGCAAAGGGTGTGCAACCCCCTTTGTTTCGGAAAAGGAGGCCCCCCGGTGGGGTCTTCCCTAGACAAGTCTAAGGGTGGTTACACACCCCCCTGCTTCAGGTAACTGTGGGCCATTAAGGTCGGCCGACAGTCAGCTGCTACAGGACCCGCGGGGGTCATGCCTCCTAGAGCGCCTGCGGCTGGTTGAGCCGGCCGCCCCCTGCTAGACCGCCGCGGCCTAAGACCACGACTCTTCCTAGACTGGTGCGGCGCGACGGTGATGTGGCCCACCGCCATAGCCCACACCGTCCACGGCCTCACTTGGTTTCATAGGCACGGCACGGCGGCGCCATGCACCTCCACCGCGGCCCACTCCGGCTGCCGTCCCTTTGGCCTCACCGGAGTAGCATGATGGCGCCGAGTACTGCCTCTGTGTACCACTCCGGCCGCGGTCCTCTCCGTTCCTGCATAGTACAACGGCACCGTGCTGCCTTCACACCAAACATCAACGTTGATCAACAAGAATGCAGGGTGGAGAATCGGTCGTGTTTTTGCGGTCTGATCTCCTCCCATTATTTCAATAACAAGTGGCCAAAGTATACGATATTCTCAACGATAAA